>NW_026843855.1:4674917-5399917 GCF_029531705.1 Pantherophis guttatus | reverse complement strand
GGGCCCCGAAACTCACCCGGTGAGTCTTCCTCGGAGGTTGCGGCAGTGAGGAGGGCAGAGACGGAGGGTCCCAGAAGGCCTCTTCTGCTCCGATGAGGAGGAGGGCTATTTGAAGGACCGACTCTGCCCTCTTACAGCCACCTGGCCCACCAAGACGGGCAGGCAGGAGCTGGTATGGGTCCCCTCCTTCTTCAGGAGCAGCCGTGGTCAAGGCGTATTTGCACAACTACAAGTTGTGCACCGGTTACACCCATTCCTGGAGCAATGTGCCCTTCTGACAGGCAGTCACTCATCGATCACCTCCCGTCTCCTGGTGATTGGCCCAAAGTCACCCAGCCGGCTTTCATGCCTAAGGTGGGACTAGAACTCCCAGTCTCCTGGTGATTGGACCAAAGTCACCCAACCAGCGTTCATGTCTAAAGCAGGACTAGAACTCACCGTCTCCTGGTGATTGGACCAAAATCACCCCGCTGCCTTTCATGCCTAAGGCAGAACTAGAACTCACCATTTCCTGGTTATTGAGCCAAAGTCAACAAGCTAGCTTTCATGCCTAAGGTGGGACTAGAACTCCCAGTCTCCTGGTGAATGGCTCAATGTCACCCAGCCGGCTTTCATGCCTAAAATGGAACTAGAACTGACCGTCTCCTGGTTATTGAGCCAAAGTCACCCAGATAGCTTTCATGCCCATGGCAGGACTAGAACTCACTGTCTCCTGGTGATTGGCTCAAAGTCAGCCAGCTAGCTTTCTTGGCTATACTGGAACTCCCCATTTTCTGGTGATTGGACCAAAGTCACCCAACCAGCGTTCATGTCTAAAGCAGGACTAGAACTCCCAGTCTCCTGGTGATTGGACCAAAATCACCCAGCTGCCTTTCATGCCTAAGGCAGAACTAGAACTCACCGTCTCCTGCTCTCCCACTTTCTATCTGGTGCCTTAAACCGCTCAACCAAACTGATTTGGGAGGTCCAGCCAAAAGTCCCACTGAATTGTCAGGATTGGAAAACGTGTCCCGGTGGGATTGTGACCCGCCCCGCGTGTTCCAGCCAGGCTCTACTGGACAGTCAGATCATTTCACTGCTTCTTGACTTTTCCCCAGGCAAGTCTCCTTCCTTGGAGGCAGCACCCCCCCAGACCCCCAGACCCCCAGACCCTCCCACTTACCTTCACAGCTCTTGCAGCAGGGCCCGGGCACCGGGAACGGGCACTCGGCCGCAGGGCAGGCCTTGGTCTTGCAAACCACGCCCCCTTCCCAGCAGGAGCAGAGGCGGCAGGGGTCTTGGGGGTCCGCAAACTGCTCCCCGTTGGGCAGCTCCTTGCCCTGGTAAAGGCAGCCTGGAAGCGGAGGAGGCAGAGAAGAGCCGGTGAGCAGTTTGGAGAACCGGCAAATACCACCTCTGGCTGGCCCCAGAGTGGGGTGGGAATGGAGATTTTGCAGTATCCTTCTGGAGTGGGGAGGGAATGGGGATTTTGCAGTATCCTTCTCCTGCAGTGGGGAGGGAATGGGGATTTTGCAGTATCTTTCTCCTGGAGTGGGGAGGGAATGGGGATTTTGCAGTATCCTTCTCCTGGAGTGGGGAGGGAATGGGGATTTTGCAGTATCCTTCTCCTGGAGTGGGGAGGGAATGGAGATTTTGCAGTATCCTTCTCCTGGAGTGGGGAGGGAATGGGGATTTTGCAGTATCCTTCCCAGAGGTGGGTTTCAGCAGGTTCTGACCAGTTCTGGAGAACCAGTAACGGAAATTTTGAGTACTTCGGAGAACCGGTAAATACCATCTCTTACTGGCCTCGCCCCCATCTATTCTCTGCCTTCCGAGTCCCAGCTGGTCAGGAGGAAATGGAGATTTTACAGTATCCTTCCCCAGGAGTGGGGTGGGAACGGAAATTTTGCAGTATCCTTCCCCTGCCACACCCACCAAGCCACACCCACCAAGCCACGCCCACAGAACCGGTAGCAAAAAAAAAATTGGATTTCACCACTGCACAAGAGGCATGGCCAACTGCACCCAACTGGCATGAGAGAACGGCTGGCAGCCGAGCCCAGCCGCGTTTGGGGCAGAGGGAGAGACGAAAGGCCACGATGTGGGGGTGCAACCCTCTTGGGGTCCCTTGCTTGAAGTTGAATGAGCGAGCCCACTACCCTCTTCCCAGGGCTGGGACTCCAGGGGTGGGCGAGGGCGAGCAGAGGCCGCCCGTTACCATCACAGGAGCGGCAACATCCCTGCTGCAGCGGGTGTGAGCACAGGACCGGTGCGCAGGGCTGGCGCTGGCACGTGATGGTACTGTTGGCACAAACGCAGGTGCGGCACTTCTCCGAGGGGTCGTAGAACCGTTCCAGGTGCTTGTAGGAGACCCCCAAGTAGAGGCAGCCGGCCGGAGGGGCTATAAAAAAGGGGAGGGGGCTGTTCAGAGGCGTGGCGTGCCCTCCTTGGGCATGGCTGCCCTCCCCGTCGAAACCCAGCCCATTGTAGGGTGAGGAGCTCAAGAGGGGGTCCTACCTGGACATTGGGGGCAGCACTCTTGGGGTCTCACGGTGGGCTTGGGGCAGAGCAGAGGTGGGCATCGACGGGAGAGGCACTGCACATGGCCATTCTGCCATAGGGAGGGAGGGAGGGAGGGAGGGAAGGGAATCGTGCTGGCATTCTTCTTGATTCAACAGGCACCCTTGAGGTCACGTAGTCCACCCTCCTCCGCCCCAGAAGCGATCCACCCTATTTTCCTCTGAACTGCTCTATGGCGGTCGGTCGGGGGGGAAGGGGCTGCCAGCTTCCCCTGCCACTGCTGGGCACTCACAATGCAGTGACACTGCCGGCAGCTGTCGGTGGGGTGGGGGAACTCTGCTCCGTTGGGGTACTCCTTTCCGGTGTAGCTGCAGCCTGGATAGAAAATGCCAGAATAAGAGAGTTGGAAGGGACCTCGGAGGTCTTCTAGTCCAACCCTCACCCCCGCTCGAGCAGGAAACTCTATACCCATGATGGCAAACCTTCGAGTATCCAGTGCCCCGGCGTGTGCACACAGATGCACGCATACGAGTTCTGGTTTGGGCACTCGGTGCCGAAAAGGTTCGCCATCACTGCTCTACACCATTTCAGACAAATCAGATGCATTATTTTTGCAAACTGGGGGTATTTTTTGGGGGGGGGGGATATTCCAGGACAGGCACACAAGTGATGAGTTGGCCTAGAGGTGGAGCTCTCACCTCACCATCCGGAGGCTGTGAGTTCGATCCTAGGTAGAGGCAGATATTTCTCTTTCGGGGCACAATGAGAATATTTCTGCTGAACAAAACTCCGCATTGGTGACAGGAAGGGCATCCGTCCTGTAAATACTCAGATCCATTCGGTTGCCCAAACTCCACCCTGCAAGGGATTATGGAGGTTGTTAAAAGAGAATGATTCCAGGGCGGGCATATGAATGGGAAATGGGTGAGCTTCAACACTCTGCACATGCTCTGCTGCCTTCTCTGGGGCTCTCAGAGAGCACTTAATACCCGCGATTTCTGCTATCGGTTTGGGTGAACCGATCCGAACCAATTCAATGCCACCTCTGACCACATTACACAAAAGAGGCCGAGACTTTGGAAAAAGTGCAAAGAAGGGCAAGTAAGATGATTAAAGGCTTGGAAACTAAAACATATGAGGAACGATTGCAGGGTATAACTAGTCTAGAGAAAAGAAGGACTCGGGGGGACAGGATAGCAGTCTTCTAATATTTGAGGGGCTGCCACCAAGAGGAGGGGGGTCAACTTATTCTCCAAAGCCCCTGAGGGCAGGACAAGAAGAAATGGATGGAAACTAATCAAGGAGAGAAGCAACCTAGAACTAAGGACAAACTTCCTAACAGTGTGGACAATTAACTAGTGGAACTCCTTGCCACCAGAAGTTGTGGGAGCTTCATCACTGGAGGTTTTTAAGAAGAGACTGGACAGCCATTTGTCTGACATGGTATAGATCTCCCGCTTGAGCAGGGGGCTGGACTAGAAGACCTCCAAGGTCCCTTCCAGCTCTATTCTGATTAATTAAATCTCCACCTCAGTCTGGGGTTTATTGGGCGTTACACACAGGGCAGGACCGGTTTTCGGGGGTGACCCCTTGAGGTGCTGCCATCTTACCGTTGCAGTTGTTTTGGCAACAGGAGCCCGGCAAGGGGTGGGCGCAGAGGGGAGCCACGCACTTCCGCGGGGTGCAGACCAGCTCTCCCCCACTGCAGATGCAAGACTGGCACGGATCCAGCGGGTTGGGGATCTCCTCCCCATCGGGCACCAGCTGGTTGTCCTGCAGGCAGCCTAGTGGAGGGAGGGAGGGAGGGAGGGAGGACAGGAAGTCAGTTAACATTCAGGCGCAAACCACTAGTCGTCTCCATCCCCCCCCCCGGTTATTATTTTTATGTATTGGTTTATTACATTTATAGGCTTGCCCAACTTGCTGTCCCAGATGGCTCTGGGCAGTTTACAATATAGTAAGCAGTAGAACTATAAAAACCATTATCAATATAAAAAGAGATTAAAGTTACAGAGGATTACAAGCAATCTCTAAAAATGTGGATTTGAAGCAGAGCAGGGCCCCCCAATGCCTGCCTTCCTTCCTTCCTTCCTTCCCCTCTTCCCTATCTCCTTCCTTTTTTCTTTCCTTCCTCCCCCTCCCTCCCTCCCTTTCTTTCTTTTTCTTTCCTTTCTTTCTTTCTTTCCTTTCTTTCTTTCTTTCTATTCCTCCCTCCCTCCCTTTCTCCTTCCTTCTCCCCTTCCTTCCTTCCTTCCCCTTCCCCCCCTCTTTCTTTCTTTCTGTCTCTCTTTCTTTCTATTCCTCCCTCCCTTTCTCCTTCCTTCTCCCCCTTCCTTCTTTCTTTCCTTCCTTCTCCCTCCCTCCCTCTTTCCTTTCTTTCTTTTCCTCCCTCCCTCTCTTTCTCCTTCCTTCTCCCCCTTCCTTCCTCCTCCCTCCCTTTCTTTCTCTCTTCTCTTTCTTTCTATTCCTCCCTCCCTTTCTCCTTCCTTCTCCCTTCCCTCTTCTTTTTTTCTTTCTCTCTTTCTTTCTCTCTTTCTTTCTATTCCTCCCTCCCTCCCTTTCTCCTTCCTTCTCCCTCTTCCTTCTTTCCTTCCTTCCTTCCTTCCTTCCTTCCTTCCTTCCTTCCTTCCTTCCTTCCTTCCTTCCTTCCTTCCAGAGAGAGAAAGCAAGAGGTGCCCCATCAATTCCCTTCAGTTACTCACTAGGGCAGGTGGGGCAGCAGGATCCAGGCCTCCGCTCTGGGTGGGGGCAAGTCACTGGTGGGCAAACAGTAGGTGAGCAGTGGACGGTGCCCCCCTGCAAGAGAGGACACAGACGGGGATTTAGATCTGAAGGAACCTTTGATTCTGCTTCTTCTCCATCTCCTCCTGCAGAAGCTCCAGTGGAGATAAACATCCTTTTATTGCTATTCTCCTTCTCACCTTTTCTACTACCTTCGCTTATTGGTATCATTATTATGACTATTATGACTTTATTGTTTGTATGTACACCGAGAGTTTCTGTACTGGAGACAAATTCCTGGTGTATCCAATTCCATCCCATTCTCTCTCCTATCCTATTCTACATTCCTTCTATTCGGTTCCGTTCCATTATTAAATTATGACGGTTCCTTTTATCTTTTTTGAAAGAAAAATTATCGCTGCAAGAGTTTTGAGAGGAATTTGAGATCTCTAAAGGAACCAACGAAAGGATGATTGAGTTTGGGGTGGCAGCTTCAGGATTTGGGTTGCCAGGCAACTGAAGGTGGGCAGGAGAATTTGGGGGCATCATCCACGGGTCGGAGCTGATGGGTCTCACCTTGCACTGGCAGTTCTGGCAGGAATTGTCTGGATCGGCGAACTCTTGGCCGTGGCTGTAGAGGCGCTGGTTGTAGAGACACTGGTGGCATTGGGGGCAGCAGGAACCTTGGAGGAGGCACAGCGAAAGCTGCTAAGACCCCTGGCACAAGGGAGACCCACCGGCCATGTCTAAATTTCCAACAGCTGAGCGCTCGTTGTCACAGTGAGATAAAACTCGCCTTGCAGTGAGATGGGCAGCATATAAATTTAATCAATAAAATAAATAAATAAAGCTGGGGTCCACTGAATGAGGGGAGAGAAGATGGGCAGGGGATTCATTAGAGTGTCTAAATATCGTTTAGTACAAGATTTCTTAAAAAAACAAACAAGTGCGCTCTTAGAAATCGAAATGCAAGTTCTGGATATCGTTTCGTGCAAGATCTTTTTTAAATGAATGAGCTCACAGAAACTGAAACGGATGAGTATCTGGATATTGTTTCCTGCAGGAGGTTTTTTTTAAAAAATGAATTAGAAATTGAAATGCAGGAACGTCTGAATTCCATTGTAGTATAAGATCTTTAAAAAAAAAAAAGAGTGCCCTCTTAGAAATTAAAATGCAAGGATGTCTGAATTTCATTTAGGGTGAGATTTTGTAAAATGAATCTTTCTTTCTTTCTTCCTTCTCCAAAAATGTCACTTTTGTTTTCTTTAATATTAGCTTGATTTTTTTTTCTGACGGCAACAGAATCTGGAGCAGGCTATTTGCCGGCACCCTAATTCTGCCAAGCCCTTTCATTTTCCTCTCGGTGCCTTCCTTCTACAGCCGGGTTCGATGCCACTGATCCCAGAGGTGAGGGCCCTGGTGGTTTTGGCACTCACCGAGAAGCCGGGCTGGATGCTGGCAGGTGACAGGTGGGCACTGGAGGGCATGGCACACGGTCTCCCCCTGGTGGCAGGTGCAGATGCTGCAAGGGTCTCTCGCTGGTGCCCACTCGGTGCCGTCTTCAAATTCGAGGTCCTCGAAAACACAAACTGACAGACACCAGCAAGAGAGGAGTTGGGTCAAACTGGGTTTCATCCTGGCCAGTCTGCAAAGCAGAATCCTGGATTCCTTTCCCCCACTTCACTCCCCGTATTTTACAAGGCATTTGTAAATGAAGTTTCCTGACAGTTAGAACAATTCATCGGTGGAACAACTTGCCTCCAGAAGTTACGGGAGCTCCAACACTAGAAGTTTTTAAGAAGAGACGGGATGGCTACTTGTCTGAAATGGTAGAGGGTCTCCTGCGTGAGGAGGGGGCTGGAGTAGAAGATGGTTCCTTTCTAACTCCTCCTCCTCCTTAGTCCTATTCTATTCTGTCCTGTCCTATCCTATTCTTCTAGTCTAGTCTAGTCTATTATTCTATTCTATTCTATTCTATTCTATTCTATTCTATTCTATTCTATTCTATTCTATTCTATTCTATTATTCTATTCTATTCTATTATTCTATTCTATTCTATTCTATTATTCTATTCTATTCTATTCTATTCTATTCTATTCTATTCTATTCTATTATTCTATTCTATTCTATTCTATTCTATTCTATTCTATTCTATTCTATTATTCTATTCTATTCTATTCTATTCTATTCTATTCTATTCTATTATTCTATTCTATTCTATTCTATTCTATTCTATTCTATTCTATTCTATTATTCTATTCTATTCTATTCTATTCTATTCTATTATTCTATTCTATTCTATTCTATTCTAGTCTAGTCTAGTCTATTATTCTATTCTATTCTATTCTATTCTATTCTATTCTATTCTATTCTATTCTATTCTATTATTCTATTCTATTCTATTCTATTCTATTCTATTCTATTCTATTATTCTATTCTATTCTATTCTATTCTAGTCTAGTCTATTATTCTATTCTATTCTATTCTATTCTATTCTATTCTATTCTATTCTATTATTCTATTCTATTCTATTCTATTCTATTCTATTCTATTATTCTATTCTATTCTATTCTATTATTCTATCCTATTCTTCTAGTCTAGTCTAGTCTATTATTCTATTCTATTCTATTCTATTCTATTCTATTATTCTATTCTATTCTATTCTATTCTATTCTATTCTATTATTCTATTCTATTCTATTCTATTCTAGTCTATTCTATTCTATTCTATTCTATTATTCTATTCTATTCTATTCTATTATTCTATCCTATTCTTCTAGTCTAGTCTAGTCTATTATTCTATTCTATTCTATTCTATTCTATTCTATTCTATTCTATTCTATTCTATTCTATTCTATTATTCTATTCTATTCTATTCTATTCTATTATTCTATTCTATTCTATTCTATTCTATTCTATTCTATTATTCTATTCTATTCTATTCTATTCTATTCTATTCTATTCTATTCTATTATTCTATTCTATTCTATTCTATTCTATTCTATTCTATTATTCTATTCTATTCTATTCTATTCTATTCTATTCTATTCTATTATTCTATTCTATTCTATTCTATTCTATTCTATTATTCTATTCTATTCTATTCTATTCTAGTCTAGTCTAGTCTATTATTCTATTCTATTCTATTCTATTCTATTCTATTCTATTCTATTCTATTCTATTCTATTCTATTATTCTATTCTATTCTATTCTATTCTATTCTATTCTATTCTATTCTATTATTCTATTCTATTCTATTCTATTCTAGTCTAGTCTATTATTCTATTCTATTCTATTCTATTCTATTCTATTCTATTCTATTCTATTATTCTATTCTATTCTATTCTATTCTATTCTATTATTCTATTCTATTCTATTCTATTATTCTATCCTATTCTTCTAGTCTAGTCTAGTCTATTATTCTATTCTATTCTATTCTATTCTATTCTATTATTCTATTCTATTCTATTCTATTCTATTCTATTCTATTATTCTATTCTATTCTATTCTATTCTATTCTATTCTATTCTATTCTATTATTCTATTCTATTCTATTCTATTATTCTATCCTATTCTTCTAGTCTAGTCTAGTCTATTATTCTATTCTATTCTATTCTATTCTATTCTATTCTATTCTATTCTATTCTATTCTATTCTATTATTCTATTCTATTCTATTCTATTCTATTCTATTCTATTCTATTCTATTCTATTCTATTCTATTCTATTCTATTCTATTCTATTCTATTCTTCTGTTCTGTTCTATTCTATTCCTATTTTTTATTCTTTTCCTATATTCTATTCTATTCTATTCTATTCTATTCTATTCTATTCTATTCTATTCTATTCGGAATGGACGCAGGGGCTGCATTGACACAAGGTTATCCTCAACTTACAACCATTCATTTAGTGACCATTCAAAGTTACGACAGCATTGTAAAAGGTGACTTGCAGCCAGTTCTCGCATTTATGGTCACTAAATGAATAGTTGAAGTCGATCTGTATTATTTTTACAAATAACTCAGGGCGGCGAATGTATCCAACACACCTCTTTCCTCCTATTTTCCCCACAACATTTCACAGTCTTGAATAGCCATAGCCTCAAGGGACATGCCAAGCCATAGTTTGTTTGCTCACGCCAGCTGCATTTGCATGACAGCCTAAGCCACAAATCCTGGTTTAGGATGCAGAATCTCCCCATTGGGAGCTAAATCCAAACCAAAACTGCTACTCTGAGGTCCCTATCTAATTAACATATCTCGGATCAAAAATACAGGTAGTCCTCGACTTACGACCACAATTGAGCCCCACATTTCCATTGCGAAGCGAGACATTTGTTAAGTGCATTTTGCCCCATTTTAGGACCTTTCTTGCCAGAGTTGTTAAGTGAATCCCTGCGGTTCTTAAATTAGTAGCCTGGTTGTTAAGTGAATCTGGCTTCCCCGTTGACTTTTGTCGGTCAGAAGGTTGCAAAAAGGGATCATGTGACACACACACACACACACACACACACATACCCGGACAATACAACGGTCATAAATATGAGCCAGTTGCCAAGCATCCCAATTTTGATCCGGTGACCATGGGAATGCTGCAACGGTCGTAAGTGTGAAAAACGGCCGTAAGTCGTTTTTTTTTAGTGCCGTTGTAACTTCGAACGGCACCTAAACGAACTGTTGTAAGTCGAGGACTATCTGTAATATGAACGGGATTGAGTAGCCCTTTGGGGTTCATTAACCCCATTCCAGGTGCCCTGGAGACGACTCAAACAAGTGAGCCAAGTTGCGGGCTGCAAACTTCCAAGACGTCACCAGTCCAATCTGAGCTGGCAGGGCCCACTCAGCTTCCACGTGGGGAAATGAGCAGCAAACTGGACAAGGGGTCTCCTCCCCATTCCCAGTTCTTCTTCAATGGTCACCTGTGCACACTGGACAGCAGCGTTTGGGGTCTCGGAGGGGCCGGGCGCATGGCGTTGGGGGGCAGAGTTCTTCCTGGCATCGGACATGCCCATCCTGAGTGAAGAAAAGAAAGGGAAGTGAATTTCTCAGCCGCTCAGCAAATTTAAGAGGGGTGGGCTTCAACTCCCAGAATTCCCCAGCCGGCTCGGCGGCTTCAGGATGGGTGAACTTCAACTCCCAGGCGTCAAAAAAAGATGTGGAGACTCTGGAAAGAGTGCAGAGAAGAGCAACAAAGAGGATTTTAGGGGACTGGAGGATCAAACATCCGAAGAACGGTTGCAGGAACTGGGCATGGCTAGTTTAATGGAAAGAAGGAGGAGGGGAGACATAAGAGCCTAGGTGGCACAGCAGACTAAAGCACTGTTAAGTAACACCAGCTGCCTGCAATTACTGCAAGTTGAATTTCACCAGGCTCAAGGTTGACTCAGCCTTCCATCCTTCCGAGGTAGGTAAAATGAGGACCCGGATTGTGGGGGCAATAAGCTGACTTTGTATAAAAAAGAACACCTCTTGGGGGGGGGGCCGAAAGCCCTACTAAGCAGGTATATACAAAAGTATGAAGGCTATTGCTTAACGCATTGTAAGCCGCCTTGAGTCTCCGGAGAAAGGGCAGCATATAAATCAAACCAATAAATAAATAAATAATAAATAAATAAATTGAACCAATAAATAAATAAATCGAATCAATAAATAATAGCAGAGTTCTGATATTTGAGGGGCTGCCACAATGAAGAGGGAGTCAAGCTATTCTCCAAAGCACCCGAAGGCAGGAGAAGAAGCAATGGGTGGAAATTAATAATTAAGGAGAGAAACAACCTGGAATTAAGGAGAAACTTCCTGCCAGAGAGAACAATTAACCAGTGGAACAGCTTGCCACCAGAATAATAATAATAATAATAATAATAATAATAATAATAATAATAATAATAATAACAACAACAACAACAACAACAAACAACAACAACAACAACTTTAATGTCATTGTACGTGTATACACAGTATACCCATTCAATGAAATTCACTTAACACCCAAAGACCAGATCCAACACACATAACAATCCCCAAACACACTCCCACTACCACAATTCCCCACTCCAAGCCACCCACACATCCACACAACAGACCAAGTAAGTAAGTAGTAAGTGAAAGAAAGAAAGAAAGAAAGAAAGAAAGTAAGTAAGAAAGAAAAAGAAAGAAAGAAAGAAAGAAAAGAAAGACCAAAGACACTTCTAACTGTTATTCTGTTATCCTTAGATAGTTCAAATAGAATAGAGAGGCCCTTTGAGGTCTTCTAGTCCAACCCTCTGCTCAAGCAGGAGAACCTCTACTATTTCAGACAAGTGGCTATCCAATCTCTTCTTAAAAAGCTTCCAGTGATGAAGCACCCCCAATGTCTGGTGGCATGCTGTTCCACTGGTCAATTGTTCTCGCTGTTAGGAAGTTTCTTCTTAATTCCAGGTTGATTAGCTTCTTGTCCTGGGTTCTGGTGCTTTGGAAAATAAGTTGAATGATTGAATTCTGAATTCTGGTCTCATGATTCGGCCTCCCGCCTGGACCGACCGGTTCACCCATCATGCCCTACTCACCAGGCACTGGCATTGCAGGCAGGGGCCTCCCGCGGCAGGCAAGAACCTCTCTCTGTCCTGGTACAACCGTCCTTCAAATTCACAGGCTTGCAAAGGAGATTCAGGAAGGGAAAAGAGAAACGCAGAAGGTGTGTGTCAAACTTTTCTCTCCTTGGTGTAACCTCGGAGTAATTTTAGGACAAGGGCTTTCCCCACCTCCTAGCTCTCCACCTGGCTATTTCTACACCTGCAACGGGCAGACGGGTACAGAGGTTTTCCCGCAGAAAGAAAACTATGTGGAAATAGTCCTCAGACTTATGACCGTAATGGAGTCTAGACGTTACAGTTTCAAGTTGTGATCGTTGTACGGCAAGCTATCGTGGGAGTGAACCAGTTTTAAGACCTGTTTTTGTATGGTGGTTGTTAAGTGAACTTGCAGTCATTAAACAGACCCATTGTTTGCTATGGGGAGTTTTTGCTGGACGCCTGAGGTAAATATTTTGGAAAAAACACATCATAAATTGCGCTTGTGTGAATATAAATATGGGCTGGTCATTGAATGCCCAAAATGCAGTCACATGACTGTGGGGGGGGAGGTGGGGGGGCTGGCCGCCGTAACTTTGAGTCCAGGTTATAAGTAGCTGAGGGAGGTTTGTCATAACTTTCAATGGTCACTAACTGACCTGGCGTAAGTTGAGGTCTACCTGTAATAAGGTAATCCTCTGATAGATACTGATAGTCCTTGACTTAAATCTACTTGTTTAGTGACCGTTCAAAGTTCAACGGCACTGAGTTATGACCGTTTCCTTCACACTTACAACCATTGCGGCCTCCCCATAAAATTTGGAGCTTGGCAAGTGACTCATACTTACGACGGTTGCAGGATCTCGGGGTCACGTGACCCCCTTTTGCAACTTTCTGACAAGCCATGTCAACAAGGAAGCGAGATTCACTTAACAACCGTGTTACCGGTTTAACAACTGCAGTGATTCACTTAGCAACGGTAGCCAGGAAGGTCGTAAGATGGGGCAAAACTCTACAAACAACTGTCTTGCTTGGCAATTAAAATTTTGGGGTCAATTGTGATCAGAGGTTGAGGGCTCCGTGGTACCCAATAAACTAGTGGAGAAACCCTCAATTTTTGATAAGGTTACTTTTAGTATCTGCACAATCCAATTTTTACATTCAACTTCTCTCAACTTTTACATTCTTCCGGGTAAGATAAAACGAAATACAGTTTTGCATTTCTTTTGGCATCCTTCAGATAGACAGCTCCTGATGGGGGAGGCTTTATTACGCCTACTCAGCCAATCTTGTTCGGACTCACCCGATGGCAAGAGGGCCGCCTCACAAATTGAATAAATCAATAAATAAAATTTGGGTCAAATGCATTTCGGGAAAATGTTTAAATTTCCCTGCAAAATAAAAAACGATCACCTGCAAGGAAGCCGATCCTTTTTTGAGGGGGGGTTGGGTTTTTTTTTTGTTTTGCATTTGGTTAGGTATTCATTAGGAATTTAACTTACAGTGATTAAACAGGAGCCCTTGCCCCCTTTTTATATACATAATTTTTATTTTATTTTTAAATATGAATATTGAATACATGAACAGTGTGTCATCTGGGCATCGTTAGTTTTGATACAAGATAATAATGATAATATCGATAATATTAGTTACATTAATCATACTCAGATAATTATAGTAATATTATAAATATTAAAATTAAAGTGATTAACATGTTAATATTTGCTCCACCATGTTATATAATCCTTCATCATTTAATTATTAATATCTTAATACACAATACTAATAACCATAGTGATATTATCTCAGTGTACCTAATAAAATCCTTTTTCAACTTCTGATCTTTACACCTACAAATTAATTTTAAAATACTGTATAGGAAAATTTGCATAATATTATTTCCCCCCCTCTGGTTTCTACCTCTATTCTACTTTTTAATAGAACAATCTTATATTAGGAGGTATTCTATTTCTATCTGTCATCTCTTGACCGTTTTAGTAGTTCAATTCTTGTTGATTTTTTGGCATGTTTCCCCTGGGAAACTTTGGGATTTTGTATCTCCATGCATCATTCATATTTGATCCAGGGGTGGGTTCTAAAATGTTTTACTACTGGTTCTGTGGACGTGGCTTATTTGGTGAGCGTGGTTTGATGGCCTTGTGACAATTCTTCAGGATTTAGCAGAGGTACTGGCCTACCAGGCTTTTAACTGCTTGCGGAGCTGTACCCGTCTACTCATTTGTTTTTGGAGGCACCAGTCTATTCATTTGTTTTCGGAGGCACCGGTCTACTCATTTGTTTTTGGAGGCACTGGTCTACCCATTTGTTTTCGGAGGCACCGGTCTACCCATTTGTTTTTGGAGGCACGGTCTACTCATTTGTTTTTGGAGGCACCGGTCTACCCATTTGTTTTTGGAGGCACCGGTTCTACCCATTTGTTTTTGGAGGCACCGGTCTACCATTTGTTTTTGGAGGCACCGGTCTACCATTTGTTTTTGGAGGCACCGGTCTACCCATTTGTTTTTGGAGGCACCGGTCTACCACCACACTGCCTTTTAACACTGATCAGCTGTAGGGTGGCCCTTTGAAGCCCCGCGGCAAGAGTTTAAACAGTTTTTTTCCTTCTAGCCAATCAGCTGGGACTCGGGAGGTAGCAAATAGGTTGGGGGTGGGGCCAAATAAAAGGTAAGAATAACATGGGGGGGGCGGGGCGGGAGGGCCCAGCTCCCGAACAAAGAGAACCGGTTCGGTGACGTCATATCGTCACTGCTACCGGCTCGGCCGAACCGGGCCGAACCGGGAGGAACCCACCACTGATTTGATCTAAATATTTCCTCTGTCTCTACATCTACCTCTCACTGCCAGACCTTCAATACGCCTATCAGGGCCTCAAGGAAGCCAGTCCTTGAGTTGACATCCCTGCGGGTGGGGGGGGGAGGGGATGGAGAGAATGGGAAACCTGCTGGGGGGAGGGGGAGCAACTCACCATCACAGGTGGGGCAACACTCCTCTGGGCGCTTGCCAGGATGGCTGCAGTGGGCAGGTGGGCAGCTCAACTGTCTGCAAGAGACCTCGCCAGCCTGTGTGGGGACAAGCAGGTCACTGTGGGGGGTGGCTGTGTGCCCACCCGGGACAGACTCAGCCCCCACCCACCCACCTACCCTGCCAAGCAGACTCACCACACAACGGCAGCGTTTGCAGGGGTCCGCGGTCTGCACGGTGTGGCCGCTCCGGTACTCGCGTCCTTCCCAGAGGCAGCCTGCAGGGGGCGAAACACAGATTGCAAATGTTCTACCCTGCCAAAGCTGCCCAGGCTCCTTTGGAAACCGCCAGCAGGGGGCAGCAGAGCTGTGTTGGCAGGTTTGCCCCCACACCCAAGGGGAGGGAGGCTTCCCGCTGCGGTGCTGATGGGGGGCGATGGGGTTTGGAGTGCTAGGCTCCGTTACTTTCCTCTGCTTTCCCTCTCCGTGACTGAGACGGGAAGGGGGATTTGTTGGACCGGCTCCAGAATATTCTAGAAGCTGGTCCAGGAAATTTATCCAGAGAGAAGCAAGCTAGAAATAAGGAGAAATTTCCTGAGAGTGAGAACAATTGATCAGTGGAACTCCTTGCCACCAGAAGTTGTGGGTGCTCCATTACTGGAGGCTTTTAAGAAGAGATTGGAGAGCCATTTGTCTGAAATGGTATGCTTGAGCAGGGGGTTGGACTAGAAGACCTCAAAGGTCCCTTCCAATTCGTTCTATGATTCTGTTATTCAACCCTCCCTGCCAAGGATGAGGCACGTAGTGAAGGGAATCCAGATGGCAGCAGTTTAAAACCCCTGAACCCTTTTAAAGTGCATCGTACGGCAGCACATCCGTAAAAAATAAAGATTTAGAGCTTTTGTTGCATAGATAGGATGCCATCTTGACTTTTTCGACCTCCAATTATTACTGCGAAATCAGGTGCCTGGAAGAGGGCCAAGGAATGGTGGCCCAAAGCATTTTGAAATCTGCACCCCTTGTTCAATGATGTCATCGTGGTTTGTCTGGGACGCCTATTCCCTCTTTCTCTCCGATGATGTCACTGTGGTTTGACTGGGATGCCTAGCTTTCCTTTCTGCTCGATGGCATCAACCTGGTTTGTCTGGGATGCAGAGCCCACCCCCTTTCCACTCAATGACACGATCATGGTTTGTCTGAGACGCCTAAACCCCATTCTGGCCAATGACATCATCGTGGCTTGTCTGGGATGCCTAGTGCCCCCCTTTCAGTCCAGAGCCCTCCCCCCAAGACTCACCATCACAGACGGGGCAGCAGGTCCCCAGCCGAGGGCGGGCAGGGTGGCGGCAGAGATTGGCGCACTGCCTCCGTTGGCAGATGGCGTTGCCCTCCTGCAGGAGAAGGGGAGAGAAGGGGGTTCCTTGGGCTCTGTGTAGAAGGAGGGACTTCTGGGAGGGGGATTCCTGCAGCTTCCCCCCTCCCTCCCCAGATTTAAAGAGGCTTCTGCACCAAGGGAGCTCCAGAAGCCTCTTTGGCTTTTGGTCCAGAAGCCAAAGAGATGTGAGATGCGGGCACCATCGGCCATCGAGAAAAAAAGGCCCATAGAAAATTCACCGAATTTTGTCCTTGACTCAGAAGATGGTCAAAAAAGTCAAGATGGAGTCATAAACTCCACTTGTCGGTTTTTTTCATTTACTGACTGTCATTGGGACCTGTAACTTGGCCTTTAAGCGGAGTGCTTAAATCTGGCCTGCGAGGCCAGCCTGAAAATATCAAAGGACCTCCCTGGGGTGCCAAAACAGTCTGCCGGGGAGAGGGGGGGCTGCAACCCCTGCGCGACCCATTTTCAGCCTCCCTGAAAACATTTTTGGCCTCTGCCGTATTTGGCCGGCAATGTGCTTCTGGAGGCCGGGACTGCTATGGAAAGAAAGCGTGGGAAAAAACGCATCTTTGAGCCTGTGTCAAACGCCCGGCATGACCACCCCCACCCCCTCTTGGCTACTACCCCCCCCCCGCGGCCCTCCGAGGTCAAACATAATCCTAATGCATCCCTCAATGAAATCGACTTTGACACCTGTGCTCTAAAAGGACGCAAATGACCAGCTCTCTGCAAGGAGTCTCAATCCTTCCATTCCCCCACCCCTTCAGCCAGAACTGAGGAAGCTTCTTGGATGAGAAGCGAAACGTCTTCAAAGAAAAACCCAGAAAGTCCAGTTGACAACCAGGGCCAGGAGGACTGAGAATCTCCATAGATATCATGCTAGGACCATGATGGCACCTGTGCCACAGCTGGCACGCAGAGGCCTTTCTGAGGGGCACGTGAGCCATCCCCCGGCCCAGCTCCAGCGTGCCTCCTGCCGGTCAGCTGATTTTTGGGATATGTGTGGGGAGGGGAGGGGTGCATGCAGGAGACGCACATGCATGTGGGGGGGGGAGTGAGAGGGGATCGTGCATGCATGAGCAGGCCCCCCCCAATGCATTATGGGTGCTGGCACACGTATGTGCTGCTGCGCGCGCTTTTGGCCCACCGCAAGAAAAAGGTTAGCCATCCCTGTGCTAGGACTTTCAGGGACCCGGTCCCAGAACCTTTAGTGAAGAGCCTTGGTAGTACAGTGGTCTAAGGCACCCTGTTATTAAGCTGGTTATTAAGACCAGCTGCCTGCAATTTATTGCTGGTTCGAATCTCACCAGGCTCAAGGTTGACTCAGCCTTCCATCCTTTCTAAGGTAGGTAAATTGAGGACCCAGTTTGTGGGGGCAATAAGCTGACTTTGTATAAAATTTACAAAAGGATGAAGGCTATTGCTTAACGCATTGTAAGCCGCCCTGAGTCTCCGGAGAAGGGCGGCATATAAATCAAATTTTAAAAAAATAAAATAAAAAAAATAAAAATAAAAAAAGGTCTGAAAGCTACAGGTGGACAGCCGGCCACTTCCGGGACTCACCTGGCACTTACATCTCAGGCAGGGCTCCGTGGGAGGCGTCCACTCTTCCCCGTGTTCGTGCCTGGCGGTTCCATTCGCACAACCTGCGTCGTGGAGGAGGGAGGGAGGGAGGGAGGACTGAATGCGGGGAAGCCCACCCGGCGGTAGGAAAAGGCATTCAACACAGGCAGTCCTCGACTTACAACGGTTCGCTTAGTGGCCATTCGAAGTTAAAACGGCACTGAAACAAAGGGACTTACGACTTATGACCGTTGCAGGATCCCCACGGTCACGTGATCAAAATTCGGACGCTTGGCAACTGCTCGTATTTATGACGGTCGCAAGTGTCCCTGGGTCACGTGATTCCCCTTCTGACGAGCAAAGTCAATGGGGAAGCCGGATTCGTTTAACAACCGTGCGGCTCACTTAACCACCGTAGTGATTCGCTTAACAACCGTGGCCAAGGAAAGTCGTACAATGGGACAAACTGTACAAACGTCTCGCTTAGCAACAGAAATGTTGGGCTGAATTGTGGTCGTAAGCCGAGGGGAAACCTTACCCTCAGGTGGAAAAGTACATTCGGTACCAGTACAAAGGGGGGGGGGCGTGGGGGAGGGGCTAGGAGGAAGGCAGGATTGAGAGATTTTCATTTCTGAAAAGCCCCCCCCCAGCTGATGGAGACGCCTGTCTCTTTAAGAGCTGAGGACAGGGGACCACCTGGAAGAAGATGCAACACTTCCCAGAAGCCCCTTCTTTCTTAGAGCTGTGTTTCTGCAACCTTGGCAATTTTAAGATGGGAGGACTTCAACTCCCAGAAGCCTTGAAGTCCTCCCGTCCTAAAGTCGCTGAGCTGGCTGGGGAATTCTGGGAGTTGAAGTCCGCCCATCGTAAAGTTGAGGAGCTGGCCAGGGATATCTGGATACCCTGTCTGCCTTCTTAGTCTGTATGCTTAGGGGAGGGGATTGTTATAAAGGGAGAATAAAGGATGAAACCACCCCCCCATCTCAATTACTCAGGCCTGGAGCATAACTGCCCTTCACCCCATCCCAGACCCACACATTGGGTGTCTCCAGCCTGTCATTCTTTCTCAGGTCAGCCTACCCTGTAGGGTTGTTGTTCTGGGCAAAAATGCTCCGTAGGCCACTTGGGTCCCGAGAGGAGAAATGGGAGAGAAATCTAACAGAGGCATGAGAGACTCACCCTGGCACCGGGGGCAACATTCTCCGGGCACCTTCTCTGGATTGGAACAGTCCAGCTCTGGGCAAGGAATCCGGGAGCAGAGAAGTTTTCCATCCTGTGGGAAAGGAAAGAGGAAATGAAGGAAGGAAGGAAGGAGGGAGGGAGAGAAAGAAAGAAAGAAAGAAAGAAAGAAAGAAAGAAAGAAAGAAAGAAAGACAAAGAGAAACAGAAAGGAAGGAAGGAAGGATGGAAGGAAGGGAGAAAGAAACAGAGAAAGAGAAAGAGAAAGAAAGAGAAAGAAAGAGAGAGAGAAAGGGAAAGGGAAAGGAAGGAAGGATGGAAAGAAGGAGAGAAAGAAAGAAAGAGAGAAAGACAAAGAGAAACAGAGAAAGAGAAAGAAAGAAAGAGAGAGAGAAAGAGGAAGAGGAAGGAAGGAAGGATGGAAGGAAGGAAAGAAGGAAAGAAGGAAAGAAAGAAAGAGAAAGACAAAGAGAAACAGAAAGGAAGGAAGGAAGGATGGAAGGAAGGAAGGAGAGAAAGAAACAGAGAAAGAGAAAGAGAAAGAGAGAAAGAGAAAGAAAGAGAGAGAGAAAGGGAAAGGGAAAGGAAGGAAGGATGGAAGGAAGGAGAGAAAGAAAGAAAGAGAGAAAGACAAAGAGAAACAGAGAAAGAGAAAGAAAGAAAGAGAGAGAGAAAGAGGAAGAGGAAGGAAGGAAGGATGGAAGGAAGGAAAGAAGGAAAGAAAGAAAGAAAGAGAAAGACAAAGAGAAACAGAAAGGAAGGAAGGAAGGATGGAAGGAAGGAAGGAGAGAAAGAAACAGAGAAAGAGAAAGAGAAAGAGAGAAAGAGAAAGAAAGAGAGAGAGAAAGGGAAAGGGAAAGGAAGGAAGGATGGAAGGAAGGAGAGAAAGAAAGAAAGAGAGAAAGACAAAGAGAAACAGAGAAAGAGAAAGAAAGAAAGAGAGAGAGAAAGAGGAAGAGGAAGGAAGGAAGGATGGAAGGAAGGAAAGAAGGAAAGAAAGAAAGAAAGAAAGAGAAAGACAAAGAGAAACAGAGAAAGAAAGGAAGGAAGGATGGAAGGAAGGAAGGAGAGAAAGAAACAGAGAAAGAGAAAGAGAAAGAGAGAAAGAGAAAGAAAGAGAGAGAGAAAGGGAAAGGGAAAGGAAGGAAGGATGGAAGGAAGGAGAGAAAGAAAGAAAGAGAGAGAGAAAGAGGAAGAGGAAGGATGGAAGGAAGGAAAGAAGGAAAGAAAGAAAGAAAGAAAGAGAAAGACAGAGAAACAGAGAAAGAAAGGAAGGAAAAAAGAAAGGAGAGAGAGAGAGAAAGGAAGGAAGGAAGGAAGGAGGGAAAGAAGGAAGGAAGGAAGGAAGGAAGGAAGGAAGGAAGGAAGGAAGGAAGGAAGGGTGAGATGTCTTATTTTGAGGAGTGCAATTAGAAATCCTTCATCAAACCCTTTATTTATTTCCTTAAATAATAAATAAATATTTATGCACCAAAAACATTTACATAGCTTACATCGAACTCTGGGCAGCTCCCAAGCAACGATTAAAACAACATCTATAATCAAACAACATCAAAGATGCATCTATTTGGAATCATCAACACGATTATTTTCTTCTATGCTTAAACCTAAATTGGATTTGGTTGATCCTGTTCACCTGATGAATTATTTTATACATTAAAAAAAAACAAAAAAAAACCAGGAGGAGCTCTGATCGCACCATCAAGGACGCCATGTTGAATTTTTTGACCACTCTGTGCAGGCGCTCCCAAGCATGGGAAAACTTACCCACAGAACCCGGAGGCATCTGTATGTGCCCCACACCCTACAGCTGCCCCCTTTTCCATTGCAAAGTTGCACAGCCCTGAAGCCCACCCCCCTTCCTCTCCCCTCCGGTCACTCACAGAACAGGAGCAGCGCTGGCATCCGTCAGCCGAGGTCGCCTCCTGCCCAGGTTCCACCGGGCGGCCATCCAGCTCACAAGCTGCAGAGGGATGAGATTGGAGAAGAAAAGGCCAACTTGGAGATAAAGTTTCTGATTGTCTCTCTGTGTGTGCGTGTCACCTGCAAAAATCTGGATGACCATTAGGTGGCAGAGAAGGGCTACAGAAACTTCCCTCTGTGGTCCTCTGAAGGGGGCTGAGATTCTTGGGACCAGGAATGCTGCCCAATGCTAGCCCATGGGGCAGGAGGATCCCTTCCTTCCCTTCTCTCTTCTTGGAAGATGGGGAAAGACCAGGATGGGGACAGGCTGGCATGGAGAAACTCTTATCTATTAGGTCTCTAAGCATTGACCTGAACGTGATGGGACTTAATCAATGAATGAAACAATGATTGATCCAATCAATCAATGAGCCAATGAATGAATGAATAAATGATTGGACCAATGAATGAATGAATGAACGAATGATTGACTCAATGAATGAATGAATGGATGACTGACCCAATCAATCGATGAGGTACTGTACGATTGACATGATAAAAGAATAAATGATTGATTGTTTGAATGAATGAATGAATGAATGAACGATTGAGTCAATGAATGACTCAATGAATCAATGATTGACCCAATCAATCAATGAGTCAATGAATGATTGACCTGATAAATGAATAAATGACTGAATCAATCAATCAATGAACGATTGACTCAATGAATTGACGAATGAATGAATCAAACAATGATTGACCCAATCAATCAATGAGAATCAATGATTGACATGATAAATGAATCAATGAATGATTGAAACAATGAATCAATCAATGAATGAATTCATCAACAGCTGCCCACCCACCATTTTTTAAAGCTCCAGACTGGGTTAAGAAAACACTTCCCCATATCCTGCTATGCTCAAACCAGTAGATAATGGGTTCTGTGTGCGAATTGCCCAAACCTGCCTATGGGAACACAAACGCAGCTTCAAACATCAGATTTGACACACAAACACAACTCCGCGGCTTTCCCACGTATTGCACAAAACCTCTTACCTTGACGGCAGTCGGGGCAGCACTGCCCAGGTGGCGTATAGCGGTCCTGGCACAAAAGCTGGGGGCATTCGGTCACTTGGCACCGGACTGTGCCTGCCTGGCACCGTTGGAGAGATAAAAGAAGATTGATCTAGAGTGGCACCTGGACAGAAAGGAGGGGCTAAGGGCGCTCTTCCCTGGCATCACTGGGGGGGGGGGCACCCAGCTGCGGGACTGGCATTTCCAATTCTCACAGTGGGAACAATGTGTACATTTCCTAGCTGCGTGTTTCCTGGTCGTTGTGATTCCAAGCCTTGACTTTGGATCGTGCCTCGTGAACCTTTTCGTATCGTAGGTTTAATTTTGCCTGCTGGATTTATCTTGTTTGGGGAACTTACAAGTACCTTACAAGTTACAAGTCTCCACTGGCCATTGCTCTTCGGACTAACCTTGGTCTGCTTTTGGCTGGATTTCATTGGGACAGTTCTGGGTTTTTGATGAAGGGAATTTAGAGCAGAGCAGAGCAACAGAGTTGATAAGGGACCTTGGAGGTCTTCTACTCCAGGGCTCTCCAACCTTGGCAACTTTAAGACTTGTGGACTTCAACTGCCGGAGTTCCTCAGCCAGCTTTGCAACTTCAACTCTGGCAGTTGAAGTCCACAAGTCTTAAAGTTGCCAAGGTTGGAGAGCCCTGTTCTAGTCCAACTTCTGGAGGCAAGGAGTTCCACCGGTTAATTGTTCTTACTGTCAGGGAATTCCTCCTTAGTTCTAAGTTGCTTCTCTCCTTGATTAGTTTCCATCCGTTGCTTCTTCTCCTGCCCTCAGGGGCTTTGGAGAATAGGTTGGTCCCTCTTTTTTGTGGCAGCCCCTCAATATTGGAACGCTGCTATCACG
The DNA here is from genome assembly GCF_029531705.1 of Pantherophis guttatus. The sequence continues at coordinate 5,377,211 of NW_026843855.1, read as the reverse complement.
TCTCCCCTAGTCCTTTCTCTCATTAAACTAGACATACCCAGTTCCTGCAACCGTTCATCCTATGTTTTAGCCTCCAGTCCCCTAATCCTCTTTGTTGCTCTTCTCTGCAACTCTTTCCAGAATCTCAACATCTTTTTTACATCATGGTGACCAAAACTGGATGCAGTATTCCAAGTGTGGCCTTTCCAAGGCCTTATAAAGTGGTATCAACACTTCCTGTGATCCTGATTCTATCCCTCTGTTAATGCAGCCTAGGACTGCATTGGCTTTTTTGGCAGCTGCTGCACACGGCTGGCTCATATCTAAATGGTTGTCCACTATTGCTGGGGAATAATAATAAAACCCACTAAATCTTCATTATGGATTAACAGAGTTGGAAGGGACCTTGTAGATCATCTAGTCCAGCCCTTTGCTCAAGCAGGAGATCCTGCACCATTTCTGACAAATGGCAGTCCAACCTCTTCTTGAAAGCCTCCAGAGATGAAGCTCCCACAACTTCCGAAGGCAAATTACATGTGTGGCTGCGCGCGAGTGAGTGGAACAGCACGGGACCTGCCCCCCCCCTCACCTCACAGGTGCAGTGGGTGCACGGATCCTCCAGGAAACCATCTCTGTCCTTCAGCAGGTGTCCCTTGTACCTGCAACCCCCACATTCGGGGCAACACCTGTCCTCAGGGGGGCAGGATGCTGGCACAGCACGGGGGGACAATCCTCCACTTCACAAGTCACTCTGCCATCCTGGGTGGGTGCAAAGAGACCCCAATTCCATGGGAAGAATTTTTTGCTACCGTTTCTTGCCAAGGGAAGGGCACCATTTTTCCAAATCAGGAAGCTGGCATCCATACTGGCACGGCCGCCCACCTGCTCACCTCGCACTGGCATCTCCGACAAGGATCTGGCTTCCAGCTCTCACCATCTTTCCTGCCGTCGGCACAGCCTGCAGGGAGGACAGGGGGGAAGTGAACCTGTTGGATTTCTGCCTGCTGAGAAGCGGTCAAAGGGAGAAGGGCAATTGGGGGAAGGCAGGGCATGCAAGAGAAGTGGAAGTGTGGCTCTTGTGGATCGTGGCCCAAGACTTCGAGGTCAAAAACGTCAAGATGGTGGCCTCGGGGTAGACTTGAGGCCGCCATCTTGACGTTTTTGACTTCTTCCAACTCTGTGGACAGTCCTGACTGGTGGAAATCCAGAAATCCACTCTGTAGATCACGCACTTTTGATTTCTAGGTTGATCTTGGCAAGAGCTGAAAGGGAAAAACGGCCACCATCCCATGCCCCCTGCTTCCCTGGGCCCGATTCCCTCAAAGGGCACTTGGCATGGTGAGTCTCGAACCCCGGGCATTTCCTCACCCCGGCAGGGCTGCAGTTGGCACTCGGCCTTGCCCTGCACACACATGCAGGAGGTGCAGGGGTCTTGGTCCCAGGAAGCCCCCTCCTCGTAGTGCCGTCCATCTGCAAAGCAGGTCGCTCGCCGACACTCGCATTGTTCAAGAGTCTTCACCCAGCCCAGCAGGTCGGAATTCTGTCGGGGGAGGGGTGGGGGGAAAAGACAGAGTTGCAGAATCAGGATTGTACATCAACACACAATTGGGTCATCTCCACCCCAGAACTAACTATTAAGGTGGTAAGGCTGCTTCTCTACTCTTTTGGGAACAGGTTTCTAGTCCTCGTGGTTACAGAGCACATCTGTGTGCAAATTCCATGGATGGACCCTCGTAAAAACAGACAAAGGAGGACTATCACCAATTGCTTCGTGTTTAGTGATCCATGGCAAGTTTCCTTCAGTTCAGGGTGCCTGGGAGCAAAATTGCAGAATCACCAATAGAAGAGAATATTCGGGGTTGAGCTGTGGGGTCCTTGGTGGTCTCTGAGTTTGATGGTTTTCTTGGAGACATTTCATGACCCAACTAGGTAACATTGTCAGTGCCAAAAGGCAATGGGGTTTGGGGAAAGGAGGAGGAGGAGGAGGAGGAGGAGGAGGAGGAGGAGGAGGAGGAGGAGGAGGAGGAGAACAACAGAGGGGTTGTTGGTGGTCTCTGAGCTTCATGGTTTTCATGGAGACATTTCATGACCCAACTAGGGAACGTCATCAGTACTAAAAGGAAGTGGGGTTCACTCTGTGCTTATATAGGCTTGCTGTTGGAGGGTTTGTGGGCACGTTCTTGGTGGCTCTGATTAGGCTGTGGTTTACTCTTTGACTGCTTCTCTGACTTGGTAGTTCCTTGATTGGGTATGGTTTACTTGATTGTTGGTCTAGTATTAATCTTGGTGTTAATCTCTGTTTATCTGGTGTTGTTTGCTGGTGAAGAGCTGTTTCAGTCTTTCTGTTTCCTTTATAGCTTTTTGATTCTCTCTTTTGAATGGTGTGTAGATGTTGCTTATCTCTATGTGCCCGGTGATGACTGATTTTTCTGCGTGCCAGGCTTCTAGGAATTTTCTCAAGTTTTTGGACTTGGTTTGATCAAGGAATCACCAAGAACACTCACGCTGATAGGGCAAACCACTTGTACATAAACCGAGAGAAACCCCGCTCCCTTCTAGCACTGATGATGTTCCCTAGTTTGGTCGTGAAATGTCTGCGAGAAACCAACCAAGCTCAGAGACCCCCAAGGACTCCACAATCCTCCTCTTCCTCCTCCACTCAGCAAACCCTACTCCCAAGTGGCCTCAACGACTCTCAAAGAGAGTGCGAATAACCAGATGACTGCAAGGAATATAAAGCCCTCCCTTCCCCACCATTCAGTCAGAACTGAAGAAGCTTCTTAGATGAGAAGCGAAACGTCTTCAAGAAAAAAACCAAGGAAGTCCAATTGCCTTTTGAAAAAAGCATCTTTAGTCACCAGAGTTTGAAAACAGTTGGACTAAATTGTACTGAATCCAGGATCCCTTGGACTAAACCTTTCTTGGCCGAAGTTGTTGTGGTCTGCCACCGGCCTATGGAGCTGGCAGGAGAGTCGGACAGTGAGGAGGCTGGGGAGGAACATGGGCCAGTCCTGGACTCTGGGGAAGGCTCAGATGAGGGCTCTGCGTCAGAGGCAGAGAGGGGGCCAGGACCATCTGACAGTTATGTTCTGCCTCCGGAATCTGACATCAGCGAGGCAGAAGAACAGTGTGAGCCTGTTCCCAGTGTGCGCATGCGCAGAGCTGCCAGAAGGCAAGAACAATTAAGGGAAAAAAGGGCGACTCGGGAGTAAGGCTTGGAGTTGATTGGTCCCTCCCATAAGACATAAAAAGAGGAGCAAATGGACGTGAGCCTTTGCAGGAAGCAATTAGTTCATATAGTCAATTCAAGCTCTGAGATGTCCTGTTTGACTCTGTGCTCCGTTCGGCCTTGCAAAACTAATTGGCAATTAGGTCTCTGATAGCGTTTCAAGGGAGATAAAGGTGGGTGCTTATCCACATTACCCTGAACGACTGTGTCAACTCGAGCAGACATCTGTCGGAATCTGCACGGGCTGTGAATGACCGTAATTCACAGCCGTTTCAATAAAAGAGTTTTTTTGGGATTAAACTTGTGATTTATGCTTTCTCAGGAAGCCGAGGTCAGAATAAAAGTAAGTCCTCTGAATGGCACTTCTATCTTGATGGGTCTCGCCCTCGGTACTAGAGGGATGACTTGCCAACCTGCTTTCCAGTCAGTCAGCTCTGTCTCCAGAACAACCATTAGAAGGAATTGGCTGGTACAGTACAGTCCTCACCTGTTCCTTCACCATATCCAGCATGGTTCCCAGTCCTTCCACCAGCTCCTCCAGTCTCTGGATCTGGTCTTCCAGGCTGGCCACGCCAGAGCGTGAAGATCCCAGGGGTGGCAAATCTGGTTGGCTGGGCTCTTGCTGGTAGCGGTGAGTTTCTGCCAGGGCTAACGGCCCAAAGGGTGGCAAGGACCCCAGATCAAGAGAAGATTCTTCTGGGAGATCAAGATACTGGTCCTCAGACAGACCGTAGGGCAGAGAGAAGAGGTCCAACTCTGTGGGTCAGCAACACAAGAGGTCAGAACTACCTGATACAGGTGAGGAGGAATCTCCATAAGTCCCCATCCCTCGTTTCCTGGGCCCATTAATGGGGTGTGTGTGTGTGTTTATTGGGGCCCCTCATTCTTTCAGCAGGCCAGGCCAATGAAGATCAATGCAGTGGAATGTCCAGGATGGGATGTTGGTTGGCCATGCAACATTTTCTTTCAATTTTCCAGGGATGGACTGCTCAGGCCTTTCATGTTTAGGCTTTCTGCGGTAAATCTTTTATTTATTTTAGATTTTTATCCTGCTTTTATTGCTTTGGAAGTAACTCAAGCCAACGAGCATCCTTAATATTCTTTCCTTATCCTCTTTTCCCCACAGCAACAACCCTGTGAGGTAGGCTGGGCTTAGAGAGAAGGAGTGATTGAAAGTCACCCAGCCAGCTCTCATGCCTAAGGCGGGACTAGAACTCACCATCTTCTAGTGATTGGCTGAAAGTCACCCAGATGATTTTCATGGTTAAGATGGAGCTAGAACTCACCCTCTCCTAGTGATTGGCCCAAAGTCACCCAGCTGGCTTTCATGCCTAAGGAGGAACTAGAACTCACCCTCTCCTAGTGATTGGCCCAAAGTCACCCAGCTGGCTTTCATGCCTAAGGAGGAACTAGAACTCACCCTCTCCTAGTGATTGGCCCAAAGTCACCCAGCTGGCTTTCATGCCTAAGGAGGAACTAGAACTCACCCTCTCCTAGTGATTGGCCCAAAGTCACCCAGCTGGCTTTCATGCCTAAGGAGGAACTAGAACTCACCCTCTCCTAGTGATTGGCCCAAAGTCACCCAGCTGGCTTTCATGCCTAAGGAGGAACTAGAACTCACCCTCTCCTAGTGATTGGCCCAAAGTCACCCAGCTGGCTTTCATGCCTAAGGAGGAACTAGAACTCATCCTCTCCTAGTGATTGGCCCAAAGTCACCCAGCTGGCTTTCATGCCTAAGGAGGAACTAGAACTCACCCTCTCCTAGTGATTGGCCCAAAGTCACCCAGCTGGCTTTCATGCCTAAGGAGGAACTAGAACTCACCCTCTCCTAGTGATTGGCCCAAAGTCACCCAGCTGGCTTTCATGCCTAAGGAGGAACTAGAACTCACCCTCTCCTAGTGATTGGCCCAAAGTCACCCAGCTGGCTTTCATGCCTAAGGAGGAACTAGAACTCACCCTCTCCTAGTGATTGGCCCAAAGTCACCCAGCTGGCTTTCATGCCTAAGGAGGAACTAGAACTCACCCTCTCCTAGTGATTGGCCCAAAGTCACCCAGCTGGCTTTCATGCCTAAGGAGGAACTAGAACTCACCCTCTCCTAGTGATTGGCCCAAAGTCACCCAGCTGGCTTTCATGCCTAAGGAGGAACTAGAACTCCCCATCTTCTGGTTATTGGCTGAAAGTCACCCAGCCTGCTTTCATGGTTAAGGCGGGACTAGAACTTGGAGCCTCCTGCTTTCTAAACCAGCACTAATCACCAGACCAAAGTGGCTCTTACGTTACCGAAACGAACTTCCTGAGAAACCGATTGAGCAAGCGTGCTGTTTGTCCGATGGAAAAATGTGTATTTGCACTTTTGCACATTTGCGAGGAGTCAGATGGAAGCGCCAAGGGCTGTGCAGCCAGAAACCCCCCCCCCCGGCTTCTCCCAGACAGACGGCCTTTGCGCAATCTGAATCTAATTGATTTCAGCAGAACCAGGCCAAATTATGCAAACCACAACAAAGGAACCCCTTGTGCGAAAGTTGTTCCTACGGCTGATTTCTTTTGGATGCCTCGTTTTGTTTATTTCCAGCTCGGGATCCTGGATCTCAACCAGAAGATTCCGCCATCGAGGCTCACCCTCGGTGGTCCCCCGGGGGAGATGGGAAGGAATTGCTCTGGCAGAGAGACCTGGGCTGCTCCAGGGCCACAAAGCCCCCTCCCCACCACTCAACCCTCCCGCCTGGGCCACTGGCAGAGAGAGCGCTCTTCCCAGGCAGCCCCTTCATTGTGGGGAGGGCTGAGAAAAGGGGGGGGAGGAAGAGGAGAGATGGAGGAGAAGGAGAAAGAGAAAGAGGAGACGAAGGAAAGGAGAAGGGGGAAAGAGAAGAGGAAAGGAAGAAGACGACGATAGAGGAGGATGAGAAGGAGAAGGGATGGAGGTGAAGTAGAGGAAAAGTAGAGGGAGAAGGAAAGCCTTGGTGGCGCAGCAGACTAAAGTGCTGTTAACTAGCACCAGCTGCCTGCAATTACTGCGAGTTCAAATCTCACCAGGCTCAAGGTTGACTCAGCCTTCCATCCTTCCGAGGTAGGTAAAATGAGGACCCGGATTGTGGAGGCAATAAACTGACTTTGTATAAAAAAGAACACCGCTTGGGGGGGGGCGAAAGCCCTACTAAGCAGGTATATACAAAAGTATGAAGGCTATTGCTTAACGCATTGTAAGCCGCCCTGAGTCTCCGGAGAAGGGCGGCATATAAATTGAACCAATAAATAAATAAATAAATAAAAGGAGGAGAAGAGATGGATGAGGAGAAGGAGGAAGGAAAGGAGAAGGGGAATATCTATCTCTTTGTCCGTCTGTCCGTCCATCCATCATCCCTCCCTCCCTCCCTCCCTCCATCCACCCACCCACCCATCATCCATCCATCCATTCATCCACCCATCCATATCTATCTATCTATCTATCTATCTATCTATCTATCTATCTATCTATCTATCTATCTATCTATCTACCTACCTACCTACCTACCTACCTACTACCTACCTACCTACCTACTATCTACCTACTACCTACTCTATCTATCTATCTATCTATCTATCTATCTATCTATCTATCTATCTATCTGTCGCTTCTTCCCCCCGTCCCTTCGCTCTCATCTATATATCTAGGAAATGCACCTACACCGAAATGCCACCCCACGGGAGTGTGAAGCCAGGAGAGAGAGCCCTTGTTGCTTGCCAGAATGATTGATATCCTTCCATATCCGGTCCAAATGTCCACTACTCAAATGTGGCTCAGAACTGGAGCAGCCCAAAATATTCCGCTGGCGTGCCCGTTCCAGAGGGCTCCCTTCCTCCTCCCCTCCCTGGCATCGTGCCACCCTGGCACCGGTGGGGGTCCAGCCTGCCCCCCCAACAGCTGTTGCCTCCTGTCTGGCGGGAGCCCAGCCAAGGCCCACGGCTCTTAGCCGCCCCTGAGGGGGAACATCTGGCCCACAGCACAGACGTCCGGGGGTCGGGTGGGAAGAAAACCTTTCCCACTGCTGGGACTCCTTTGATCTCTGCTTCTCAGCTGCCCCCTCTGACTTGGTCCCCTCCGGGTGACCCTCCCCAGCTCTGGGTCGGTGGGTGGCCGGGGAAGCGATCTTGCCGAACTGCAACACTAGGCAACTACCTACTCTCTCTCTCTCTCTCTCTCTCTCTCTCTCACACACACACACACACACACACACACACCCTGCCAGCCCAGGGAATGCTGATGTGCAGTTTGGGTGGAGACCCTTACCCGGCAGGTTCTCACAGTGCCAGGGGCGATGGGGGAAGCCATGGGGGGAGATCTCGGCCGTCTGCCAGGAGCCCTGCAAAATACATAAATAAATAAATAAATAAATAAAAGCATCATCGTCATAAATGTCTAATGGTTAAGGAATCAGGTTACAAACCAGGTGATGGTGAGTTCTGGTCCTTCTTTAGACGAGAAAGCCAACTGGGTGACTTTGGGCCAATCACCAGGAGACGGGGAGTTCTAGTCCTGCCTTAGGCATGAAAGCCAGCTGGGTGACTTTGGGCCAATCACTGTCACTCAGCCCAGCCCACCTCACAGGGTTGTTGTTGTGGGGAGAATAGGAGGAGGAAGCAGTATTAGTTAAAGCCGGAGGTCCTAGACCATTTCAGACAAGGAGACTGTCCAGGGCCTCCTTAAAACCCTCCAGTATTGAAGCACCCACAACTTCTGGTGGCAAGCTGTTCCACTGGTTAATTGTCCTCACTGTTGGGAAGTTTCTGCTTAATTCCAGGTTGCCTTGATGAGTTTCCATCCACTGTTTCTTGTCCTGCCTTCAGGTGCTTTGGAAAATAAGTTGACCCCCTTTTCTTTGGGGCAGCCCCTCAAATATTGGAAGGCAGCTATCGTGTCTCCCCTAGTCTTTATTTTCTCTAGACTAGCCAAACCCAAATCCTGCAGCCATTCTTCATATGTTTTAGTCTCCAGGCCTTTGATCATCTTCATTGCTCTTCTTTGCACTTTTTCCAAAGTCTCAACATCCTTTTTTGTAATGACCAAAAATGGACGGAGGTTTCCAGATGTGGCCTTACTAAGGTTTTATAAAGCAGTACTAATAGAATAGAATAGAATAGAATAGAATAGAATAGAATAGAATAGAATAGAATAGAATAGAATAGAATAGAAAAGAGAAGTTGGAAGGGACCTTGGAGGTCCTCTATTCCAACCCCCTGCTTAGGCAGGAAACCCTACACCACTTCAGACAAATGGTTATCCAACATCTTCTTAAAACTTCCAGTGATGGACATTCACAACTTCTGGAGGCAAGTTGTTCCACTGAGGAATTGTTCTAACTGTCAGGAAATTTCTCCTGAGTTCTAAGTTGCTTCTCTCCTTCACATGATCTTGATTCTCTGCCTCTGTTTGTACAACCAAGGATTATATTATCTTTTTTGGCTGCTGCTGCACACGGCTGGCTCATGTTTAAGGGATCGTCCACTAAGACTCCAAGGTCCCTCTCGCAGCTCCTGTTCTGGAGCCTGTACTTCTACCTTTGGCTTTTCCTGCATAAGTGTAAAACTTTGCTTTTCTCCGCATTAAATTTCATGTTGTTGGATAGAGCCCATTGTTCACATCTGTCATGATCTTTTCGGATCCTGAGCTTGCCATTCACTTAACAACCGTGCCAATAAAGGTCGCAAAATGAGGCCAAACTCGCTTAACAAATGCCTCCCTTAACAACATAAATTTTGGGCTCAACTGTGGTTGTAAGCCGAGCTCTACCTGTAGTTCTAACACAGTTCTAGAAATGTGAAAGAAAAGTTGGCATTAACCAAGTCCTGCCCCTGGCATGAAGGAACCTCAACCGGCCTGGGGAAATGGACTGAGGATTGGGGTTTAAGGGTAATCACAAAGTGGGTTTGTTTGGGAATGTCTCTGGATGTAGGGCACAGCTAAGTGCCCCTTGGCTGGACTTACCAGGAACTTGCTAGATTCATCTCCGGCTAGGCTGGCAAAAGTGATTTGCAGGTCGAGGGGCAGCAGGAGGCTGAGCAGGTCCTCCCCACGGCCGTTCTCAAAGACGAAGGGTTCTTGGCAGTCCACGTAGAGGGAGATGCGCCGTGGTTCTAGGTTGAGGGCCAGCTGCGCCCAGCGGCCGTGGGCGAAAGGGGTGCTCCCGGGAAAGACCAGCGAGGCTGGTTCCATGTTATGCACTGCCCGGTACGCCAGCCGGAGCTGGTTCTCCTGGGTGCTGGATGCCAGCTGCAGGAGGGGGTGCCCGTCCCGCTTGGAGGCCGCCGGGGAGGCCAGGGAAATGAGGGTCCCCTCTGAGCCGGGGCTCTGGCGGGCCACGAAGTGGAAGCCGAGGGCGGCTTGCACCGTGGACAGCAGGTAGATGGAGTAGTCCCAGGGCAGGGTGAGGACGGGTACTCGCCGGCGGAACTTCCAGGCTGGGATGCCCGGATCGGGGCCCTTGATCTTGCTGATCCCTGGCACCGAGCGGCTGATGTTGAGCGCTTCCAGCAGATCAAGGACTGTAATGGAAGAGCAGGAGGGTTAGAGGCTGGATCGCATCTCCACGAGTCCCAGGGCTTGTTCTGCCCCAGCTACGGACCCCAAAGAACGCAGCACACGCAAAATCTGTACGAAACTTAATTTACTAAAATAACTCAGTCTTTTTCAAACAAAGGCTGTTAATAAACTTTCTTAACAGCCTACAGGAATTCTAAGATACAGTAATCACAATCTTACTAGGGTTGGCAGAAAGCCCAGAAGCAATTTTGCAGAGAATCCAAACATGAAGGAGAGTGAACTAAAGTTGTTCCCTACAGCTTGCTGCAATCGGCCTTCCTCCTTAAATAGGCTAAGGGAGTGGCCAATTAGCCCCAAGCCTTACTCTCGAGGAGACCTCCTCCTGAGGAGCCACTCCTGCCTTTTGGCAGCTCTGCGCGCCCGTGCATCGAGAAGAGGCTCTTCGTCTTCATCCTCTTCACTTAAGGGAGCTTCCGGAGGTTCTGAAGGCCCTGGCTGAATCCCCGCCTCTGGCACCACATCTTTTCCAGCCTCCTCGCTGTCCGACTCGAGTGCCGGCTGCACAGACTCCTGGAGCAGCACCATACCAGCCTCCTCGCTGTTGGAATCAGCTACAATCCGCACAGGCCGCTGACGGGCCACAACAGGGCTGGAAGCTCAGGAGAGAATTTTTTTGGGGGGGGGGAGTTGGAGTTTAGCCCCTGGGAAGTTTACAGACTATCCTATTGTGTTTGCTTAGATATAATATGTAATAATATGTTGAGGAGCCATCTCACCCCAATGGGATTAGCTTGCCCCACTCGTGCCAGCAGAAGAGGCCTCGCAGGGAGCCCGTTGTTTAAGGAGTTCTGGTGGGTGGGGTCCAGGAGAAGGGCCTTTTCGGCTGTGGCCCCTGCCCCGTGGAACATGGCTCCCATACTTTTGGCCTTCTGGAAGGGGATTAAACTTGGCTTTGCTGGTTGGCTTCAGACGCCGAGTAAACAATACCCTAATCAAGGAACTGTCAGGACTACTCCTACCAACAGTGACAGGGTAAGCCTCTAGAATATAAACAGAGGGCAAACTCCATACTGGTGTTGTTACCTTGTTGGGTCATGAAATGTTGGCAAGAAAGCAACTAAACTCAGAGTGCCCCAAGGAATCCACATCCCTCCTCCTCCTCCTCCTCCTCCTCCCAGGGCTGTCTTAACAGCATTATGGGCCCTGGGCAAAGCAGTGTACTGCGGCCTCTACGACAACTACTCACAGGAATAAAAATGTAAATGGTCGATAAAATTAAAACATAAATTTGCATGTTAGTATTAATAAAGAAATGCGGTAAAATGTAATAAAATACATTGCTGTATTTATATGATACAAGGTGCATTGAAGGGTTAATATACACAGATTAGTATGGGGACCCTATGCTTATGCGCCCATGCATTAAGGCAGCCCTGCCACCTCCCCCGCTCCTCCTCTTTTCTGCAAATCCTCCTCCCTTCTAGCACTGATGATGTTCCCTAGCTGGGTCATGAAATGTCTGCAAGAAAACAACCAAGCTCAGAGAGCACCAAGGACCCCCAAAGTCCCATCCAAGGAACCTACATTCCTCCTCCTCCTCCTCCTCCTCCTTGCAAACCCCACAACCTCCCAGGCCCAGCCCTGTTAATGTTCCCTAGTTGGGTCATGAAACGGCTGCAAGGAAATCACCCAGCTCAGAGAGCACCAAGGACCCCCACAGCCCCACCCTGAGTCCCCTTCCCTTGATTTGGATCCAATGGGAGGGTTGAGAAATGTCCCCACCCCAGGGGTGAAATGCTCCCGGTTTGGACCGGATCGCCTGAACCGGTAGTGATGGAGGTGGATGGTTCGGAGAATCGGTAGCAAAAATCCCTGCCCCACCCCCCCCCATGCCCAGCTGAGCCGCACAATCATCAGAGGCTTTTTCTTTTAATTTTTAAAAGCATTTTTTCTACAACCTCTTCGGCCGAAAAAAAATGCTTTTAAAAGTAAAAAAGCCTCTGATGATCGCGCGGCTCAGCTGGGATCGTCAAAGGGATCGTCAGCTGATGATCCCAGCTGAGTTGCCTGATCGGCAGAGGCTTTTTTTCTTTTAAAAGCCTCTGACGATCCCAGCTGAGTTGCCTGATCGGCAGAGGCTTTTTTTCTTTTAAAAGCCTCTGACGATCCCAGCTGAGTTGCCTAATCAGCAGAGGCTTTTAAAAGAAAAAAAAAGCTTCTGCCGATCAGGCAACTCAGCTGGGATCATCAGAGCTTTTTGAAAGCATTTCTTTACAACCTCTTCGCCGAAGAGATTGTAGAAAAAATGGTTTTAACAGAAAAAAAAAATTGGCCACGCCCACCGTTACATTACCCCCCCACCAAGCCACACCCACAGAACCGGTAGTAACAAATTTTAGATTTCACCACTGCCCCACACATATGCAATTGAACCTGGAGCCATCCTGACAGGCGCTTTCCTGAAACTGCACAAAGGCACAGTTCCCATTTTACTACATAGCCAGCATCCAAGTTAACATACACAAGGAAAGCACAAAGATTGGGCAAGGATCTTGTGAGTCTCACATCTCACACCAGAAAGCACAACTGGGCCAGGTTGTCTCCATATCAAAGTTTTCTTAGATGGCTCCTTAATGAAGGGAGTTTGCAGGGTTAACACCAGTGGTGGGCTGTTGCTGGTTCAGACCGGTTCGGGCGAAGCGGTAGTTGCAACCCTTGGCGCTATTCCGTCCTATACTGCCGTGTTTTTGAAGCCGCGTGCATGCACGATCACATGATACAACAAGATATAGATTTAAAACCTGAACTGTTCCTATTGGGTATCTTACCAGAGAAATTTAGTGAAGAAAATATATATTTGATTGTATGTGTGATAACTGCAGCGAGGATAGTATTTGCGCAAAGATGGAAAGCAGAGAAAATCCCTACAGAGGAAGAAATAATTAAGAAAATATTGGATTGTGCAGAAATGAATAGATTGACTTTGACACTTAAAGAAAGAGAGGAATCGGAATATTTTTCAGATTTGGGGGCAATTTTATTATTGGTTGGAGAAGAGATATATGTAGAGTAATATTGTAAAGAAAGAGGGGAGAAATGTTATAACAAACGAAATGATAAATATTAAGATATGAGAAATAATTGAGGAGGGGGGAGAAGACACAAAAGATGCACTCAGATGATGCACTGATGGATCGATTATGTATTGTATGTTTGTTTGCCTATAAAAATAAAAAACTTTTTTTTAAAAAAGAATAAAACATGGGTTAAAAACAACCCACATTAAAACTTGTTCGAGCACAGAACTAATTAAAACTCTGCAAAACAAGAAAGGGGGATGGGTGGGTGGGCTTATTCCTCCAGGAGGAACTCCCATTACAAGGTGATCCTCAACTTACGACGCCCATTGAGTCTAAAATTTACGTTGCTAAGCGAGAAAGTTGTCAAGTGAATTTCCCCCTCCCTCCCATTCTACAATCTTTCTTGCCACGGTTATTAAGTGAATCACTGCAGCCGGACGCTGCAGCCATCGTAAGTCCATGCCAGTTGGCCAAGCATCTAAATTTTGATACTATGGGGGATACTACAATGGTCACAAGTGTGTAAAACAGTTCTGGGCAGGGGTGAAATGCTCCCGGTTGGTAGTGAAGGCTGTGGGTGGTTTGGAGAACTGGTAGCAAAAATCCCTGCCCGCACCCCATGCCCAGCTGAGCCACGCGATCATCAGAGGCTTTTAAAAAAAATTTTAAAAGCATTTTTTCTACAACCTCTTCGGCCGAAAAAATGCTTTTAAAAGTTAAAAAGAAGCCTCTGATGATCTCGCGGCTCAGCTGGGATCGTCAGAGGCTTTTAAAAGCATTTTTTTCTATAACCTCTTCGGCCAAAGAGATTGTAGGAAAAAAATGCTTTTAAAAGCCTCTGATGATCCCAGCTGAGTTGCCTGATCGTCAGAGGATTTTAAAAGCATTTTTTTACAACCTCTTCAGCCGAAGAGGTTGCAGAAAAAATGGTTTTAAAAGTAAAAAAAAAAAAAAGTTGGTCACGCCCACTCAGTCACATTACCCCCCCTCTCCCCCACCAAGCCACGCCCACAGAACCGGTAGTAACAAATTTTACATTTCACCCCTGGTTCTAGGTCACTTTTTCCCAATGACGTTCTAACTTTAAAATGGTCGCTAATTTTTTTTTTCAACTTCAAACTAAACGAACGGTTGTAAATCGAAGACTACCTTATATTCTCAGGACAAGGCCTGACCCCTAATCCTCAGCATCCGTGAAGAATGCTAAAAATATTCTTTTTTAAAAAAAAGTGTTGTGAAAAGTCAACCAAATTGACCAGCCGTTCAGCGAGCCGAGAAAAGGCGGAAGCATTTTCGTCTGGTCTCCTCGGACACAAAAGTGGACATTGTGAAGGGCAGGAGGAGAAGGCAGCTTCGGACGAGATTTATTGAAGAAACAGATTTTCTCTGGATGATGAAATGACACCTCAAAGTTTCAAAAGAAGTTGCTGGATGAAAAGTTGTGGTTTTTGGTTTTTTTTGAGAAATCCCGGTGGGCCCGTCAAACGCCAGGAGAGCAAATATTGTCCTTGTCTGCTACAAGGAGGATCAGATAAATTACCCAGCAGTCAGTGTGGCATCAACATCTGGGAGTAATTTTCCACAAATTGTCAAGAGGCCAAGAGTGTTAGCACAGGACAAAGCCATGTCCTAGGACCGTGTTGGCGAACTGGCACGCGGAGCCATATCTGTGGGCACATGAGCATTGCCCTAATTCAGCTTCAGTGTGCATGTGCGTGCCGGCCAGCTAATTTTCGGGCCTTCCAGGCCCACCGCAAATCGGGAAACGGGCTGTTAATGGCCTCCGGAGGGCCACGGGGGTGGGGTGGGGAGTGAGGAAGGCTGTATTAACCCTCCCCAGGCTCCAAGAAAGTCTCTGGAGCCTGGGGAGGGCGAAAAATGGGCCTACTGGGCCCATCATGCCATCGCATGCCAAAAGCAGGGGGAGCGCAGGGGATCGCGCATGAATGCGTGGGGTGGGGCGCATTTAATTATGGATGCGGGCATGTGTGCGCCCAATTCCCACACGCTCTCCTTGCTTTTGGCACGCGACAGCAAAAAGGTTAGCCATCACTGTCCTAGGAAGCAAAAGTCAACATTGGCTTGGCCAAGAAAAAAAAAAAGATCGACTTAGTTTGCTTTTCCTTATTGTTCAACTGGAGGAAGTTCTTAGTAGATTGTGGGAATGCTGTCGACATAATATATCTTGATTTCATTGGCAAGGGCTTATTCAGGTTACAGGCAATCTTCAATTTACAAATATTCTTTTACAAACAAACAAAAACATTCGTACAGTGAGCATTCAAAGTTACAACGGCATGGGAAAAAGTGAGTTAGGATCATTTTTCACACTTACGACCGTTGCCGCATCCCCAGGGTCATGTGATTTACTTTCAGATGCTTGACCACTGGTTCATATTTATGACGACTGCAGCATCCCACGGTCACCTGATCCCCTTTTGCGACCTTCTGACAAACAAAGTCAAGGGAGAAACCAGATTCACTTAGCAACCGTATTACTCATTTAACAACCGCAGTGGTCCACTGAACCAATGCAGTAAGAAAATTGTCAGAAAACTGGACAACATTCACTTAACAAATTTCTCACTTAGCAACAGAAAGTTTGGGGTCAATTGTGGTCGTATATCGAGGTCTATCTATAGAACTGCTGTAGACCACGGGTGAAATCCAGCAGGTTCTAGAGAACCGGTAGCGGAAATTTTGAGCAGTTCGGGGAACCGGCAAATACCACCTCTGGCTGGCCCCAGAGTGGGGAGGGAATGGAGATTTTGCAGTATCCTTCCCCTGCCAAGCCTACCAAGCCACACCCACCAAGCCACGCCCACAGAACCAGTAGTAAAAAAAATTGGCTTTCACTACTGCTGTAGACATAATACTGTATATCTTGATTTCATTGGCAGGGACATTTACACCGTTAGGCAGTTGGACTCTGGCAAAGTAAATCATGATATTTGGATTAGCAAACTGGTTAAGTGTGGTTTGGATGAGAGGATGAATAAGTGGGCTTGTAACTGACTCAAAAACCATATTCAGTAAGTTGTCATCAATATCCAGATAAACCTTTTACTTACAAAAGTTCGTTTAGTGTTCCAAGTTACAATGGCACTGAAAAAAGTGACTTATGATCATTTTTCACACTTACGACTGTTGCCAACCTCCCCATGGTCACGTGATCGAAATTCGGATGCTCGGCAACTGGCTCATATTTATGACGGTTGCACTGTCCGGGGGTCACATGATCCCCTTGAGCGATCCCTCCCCCCGACAAGCAAAGTCAAGGGGGAAGCCGGATTCACTTAACAACTGTGTGACTAACTTAACAACGGCAGTGATTCGCGTAACAACGCTGACAAGCCAGGTTGTAAAATGGGGCAAAACTCACAATACCTGTCTCGCTTAGCAACAGAAATGTTGTGCGTTGTAAGTCAACCCTAACCCTGACTTCCTTACTTTGACTGGAAGGTCCTTTCCTACACAGGGTTTGGCTGGATGACCTCAAGGGCCTCTTCCAACATTAGGGGTCAAAAGTCAAGACCCTTGAGCTAAGCAACCTCCCTAAAGAGGACCTCTCCACACCCAAGAGATGGGTCAGAAACAGGGCTATCAGGCGCCTCCTGATCACTGGCTTACAAGGCTGCGACCTTCCCTCTTGGAACGGACCATTGGAGCCTCCACAGCCCGCGGCAGTCTATCTGAAGACCCTCCACCCCGAAGCCCTATCTCCATGGAACAAGCTGGGCTCAAGCTGAGCGTAAAGCAACCCAAACCAAGTGGGGTGGGCTGCAGGCGTGGGGGATTCCTCCTGCCCTCCCGACAGACCCCCCCCTCCCCTGCCAGTCTCCGTGGCCCACAACCCCCAAAGTCCTGGCGCCAGGGGTGAAATCCAGCAGGTTCTGACAGGTTCTGGAGAACCGGTAGAGGAAAATTTGAGCAGTTCGGAGAACCGGCGAATATCACCTCTGGCTGGCCCCCGAGTGAGGTGGGAATGGAGATTTTGCAATATCCTTCCCCTGGAGTGGGGCGGGAATGGAGATTTTGCAGTATCCTTCTCCTGCCATGCCCACCAAGCCCCCCATGCCACGCCTACAGAACTGGTAGTAAAAAAATCTGGATGTCACCGCTGCCCGGCGCTCACCGTCGTCTCCGAAGTCGCGGCGCTCCGAGTGGTCCCGGCGGTGGTCTCGGCGCCCGTCCAGGGTCCCTGCAGGGCCAGCGCCGCCCAGGGCAGCGCCAACAGCTGCCAGCAGCCCCGCATGATGCCCACCCAGGGATGCCCGCTCTGCTCCGGCGCTCCGCTCGCCGGGATGGCTGGTCTGGCTCGTCCAGGGGGCGGTCTCGGAGGGAGACCCCGGCGCCCCCCTGGCTGCCAGGAGAGGGGTGGGCGGGCGAGGCGAGCCCAGGCGGGAGGAGCGAAGTCCCGGGACGGATCGCGGGGGAAGGGGCGGGCGGGGAGGCGCGCAGAGGGGCTGAAACGGGGGCTGGCTCATGCCCCTCCCGGGATCCCCCTCCCCATAAGCAGGTGAGGGGGGGTGTCTCTCTCTTTCCCGAAGAGAAGTCTTTGCAAGCTGCCGTTCCACCTCGCTTGCCCTCCCTCTGCCCAGTTGCCCCCTCCCATCCAATTTGGTTGATGGGGCGCCCCGACGCCTCTTTGGGGGTCTTCCGACGCTCCCTCGGACCCCGCTTGGGCTCTTCGGTCAAAGGGGATGTGGCGGCGCGGTTGAGCCCCAGAGGGGGAAAGGTGGGGAGGCCCGTTCCCCGAAGCCCCCTG
Source organism: Pantherophis guttatus (assembly GCF_029531705.1). The sequence goes on along the minus strand of NW_026843855.1, from coordinate 5,359,637 downwards.
GGGATACACGCCCCGCCCCTCCGTCTGCTGCTGCCGCCGCCACCTGTCCTGCAGGTGAGGGCTTCACCTGTTCCCCCGGACCTCACCTGGCGAGGGAGGCGAGAAGGGAGCGAAAGATGCCCAGGAAAGAAAGGCTTTAGCGACATCTGCTGGCCGAACGGCGGCAAGACACTTAGCTAGGCGCGGCTCCGCATCAGGAGGGTTAATTGAAACCAGCTGTTATTCAGAACACCAGAAAATGTAAAAAAAATCAAATCAAATCTGGGAAAACACAGGATAGGCTTGGCCCGTCCCTAATTAAGAGGAACCCTGTTGTAAGCTGCACCAGAAATACACACTTTGCAGGGTCCTGTATATGCAAAACCTAAAAATCAGCTATGTATCCCTGTACCTTGTTCTTCGTTTGGGGGGGGTCTTTGATTGGAGGAGTTCCACAACCCATGCTACAGATTCCACATGCCTAAGCATGCCAGGCTATGAATTTAAGGGAGTTCTAGTCCTGGGCTGGCTGATCTTGGGTGAATCATCAGGAGATGGTGAGTTCTAGTTCTGCCTTGGGCCTGAAAGCCAATTGAATGATTGTGGACCAATCGCCAGGAGACTGTGACTTCTAGTCCGGCCTTAGATATGAAAGTTGGCTGGGTAATTGTGGACTAATCGCCAGGAGACTGTGAGTTCTAGTCCTGCCCTTAGATATGAAAGCCGGCTGGGTGACTGTGGACCAATTGCCAGGAGACTGTGAGTTCTAGTCCGGCCTTACATATGAAAGCCGGCTGGGTGACTTTGAGCCAATCACCAGAAGATGGTGAGTTCTAGTCCTGCCTTTAGATATGAAAGTTGGCTGGGTGATTGTGGACCAATCGCCAGGAGACTGTGAGTTCTAGTCCGGCCTTACATTTGAAAGCCGGCTGGGTGACTTTGAGCCAATCACCAGGAGATGGTGAGTTCTAGTCCTGCCCTTAGATATGAAAGTTGGTTGGGTGACTTTGGACCAATAGCTAGGAGATGGTGAGTTCTAATCTTGCCTTAGGCGTGGAAACCAGCTGGGTGACTTTGGAACAGTCTCTCTCTCTCAGGCCAAACTACCTCACAGGGTTGTTGTTGTGGAACAACAACAACCCTTAGAATAGCAGAGTTGGAAGGGACCTTGTAGATCATCTAGTCCACCCTGCAGGCGTTTCCAGTGGATGGTTCTTGGCCCCGGGGTTTCTCAAGGACTGCATTCACATGAAGTTCTTCTCCTGGTCTGCGTGGGAGGTGGGACTGAAGGTTCTCCAGATCTTCTCATTCCGCCTCCAGAATTTCAGAGGCATCTTCAGCTGGAAGGGTCCTGGTGAAGCATGAAGGGGGCCAGCTGGACTCTCTCAACCTAATCTAATTTCCCTGCATTTTTTTGTCCAAAGGAAGTGGAAATTCCTGGAGGATTTTAACTGAAGACAACCCCCCCCACACACACAAGTGACCAGCTCAGAGAGGGGGAAGTTTAGGACTTCATTGGGGCTGATTTGTCTCCAAGACTGTTATGTGCCTGTGAGGTCTCTTCAGAGGCACACACACACACAACACACAAAAAACTCCACAATGCATTAAGGAAACACAACTGCCGTCTCTGCAGTGCAGGCATGGCTCGACAGTGGAGCTGAGGGGCATCCAGCAGGCACTGAGTTCCAGAATCAAAATAGATAGGGACCTTGAGGTCTTCTAGTCCACCTCCCTGATCAAGCAGGAGAGCCTACACAATTTGAGACAAGTGGCTGTCCAGTCTCTTCTTAAAAACCTCCAGTGTTGGAGCACCCACTTCTGGTGGCCAGCTGTTCCACTGGCTAATTATCCTGTTAGGAAGTTTCTCCTTAATTCCAGGTTGCTTCTCTCCTTGGTACGTTTCTATCCTTTTGTTTCTCGTCCTGCCCTTTTGGTGCTTTGGAAAATAAATTGACTCCCCTCCTCTTTGTGGCAGCCCCTCAAATACTAAATACTCATGTTCCCCCTGATCTTCTTTTCTCTAGACTGGCCATGCCCGGTTCCTGCAACCGTTCTTCATAAATTTTAGTTTCCAGGCCTTTTAATCATCTCAGTTGCTCTTCTCTGCCCTTTTTCCAAAGCCTCAACATCTTTTTTGTAAAGTGGCGACCAAAACTGGATGCGGCATTCCAGATCTTGCCCGACTAAGGCTTTACAAGGCGGTACTAATTCATCTAATCCACTTCATCAAAAGTCACCAGGAAATTTCTCCACGTCCCAGGGGCCTGATATCAGGCTTCACCATCTCTCAATCAGCCCCCGACTTGTTTTCGTTTCAGGAGGCTCAGGAACATGGGAACACGTTGGTATTATTATTGGTGCTGCTGGTATTTTCTTGGAAATTCATAGCCAATATTATGGAGGAAGCTGTTGGGGGAAAAAAATAAAATAAAATAAAAAATGTCTGCAAACAGGCTGCAAGACTGACGCGGCAATGAAATGCAAAATTTTATTATCAACAAATTTGACAAAATCGAACCCAAAATTTAACACGGCAGGAAGGTCCTAAAACTGGATGCGGGTTGCTTAACCGCCGCCTTGCTTAGCAACAGAAATGCTGGTTGTAAGTGGAGGACTACCTGTGCTTGGTTTTTATTTTTTTAAATCTTTTGGGGTTTCTCGGAGCTCCGATGGGCCTTCTGGCTCTTTCTTGCTTTCGGTTCCTTTGCTTGAGTGCCTCTTTCTAATGGGAAGTACGGTTTCCTGGTGCTGCCAATAAATTCTCAAACCTCTCCACAGTTCAGGACGCTTCCTGTTGATTGGGGTATAAATGCCCCCCCAAGGAGCAGCATTTTAGAAAAGAAAAAAGAAAAAGAAAGAAAAATGTCAGAAAAGAGGCAGGTAAGACATTTCTACCTTTAGCCTCCTTACCTTCCAGATTTCATGGCTGAAAAACCCACCCTTTTGAGAGCAAAGTCTTGCAAACATCTGGAATCCAGATAGTCCTCGATTTATGACAGTCTTGACCAGCATTTCTGTTGTTAAGTGAGCTGCTTGTAAGTGCATCACGCCTGATTTTACGGCCTTTTTTTGTCATGGTTAAGCAAATGGCTGCAGTCGTTAAGCGAATCCGCCCCCCCCTTGACTTTGCCGGTTGGAAGCCAGCTGGGGAGGTCACAAATAGCGACCGTTGTAAGTACGAGGTCTGATTGCAAGTTACTTTTTTCGATGCCGTTGTAACTTTGAAGTCACTAGACAAATGCTTTTAAGTTGAGGGTTACCTGTACGCCAGTGGTGAAATCCAAAAATTTTTATTACCAGTTCTGTAGGCGTGGCTTGGTGGGCGTGGCAGGGGAAGGATACTGCAAAAGCTCCATTCCCACCCCACTCTTGGGGCCAGCCAGAGGTGGTAATTGCTGGTTCTCCGAACTACTCAAAATTTCTGCTACTGGTTCTCTAGAACCTGTGAGAACCTGTTGGATTTCACCCCTGCTGTACGCTCCAATTACTCACGCTTGTGCGATCCTTGTATTTTTGGCCATCTGTTTTTCCTAGTTTAACACACCATGCATTCCCACACACTCACAATGTACACTCTCCATCTCGATTCTCCCTTGCGCTACTTCTTGGGGGTGTGCAAACGGCCTCTGATCTGGCTTTAAATGCTACTCCAATTCGAAACCAGTTTTTAGTGTGTCTCAAAGCATTCAGAACCTGGCTTGGTTGTTGAACTGGGGGCCCTGAGAATGTGGGGGAACCCACAACTTGGCTTGTTTGAAGTGCCGGTGAATTTTCTCAGCTGCTATTTTTAATCTGATTTTTGTTCTTTGGAACTCTGCTTGCTTTGTACTTTTTAAAATTCTCTTTTCATGGGGGTCTGCCCAGAGTCACATAGAGGAGGTGGTCTATCTATATACATCTACGAAATAAATAAACTTGACTACGAAAAGAGACTTTTGCACTTCATTAAATCTTTGATTCGATTCACAGTCTGGAACTGGTAAAAATTTAACAGTTCAAGTCCTAGCCAAAGACCTAAGAATTGTTGAAGTAATGCCATAGGCGGCCCTGAGGAGGGTGGCATTTTTTTTTGCAAAGCCAGAATATTCAGGTCTAATCATTTCAAAATTTCCATTATTATTAAAACCATCATCATCGGTTCATCACACAGTCATCCAGATGTTCAGACTGCATTTGGCATTTCTCTCTGCCTATCGAGTCCTTTCCAAGGACCTGGGATAACGAAACAAAGAAAGTGTTAAAAAGTTATGATGTTTATGTAATTCCTTGCCAAGCACATCTAAATTATATTAAAGTAACCAAAACGTAGAATTGGATAAATGGGAAAAATTGTGGGAGAAAAATTACAAATTGACCATGGCAGTATCATACAAAGAAAACAGCTATAAAATGTTTTATAGGTGGCATTTAGCACCAGCGAGACTGGCAAAAATGAACCCCAACTTATCACCCCAATGTTGGAGATGTGGTCACAAACTAGGGACATACTACCACATGTGGTGGATGTGCCCTAAGGTGAGGAAATTTTGGTATAAAATTAAAGGGTGGTTGGAAGAGATTACACTCCAAAAGATAGATTTTAAACCAGAGATGTTGTATTGTATTTTAACATCTGGTGTACTTGTGTTTTTGTTTTTTTGTTTCTGTCTCTTGATTTCTTTTGCTATTGTGTGTTTGGTTTTAAAATGTAAAATACTCAATAAAAAATATTTTTAAAAAATAAAAATAAAGTAACCAAAACATCTTTTATAATCCCCAAGGCAGGTCACAAACTTTTGAGCGCCTCAAACCTTTGGAAATTGAAAGTTGAAAAATTGGACACGTGGGACAGGCGGATGTTCTTGTTATGATTTTTTTTAAAAAACAAATCAAACTAAAAGTTTTCAAAGTTACACTGAAAAAAGTGACTTAAGACTGCAGCTCACAGCGTTCCCCACAATCACGTGATCAAAATTGGGCATTTGGCAACTGGCATGGATTGATGACGGTTGAAGGATCCCTGGGTCACGTGACCCCCATTTGCAGTCTTCCCAGCCGGCTTCCGACAAGCCAAGTCCGTGGGGAGGAGCCGGGTTCACTTAAGGACTGTGTGATTTGCTTAACAACTACAGTGATTTGTTTAACACCGGGACAAAACAGGTTGCAAAATTGGGCATGACTCACTTATGCTTTGCTTAGCAACGGAAATTCTGGCCCCAATTGTCATCGTAAGTCGAGGACTACCTGTAGGCTCAGGGAAATGTTTGTTTTGGACACGAGATTCCTTGGGCCTTTCTCTCTGTTTGTGTGAGGGCCTCCATAATGGCGTCCTTCAATTTCTCCATTTTAAAATTGCTTTTTGCTGTTTCTCCATCCAGATGTGGACCGTCCTTCTCGGGTGCCTCGGCCTTTTGGTTTCCATCAGAGGTGGGTTTCAGCAGGTTCTGACCAGTTCTGGAGAACCGGTAGTGGAAATTTTGAGTAGTTCAGAGAAAATAGTAAAATAGTAGTAAAATAGTAGTAAAATAGTAGTAAAAATTCTGACTGGCCCCGCCCCCATCTGTTCTCTGCCTCCCGAGTCCCAGCTGATCGGGAGGAAATGGGGATTTTCCAGTATCATTCTCCCAGGAGTGGGGAGGGAATGGAGATTTTACAGTATCCTTCCCCTGCCACGCCCACCAAGCCACGCCCACAGAACTGGTAGTAAAAAATTTTGAAACCCACCACTGGTTTCCATTCCATCCATTGCACAGATGTGAGTTCCTGCTAGCAGCTTTGATGCTGCCTGAAGGGAGCTGCGAAGTCACAAGCCAGTTTTGCATGATGTGCTAAAACCATCATCCTGTGCACAATGCGTGAAGGACCACACCCGAAACTTAGCACATGGCGGACACTGGGTCTGAGTTGAGGAAATGAGTGGGGGGAATGCAGGTTCTGGATGCAAACCTGCCAGGAAGAGTTGATAATAGAATAACAGAGTAACAGAATTATATACCAAACGAATGACATTGGGGTCCCCATATCGAAACAATTTACCTTATGTGCGGCCAGAATCTGAAAATAACGTTTAACCCAGCACAGTACTTAAGCAAAATGGTTCAGTTGAGATCTGCATACCTGGGACTAGTTGGCGTAGATTGCAGGGATGACACCAAAATATAATTTTATCATATTTTATCTAAATCTTAAATTATTGTATTTTATTCCAATTTCATTTTAGACTGTATTTTATTCCAATTTCATTTTAAATCTTATTTTATAGCAATTTTATTTTAAATTGTATTTTATCCAATTCCATTTTAAATTGCTTTTATCAAATTTGAGTAATAATTTGTTTCTGGAACTCTGCGCTTTGATATGGCCCAAGGGCTAATCAATAAATAAAGATTGAGATTGAGAGTAACAGAGTTGGAAGGGACCTTGGAGGTCTTCTAGTCCAACTCCCTGCTCGGGCAGGAAACCCTCTCCCATTTCAGACAAATGGTTGTCCAATCTCTTCTTAAAAACTTCCAGTGTTGGAGCACCCACAACTTCTGGTGGCAAGCTGTTCCACTGGTTAATTGCCCTCACTGTCAGGAAAAATGTCTCCTTAGTTCCATGGTGCTTCTCTCCTTGGTTAGTTTCCATTCATTGCTTCTTCTCCTGCCTTCCGGTGCTTTGGAGAAGCAGAAGTCGTGGCTGCTCCAACACTGGAGATTTTTAAAGAAGAGACTGGACAGCCATTTCTCTGAAATGGTATAGATGTTCTGTCCCCGTCTCACACACGCACACAAACAGACAGCCGGGGGTTAAATAAACTGGCAGACAACCAATTCTTCCGATAAGAGGCTTGGCAGCAACCCAGTTGCTGCTTGCCAAGAACTTTACTCATAAACAAGATACACACAGTTCAAGAATTGTCCAGTCCGTAATTAAATCCAAGGCAGATAATGCTGTTTCCAATGTGACTCGATAGTAGTTACCGTATTTTCCGGCGTATAAGACGACTGGACGTATAAGACGACCCCCGAATGTTCTTGTTCAAATATAGGGTTTGGGCTATACTCGCCGTATAGGACTACCCCTCTTCCAACGCATACCAAATAAAAATTAAAAAAACATCAACTGGCTCACCCACAATGTAAAAGCAGCTGTGCTAGACCCAAAATGGCCCCTGAAACCAGCAGGAACCTCACACAGCCACAAAAAGCCCCCCAAAAAACAACTTTCACACTTTACACACACACACAACACAACACAACACAACTGGCTCACCCACAATGTAAAAGCAGCTGTGCTAGACCCAAAATGGCCCCTGCAACAAGCAGGAACCTCACACAGCCACAAAAAGCCCCAAAACCCAACTTTCACACTTTACACACACAAAATTCCACATACAGCTTTGTGAGATTTTGTGTGTTTGTGTAGTTAGAGTGAAACACTACAGAAACACACTAAATCTCAGAAAGCTGCACAAATATTATTTTATTTTATTTTATTTTAATTTTTATATGAAAGCTAAATTTAAAACTTCCTAAACTTTAAATGGCTAGGTCTAAAAAAGAACAACTAAAAAAAAACCCCAATTAACTATTTTTTTTAAAGCTCCCAAAGGGGAAACAAACTTACCCAACAGAACAGGGATCTCCAACCTTGGCAACTTTAAGACTTGTAGACTTCAACTCCCAGAATTCCTCAGCCAGCTTTGTTTTGCTGGCTGAGGAATTCTTGGAGTTGAAGTCCACAATTCCCTGCCTGCTTGATTTCAGGCAGGGAGTGGCTTGCTGATGGAATGGATTCAGGCAAGCGAAGCAAGGCAAGCATTGCGACTAGTAGCTAAGGTAAGCAAGCTGGAGGGGGAAAACTTTTTTCCTTCTCCATGGCTCTGGCGATCCCAGCTGAGTTGCCTGATTAGCAGATCGTCAGAGCTTGGATTGCCAGAGCCATGTGAAAGGAGAAAACTTTTTTCCTTCTCCGTGGCTCTGGCGATCCCAGCTGAGCTGCCTGATTAACAGATCGTCAGATCTTGGATCGCCAGAGCCATTTAAGGCTCGTCAGAGCCTTTCGGGCTGGTCTGCCTGGTTACAGGAGAACGACACCCGGCGTATAAAACGACCCCTGACTTTTGAGAAGATTTTCATGTGTTATAAAGTCGTCTTATACGCCGGAAAATACGGTAGTTTTGTCCGTCACATAGTCTAAATGGCCACCTCACTCCCTTTTATACCCTGTGGGGTGTGGTCCAGTGACTCAGCTTAATCTCTGGCACGCTTCTTCTTCTGTTGCACGCGCTTATCTCTGCGATGCTGCCGAGGATCCAGCCAAGACTCATCTCCCTCATCACTGTCCACCTGTGGCTGCGTGGACGTGCTTGGCCCCGGCCCTATCTCTTGCCCTTCGGCGGACACCGAAGGCATTGCCAGAGAGGAGGGTCCTGGAGAGGGAGGCCTTGCCAACTCCTCTCCTTCACTCTCAGAGTCCTCTCCTACTGATGACACAGGCTCAGGTAACGGAGCCACAACAATAGGGCCGTGATGGGAAACCTATGGCATGCACATGTGCGCACTTTGGGCACTCGGGCACCAAAAAGGTTAACCATCACTGGTATAGGGTCTCCTGCTTGAGTAGGGGTTGGAATAGATGACCTCTGAGGTCCCTTCCAAGAGTGTTATTCTGTAATTAATTCATCCATTCATTTTTTCACATTTCTGAACCGCCCTTCTCCCTCAGAGAATGGCTCTGGGGGTTGTATGAGTTGAAGAGTCTCTATATTTAGATGCTAGGCGTTGCTTGGCCTCTGATCCAGGTTCTCTTCTGTGATAGGTGATGCTGGCAGGGAAAGATGCCCTCAGGGATGGATGACCTCCGTATAGAATCTTCCAAGAGAAACGGACGTGGAAAGCAGCAGAGGTAAGGTGGAGCCCTTGAGGTTCATGCTCCTTCAATGTGAACTGCAAACCACAGGTGCCAAGGAGCCAACCTGGAACCCACACATTTAAATCGGTGGAAGAGAATATCAGTCGCTCAGGGTTGGAACGGTGGGGTCCTTGGTGTTCTGTGAGCTGGATGGTTTCCTTGCTGACATTTTGTGAGCCAACTAGGGAACTGATCTGTCCCCGTCTACACACACACACAAACACAGCCAGCCAAGGGTTAAGAAAGTATTTGGCATGCACACAGGTCGTTATCTCAAACTTGGCAACAATATAAGCACCGTCTGCCAAGAGCTTTTACTGCAACAGATAACATAAAATTACATACGCATTGCAAATAGTCCAGCAAAACAATATCCCTTCGGCAGTTTCAGACGTTGTTCAAGTGACTAGCCAGAGTTAGTTTTTGTTCGTCACGGAGTTTTACCAGCCACAACCCTCTCTTATATAGTCTCTGGGGTGTGGTCCAGTGACTCAGTTCTAATCCCTAGCACGCCTCCTTAACTGCTGCAACCGTTTATCACGCCTTTGTTGGCGTGCATCCAGGAACGACGGCTCTCCTTCCTCGCTCTCATCCGAGACACCTGGCTCCTGACTAATCTCCTCTCCCTCGGCCGGCACCTGAGACAGTGCCAGAGGGGAGGGGCCTGGAGAGGGAGGCCTGGCTGACTCCTCTCCCTCATGTTCGGAGCCTTCTCCCTCCGATAAGATAGGCTCAGAGGGCGGGGCCACAACAGGAACAGCATCAGTGCTGGAAAGGAGGAGGAGGAGGGGGGCGAGGAAGAGGAGGAGGAAGAAGAGGAAGGAAGAGAAGGAGGACTGTGGGGTCCTTGGTGCTCTCTGAGCTGGATGGTTTCCCTGCAGACCCTGACCCAATTAGGGAACATCATCAGTGAGGGGCTGGTGGAGTGGAGGAGGAGGAGAAAGGCAGGAGGAGCAGGAGGGGAGGAGGAGGAAGAGCAGGAGGGGAGGAAAAGGAGCAGGAGAGGAGGAGGCGAAGGAGAAGGAGGGGAGGGGGAGGAGGACTGTGGGGTCCATGGTGCTCTGTCAGCTGGTTTCCCTGCAGATGTTTCATGACTCAGCTAGGGAACATCATCAGTGCTAGAAAAGAGAGGGGCTGATGGAGTGGAGGAGGAAGGGAGGAGGAGGAGGAGGGCTGTGGGATCCTTGATGCTCTCGGAGGGTCATCGTTTTCTTGTAAACATTTCATGACCCAACTAGGGAACATCCTCAGTGCTAGGAGAAAGGGCTTCATGGAGTGGAGGAAGAGGAGGAGGAATGGATTCCGCAATGCTCTTCTGCTCTTCCCTTTTCTCACGAGATCCAGGCAAGGCAGGAGCCCCCTTGATCGGCGTAACACAGCCCGTTCTGATTCCCCACAGAGAGGCTGCCGTAGCCTTGGTGAACGTGGCCACCTGGCCTCCATTCTCGATGCAGGAGAAACAAAGGACGTGGCCGTCTACATTACCTCATCCCCAAATAAGGACCTGGGGCCCGTTTGGATCGGAATGTTTTACAAGGGAAAGGTCAATATTCTTTTCCTTTCATTTTTAATCCCGTGGGGGGTGTTGAGAAATAGCAGGCCAAATGTGATTAGTTCCAATCCTGGCTTATTTTCTGCAAGCCTAGATCACTAATTGATGATGAAATGGCTGGTGCAAACCCAGATTGTGGGTGAATTCTGGACTCAGATTAAGCATTTTGTGCGAAGGCAAAGTCAGAAATGAGCGTTGTTCAGGAGAATTGGAAGGACTCCTGTTTCTGGAGGCCGGACCTGATTATGAAGGTCCCACCGGAGATTGAACAAATAAATGAAGGGATTTTCAGGCCTTTCTGAGTTTTGCTTGGACAAGTCAGGAATCTATTTGCTGGTCAGACTGTTGGATCTGTCTCTCGAACACTGGAAAAAACACTATTAAAGGTCCACATGTGTATACAGTGGGCTAGGCTACATACCTGCCAGGCTACAGGTCAGACTTCTTGTAGAGATAGTGGGGAAGGAAGGAAGGAAGGAAGAAAAAAGAAAGAAAGAAAGAAAGAAGAGAGAGAGAAAGAAAGAAAGAAAGAAAGAAAGAAAGAAAGAAAGAAAGAAAGAAAGAAAGAAAGAAAGAAAAAGAAAGAAAGATGAAAAGAAGGGAGGGAAGAAGGAAGGAAGGGGAGAAAGAATCAGAGTCAATGAGAAAGAAAAAGAAAAAAGAGAGAGGGAGGAAGGAAGGAAGGAAGGAAAGAAGAAAGGAAGGAGAGCAAGCAAGGAAGGAAGGAGAAAGAAGAAAGGATAGAGGGAAGGAAGGAGAAAAGTAAGGAAAGAGAAAGGAAGGAAAGAAGAGAGCAAGGAAGGAAAGAAAGAAAAAACGAGTGACGGAAGAAGGAAGGAAAACAAAGAATAAGAGTGAGGAAGGGAGGGAGGAAGGAAGGAAGGAAGAAAAAAGAAAGAGAGGAGAGAAAGAAAGGTGAAAAGAAGGGAGGGAGGAAGGAAGGAAGAAAAAAGAAAGAAAAGAGAAAGAGAAAGAAAGAAAGAAAGGATGAAAAGAAGGGAGGGAGGAAGGGAGGGGAGAAAGAATGAGAGTCATCGAGGAAGAAAAGAAAAAAGAGAGGGAGGAAGGAAGGAAGGATAAAAGAAAGGAAAGAGAAAGGAAGGAAAGAGAGCAAGGAAGAAAAGAAAGAATGAGTGACGGAGGAAGGAAGGAAAACAAAAAATAAGAGTGAGGGAGGGAGGAAAGAAATAAGGGAAAGAAGAGAAAGGAGAAGGAAGGAAGAGAAAAAGAAAAGAAGAGAAAGGAAAATGAGGGTGAGGAAGGAAGGAAGGAGGGAGAGCAAGAAAGAAGGAAAAAGAAGCCATCTTATGGAAGTTCCCTCATCCAGGCAGATCTCCCAAAATGTTCATCCTCAGAAGGCCAGCAACAACCAACTGACCACAGATGGTGAGTCAGGAGAGGTAGAAGACTCAGCAAGACCCATAGAAACCTGCAACTTCAAAGGCCCAGCAAAATGGCGGAGCCTTCTGGAGCTCATGGGAACCATCCCCGTAGACTGAGGGGAGCTGAGAGACACTCGAGAGCCACACCTGTGGAGAGATTGTCTCAATCTACCTTTTTTGTTTCGCTGAATCAATTAAAAAAAATAATAATCTGATTTTGGGCAGGCGAGCGGGCAGGGAGACTTCCCTTACGTAAAAGGAGATCTTCTTATTTTCCAGAATTCCCCTCAGGGAGATTGGTGGTGGATAGACTCCTACAAAATTCTTTATTCCAATTGGATAAAAGGCTTACCGAAAATATCGTACGGAAAGTACTGTGTCTACTTAGAGGAATACGGTAAGGCGTCTCCCATAAAGATGGCCGCTCAGCTACTACAGGGAGTCCTCGACTTATGACCATCCTCGGGCCCAAAATTCCCATTGCTTAGTGAGATGGTTTGTTACGTGAGTTTGACCTTTCTTGCCACAGTTGCTCCGGGAATCACCGCAGTTATTAAGTGAGTCACACGGTCGTTAAGTGGAATCCGGCTTCCCCCTCATGCTTATCATGAGGTCGCAAAAGGGGATCGCATGACCCCGGTATGCTGCGACCGTCATAAATGTGAGTCAGCTGTCAAGCGGCTGACTTTGGCTCACGTGACCCTGGGGAGGTCATAAGTCTGAAAAATGGCCATAAGCTACATTTTTCAGTGCTGTCGTAACTTTGAACAGGGAACCCAGATTCACTTAACAATCCTGTCCCTAGTTTAACAAGTGCAGGGATTCACTTAACAACGGTGGCAAGAGAGGTCGTAAAATGGGGCAAAACTCACTTAACAAATGTCTCACTTAGCAACAGAGATTTTGGGCTCCATTGTGGTTGTAAGTTGAGGATTACCTGTATATAAAAATCTTGGTTAGGTCCCCTTCCTAATTCTCTTAATTTGACCTCCGGCATTTAAGACTTCTCCAGTCCAGGATTCTGATAAGGAACAGAACAGAACAGAACAGAACAGAACATGGGATAGAATAGAACGGAACGGAACGGAACAGAACAGAACAGAACAGAACAGAACAGAACATGGGATAGAATAGAACGGAACGGAACAGAACAGAACAGAACAGAACAGAACAGAACAGAACAGAATAGAATAGAATAGAATAGAATAGAATGATGGAAATGGAAAGGAAAATGGAATGGAATGGAATAGAATAAATAGGATAGGATAGGATAGGATAGGATAGGATAGGATAGGATAGGATAGGATAGGATAGGAAAATGGGAATAGAATAGAACAGAGAAAATGGATAGGATAGAAAATAGGAATATAGCAATAAAATATAGCAATAGAAAAGAGCAGAACAAAACAGAATAAAGAATTAAGACTAGACTACTAACTTGTCACTTTGAATGTGCACTAATTGGCATACATTAAAATGAAATTTCTTTGCATACAGCTCTCAAAGGATCACCACCTCTAATATACAGTATACACTACATAAACAATCTACACTACATAAACCGTCTTAGTAAGCCAATTTCCCTAAGTTGAAGGTGCCCAAAATCCCCCTTCCACCACGATTCAAACAACAACTTTCACTCAGGTGTCAAAGCTCATTGTGGTGAATACCGGAAGGTCTGGCTGATTGCAGGAGGGGACATTCTAATGATTTATTTATTGTTTATTGGTTCGATTTATATGCTGCCCTTCTCCGGAGACTCAGGGTGGCTTACAATGCGTTAAGCAATAGCCTTCATACTTTTGTATATACTGTACCTGCTTAGTAGGGCTTTCACGCCCCCCCCCAAAGCGGTGTTCTTTTTTATACAAAGTCAGCTTATTGCTCGCACAATCCGGGTCCTCATTTTACCTACCTCGGAAGGATGGAAGGCTGAGTCAACCTTGAGCCTGGTGAGATTCGAACTCGCAGTAGTTGCAGGCAGCTGGTGTTACTTAACAGTGCTTTAGTCTGCTGCGCCACCAAGGCTCTTTATTGTAGCTGCAGAACCTTGTAGGTGCAGACCCTCAAAATTGGACCTTGGGGTGCGAAGGCCGAACTAGAACATCGAGGTCTGTTAAGGCCCCCTTTTCTCTGCCTTTCAGATTATAAATACTGGAAAGAAACGGACTGCATCAGAGACTTGGCTTACCTTTGCAAGTATGAGCTGAAGTATCAACGTCGCTGATCCTTCTTGGCGCTCCTCAGAAGCCTCGATCGAGACGGAATGGGACAACTTGCCACGGCCAATTCGGTGTGGGACAGTTCCACAATTCAATTTAATGATTTAAAATAATTAAAATAATTATTTTGATTGTGGACATTCACGTTTCATTTTTGTCTCTTCCTTTGGCATCCTTCTCTTAATGCTCCTATTCCGCGATTTCTTCGATATTAGTGTAACTCTTGTTCTGTGGTGAGTTGGCCAGGGCAAGTTGGCTGCAGCAAGAATAGAAGTTGGAAGGGACCTCGGAGGTCTTCTAGTCCAACTCCCTGCTCAGGCAGGAGACCCTACAACATTTCAGGCAAATGGTTGTCCAATCTCTTCTTGGAAACCTCTAGTGATGAAGCACCCACAACTTCTGAAGGCAAATCGTTCCACTGTTCCCACTGTTAGGAAGTGAGGACCTTAATTCTAAGTTGCTTTTCTCCTTGATGAGTTTCCATACATTGCTCCTTGTCCTGCCTTCAGGTGCTTTGAAGAATATATGCCCCCCCCCTCTTCTTTGTGGCAGTCCCTCAAATATTGGAAGACTGCTATCATGTCACCCCTAGTCCCTCTCTTCATTAAACTAGAAGTTGGCTGGGAATGTCCTTGGTTCCCAGGAGAAAGCAGGGGTGAAATGCTCCCAGTTCGGCCCGGCTCAGCTGAACTGGTAGCAATGACGGCTGGTAGTTTGGAGAACTGGTAGCGATGGCATCTCAAAGCTCTGCCCACCCACCCGGTCGTCGTTGCTTCCTATTTTTAACCAGGAAGTAACCTGTTTTTTACCTTCTGTATATGCGCAGAAGGGTTTGGGCATGTGCAGAGGGTCAGATAGGTGCATCATGTGCGCACGCGGAGCGCGTGCACTTCTGAACCAGTAGGGAAGGTATGTAGTTTTCACCCTTGGGAGAAAGTATATTGTTTTGGCTACAAACCCCAAATATCTCCCTTCCCTATCCCCCAACTCCAGTGTGGCAGCACTGAAGCATCAAAATGGCCTTGGTCAGCTTCAGGGTTGACAGGCGGCCCCCCTTAATTGAAAAGGAATTCCTGCAAAGGGAAAAAAAATGTATGTTACCCAAAGCTCAGTCTAATCTCCCCTTCCTCCCACTGGGGCCCCTTAGGTTTCTGGGGATACTCATTGTGAAACTATTTCACCAGTCTATGTGCCTTTACAGCCCTTGACACCCATCTTAAAGCATTCCTGCTGGGGAATTCTGGGAGTTGAAGTCCACATCACTTATAGTTGCGGAGGATCGGAACACAATTCTAGCTAGTGCCTGACAAGCTAAAGAAATGTGGGATAGACAGCATCTCCAACAGATGGATTTGTAACTGGCTGACAAACTGCACTCAAACCCCATTGAAACATTTCCAATCTCTAACCAGAGGTGGTATTCAGCAGGTTCTGACCAGTTCTGCAGAACTGGTAGCAGAAATTTTGAGTAGTTTGGAGAACCGGTGGTAAAAATTCTGACTGGCCCCGCCCCCATCTATTCTCTACCTCCTGAGTCCCAGCTGATCGGGAGGAAATGGGGATTTTGCAGTAACCTTCCCCTGGATTGGGGTGGGAATGGAGATTTTACAGTATCCTTCCCATGCCACACCCACCAAGCCATGCCATGCCCACCAAGCCACAGCCAGAGAACCGGTAGTAAAATTTTTTGAAACCCACCACTGTCTCTAACCCTCTCTCTTTTCTCTTCCAACCATTTCTTTTTGAGGGGGGCGGAATGTCAGGTCTTCCATCGTAAATGCTTCATCCTAACTTCGCTTATCTGGCATCCTGCCATGAAATGTGGGGAGGTGGGGAGAATGGGAATGTAGGGGGGGAAGGGTTGACAGGAACCAGAGATGCCAATCCGGAACAGACCAGCGGATCCAAGGACACACGCGAGCGTGAGAATGGAATGAGAAACTCAAGCAAAAAACCACCAACCTTAAAAGCTGTTACCAAAACACCAAATTTGAATACTATTGGACACCGCACTGAAGGGGGGAGGATCCGGAAGAAGGGGAAAAGGGGGAAAGGCTTTTCATGGAAATATCCAGATCCAGCTTTGCTTATCCTGTAAACACTTGGCTTTAGTAAAACTATACCTTTCCCTACAAATGGAGTCGAGGCTCTTTCTTTCCTAAAAGCCCAAGCTGGAACAAGTTAAGTTACTAACTTAACAAGTGCAGTGATTCACTTAGCCACTATAGTAAAAAAAAAAGGACGTAAAATGTTGCAACATTTACTGAACAACTGTCTGACTAAGCAAGGCATATTTTGGGCTTAATGGTAGTCATACGTTGAGGACAACTGGTATAGATTTCCCTTCCTGCTAAGCATGGTACAGTATTCCAAAGTTAGGCCTTATGACACGCTCAGAAACTGCACACATCAGGAGCTGTGGTAGCACGGTGGTCAGAATGCAGTACTGCAAGCTAATTTTTCCGACTGCCATCAGTTCAATCCTGACCGGCTCAAGGTGGACTCAGCCTTCCATCCTTCCGAGGCGGGTCAAATGAGGACTCAGATGGTTGGGGACAAGAGGCTGACTCTGTAAACTGCTTAGAGAGGGCTGCAGAAGCACTACGGAGTGGTATATATGTCTAACTGCTATTGCTATTAGCAGGGAGGACCCTTAAACGGAGCATCAAAGATCTCAGCAAGCCAACCTGGGCAGGTGGCCAAAGAAGACCCAATCTCTGCTTCTCCTAGCAAGGTGGTATGAATTTGCTCCCCCAAAGACCAAACTTTGAAAGCCACTCACTTGTTCCTCTGCTTGATGATCTCTGGTTGACTCCTTTGAAGTGACGCCACCTCTTCTTCCTCTGCTAACCCTCCTGGGAACCAATATAACCTGGCTAGTCAGAGAGGAACATGTCCTATTGCGAGTTTCAAAAACTTGGTGAGTCTGAGAAATTACGTTCACCTGAAATTACCCCGGGTTGTGGGCGAACAGAGTCCTTTCTGAGAAACAAATAAGTAAGGAATTGCTGGAGAGGGTGGGTGGAATAGATGGCCGGCGCCTTTGTTCCTGCTGGCTTTTGAAGGACATGTTCCTATCAATCTTCTTGAAGAGAAGGCTTCACCCACAACTGGGTAACATCCCAACCCGAGGAACATAGACTCACTTCTTGGCCAACGAGTTTCTGGGCATTTTTTTTCCTAAAGCAAACCATAAGCTAATCCAAAGGGAAGAAATATAATAGTGTTTTATCATTTATTTTAGTTTTATTTGATTATTAAATGTATATGCCATCCATCTAGAGCCAGTTATATATCTTCAACTTCGCAGAAAAAGAATGGTGTGGTTATTTATGTAAATAAAAAATTAACAGCGAAAGTTATAGAAGCAGATCAAGATGGTAGGTTTGTAGCAATTGAATTGCTCACAGCAAATGGTCAAATTCTTTTGATTGGAATTTATGCTCCCAACCAACAACAGGATTATTTTTATAAGATGTTACATACTAAAATATTGCAATGGGACTATAGATCTATTTTAATTATGGGAGACTGGAATGGAGTAATTGATTCTAAACTAGATAAAAAGAGCTTGGCAAAGTCTAGAATTAGACTACCACAGACTTTTTTTGATATGAAAGAAGATATGGAATTAAAAGATGTTTGGAGAATACATAATCCAAATGAATTGGACTACACTTTTTTTTCGGATAGACATAGATCTTTTTCTAGGATTGATTTTATCCTGTTGTCAAATGATCTACTTGTTAAGACAAAAAGAACAAAGATTTTTCCAAGAACTCTGACTGACCATAGCCCTGTATGGATAGAAATTGAGATGGATAAGGTTGAGAGACGTTCTTGGAGATTAAATGAGAACTTGTTTAGATATGAAAAAAATACAATAGAACTTAAAAAGCATTTGAAAGAATTTTTTGAAATAAATTTGAATAAAGGTACCCCAATTGAAATTGTTTGGGATGCAAGTAAAGCTTATATGAGAGGGGTACTCATCTACATGAATTCTAAACATAGACTGTTCCGACAAAAGAAAAGATTTGAGTTGGAAATGGAAATAAAGAATAAAGAACAGTTACTTATTAAAAACCCAACAGATGAAAGAATACGAAGTGCTATAAAACTTTTGAAAGACCAATTTCAAATGCTTATGGCGGAACAAGTTGCAACAAGTTTACAATACGCGAAGCATAATACATTTTGCAACGCTAACAAACCGGGCAGATGGTTGGCTTACACATTGAGGAAAAAACAAAGTATACGGACTATTGATAGTATTGATATTGGAGGGAAAGAAATCTTTCAACAAAAACTAATTAAAGAAGCTTTTGTGGATTATTATACTAAACTATATGCCAAAGAAGAGGTGCAGAATGGACTTATAGAAAAATATTTAAAGGATAAGAGAGTTACAAAAATTACTGATCAACAAAAGGAAAGAATGAATTATCCTATAACAGAGGAGGAGATAACAGCAGCAATTAAACAGCTAAAAACAGCCAAAGCTCCTGGCACGGATGGTTTGACCGCAGTGTATTACAAAACTTTACAAGCTGAAATGGTGGGACAACTTAGAGATTTATTTTGCAATATTCAACAAGGGGGCAAAATACCCCCATCTTGGACAACTGCTTATATATCTTTGATACCAAAAGAACAAGTTGGTCCTAAAAAACCAGAGAACTACAGACCAATATCTCTTT
Organism: Pantherophis guttatus; assembly: GCF_029531705.1. The sequence continues at coordinate 5,340,925 of NW_026843855.1, read as the reverse complement.
TGAACACAGATTATAAAATTTACGCGAAGGTATTAGCCAACAGGTTGATGCCAGTAATCCAAAAGGTGATTCATGCGGACCAAGCGGGATTTATTGAGGGCAGATATATGAAGGACAATGTAAGGCAAGTAATAGACTTATTGGAATATCTTGACAAGAATAAACAGATTTCTGCAGTGCTGGTTTTTTTGGATGCGGAGAAGGCCTTTGATAGAGTGGATTGGAATTTTCTACTAAAGACTTTAAAAAAGATGGGCTTTGGGGACCAATTTATACAGGCGATCTCAGCAATTTATCAAGAGCAAAAAGCACAGATTATTATTAATGGAAGTTTGACGACAGAGTTTAAAATTGAAAAAGGAACAAGACAGGGATGTCCGTTGTCCCCACTTTTATTTATTTTAACATCGGAAGTCTTGCTAAATACAATACGGGACTCAAAAATTTTGAAAGGCATAATGATAAGGCAAGAGGATTATAGAATAAAGGCATTTGCAGATGATCTGGTGGTTACCCTATCACAACCAATGGAATCAACAATCCTGATGAACGACATTATACAAGACTATGGTAGAGTTTCAGGTTTTAGAGTGAATTCAAAAAAGACTAAAATGATAGTTAAAAATATGACACAAGATCGTAAACATGAGTTTGAAAGGAGGGCAGGTTTTGAAATTGTACCTAAGGTAAAATATCTTGGAGTTCAGGTTGCAGAATCAAACATGAAATTGTTTCAAAATAACTATGAGGTGTTGTGGCGAGAGGTTCAGAAAGACATGGAGACTTGGAAAAAGCTGCAACTGTCTTTACTTGGAAGAATAGCAGCAGTTAAGATGAACATTTTGCCAAGATTTCTGTTTTTGTTTCAAATGATTCCGGTGCTTAAAAGTGATAAACAACTGAAAGTTTGGCAAACTGGACTTAATAAGTTTGTCTGGAACGAGAAAAAGCCGAGAGTGAAATTGAAAATTATGCAAGATGTTCCAGAAAGAGGAGGCCTTAAACTTCCAAACCTACAGTTATATTATGATGCAGCAGCTTTAACTTTAACAAGTGATTGGTTTGGAAGTAAAAAGGCTGGAATATTGAATGCAGAAAGTTTTGATCTTGAATTTGGATGGCATGCTTACCTATTTTATGATGACAAAGTTGATAAAGTATTTAAAAGTCATATACTTAGAGACTCTTTGATGAGAGTTTGGAAGAAGCACCGACTCAAATGGGATTATAAAATACCGCTATGGCTGGATCTTGGTCATACCTTGTGGAATACAAATATAATGTCACTCGGGGGGTTTTTATACAAAGAGGTTCTTTTTACAGATGCGGGCAGATGGCAGCTGAAGACATTGCAGACACTGTTGGACGAAGGGATTAATTTAACCTGGTTACAATATAATCAATTACAATTGAGATGGAAAGAGGACCAAAAAACTGGTATTATGTTGCATGAGGAAGAATTGGTTAGACATATAAGAGAGAAAGGTCCAATGCATATTAAAAGGTTTTATAATGTTTTGCTAGAAAGGGATTCAGAAACGGAATTAGTTAAAGATTGCATGATTAAGTGGGCACAAAATTTTGAAGAACCAGTGATGTTGGAAACATGGGAAAAAATTTGGGTTCAGAATGTTAAATTTACACAGTCGCAGAATTTGAGGGAAAATTTTTATAAAATGTTTTATAGATGGCATTTAGATCCTAAAAAGTTGTCATGTATGTACCCTAATGTTCAGCCAAAATGTTGGAGATGCGAATGTTTGGATGCTACGTATTATCATGTTTGGTGGACCTGTAGGAAAGTTAAGGCTTTTTGGATAAAAATATGGTGGGTCATGCAGAATGTTTTGAAGAAAAAAATTCAATTTTCTCCACAATTGTTTTTATTGGGTATAGTTAAGGGTTTTACACGGGGTGAAATAAAATTAATATTGTATATGATAACAGCAGCAAGATTGTTGATAGGTAAATATTGGAAGAATGAAGCTTTGCCTACTATCGAGGAATGGACTTCGAAGATGGCCAGTTTTGCAGAGATGGCGAAGATTTCAGCATATTTAAAAGATTGTTCACAAGAGACTTATGAATGGGAATGGAAAAGGTGGATAGAATATGTTCAGAACAAATACCAAACTAGAAAGTACCAAATAGCTTTTATTTGAAAACAATGTATTAGAAATATCTTAATGTAAAGAGATAAAGAGGGAAAATTATATAGGGGGAGGGATGGGTTCAGGTATATATATCAGTGTTATTAGTTATGAGTACATAATAGGGAAGTCTGGGGGGGGAGGGTTAGGGAGGGTTAGGGAGGACGGGAAGTTTGGGGAGGGAGGTGGGGGGGTGAAAAAAGGGGTGAAAATGTAATTGTAAAACTTTTGCAATAAAAAAAAAAAAAAGAAAGAAAGTGAAACAGTATTTGAGCAAGGAAACAGGAAGGAGCCTGGCTGTGGCTTAGTTCAACTGTTCTGTAGTAAAGCTGCTTCCTGCTGTGAAAGTAAAACTGAAAGTGAAACTCCTCTCCTCTGCTTGTGTTTTGCATTTGGAACAGATTTCTTTTCAGGTGGGGAGGGGGAGTAGAACTCCTTAGCATCAGAGCCTGTTAATAATAATAATAGAGGAAATACTAATGCTCTGATGGTCATTTTGAAAAAATCCTTTCTTAGTGAGCACCTAGAAGTTAAGAGGAACATATGTGGCAAATTTCAAGTTTGTAGGCTTTACGGTTCTGGAGATTTCGTGATTACGGCGTGAGTGGTTTTTGTTTTTATATACTGTATATAGATTCATTAAACATATGCTGCCCATCTCACTCATATCTCAATATTATCTCCTGAGATACAAACTGTTTATTGGACACACCAATTGGAATGATGCAAGCTGCCCAGAATCACTTTTCAGAGTTAAATTTTACTTATTTATCTACTTGTATCCCACGTGTATTTTTTTTACAAATAACTCAAGGTGGCAAACATATACAACATACCTTTCTCTTATTTTCCCCACAATGACAACTCTGTGAAGGGGTTTGGGCTAAGAAGGATGGACTGGCAGGAAGTCACCCCGCTGCCTTTCATGCTTAAGACAGGGCTAGAACTCCCAGTCTCCTGGCGATTGGCCCAAAGTCTCCCAGGTGGCTTTCATCTCTGAGGGGGAACTAGAACTCACTGTCCCCTGGTGATTTGCCCAAAGTCACCCAGTAGGCTTTCATGCCTGAGGTGGGACTAGAACTCCCGGTCTCCTGGTGATTTCCATGAAAGTAGGCTTTCATGCCTGAGGCGGGACTAGAACTCACCATCTCCTGGTTTCTAGCCTGGTGCCTTTACCAACAGACTAAATTGGTTCTAGATGGGTGGCAAATACTTTTAATAAATAAGAAAAAGTAAAACAAAGATGGGTGGCATATTTAATAAAGGCATCTAGATGGGTGCCATATACATTTACTAATTAAATAAAAATAACATAAAATAAATGGGGAAACACCATTTATGTTACCCAGTTGTGGGTGAAGCCTTCTCTTCAAGAAGATTGATAGGAACATGTCCTTCAAAAGCCAGCAGGAACAAAGGCGCCGGCCATCTATTCCACCCACCCTCTCCAGCAATTCCTTACTTATTTGTTTCTCAGAAAGGACTCTGCTCGCCCACAACCCGGGGTAATTTCAGGTGAACGTAATTTCTCAGGTTCCACCTAGTTTTTGAAACTCGCAGTAGGACATGTTCCTCTTTGACTAGCCAGGTTATATAGGTTCCCAGGAGGGTTAGCAGAGGAAGAAGAGAGGTGGCGTCACTTCAAAGGAGTCAACCAGAGACTATCAAGCAGAGGAACAAGTGAGTGGCTTTCAAAGTTTGGTCTTTGGGGGAGCAAATTCATACCACCTTGCTAGGAGAAGCAGAGATTGGGTCTTCTTCGGCCACCTGCCCAGGTTGGCTTGCTGAGATCTTTGATGCTCTACTTAAGGGTCTTCCCTGCTAATAGCAATAGCATATACTGCTTCAGAGTCCTTTAAAGCTCCCTCTAAGCGGTTTATAGAGCCAGCATCTTGCCCCCAACCATCTGGGTCCACATTTGACCAACCTCGGAAGGACGGAAGGCTGAGTCAACCTTGAGCCGTTTAGGCGGAAGGAACAGCCAGTTCGATACTGCGTTCTAACCACTGCGCCATCACCGCTCTTCCTTCCTTCCTTCCCACTTAGCAATAGCACTTGGACTTCTATACCACTTCACGGTACTTTGCAGCCTGCTCACGGCAGTTTACCAAGCCAGCCTCTTGCCTCCAACCATCTGGGTCCGCATTTTATTCACCTCGGAAGGATGGAAGGCTGAGTCAACCCTGAACCGATCAGGATCGAACTGCTGGCAGACTGAAGAATTGGCTTGCAATACTGCATGCTGGCCACTGCTCCAACCTTGGCAACTTTATGACTTGTGGACTTCAACTCCCAGAGTTCGTCAGCCAGCAAAGCTTCCAACTCTGTTATTGGCCTGCAACTGGTTGATTCAGAGGCAAAAATACAATTTCTCCTCCTAAAATTCCTTTTCTCTTTCTTTGCTCCCTGCAGATGGAGGCCCTCTCGACTTTCCGTCTCTTCTTAGGTGGCTTCCTGCTGGCCGTCTCCCTTCCAGCAGGTAGGTCCTTCTGCCCACCTCCCCGAATTCTGGTAGAAGACCGAGCCGCATAAAAGCACCGCTGAAACGGGATTGTTGCTCGGCGGGCTTTTAACACTGTAAACTGTGAGATGAAGCGCAGAGCCCCAAAAGTAAATATTGGTCAGGGAGGTTAGGATGAGAGATGGGAGGAAGATTTTTCTTGCCCTTACATGGCGAAGTTCTGAAATCAGAATAAACTTCCTGGGGTGGAGGACAGAGAAAATAGGGATATCGCTGGTCATTAGATCCTCGGCGTAACTTAAGAAGCATCTACAGAAATATTTCATTAATACTATTCAAGGAGAGAAGCAACCTAGAACTAAGGAGAAATTTACTGACAGTGAAAACAATTAACCAGTGGAACAGCTCACCACCAGAAATTGTGAATGCTCCAACAGTGGAAGTTTTTAAGAAGAGGTTGGACAACCATTTGTCTGAAATCTTATAGGGTTTCTTACCAAACAGGGGGTTGGACTAGAAGACTGCCAAGGTCCCTTCCAACATATTCTATTCTATTCTATTCTATTCTATTCTATTCTATTCTATTCTATTCTATTCTATTCTATTCTATTCTATTCTATTCTATTCTATTCTATTCTTCTTTATCCTCCATTCTATTCTAATCTTTATTCTCCATTCTATTCTATTCTGTTCTATTGTTCTATTCTATTCTCCTCTATCCCCCATCCTATTCTCTATTATTGTTCTGTTCTATTCTATATTTTATTCTGTTCTGTTCTATTCTGTTCTATTCTTTTATTCTCTATTCTATTCTATTCTATTCTATTCTATTCTGCATTCTATTCTATTCTATCCTATACCCCATCCTATTCTATTCTATTCTATTCTTCTTTATCCTCCATTCTATTCTAATCTTTATTCTCCATTCTATTCTATTCTGTTCTATTGTTCTATTCTATTCTCCTCTATCCCCCATCCTATTCTCTATTATTGTTCTGTTCTGTTCTATTCTATATTTTATTCTGTTCTGTTCTATTCTGTTCTGTTCTTTTATTCTCTATTCTATTCTGCATTCTATTCTATTCTATCCTATACCCCATCCTATTCTATTCTATTCTATTCTATTCTATTCTATCCTATACCCCATCCTATCCTATCCTATCCTATCCTATCCTATCCTATCCTATCCTATTCTATTCTATTCTATTCTATTCTATTCTATTCATCTGAATATGAGTGTGTGCTTAAGGAGTTAAGAGAAGTTAGAGAAGGGAGCATGATCATCAGTCTAGTTGTAGGATGAGACTATAGGTAATCTTTAGTTTACAAACATTTGTTTAGTGACCCTTCCAAGTTACAATGGCGCACACAAAAAAGTGATTTAGGACCATTTCCCCCCACCCCTTCCAACCATTGCAGCCTCCCCACGGGCCTGTGATCAAAATTAAGGTGCTTGACAACTCGCTCATATTTAAGATGGTGGCAGCGTCCCGGGATCAGGAGCCCCCTTCTGTGACCCTTTGCCAAGCAAAGTCAGTGGGGAAGCCAGATTCACTTAACAACAGGGTTACTAACTTAACAATTGCCGTGATTCGCTTAATTACTGTGGCAAGAAAGATTGTAAAATAAGGCAAAACTTACTTAACAAGCGTCTCGCTTAACAATGGAGATATTTAGGCTCACCTGTGGTCGCAATTCAAGGACCGGTTTTCTGTCATTCTGTTATTTTATCATCCTATTATTCTACCATTCTGTTATTCTAATGCAGTGTTTCTCAACCTTGGAAACTTGAAGATGGGTGGACTTCAACTCCCAGAATCCCCCAGCCAGCACCGCTGGCTGGGGGATTTTGGGAGTTGAAGTCCACCCATCTTCAAGCTACCAAGGTTGAGAAACACTGTTCTAATGTAACATTCTGCCATTCTGCCATTCAGTTGTTATTCTGTCATTTTCTTATTCCGTTGTTATTCTGTTCTGATTGTTATTTTGTCATTCTGATCTAACATTCTGTCATACCGTTATCCTGCCCGTCAGTCTGTCATTCTGTTGTTATTCTTTCATTCTGCCAATCTGATCCGAGTGTGGCTGTTCACTTGGGCTGGGACCATAAGCTAATGCTGGGAACGCGGGGAACCCCACCCCAGGGGTGAAAATGTAAAATTTGTTACTACCGGTTCTTTGGGCATGGCTTGGTGGTGGTGGGGTGTTAATGTGACTGGGTGGGCATGGCCAACTTTTTTTTTTTTTAACTTTTCAAAGCATTTTTTCTAATGCTTTGAAAAGCCTCTGCCGATCAGGCAACTCAGCTGGGATCATCAGAGACTTTTGAAAGCATTTTTTTAACCACCTCTTCGGCCAAGAGGTTGCAGAAAAAAATGCTTTGAAAAGCCTCTGAGGATCCCAGCTGAGCTGCGTGATCATCAGAGGACTTTTTTTTTTTTTTTTAGTTTTAAAAGCATTTTTTCGGCCGAAGAGGTTGTAGAAAAAATGCTTTTAAAAGTAAGGGGAAAAAAAAAAAAGCCTCTGATGATCGTGCGGCTCAGCTGGGCATTGGGGGGGGGCAGGGATTTTTGCTACCGGTTCTCCGAACCACCCGCCTCCATCGCTACCAGATCGGGAGATCCGGTCCGAACCGGGAGCACCTAACCCCTGCCCCACCCTGAACATGGCCTGAGTGAATTTCCTTCACCCCTTTGCTTCTTCATCAGCCCCGTCTGCTTTCAGCCCAGATCGAGCTTCTGTCCTCTGCTTACAGGTGCCGAAGCCCTCGAGTGTCCCGGAGGATGGAGGCAGCTCAAAGGATACTGCTATGGCTTCTTCAACCTGAAAGTGACTTGGATGAGAGCGGAGGTAAGGAAAAGGCCAGGCTGAACAGGTGGGCACGGTTCCCAAACTGCTTAATCCCAGGTACAGGTAGTCCTCGATTTACAACTATTCGATATTTGAAGCTTAGGGTTGAAATAAGGGGTCCTTGATGCTCTCTGAGATTGGTGGTTTTCTTGCAGACGTTTCATGACCCATCTAGGGAACATCATCAGCGGTAGAAGAAAGTGGAGTACATGGAGAGGATGATGATGATGAATTTGTGGTCCTTGGTGCTTCCTGAGCTTGGTGGTTTTCTTGCAGACGTTTCATGACCCAACTAGGGAACATCATCAGTGGTAGAAGGGAGTCGGGTTTGCAGAGAGGAGGAAGAGGAGGAAGAAGTAGTAGATGATGACGATGGGATCCTTGGCACTGTTTGAGCTTCGTAGTTTTCTTACAATCATTTTATGACCCAACTAGGGAACATCATCAGTGCTAGAAGGGAGTGGAGTTTGTGGAGGAGGAAAAGGAGGACGAGGACGAGGACTGTGGGGTCCTTGTGATCTCTGAGCTTGATTGTTTTCTTGAAGATGTTTCATGACCCAACTAGGGAACACCATCAGTGCTAGAATGGAGTGGGGCTTACTCTCTGAGCTTGGTTGTTTCACCTACCCAGAAAGGGAATAGCAGGACAGGTGTAATATCTACACCTACTTCCCACATGGAACCCTGCAGTCATCAATGGTGTGGCAGGGGATTCGGGGACTGACATGGACACCTGCTGCCTCTTCCTTGACTCGCTGAGACCACACGTGGCCTGCGCTACTGAAATGTCTTGCGTCGGCCATGCTGGGCCATGCTTGGTCAGGAAGAAACAATGGCCATCTGAACAAAAAATGACAGAGAAGGCAAGATCAGATCAGGAGCTCTTCTTGATCCAAGCGAAGTCCAGTCTTCTGGGACAGTGGTCCCCAACTTTTTCCAGTGCAGACTGCTGGGCAGGGGGGAAGAGGAAATAGATCCACGTGAGCGGTGAACACACACACACATAGCTCCGATTGTGTGAGCAGCGACATTGCACAAATGGACCGGCGCAAGTGCTTACCTGCCACTCATGCGGCCCGGTTCTGAACAGGCTGCATGTTGTGGCCTGTTGGACGCAGCCAAATCAGAGGAGGAGGCGTGGGAGTCAGGGCCAGCATCAAGACAATCTGAGAGCTCCGAGGGGGAAGAGGGAATGGAACTGGCAGAGAGAGAAACAGAGGCAGAGCCTGGGCTGTCTGTCAGCCTCAGATGGAGAGTCAACAGCCCCAGGTCTGGAGGTTGCTGATGAGGAGGAGGAGGAGCAGCTGGGTCTAGTGCCTGATGCGTAGAAGGCAGAGGAGAGGAGAGCAGTGGAAATCTATGGGCCGGTCCTCGGGACGGAAGAGCCACCGCTGCTAGCGAAGCCCCACCCTGGCTCTGGGGATAAAAGGCAGGGGGTGGAGATGAATAGATGTGGCGGACAACTATTCATCTCCCAGCTGGACGGACATGGGAGAGAAACTTTTTGCTGGGGCTGCCGGCGCTCCTAATAAAGGAATCATTGCTTCAACTATAGAGGGTTTGTGGTGTTTGGGGAGCTGGGCCAGAACAGTGTCCCGGGACCGGGCTGTGGCCCGAGGGTTGGGGACACCTGTTCTGTAGGATGAAACCTCTTCATTTTGATCTCCCTCAGCTGGAATGCCAGTCCTTAATGTTAAACAGCCACCTTGCTTCTATCGTCCGTGCGGAAGAGGCAGAGCTACTGGCCAAGTACCTTGATGAAACCTACACTCAACAGTCATCGGTCTGGATTGGGATGTACGAGAACAAAATCGGGACTCCAGAGGCGAGTTTGGAAATTCCCTCCTTCTCTTAGGGATAATTTGTCTTGCACGCTCTCCGGGTCAGGCCTGGCGCGGAGAAAGCGGCAGATTCTCTTTAAAATAACCCATTTGATTGGATCCGAGTAAAGGTGGGCCCTTCCATGAGGATGGGAAGGGACCCCGTATAATCTTCCGGCAAGTATTTACCATAGGTTCCTCCACTTACGACCAGAATTGAGCCCAGAATTTCTTTTGCTGAGACATTTGTTAAACGAATATTGCTGAGTCTTCAGGTAGACTGCCGCTGGCTTTGGAGGCTCTGGTGGTCCGTTCCAAGAGGGAGGGTCTCATCCTTGTGAGCAAGTGATCAGGAGGTGCCTGATAGCCCTATTTCTGACTGATCTGTTGTGTGCAGAGATGTCCACTTTGGGGAGGTTGCTTAGCCCAAGGGTCTTGACTTTGACCCCTATGGTTGGAAGAGTCCCTTGAGGCCATCCAGCCAAGCCCCGCGTAGGAAAGAAACCTCCAATCAAAGTAAGGGAGCCCTTGACTCATAACTTACACTTGAGCGCAACATTTCTGCTGCCAACCGAGACATTTGTTAAGTGAGTTTCGCCCCATTTTACGAACTTTCTTGCCACAGTTGTTCAGTGAATGACTGCAGTTGTTAAGTGAGTAATCTGGTTGTTAAATGAATCTGGCTTCCCCACTGACTTCGCTTGGCAGAAGGTTGCAAGAGGGGGATCATGTGACCCCGGGACGTTGGAATCGCCATAAATAAGAACCAATTGCCAAATTTCTGAATTTTGATCTTGTGACCGTGGGAATGCTGCAACAGTCGTAAGTGTGAAAAATGTTCATAAGTCACTTTTTTTCAGCGGTGTTGTAACTTTGAAAGGTCACTAAATGAACTGTTGTAAGTCAAAGACTGCCTGTAAAGACGGGGTCCTCCCATGAGACTTGGAAGGGACCCCGTATAATCTTCCGGCAGGTATTTCTACTTTATGAGTTATATAACTAAGGAAATACAAGCTAATTTCAGAAGAAAGACATTATTTCCTGTGAAACGAAGAAATTATTAAAATATCCTTCTTGTTTCCTCCCATTAATGAACATAAGCAACTTCGGCAAAGTTACTTTAAGGAAACTACAGGCAGTCCTCAAATTACAACAGCTTGTTTAGTGACCGTTCAAAGTTACAACGGCACTGAAAAAAAGTGAGTCATGCCAACTCACAGAAGACCAACAACATATCAAAGCAGAGGTTGGTTTCAGCAGGTTCTGACCAGTTCTGGAGAACCGGTAGCGGAAATTTTGAGTAGTTCGGAGAACCGGTAGTAAAAATTCTGACTGGCCCCGCCCCCAATCTATTCTCTGCCTCCCAAATCCCAGCTGATCGGGAGGAAATGGGGATTTTGCAGTATCCTTCCCCTGGATTGGGGTGGGAATGGAGATTTTATAGTATCCTTCCCATGCCACACCCACCAGGCCATGCTCACCAAACCATGCCACGGCCACCGAGCCACGGCCACAGAACCGGTAGTAAAAAAATTTGAAACCCACCACTGTATCAAAGGTACACCTGTGCCGGAAGTTGCCTCCAGTGTGATATTAATTAATGATAAACAAGGTGCTTCCCCCCCACTCACCCAAAAAAATAACTGGACTTTCTTGTTATTTTTTCTTCTTTTGAAAATGTTTCGCTTCTCAAGTTCAGTTGTCTTTTGGGAAAAAAAAGCAACTTCGGGAAGTACCACTGCTATTTTGGCCAGGCCCTAGAAACACCGTGATTTCTGGCTTGATATTTTTTGTGTTGAATTTATATTTTACCGACAAAGAAATAAAGGCAGACTAGCATGCCCAGGAACTGTCTTCTTATATAGGAGACTATACTAGTCTTCTTTTCATTAAACTAGACATACCCAACTGAGTATGTCTAGTTTAATAAAAAGGACTAGGGCAGTGGTGGCTGCCCCCGGTTCGCACCGGTTCTATAGGACCGGTAGTAAAACCAGCAGGAGGCTCCGCCCACCGACCCAGACGTCATCAAAATGCTTCTACGCATGTGTAGGAGAGCATGCGCGCGGCCCCATTGTGAACCGGTAGTAAAGGTAAGTAGAACCCACCCCTGGACTAGGGGTGACACGATAGCAGTCTTCCAAAATCTCAGGGGCTGCCCCAAAGAAGAGGGAGTCAAGCTATTCTCCAAAGCACCTGAGAGCAGGACAAGAAGCAACTAAGGAGAACTAAGGAGAAATTTCCTGACAGGGAGAACAATTAACCAGAACAACTTGCCTCTAGAAGCTGTGAATGCTCCAACACTGGAGGTTTTTAAGATGATATTGGATAACCATTTGTCTGAAGTGGTATAGGGTTTTCTGCCTAGGCAGGGGGTTGGACTAGAAGACCTCCAAGGCCCCTTCCAACTCTGTTATTCTGTTCTGTTATAGTATAGATCTATTTCAAGCTAGTTAGCTCTCATCAGCTAGCCATACCCTTTCTGGGATTCGAACCCTGGGCTCCTTGCATATTAGGTAGATGTGTTAACCTCTAAGCCATGGGCTCTCCTCGCTTTGTCAGCTATACCAGGTGAGAGATTAAGTGTTTTTTCCTGTGAGACCAGTCTATCAGGGCAACCTGGTCTACCCAAATATGGGATGGAGCATCCTGCTTCCGCTTTCGCCTTTCAGCCCCAATTCGCAAGCCTTTCTGGCTTGATAGCTTCTCCATGCCAAGAAGCACCTGTGTATCTAATGCGAACGATCCGTCCAAAATTACACTAATTATTCTGTTGATTTCCATTATAAAAGAAGTCTTGAGATTTTGAATTGAAGTCCCCAAAATAAGGCGATGGCCATCAACCCTTCCAAGTAGGTGGATGAGTAGAAATATAGAGTCCTCCTCACGAGAAGACATGGTTATCCTTTGCTCTGTTCTGCTTTGACTAGACCCAATTTGGGATCCTGAATGCAGTTATGGGTACCAGGATTCCAAAATAGAATTCTTTATTCTTTATTGGCCAAGTGTAATTAGACACACAAGGAATTTGTCTTTGGTGCATAAGCTCTCAGTGTACATAAAAGATATAAGTGGTAAATCATGATCGTAGTCAACATAAATACATTCATCATAAATCATAAAATACAACACTTAGTTGTAATACATAGGATACTAAATAAGCAATCAACATAATCAATGATTATGAATGATAATCAACATAAGCAATGAATCATACTAGGAAATTAAATAAAACAATATAGATCATAAAGATACAAGCAACAAAGTTTATAGTCATAAGTAGAAAAGGAGATAGCTAATAGGAAGGATGAGAAGGATGAAAACATCAGGGACCAACTCAGGATCAGAAAGGTATCATATAATCTGCCTTGACCCCCTCTGATGATTCTTTCCAACATTCACTTTCTTCAGAAGAGGTACTTTGAGTGGACGGATGGGACCTCCGTCGATTATACGTCCTGGGCACCAGGAGAACCGCACCACTTAAAGAAACATTGTGCCGTCCTGGGCAAACCAGGTGAGCAGAAGATCTTTTACCATGTACACCTGGAAAACTGAAATATCAGAGGGGAAGTTGGGATCATTCCAGGAGAATCCTTAGTTCCAGAGAAATGGTTTTGACAAGACCGGCTGAAGGGTCTTGACTGTTCACACAGGGGAACAAATTGGAAGAGTGTTGATGGGGCGTTCAGTTCGTTGATCAGGTGATGCCGGTGGGAAGCTCCCAGTCCAAACTAAATAACCTCCATTCTAAGGCATCCAACAGGGATGGGATCATAAAGCCCCTGAAAAGCTAACTCCATGCTGGCTGAGTTTGCAGTACTTTTATTACCTTTATCTCCCTCTCCCTGTCCATCCATCCATCCATCCATCCATCCATCCATCCATCATCTCTCTCATATCTATCTATCTATCTATCTATCTATCTATCTATCTATCTATCTATCTATCTATCTATCTATCTAGAATAGAATAGAATAGAATAGAATAGAATAGAATTTTTTATTAGCCAAGTGTGATTGGACACACAAGGAATTTGTCTTTGGTGCATATGCTCTCAGTGTACATAAAAGAAAAAATACGTTCATCAAGAATCATAAGGTACAACACTTAATGATAGTCATAGCCAGGGGTGAAATGCTTCCGGTTCGGACCGGATCACCCGATCCGGTAGCGATGGAGGCGGGTGGTTCTGAGAACCGGTAGCAAAAATCCCTGCCCTCCCCCCATGCCCAGCTGAGCTGCACAATCATCAGAGGCTTTTTTTTTTACTTTTAAAAGCATTTTTTCTACAACCTCTTCGGACGAAAAAATGCTTTTAAAAGTAAAAAAAAAAATAGCCTCTGATGATCGCGCGGCTCAGCTGGGATCATCAAAGGCTTTTAAAAGAAAAAAACCCTTTTTTTATTTTAAATGCCTCTGATGATCCAAGCTGAGTTGCCTGATCGACAGAGACTTTTTTTCTTTTAAATGCCTCTAACGATCAGGCAACTCAACTTGGATCGTCAGAGGCATTTAAAAGAAAAAAAAAGGGGGGGGGTTTCTTTTAAATGCCTCTGACGATCCAAGCTGAGTTGCTTGATCGTCAGAGGCATTTAAAAGAAAAAAACTCTCTGCAGATCAGGCAACTCAGCTGGCATCGTCAGAGCCTTTTGAAAGCATTTTTTTACAACCTCTTTGCCGAATAGTTTTAAAAATAAAAAAAAAATTGGCCATGCCCACCCAGCTACATTACCCCCACCACTACCAAGCCACGCCCACAGAACCGGTAGTAACAAATTTTAGATTTCACCACTGGTCATAGCTCATCCACCTATCTACCCATTCTTTTTATACCTGTTGAAGTCATGACACTCTTGATGGTTTAGAGTAACTACAATCAAGCAACCATCCACCGCACACAAAGGAGCTGTGTCCAGACATTTAAGTCATCTTAGCCAGTGTAGACTCAAGCTGTGTAATTTGTCAAATATAAAGTTAATTTTCCAGCATCTCTCAATAGATACCTTGATCTGACTTCAGCTGTTATCTCAGTTGAAGAGCAACATCAACAGAGAAACACCAAGAATATGGTAAATGCTGGATGCTTATGGATTTAGGGATCCTTCATGCTCTCAGACTTTGGTTGGTTTCTTGCAGACGTTTCATGACCAAACTAGGGAACATCATCAGTGCCAGAAGGGAGTGGAGTTTGAAGAGAGGAGGAGGAGGAGGAGGAGGCAAAGGGGGACTGTGGGGTCCTTGGTGCTCTTTGAGCTGGTTTGTTTTCATGCAGACATTTCATGACCCAACTAGGTAACATGATCAGTTCCCAGAAGGGAGTGGGATTTGCACCGTTTATACACAAGTTGCCTGCCTTGTCAGTGTTGGTGGGAATGTATTTGGTGGTTGCTTATTTTGTTTGTTTAGTTGGTAGTTCCTTATCAGGCTATTGTTTAACTGTGAACAGTTATGTGGACTTGTCGATAACTTTACCTGTTATCTTCCAGATTACAAACTGTGGGTTACTCGATGGTGTAACAATTATCTTCCCTACCTGTGTAAATTTGAAATATGAAGCGTAAAGGAGGTTCTCCCATAATTCCCAGCAGTTCAAGGAATGGAAGCAAGCTGTCTGCCATATAAATGTTTCTCTCCACTGCATACCAGTGGGACATCCCCTCCATGAATATATGGGCCCAACTTCCTTTTCTCTCTGCTGCATCATGAATGAATCAATTCTATTCCAACTATGAATGTGCTCCAGATTTGTCTCTCGTTCTGTTAAGATATTCATAAGGCGG
Source organism: Pantherophis guttatus (assembly GCF_029531705.1). The sequence goes on along the minus strand of NW_026843855.1, from coordinate 5,325,861 downwards.
CCACCACAGATCTCAAAACATAGTGATGAAGGTAACCTGTTTCTGAGTGTCTTTCTCCGTCCTCTTGCTCACAAGGAGAAAGCGGTTGATACAACATCTTGAGGTGTTCTTCTTGAGATGTTCTTCCATAGCATTACCACCACTTCTGTGTGTACTGAAGACCAGGACTGGCACAGGGTCTGATTGAAGAATTCTGCAGATTCCATGGTTGGAGAGGGCACTGGGTTTAATCTACGGGTGAAAGAGACAGCTCTGTGGCAAATTGGAGAAGGCACCGGGTCTAACCTATGGGCAACACAACAGCTCTGTAGCAAATATAGACTTCTGAGAACACATGGCTTGGGGTCAGGCTATTTGAAGGACCTCTCCCCTATTTCATCCACCTGGTCCATCAGGATGGGAAGCAGGGCACGTTGTGGGTCCTATTAATGAGGGTTATAGATCTGGTATCTGTTCCTTTATCTGAGGAAAGTATTCCCTGCATGAGGAACAGTCAACTCTATCACAGGCCTTTTTAGCTACACTTCTAGGTAAATGGAATCACATGGAAGGATTCTCGTATTCATTGCTTTGTCTCCACCTACTTCCATGAGATGAACTCGGGCAGGTCCAAGGGTGGCCTTCAGGGAAAGCTGCACACTCCTGAACTTGAGGGATCTTCTCAAAACTAGTCTGCATATTAGTTGGCCCTTGAGGAAAGGACTTCTGAGATGGTGTGAAGTTCTCCTCAACCGAAGCAATCATATAAGCAGGGTTTTGGTATGAGATAAGGAAAACAAAAGATCTTTGTCCATTTTGACACCCTAGTACTTTTAGCTTTCTGGCCCAGGTTTCTCCTTCCAGCTCGTACTATTTGTTGTTCTTCCATGCTCCGATTCAAATGTAAGATTTGGGGATCGCTGCAAATCAGCTTGATTGAATACGGGCCTATCCCACTGTACAGGGGGAAGGATTGGACCGCTGTACATGGTCCAATCCTTCTCTGATCTGTCCCCGTCCACACACACACACAAACACAGCCAGCCGAGAGTTAAGGAAGCACTTGGCACACACCCAGGTCTTTATCTCCAACTTGGCAGCGATATACACACCGTCTGCCAAGTGCTTTTATTTCCACAGAAACAGAAAGATAATATACTCAGCGTACAAGAGTCCAACAGAAATAATATTCCTCTCAGCAGTTTTTGGACGATGCTTTAGTGACTATCCAAGGTTTATTTTTGTTCGTCACAGGGATCACTGGCCACCACCCTCTATTATATAGTCTCTGGGGTGTGGTCCAGTGACTCAGTTCTAATCCCTAGCACGCCTCCTGAGCTGCTGCAATCGTTTATCACGCCTTCGGAGGCGTGCGTCCAGGAATGATGTCTCTCCTTCACTCTCATCTGAGACACCTGTCTCCCTGCTAATCTCCTCTCCCTCGGCCGGCACCTGAGACAGTGCCAGAGGGGAGGGGCCTGGAGAGGGAGGCCTGGCTGACTCCTCTTCCTCATGCCCGGAGCTTTCTTCCTCCGATGGGACAGGCTCAGAGGGCGGGGCCACAACATTCTCTGTGGCTATGTAAAACAGGTCTCCTGTTGCTGCTGATGGTCGTGATGATGATGACGATGATACAGATTTTTGATTATGCTTCTTGTTTTCCCTCACATTTTGAAGAGAGGTGACTTTCTCCTTCAGTTGGCTGGAGTGGCTTTTCTCCACATGGTAACTATGGTCCATCTCAGCCAGTTCATACTGTGGACTCTGGAGGGGATTCTTAAGTTCTTCAGAAGGTTCCAGACCTCTCCAAGGGCTTTCTGAAAGGCAGCCCTTCTCACATTGGGGGAAGACTCCTTGGCCAGGGACTATGTGCATTTCTTTGTGGAGTTCTTCAATGTATCTCTCTCCCAAAGATTTGTTTTTTTGGCTCTAACTGATGGATCGTTGTGTTGGGATGGTCCAACTTTTCTCTGTTGTCCTCCATGGTTTCCTGCAGGTCTTCTGTTGTGGTCTTAAGTTGATCCACTGTCCGTTGGAGAAAGCTGTGCTGCTCTTTCATCCATTTTTTTTAAAAAAAATTGTCTGGAATTCCTCAGTCTGAAAGTCAAAGGAGTCTCCCAGTTGCTCAACTCAGAGGTGGAGACCTTCACTTAGAGATCACCCAAGGATTTTGACTATAGGAGCGTTTCCCTCCCCCCCCCAAATTGCTGACTTGGTTGAAAAAATGGAGAGACACAATGTCACACCCTGTCTCAGTTCAGGCATCATTTTGCTAACCTGCCTTAAGTCCATACCAGTGGTGGGTTGCCCCTGGTTCGGACCGGTTCTATGGAACCAGTAGTAAAACCAGAGGGAGGCTCCGCCCACCGAGCCCAGCGTCATCAGAACACTTCTGCGCATGTGCAGAAGCTTCTGTGCATGCGTGCAGCCCCGTTGTGAACCAGTAGTAAAGGTAAGCAGAACCCACCCCTGGTCCACACATACCACAAAAGTGGCCATGGTTAAGAAACCTTGACGTAATCCATCAATACTGATCTCTCTTCAAACTATCCTGACTTCCCATTTGATTCTGACTCCAATTCAAGGCGTATCTTCTATCAAAACCCTCCGAAGGAGTCAGAATCGGCTATCAATCAATTCAGCCATCTCTGGTGCTTCTGTTAACAGTAAAAGGTGTTGGCCATTCAAGTTAGGATGGACCCCTTTCCAAGTACTTACGAGTCCCAATGAGATTTGACACCTACATGAAAGTTGCTTTTGAACCATTTGATGGAAGGGAAATTTCTGGCATTGTCATTAGGGAATGACTTAATTAGGGATTATGAACTACTAAAACGGTTTCCTTATCAGATTCCTGGTCTGGAAAAAGTCTTAACTGTCAGAAGTCAAATTAAGAGACTTAGGAAGGGGACCTAACCAAACCTTTTGCTTCTATTTGGATAGCCAAATTGGCCTGCTTACAACAGATCATTTGGTGACAATTCAAAGTTACCAGGGCACTGAAATACCTGGCTTCAACCATTTTTTTCCACATTTATGACCATGGCAGCATCCCCATGGTCACATGATCAAAATTCAGACACTTGGCAATTGACTCGCATTTATGACAATTGGAAGGTCCCGGGATCACGTGATTCCCTCTTGTGACTGTCTGACAGGCAAAGTCGGGGGGGGGATCCAGATTCGCTTAATAAAACGTTATTCACTTAACCACCCCAGCGATTCCTATAACAGCTGCAGCAAGAAAGGTTGTAAAACAGAGGCAACTGTCTTGCTTAGCAACAGAAAATTTGGGACTCAATTATGGTTGTAAGTAGAGGATTGCCTTTAGTCCGTCGAGCATCAGAATTAAAAATAAATATGAAGAACACACTGTCCATTTCCTGATGCCTATTAAACCAAGGAAGTTAGGCTAAATTTAGGTGAAGCTTTACATCAACCTATTGAAGTGTTCAACAATTTAACATGGTTTATAATCTTTGGGCAAACCAAATTAATCATCTGTTTATGCCCACGGGGGAATGCAGAAATTTCCTGCTAAGGCAGCCATTCTGGTTAATGGACACACAAATGTTCCCATAATGAAGTGGACATCCAGCAATTAATGAAATTAGAAATGTTTGTCCCTTGCTATGGTACAAACAGTCAACATTTATTTGAGGCTGGCTGCTCCCTTCCCCAATTCATTAGAGCGACAGTTTCATCCAGTGGACACTCAGTTCAGGAATTGGGGGACAGTTTGAATGTCAGAAAGCCAGAGGGAAAAGTGCCTCCCCCAAAAGTAACATCAAGAACACCCAAAAGAAAGAGATGACAACCCTTTAAAGAAAAAGGGCCAAAAGGGTGAGTAGAAAGAGTAGAAATTCAGCAGAGGCTTTCTTAGCCTGCAAAACTTAGATGAGGGTTTATAAAACTGGAGTGCAGAGGAGGGGGAGAAAAAAAAGAGCAGAGGAATGTACAGAATTAAAATATCTGGTTGGTGCATTAAAAGGAGGGAAAGTGATATTTTGCCTCTAGTGGGTTGTTCAGCATTTTTTTAAAAGAAAGAAAGAAAGAAAGAAAGAAAGAAAGAAAGAAAGAAAGAAAGAAAGAAAGAAAGAAAGAAAGAAAGAAAGAGAGAGAGAGAGAGAGAAAGAGAGAGAGGGAGGGAGGGAGGAAGGAGAAGAAAGAAAGAAGAGAGGAGAGGAGAGAGGGAGAAAGCAGAGGGAGGGAGGGAGGAAGGAAGGAGTGGGAGGGGGGAAGGAAAGAAGAAAGGAAAGAAGGGAGGGAGAGAGGAAGGAAGGAATTGCAAATGTTAGGAAAAAATAAAATTAGTCTAGCATGTTTGGGATTTTTTGGGTGGGGGGGAGTAATGTCATATGCGTAATGACATCATTAGACAAATGCGTAGGCATTGGGTGCAAGACACAAAGGCTTTGCATCCACCACAATGCCATCACACAAGTGATCCAAACAGATGTGGGCCAGTTTGGGTCAAAACAGTTGCAAGCATTGTTAGGGGCAAGTGTCGGCTAGGAACTCAACTATTGTCTTCACAGGTTGTGTGAACCATGTTTTCGTCTTAAATCACGCTAGTTTATTGGTTTGGGCCTGTGGATAAAATCATCCATGACTACATGCCATGGGTTTTCTTAACCTGGATTTAGGAGTTGGGCAAACCCAGCCAGCTGTGGATTAGTGTTTATTTTCCCATCTGTGGAACCAAACCCGAGTTTGTTGATGTAAGCAAAAAGATTAACACTCGAGGATAACAGAACCTGAAGGCTTCCTTGCAATTCTGGGAAAACGTATTCCTTAGACAAACACACACACACACACACACACCACTTACATATACACAACTAATTCCCAACAACTAATTCCCAACACTGTCAAATTATTTACTAAGACTGCATTACTATTCTTCTTCTCATCCTTCCTAGTACCTATCTCCTCCCACTAATGACTATAACCGTGTTGCTTGCATCTCTGCAATTTATATTGTTTTGTTTCCTCGTATGATTTGATTGCTTATTAGTAACCCATGACTATCACTAAGTGTTGTGTCTTATGATTCTTGATGAATATATTTTATTTTTCTTTTATGTACACTGAGAGCTTATGCACCAAAGACAAATTCCTTGTATGTCCAATCACACTTGGCCAATAAAGAATTCTACTCTACTCTACTCTACTCTACTCTATTCACAAACTGATGCGCAGCAACATCTAATTTGCTCCCATGCATCTGCTGTTCTCCCTTGCAACATCCCAATGCATCGCCGTTCTATGTCCATAAACTCTTTGCTAGGAAAGACGGTTGTGGGCCAATCTGCACCCTATGTCCACACCTCCTTCTGACCAGTTGACTTATAAATGGGGCAGGAGGAGGCCATGTCCTGCCCAGAAGGAAGGGAGGCTGCCGTCACACCAAAACACCCCATCCGAATCCAGGCAGGTGAGCCACGTTCACTTTGGGCTCCTGGTTCAGTTCTGGAGAGACTTTGGGTCGCTCTGCGTTTTCCCAACTCCGTTTGAAAATTATTGCACGAACCTCCCTTTGGGAAGATGAAATAAACAGGCTTGAACTTTCAGTGTGGGAAAAATTAAGATATAGGTCGTCCTCAAATTACAGTAGTTCATTTTGCAACCCTTCATTTGCATTTCAGCTCAACTCCTGCAGCCATGTCAGATGATCCTTGGCTCAGCCTTGGTTCTTCTTTCAGCCCCTTCCTTTCCCTTCTCCCGAGCGTCTTCTTTCTCTGTGCTTTCTTCTCAGATGGGAGTGACTTCCTTCTTCCATGGCTGCTTGGTTCTTCTGATTTTCTCCTCCATTTTGCAAGGTAGGTTCTGGCAGCTGAGCTCTGCAGACATGCAAGGCCATCTTAACATGGTAAGACGCCAGCAGGTTTCTGAAAACGCAGTCCTGGTTTCATGGAAAGCAAGTTGCCCATTGAGCTTAGACATCTGGAAGCACAACTGACCTTGAAAAGAAGGAAGGCTGAGTCAACCTTGAGCCGGTCAGGATCGAACTGCTGGCAGTCGGCAGAGTTATTCTGTAATACTGCACTTTAATCACTGTGCCACCACGGCTCTAGTAGCAAGACAGGTAGCCCTCAACTTATGACCGCAATTGGGACCAGAACTTCTGCTATTAAATGAGTCGCATCTGATTTTTATGATCTTTTTTTTGCCATGGCTGTTAAGCAAACCGCTGCAGTTGTTAAGTGAATCACATGGTTGTTAAGCAAATCTGACTTCGGCCATTGACTTTGCTGGTCAGAAACCAGCTGGGAAGATCACGAATGGTGATCACATGACCCCAGGACGCTGCAATCATGAAAAATACATGCCAGTTGCCAAGAGCCCAAATTTTAATCACATGACTGTGGGGATGTTATGACAATTGTATGTGTGAGAACTGGTCCTAAGTCACTTTTTCCAGTGTTGTTGTAACTTTGAATGGTCGCTAAACAAGTAATTGTAAGTTGAGGACTACCAGTATGGCAGAGGAGGCTACAATACCACGGAGAAAGGGAAGGGAGAAGGGAAGTGAACATACTTGGAAGTATGTAATTATTATTCCCTACAGAAGCATGGGGAGTATCTGGTGGAATGATAAAATAAAGAAGGAAGGGGATGGGAAAATGCACACAAGAGATAGAAACCCCCCCCCCCCAACATTTTATAAAGCGTACGTGGAGAAAAATACTGGTATACTGTGAAGTCAGAGAGAACCAGGAATAGTTAAAAACAATATCTTTTTTTGATGGAAATAAAACATTGTTTTGTGGTCGGTTGAAAAGGGCTAAACAAGAAGCCTCCAGCTATATGAATGGACTCAAAGTTATACATTTTATAATACTTTATAACTTAATAAAAATGTTTTTTAAAAATATAAAAAAATAAAACTGGTGGCATGATGTCAGGGAATTGCGCAGCACGTATCCAAATGGTCAGAGACACTGGTACGAACCAGTAGTTTTATATACATAAATTTATTTTACATCTATGTATAGCAAGCTATAGTCAGGCGAACAGCAAACTAGACAGTCAGGCGAACAGGAGCATCATGAGATAAATCACAGGGCACACAAGGCACACAGAAGAAAAAGGTGGGGAGGAAAAGGGAAACTCCTCCTCCACATCCACAGCAACCAATCACAGCGCAGATTGCCTCATGCAGGAGCCAGCTGTCTTCACTCAACCACAATTGTGTGTTCTGGCCCACTGCACAACCTCACTGCTCCAGCTACTTCTCATCTTCTGATCCAACTCCCTGCTCAATACCATCTCAGATAACAACATAACAACCGCTATTCCTTCAAACAGCCAGGTTCTTGAGATGTTGGTTTCCAGTATGTCCATGAGTTTGACCTCAATTTTGATCTATCGTTGAGATACACCCACCCAGACTTCATAATACATGTTGCCTCAGTTTCATGGACCTCACCACCCCCAGCATACTCCTTGAGACTCACTTTGTTCCTCTCACGTTGAACTCCAATTTCCAGGGTTCCTGCCGGCCTCACCCTACTCATAGAGTGATAAAGTAACAGGGCTGGAAGGTTAACATAACAGAATAACAGAGTTGCAAGGGAACTTGGAAGTCTTCTAGTCCAACCCCTTGTTCAAGCAGGAGAATACTATATTATTCCAGACAAACCTCCTCTTAAGAACCTCCAGTGATGGAGCACCCACAACTTCTGGAGGCAGGTCATTCCACAGATTAATTGTTCTCCCTGTCAGGAAATTTCTTCTTACTTCTAGATTGGTTCTCTCCTGGATTAATTTCCATCCATTGCTTCTTGTTCTGCCTTTCTGTGTTCTGGTGAGCCCCTCTCTTCTTTGTGGTAGCTCTGTAGATATTGGACATTGGATTATGGTTGCCATTGTTCTCCGTGTCTACTCTGTCCACCCTTCCAACTTGTTCCTTGCATTCTCTTTCCACTGCCCTTCACTCCTTTTTCTTTTCCTCAAGGTGTGGATGTTCTCTTAAGATCTTGAAATCTTTCAGGAAGTTCCATCCATCTTGAATTGTTCCATTGTTCCATTCTTTGCAGCATTTGTGTTCCATTGCCCCAAAGACTGGATGCCCTATAAAGATCATTGCTATAAATTCTTTGAAGACTTTCTACCTTGGCTTCAGGCAGAGGTAAGTGATGGTAGTGAGTGGTTGGAGAGCCAAGCTTGTCCTGCCCTCTTCTTTGTGGCAGCTCCTCAAATACTGGAATACTGATAACATATCACCCCTAGTCCTTTTTTTTCTCTAGAACAGGGGTGTCAAACTCAAGGCCCGGGGGCCGGATTTGGCCTGGGGGCTGAATTTGGCCCACAGGGTACTTAAATCTGGCCTGCTGGGCCACCCTGGAAACAGCAAACGACCAGCTCGTGGTTTCTCCGCCCGGCCCAGGCCGATCAGGCACTGATCTACAACCTGGTGGTGGCCCTTTTTGTTTGTAGAGTGTTGCAGGAGGCCATTGCAGCTGAAAATGGGGCACAGGAGGGGCGCACAGGGCCTCCCGAGCTCCGTTTTCGCTGGCAGAATGCTAGCAAAACAAACTTGCTTGTCCTCCGCTGCCTAGGGCTCTGGACAGCCTGTTTCTCCCTGGTCTCACCTTCCTCTGCTGGAGACAATGGATCCCCTCAGCCCCGCCCAGACCACCACAGGCACCCCCGACATGAGTGATGTCAAACTGGCCACAACCACCAGGCCCCCCAAGGTCAAACATAATCCCGATGCGGCCTTCAATGAAATTGAGTTTGACACCCTTGCTCTAGAACAGGACATCCACATTCATATGTGGTGGCTGTTGAGAGTCTGCAACCCCATAAATCTCTCCTGTCCTCTTCCCAGATCCCCCTTAACTGGCTGCTATTATCCTAACTGCTGCCTGCCAATCCCGCATTTAAACCCAGTGTTGTGTGAGAAAGTTTTTCCTTTGGCTGGTTCTGAATTTGAGTTTAGGTAGAAGGCTGAGCATGAACATGGTGAGACAGGGAGAAGCTTCACCAGATCGATAAACATATTTTTCAACCTCAGCAACTTTAAGATGGGTGACTTTCAACTCCCAGAATTTCCCTGCCAGCATGTTTTAAGATGGGTGGACATTTCCATCCAGCAGTCATGCATTTAGCAATAGCAATAGCACTAAGACTTATATACCACTTCATAGAGCTTTATAGCTCTCTCTAAGCAGTTTACAGAGTCAGCCTCTTGCCCCCAACAATCTGGGTCCTCGTTTTACCGACCTCGGAAGGATGGAAGGCTGAGTCAACCTTGAGCCTGGTGAGATTCGATCTGCCAAACTGCTGGCAGCCAGTGATCAGCAGAAGTAGCCTGCAGTACTGTACTCTAACCACTGCACCACTGCGGCTCATTTGCAGCCATTTGCAGAATCCCACGGTCATGTGACCAGAATTTACAAAATTTTTGGTGGAAACCGGTGTTTACTTCTGGTTTTCAGCAAAAACTGCCCCACAATGAACACAAATTCTCTTAACGACTGTAGTGTTTGCTTAACATCTGCTGTAAAAAAAAGTCATAACATTAAAATAAAGTGATGATTCACTTTACAACCTGATGACTTGCAATTGTACTTGTCAGGCTCAATTATGGTCATAAGTCGAGGACTACCAGTTGTCCAAATCTCACATTCTTGCTGAATATCAAGTTTGAAGTAGAATATTGAAACCAGAGAATTATTGGGAGCAATATAAAAATGTCTTGAGGTTTCAGGTGAACACTTCAATATATTATTAGATGTCATTTTTTTTCATTTCTAAATTTTAAAATAATATGATTTTAAAAAACAACGAATTTCGAAGCCGTACAGACAGCTTTTGGCTGATAAATTATACATGATCAACAAAACACTGGGTAGTGACCGGGTGGTTTCTTTTGAGGGACCCAGTCATGCTATAGCACCTTCTACTGAATTGAAATACGAAAGTAAAAGCCCAGAAAAAGCTAAAATTTGCAATTGTGGTTCAATGATCGTTCCAGTAAATTTGACTTCATGCTTGTTCTCCAATGAGAAATCAAACTTGGGAGAACTTTGTTGACTGGGAGGAAAGTTCTAAGTAGGTTTTGGATGCTGCTTAAAAATAAAAGATCTCGTTCCACTCCAATGCAAATTATGGAGGAGGTCTTTTCGCTGTTGATTTCCATCCCATTGTCCTTGATAAGGTCAGTACTAACCGGGTGTTGACCCATTGTTCTGACCCAGCTCCCCAAACAGGACAAACCTTCTGAAGTGAACTCAAAAGATTCCTTTATTAGGAGCACCAGCAGTCCCAGCAAAAAGTTTCTCTCTCACTGCAGGCTAACAAGTCAGTCTGACAGGGAGATGAATAGTTGTCTGCCACACCTATTCATCTCCGGCCCCTGCCTTTTACCCCCAGAGCTCAGGTGGGGCTTCGCTAGCAGCGGTGGCTCTTCCGTCCCAAGGACTGGCCCATAGATTTCCACTGCTCTCCTCTCCTCTGCCTTCTGCGCATCTGTGCGTCAGGCACTGGACTCAGCTGTTCCTCCTCTTCCTCATCAGCCACCTCCAGACCTGAGGGCTGTTGACTCTCCACCTGAGGGCTGATGGATGGCCCAGGCTCTGCTTCTGTCTCCTTCTCTCTCCCTCTTCCCTCTTGGAGCTCTCAGGTTGCCTTGATGCTGACCCTGATTCCCACGCCTCCTCCTCCTCTGATTCGGCTGCTGGAGGGGCCGACGGCCGACAGGCCATCATCTGAAGACAAAACAATTTCACCAAAATGACAAGAGATCCTTTGGAGCACCTGAGATGAAGCAACTGAAAGAGAAAATAATAAAGGATGGTCATGATGGAACCGGAACATCAGGGATAATCAGAACAGGTGGACAAAGAGAAGCTTTTCTTCATACAGGTCCTGAAACATTCTAGACCAGTGTTTCTCAACCACAGCAACTTGAAGATGGGTGGACTTCAACTCCCAGAATTCTCATGTCTCATTGAGGGAATTCTGGGAATTCAACTCTGCCCATCTTGAAGTTGCTGAGGTTGAGAAACATCGTTCTAGGCTAAAAAATTACAGATGGGAATCGCCACCCAGAGTCCGTGTTGGGTTGAATAGCCTTATAAATGTAAATTATAAATAAGGAAGGAAGGATGGGAGAAAAAAAGAAAAAAAAAGCAAAGATTAGCAGGTGCATCAAATGCTGTCTTTGCTTCTTTCAACTTCTTACTGGCCATCTCCACCCAACCACCATTCTCTTGGTCTTCTTTGCTTCTTGATCCATTCTGCTATCTCTTCCTTGCAAACCTCATTTATATCCTCCTCCCCCAGGGGTGTCAAACCTGATTTCATTGAGGGCCGCATCAGGGTTGTGTTTGACCTTGGGAGGCTGGGATGGGTGTGGCCAGGGTGGGCATGGCCAGCTTGACGTCATGCGTGTCAGGGATGCCTTTGGCGGCCCAAGAGCTCTACCAGTGAAAACGGTCTCCCAAGCTCCATTTCCAGCTGTGACAGCTTCCTGCAACCCTCTGCCAGTGAAAATGGAGCTCGGAGGTGTGTGTGTGCATGTGGCCCTCCCAAGCTCCATTTTTGCTGGCAGAAGCACTGCGGGTCCTTCGCTGCTTCCAGGGTGGCCCCACGGGCCAGATCTAAGCACTCCCCGGGCCAGATCTGGCCCCCAGGCCTTGAGTTTGATATCCCTGTCCTACACTCTTTCTTTCTTCTAGCCCCTCCCTTTTGTCTTCAATTCCTTTAGCACCCAAAGACTCTTGAACCTCTTTCTTAAGTACCCCATGCCCATTGCTTTCAGCTCATCAGCAGTAGATATCATTCTACATTGACTTCTTCCATTTATTTCTCTCTGGTAGATTCCAAGTCACAATCGAAGCTGGGAAGCACTGTCTAGAGATGTTGGTATAAGGTTGGCCAACACAGCCAGTGGATGTTGATGAAGCCTGCTAAAGCTCGTGGAGAGATGACAAATCCTCCCACCAGTTCTTCAGGATGAAATCCTCTCCTTGTTTTTGGTCTCCTGCAGGTAGACTGCATAGTTTCTGAAAAGAACAGCCATCTTCTCTCTATCCCCGATGAAACAGTGATGAGCAAAATAAATGAGTGGCTTCTTCCTATTCAAATCTCACAGCCCATTTGGATCGGACTGTACAACCTCAAAGGAGGGAAGGTCAGTAGGGGCTGTCATGACTGGCAGTGCCCAGTAGGGGGGGTCAGTACGGGTCCAGCTGCCAGAAGAGTCTCTCAAAAAAGGTCAGGGAGCAGCTGCAAAATGGTACAGATTTGTCCCAGTGTTGGAAAGCACATTCCAGAAAGCAGAAACTTCCTTAAAAACCATAGATAATTGTGAACATTTTAATCCATAACCTTTTTGCAAGTTGATAAAATACAAATTCCCTGCAGTGAATATTCAATAAAGTATAATTCAAATAGAAGCACTTTCATCATTCAGAGGTAGGTGCCGTGTTTTATCAGCAGAAGCTGATAAAAACAGTCAAATAGATCAAAAAGCAGAAAAAAAATAGATAAAATCCAGCAGAGGATTGAAATAAATCAGCACCAGCCAATTAAGATTTAAAGCTAGAAAACAAAACAAACATTCAGAAGGTTTCATTGTTTACAAGAATGTTTGGCTGATAGGAAAAAAAATGACTTTCCAGCTGCTCCCATAGGTAGCTGCAATCTTCAAGGTTGCCCCTTCCGGGTGTGTCCACAATGATCCAAAATTCATCTTAGGCCATTCCTTGTTGCACCATTCAATTCGAGGGAGCAAGATTGCCAGAAAACCAGCTCTGGCAGCAAAAACAGATGATCATGGGAAGGAAAAGAAATTCTTCCTACCCAGTAGCAGCCATCTCGGGGAGGAGTCTCCCCAAAAGCTACTTTTGAGCACAGAAGCTTCCCAACCACTCCCTGATTCTGGGGGCCAGAAAGGCAGCTGAAGGCATAGCAATTTTCTCCCCACCTTTGTTCTTTGCAGCGACGTTGGCGATGGACAGATATGTCTACATCAATTTACAGAAACTGGAACAACTTAGAAGACGCCAATAATAATAGGGACAAGAATTGTGTCATGATGGCCTACACTGCAGGTAAGGCCACCTTTCCACGAAGTGAAAGAGCTTGGGTTTTACAGACATGTAGCCGTGCCCCCTCCCAGAATTCCTTGCTATTCCCTGCTCCTGGAGCCAAAAAAATGGGTGGTTGCAGCAATTCCTAAACATTCGGAGTGGGCTGGTTCAGAGGAGGACATTTTAAGGGAGGGAATTGTGTGGGATGGTGCTTGATTTTGAAATGGGATCAGAACTATCAAGATCCCATCTAAGTGGTGCATCAGGGCCAGAGAGAGAAACCCTTTTCCTCATATTTTTCTTATCTGTTCTCATTCAGTCTGATGTAAGAGAATTAGCTTTCTCTAAAGAGAAGAATCCCATGATTTTGTCCCAGATGGAAGGCAGACATCTGGCCTCTTTTTTAGACTCCATGTAGCTAAGAGTTAGGGTCTGTTCTCCAGTGCATCATCTTCTCCCACCTTCTGCCCTAAGGAAGATCTCTGGAGGAAACTCTCCTTTTCAGTAGCAGGGCAATTCGCTGAGCTAATGGTGAGTCCTAACTTTGAGAAACATTTTTGGGGAATCAATCTGTTTTCCAAAACACCTGAGGGCAAGACAAGAAGGGCAACAGGGCACGGCTTGATTTGTTTTGTCTTGGTTTGATATGGCTTGGCTTGGCTTGCCTTGGTTGGGCCTGGCATGGCAGCCTTCAGGGCAAACTCCAAGTCCAGAAGGAACGTACCTTCAGGGTCTTCCTGAATTGAGGGTGAAAGTCTTGCAGATGTAGGCAAGAGGGATGTCTCCAAACTTTGATGCAGGGGAAACTGGGGAATGGGGGGGTGGTGGTGGAAGTGGAGGGAAACTGATCCTGTAGCAGAAAAAGTGAGGTGAAGCCCCCACATGGTGAGTCCTCTTCAACTTTCCAGTCATATTTATAACCATCAATTCCTAGTCACCACTTCAGCCTGTGGTGCTTAACCACAAACATTAAAAGAACCCATCCTTGATGAAACAGTCAGAAAATATGGCAAAATTTCAGAATGCCAGAGGAGCTGAAGGCAAATGTCTTCAACACCTTTTTATAACCAACTAGAGAGGAACTCAACTCCACTTCTTAGAAAAATGCAATAAATATTGCAGCCGGTTTCAATTCTAGATCGGGTTTCGTACAAAAGCAAGATGTCCACTCCTTGAATAAACACATTTTTAGGGGGTGAGAGCTGCATTTTCCATCTCACTGGGTTTCCACTATTTGGGAAGTAAGTAGGAAAGAACAATTAGGAAAGTCTGACCAGCCCCACCCCTCTCTCTTCTTCTAGGTGCCCTGAAGTGGTATGCTGAAAATTGTTCCCTTCCATTCAACTATGTGTGTGAAATGTGACCCCGAAGGATTGCAGCTGTTCTTCCAAAGGCAAATGGCATTGACTTGAATGGTAACTTTTTCTTTCCAGGGCCTCCAGTTCAATCCAGTCCATGTTTGCAGCTCTGTTGTATATCTGATTGACCTTTCTCTTGGCTGTGATACTGTTGAATAAAACACCCTTCCAAATAACACTTGTGACTCTGAGTTTGCCTCTTTAGAGAAGATGTACCCAGCAGGTAGACATCTGGGGCATCTGCCTTGGTCTTTTCCTCAAGGAAAACAATTCCAGACATGGCTCTGATGGGAGTTAGGCTTCCTTTGATAGAAGATGGGGACCTGTTCTTCAGAAGGCTGGGACTGAGTACAAGGAACACACAAGCTACAACCGGGAGGCAGAAATGACATCTGATTCAGTATTCCTCAGCATCTTCAACTTTAAGCATGTGGACCTCAACTGCCAGAATTCCCCAGCCAGCATGTTTTGCTAGAAATTGGAAGTAAATGCCAGAAGTTAGCAAAAAATGCAAACTATTATGGGATGTTGCAAAGTAACCTGGTCAAAGTGAGCTGGTTACCGAACAACCAAAATGCAATCACATGAGTTGGGCGGGCAGAGGAGGCACACCCATTGTAATTTTGAAATCAGACTGTAAGTAGCATAAGTATAAGGGAATCTGTCATAAGTACGAATAGTTACAAAGCAACCAGTGATAAGTCACAGTTTCACAGACACATAACCTTCCTTCCTTCCTTCCTTCCTTCCTTCCCTCCTTCCTTCCAGCTGATGTGGTTCCTATTTTCAAAAAGAAATAAATGGATCTAGGAAACTGCAGATCAATCAGCCTGACATCAATACTTGGGAAGATCATAGAAAAGATAAGCAACTGATCTGCGAACACCTACAAACAAGCAAAGCTATTACTAGAAGCCCACATGGGTTTGTCAAAAACATATTATGCCAGACAAACCATTTGCATTCTTGACAAAGTAACTAAATTCACGGACCAGCAAAATGCTGAGGACATTGTATACTTGGATTTCAGTAAGGCATTTGATAAAATAGACCGCAATCTTATTCTTGGTAAAATGGAAAAATGTGAGATAGACAACATCACCATCAGATAGATTTATAACTAGCTGACCAACCACACTCAACATGTGGTCCTCAATGGAGCTGAACCTACATGGAGAGAAATACATAGCGGGGTACCTCAAGGCTCTGTCTTAGGCCCAGTACTCTTCAATTTCTTCATAAATGAATTAGATGAGGAGATAGGTGGTGAACTCATCAAATTTGCAGACAACACCAAGCTGGCAGGAATAGCCAACACTCCAGAAGATAAGCTCATATATGAAAGATATATGAAATTCAATGGTGAAAAAGTAAGGTTCTATATTTAGGCAAGTAAAACCAAATGTGCAGGTATAGAATAGGTAGTATCTGGTTCAGTAGTAGTAATTGTGAGAAGAATCTTGGAGTCCTAGTGGACAATCATTTAAATATGAGCCAGCAGTGTGTGGCAGCAGCCAAAAAGGCCAATGCAGTCCTTGGTTGCATTAACAGAGGGATAGAATCAAAATCATATGAAGTGTTAGTACCACTTTATACTGTACTGGTAAGACCACACTTGGAATACTATATCCAGCTTGGTCATTATGATACAAAAAGGATATTGAGACTCCAGAAAGAATGCAGAGAAGAGCTACAAAGATGATTAGGGTACTGGAGGCTAAAACATACAATGAACTGTTGCAGGAACTCGGTATGTCAAGTCTAATGAAGAGAAGGACTAGAGTGATATGATAGCAGATCCAGGAAGAGGTATAACTGGTGCACAACCTTGAATTGAGCAAAGCCCCTCCTAGTTACCTGTTCCTCAAGCAGGAGTTGCATCTAGGAGGACCCTCAGATTACATACTAGAATTGTCTGGTGCAGTATTATAGTCTACCCCTGATGCTTCTGGATGTTCTCTTCAGCACTTTTCCCAGATCTGTTCTGTCTTTTCTCCAACATGGCAATCAAAGCTATAAGCATGAGTCCCGTTGTAGCCTTAACATCTCTTTCCTAATGATTCTGAGCAAGGATTTGCTTTCCCCCCACAACTTCTGCATACCGAGACAAGCATCTTCACTGTGCTTCTCTTGGCCCTTTGAGGTAGGCTAAATCAGAAAACAGACACACTAAAACTCAGCTTTTCAAAATCTAGGCTATAATAATAGAATCTTGAAAGCACATTCCCCTTTCCTTCCCTCTTATACCAAAAAAAGTCAAAGCAGAGCCATCTCGAGTTTTTTTCACACGGTCTTGTTTTCCTGAGTGTTGAATATTATCTTCCCAGCCATCTCTTCTATAGCTTTTGAGGATGGCCCCATTATTTTTTCCCCGTGGTTAGCTATAGACAACTTTTGATTAGCTCAAAGTGCTCTACATGGGGTCAGAGTTAACCTTCAAAGACCATCTGGAACCTTTAATTGGTCCAGAATGCAGCAGCATGCACAGTAATGAGGGCCCCTAAGTTTGCAATCCCTTGGACTGCAAGGTGATCCAACTGGTCAGTCCTAGAGGAGATCAACCCTGACTGCTCTTTAGGAGGCCAGATCCTGAAGAGGAAACTCAAATACTTTGGCCACCTGATGAGAAGGAAGGACTCACTGGAGAAGAGCTTAATGCTGGGAAAGATTGAGGGCAAAAGAAGAATGGAATGACAGAGAACAAGGTGGCTGGATGGAGTCAATGAAGCAGTTGGCATGAGCTTAAATGGACTCCAGGGGATGGTAGAGGACAGGAAGGTCTGGAGGAACATTGTCCATGGGGGTCATGATGGGTTGGACATGGCTTTGCAACTAACAACAAAAAGTTTGCTCATGTAACACTCTGTTGTACAAACTGCACTGGCTTCCAGCTTCTTTCCAGGTGCAACTCAGGATGCAGGTCCTCACCTTTAAAGCTCCCCAGAGCAGAGAGACAGGTGACCTGCAGGACATCTACCCATCCTACCAGATCAGATAGGGTGGGCAGGCTCCTGATCCTTTCCCCTAAATATTGCCATCTGATGGGAACTAGGAAGGGTGCCTTTTTGGTGGCAACTCCTGCCCCATGGAACACCTTGGGGCAGGAGCTGAACTATACACTCTGAGGTTTGGCAGACCTCCACCCTTTTAGTCTTCCATAAGAAAGACCTGGCTTTCTCCCCAAGCATTGGGAGAAAATTAGAGGATCATGTATTAGAACACATTTTCACCCGTGTTTTGTTGCTGTTAATGATTTTTATTTTAAATAGTGTTTCATAGTTTTTAAAACAATTTTGTAAGTCTTTTTACTTTTGATTCGGAGTGCCCAGAGTTGGATAAAAGATGGGTGGCTATATAAATACTTTGTATAGATACAAATAGATATAGGTACCTAATCTATATATCCATATATCTATATATAGCTATATAGTGATAGAGAGAGGGGGGAAGGGAGGGAGAGAGAGAGAGAGAAACAGAGAGCGAGAGCACGAGAGATTGATTGGCAGCATGGAAATATAAAGGTTCTACTAAATGCGCCTTACTTTAGCATTACATAGGTTGAACAGCCTCCCTACCCTTCTAACAAGATCACCACTTGGTTGTCTTTTCCTCCAAACTCTTCTGGAGCCCTTTCCTTTTATTCATCACCCTGATTCATTTAGCACCATTTGCAAATCTGGCCAACTCGGTGTCAAGATCACTGAAGTCAAGATCATTTATGAGCAAGG
Organism: Pantherophis guttatus; assembly: GCF_029531705.1. The sequence goes on along the minus strand of NW_026843855.1, from coordinate 5,307,750 downwards.
TGGAAAGTGCCCATGTCATCACAGACATGCTGGCCTCTGGAATTTCAATCTTTGGATGGACTGCACATTGATGGTGAATATGGAGGAGCTTGTTTTTCAACATCATTGACCATAGCTGAACAAGAGCTCATCTTTTAATCTGGGGCAATATGTTATTGTTAAGTACTGATAACCAATGTACAGGAGTGGATATGCAAACTATTAAACATATTGTGTAAGATGTCCCCACCAGGTGCATTCTCTGATTCCCTAGAAAATCTGCATGAAGCCACACCAGAGGTGATCGCCTGGATGTCCAGTTATGAGGCCATTGCTGTATCCCCTAAGAGGTTTTGTATATAGTTACATGGATTGTGTGAATATATTTACTTCTCTTAAATAATCATCATCATAGATGTGTTAAGGACAATAACATCTTTTTGTATGACTGGACCTTTTCAACATTCAATTCTGTCGGTCGCAGAGTGTCTAGGTGTCCTTCTCAGACTTGGCCAAGCCAACATGTTCCCTCTTGTCTGAGCAGTTGTTAAGTCGTGTCTGACTCTTCACAACCCATGGACTGTAGCATGCCAGGTCTTTGTCCACTGTATCCCAGAGTTTCCTTGTTCATTGCTTTGATGATACTATCTAACCCTCTCATCCTCTGCCACCCCCTTCTCTGGTGCCTTTCCCAACATCAGGTGTTTTCCCAGGAATCCTCTCTTCTCATTAGGTGGCCAAAGTATTTGAGCTTCAGCTTCACTATCTGTCCTTCAAAAGAACAGCCAGGATTGCTTTCCTTGAGGATTGACTGATAGGATCTCCCTGAAATCCAAGGGATTTTCAAGAGTTCCCAACTTGAAAGCAACAGCAATAGCATTTATACTTATATACCATTTCAGCTCTCTCTAAGTGGTTTATAGAGTCAGCATCTTTCACCCAACAATCTGGGTCCTCATTTTACTGACCTCGGAAGGATGGAAAGTGGAGCCCACCTTGAACCAGTCAGGATTGAACTATCGAACAAGTGGCAGTCTGCAGTCAGCAGAATTAGCCTGCAATACTGCATTCTAATACTGCGCCACCATAGCTCTTAATAAGATCAATTCTTTGGTTCTCAGCCTTCCTTATGGTCCAACTCTCACAGCCATACATTGTTACTGGGAAAACCATAAATTTGCCTATATGGACCTTTGTCAACAAGGTGATGTCTCTGCTTTTTAACATGCTGTCTAGGTTTCTCATAGCTTTCTTCCCAAGGCGCAAGCATCTCTTAATCTCATGGCTACAGTCGCTTTCTGCGGTGATCTTGGAGCCCAAGGAAATAAAATCTGTCACTGCTTCCATTTCTTCTCCTTCTATTTGCCAGGAAGTGATGGGATCAGATGCCATGATCTTATTTTTTTCCCAATGCTGAGTTTCAAGTCAACTTTTGCACTCATCAAGAAGCTCTTTAGTTTTTCTTCAGTTTCTACCATTAGACTTGCCTGAACTAGTGGCTTCTTTTCCAGGAAAAAGCTTCTGAGGCAAAGGGGCTCTTGATGGATATTAAGCAGAACAAATGGACAACCTGCAACTCAATGTTCACAGCAGGACTACAATGTGCTATCCATTGAAGCCAGAAGCAGATCAAGGGGAGATATTCCTGTTAAGGTACATAAACGGTGTTGTTTGTGAGATGACCCCAAATTAGTGAATCAGAAATAATGGGTACAGTTTCCAGCTTCAGAGATTTCACTTAACTGTAAAAGAATACTTCCTGAAGATAAGATCTGCACAGCTGTGGAGTCATATCTCCCATGGAGGCTGTTCTGGGTGCTCCATCACTAGAACTTTTCAAGAAGAGACTACACAGCCACTTGTCCGGAATGGTATAGGGCCGTGTTGGCAAATCTATGGCACGCGTGCCGGAAGTGGCACGCAGAGCCATTTTTCCGGGCATACAAGCTGTCGCCAAGCTCACCTGAAACTGCGCATGCGCACGCCCCAACTAGTGTTTAGGCCTCTAGGGCGCATGCGCTCAATTCAGGGGACCCAGCTGGTCTTCGGAGCTCTCCTGAGCATGTGCACGGGATGACTGGTGCGCAATGCATGCATGTGCAGACAGCATTTGCATGCGTGCATTGCATGCGCAAAAGCTGTGTGCATGCACATATGGTGAGATTGCGCACAGCACGCACTAGTGCGCATGCACAAAAGCTGCTCGCATATGCAGATGGTGCAGTTACGTGCATAGCCCATGGTGGGGGTGCGCATGAAAGCTGTGCGCATGCGCAGATGGTGCAGTTGCACGCGCAGCACATGGGGAGCAGTGCGTTACTGTGGATGGCATGCGTGCGCGCGCAACACACAAAGTGTGTTCCTGTTCAGCACTCAGTAAGTAAAAGGTTCGCCACCACTGGTATAGGGTCTCCTGCTTGAGCAGGGGTTGGACCATTAGACAATGCCCAAGGCCCCCTCCAATTTTATGGTTCTATGTTCAATTTAGGAGAATTAAGGAGAAATTTCCTGACAGTGAAAACAATTAATCAATGGAACAGATGTTGTCCATCACTGATTGTTTTTAAGAAGAGATTGGACAACCATTTGTCTGAACTGGTATAGGGTTTCCTGCTCAAGCAGGGGTTGGACTATAACAGAGTCTCCAACTGGGGTGGGTTCTACTTACCTTTACTGCTGGTTCACATCCTGCCTGCATTTCAGCTTCTGCCTATGACGTCCAGGTCAGTGGGCAGAGCCTCCCGCTGGTTTTACTACCAGTTCTTGCGAACTGGTCCAAACCGGGGGCAACTCACCACTGGTCTCCAACCTTGGCAACTTTCTGGGAGTTGAAGTCCTCCAGGCTTAAAGTTGCCATGGTTGGAGACCTCTGGACTAGAAGATCTCCAAGATCCCTTCCAACTATCTTATATTCTGTTATTCTTCAGATATTGATAGATGGGAGACATTAAGCCTCACCTTTTCATTCCAGAATGAATATTATTCCTAGGTTAGGTTATATTCTGAGATAAATCCTTCAGTACTGGAAATTATCTTCAGAAAATTCTTTGTTTAGAAATTTTTTAAGGGTTCTTTGATTCTGAAAATATCTTTACCAAAAATGCAATTACCAATTAATGAGAGAGGACCCAGTTTTCTGATCTAAAGCTTTTATCAGTGTGCTTACTGATTGCCAAATATTAAACACTGGAAGCCCACAATTCAAAATCAAGTTGTGATTTAGGCACAGCAGTGCAATTACGGACTCCCCCCTTAGGGATCTCTTAAATTATGGAGTGAGGTCCAGAGAAGTTAAGTTACAATTAAAATTGTGAAAGTTAGTTTCTGAGACAACTGAATCAGATAAGATATTCCAGACAATTCTGTTACAAAATTGAATTTTTTACCATCAGCTTTACAATTTTCAGGGTGCTGAAAAGGGCAGATGCTGCCAAAAGGGATGGGGAGCAAGATGAAGTCCTCCAGGGGATTCGGGGGAAAGGCAGGGGGGGTGTATGCTGCAGTACCCCCCTATCTGAATTTAGGACAAATCTGTCATAACTTTGAAATGAGTGTTGAGGTGTCGGTCATTGTTTTGAAGTCTTTAAATGACCTATCATTACCTCTACAACCTTTGTTAACAAGACTGTTTTGGATCAGCAACATTTTGGGCTTCTAAGACACCTGAGATATTAGAGCAGCTTGCCAAATCCTTTAAAAAAAATGTACCACAGGTAGTCCTCAACTTACAACTCTTCATTTAATGACAATTCAAAGTTACGACAGCACTGAAAATAGTGATAGAGGGCCGTTTTTCACATTTAACAACCACAGCAGCATTCCCGTGGTCACTGGATCAAAATTCACATGCTTGGCAACTGGCTCACATTTACAATGGTTGCAGTGTCCTGGGGTTACGTGATCCCCTTTTGCAACCTTCTCATGAGCAAAGTCAATGGAGACACCAGATTCACTTAACAACCATGTTATTAACAATTGCAGTGATTCACTTAAGAACTATGGGAAGAAAGGTCCTAAATGGGGCAAAACTCACTTAACAAATTTCCTGATAGTGATAACAATTAACCAGCGGAACGACTGGTCTCCAGAAGTTGTGGGTGCTCCATCACTGGAGGTTTTCAAGAACAGATGGGACAACCGTTTGTCTGAAATGGCACAGTGTCTGCTGCTTCAGCAGGGGGTTGGGCTAGAAGCCCTCCAAGGTCCCTCTCAACTCTGTTATTCTATTAAAGAAGCAGCTCGACAACCAGTGATCAAAAGTGCCCTTCCAAAGTGAAACGAAAGCATTTGAGCAGTAAAGATGCTGAAGACATGAAGTTCATTCTGATGAAACTAATTACTTCAGGAAATCCTTATCACAGTACAAAAGATTGGAGGCTTCCTTCTGCCGGCTGAATCATGGAGATATTTCCTCCTGAAATAAAACTACTGAACAAGAAAGACAAGTCATAGATATATTGACTGATATTCTTGGTCAATTGATCAGCAATGTCCGGAACAGAAGACATTGCTGTGATCTGGGACAGTATGCCCTAACCAAATGCTCGTGATGTGCATTGGGACTGCAGCCCCCATAATTCCAATCCTCTTCTCCTTCAGCTAGGAATGCTGGGAGTCCCCATCCCAATGCTTGACACAACACAGGTTCGAAGGCTGATGTGGTATAATAAAGATGATTTGGAAAATGCCCAAGATTTAGCAAGGAACAGGTCCTTTCTCTTTGTAGCCCTTTTTAAAGAAGTCTGGTGGAAATGTGATTGTCCCAGCCCAGAGTTGGAAGGGACCTTGAAGGTCCGAGTCGAAGCCTCCTGAGCAAGGCAGAGTCTTTATACCAACCTGGTCAAATGGTTGTCCAATCTTTTCTTGAAAACCTCCAGTAATCTTTCTCACTGCCAGGAAATCTCTCCTTACTTTTAGGTTGGATGAGAAATGAAATATTTTCAAAGGGGGGAAAAACACAAGAAAGCCCAGTTGCTTTTTTGTGGAAAAAGCATTTTTAAGACACAACCAACCAGAGCATAGAAAAACTCAAGGAAGTATTACAAGATTGGAAGATGTGGAGAGACCTGGCACATAGACTCACCAATAGTTGAACATGATTGAATGTAACATCATCATCACTTTATCAGTTAAGAAACTGAAAAATCCATTGTGATTGTTGAGACCATCTGGGATGTCTTGAAACCAGGGGTGTCAAACTCACGTCATCATCATGGTGACATATCGTGATTTTCCTCCCCTTCACTAAACTGGGAGTGGGCATGAGTTTGTCATCTCTGCATTAGATTGTATGAGTTTAGCCATTTATCACTAAGTGGAGATGTTAAAGTCTCTTGGGTTCCTTGGTGCTTTCTCAGCTTGGTTGTTTACTTGCAGACATGACCCAACTAGGAAACATCATCAGTGCTAGAAGGAAGTGAGATTTACTCTCTGTTTATATACTAGGGGCTTGCTTGGTAGTGTGGGTGAGAGCATTCTTGGTAGTTCTTTGATTTAAGCTATTGTTAACTGTTTCCTTGTTTGTATTGTTAATTCCTTGATTGGGGTATTCCTTATTGCTTTATTGTTGATCTGGTATTAATCATGGTTAAGGTCTGCTTATCTGCTTATTATTGATTGCTGGTGAGGTGGTGTTTTGTCCTTTGGTTTCCTTTTTGGCCTTTTGGTTATCTCTTTTGAATGGTGTGCATGTGTTGGTTATCTCTATGTGCCTGTTGATGGCTGATTTGATTGAGTGCCAAACTTCCAGGAATTCTCTGACATTTTTGGACTTGACTTGGACGCTCACTTTCCCAATTGGTGAAGTCTGTTGTGCAACTGAGGAGATTTCATCATGTCGGACTGCTAGTTGGTGTTCTTTGTCCTACATAGTGGCTGTTACAGTCCTTCCACTGTATGTTTACATGATTTTTGTTTTTAGAAGGCTTGGGGATAGCATGATAACTGCCTTCCAGTACTTGAAGGGCTATCATAGAGGAGAGGAGATTGACTTATTCTCCAGAGCAAGAGGGCAGGACAAGAAGAAGTGCATGGAAGGTTGATAGAGATTCAACTTAGAAGTAAGGAGAAATTTCCTGACAGTGAGAACAATTCATTCTAAAGTTGTGGTGTTCCATCACTGGAGGTTTTGAAAAATAGATTGCACAACCATTTGACTGGAATGGTGTAAGGTCTCGTCATTTGAGGGGAGAGGTTGAACTACTAGAAGACCTCCAATGTCCCTTCCAGACCTAGGATTCTTTATTCTAAAATCTCCTTTTTCCAAAATGGTCACTTTGGGTCTGTCATAGAAGGGGATTAAAATGCTCTGATCTGACTTTGTCCATGATATTATGTCAATTTCCTGTCCATTAATTTATCTGCACAACGTTTGTCCCTTTCTCACATCAGCCTCCTTTTCCTACCATAGACTATCACTCTCCTCCTATGTCTTATCTTCTTCTAGAGAAGATTTTCCTCAACTCTTTGGGATCTGCTGGTACATGTTTTCCTCTTTCCAGCATCATTTATTTCCCATTGCCTGGATCATTGCTCAGCCGTGGCATTTCCACATAAAAAATGATCTCGATGTGCTTCTGGCTTCAGTAGATATTTGTCCTTGTAGTGCCTGTTTGCCACACCTACACACTACTCCCAAACCCACTCATAAATAAATAGTTCAGAAAGAACCATCATTGACCCAGAAGGAGCAAAAGCTCACAATTCTCCTGACAGCATACAAAGACTGATCTGTAAGTAGCCTCCATCCGAAAGCAGTCTCTAGGATATTTCAGGGGGGAGCCACCGATTGATAGAGGGGACACGTCTGGCTGGTCCATAGCATTTAATAACGAGATGCTAACCACAGGTTCCTTTTTTTAAAAGCAGCTAAACCAGTGTCAGTCAAGGTATTACAGGTGGGGGATTGACTTGTTCAGGTTCTCATGAAGTTCTCCTCATGTGTGGCTTTTTATGTTTCTGCAATTTACCAAAAGGCCAACGAAAGGAAAAACTGTTCCTCAGGGACCTCTAGATTTCTTTTTCATTATCTAAAAACAGAAAGATGGAAGGACAGAGTGGAGTCCATCCAGGCCACCATTCTATGTCCCACAGAGGTCAACCCAAGAGTCTTTAGGCAATTCAGTAGCAAGAAGAGGGTGGCAAGCTGTTGGACAGTTAAGGATGCTACTGTAATTTATTGATATACAAATGAAGGTGAATCTATGTGTTCCAGGAGAATGTTGAGGGAACTAATTTGGGTCAGTCAGTGGGAATAGAGGTTTTGCCTCCTGAGCTTTTGGACTTGTGCTGGAGCCCATCTTCAGGGAACTTCTCTCTAGCAGAGGGTGGGCTTTGGGTTGTTCTGTTTGTGGTATTTATATGGTGCATATTGTATGTGGCTTGTTAGATGTTGATTGGGGTATTTATGGCTGGCTATTAAGTCGTTAGCTGAAGTTTGTGCTGCCAAGCCCTTGCCTCCCAAGTATTTGAGCAAGTGGTGGTAAATCAGCACTCTTGTTGACTGAGGAGGGGGCTGTTTCCCAGGTTTTAATCACTTCCCTGGTTGTTTCTGTGCCTGCTCGTCCAACAATCTTGACTCAGGAGGTGATAAACAGCCAGAAAGACTAGGAGTTGATGAGATCCCATCCTCCTCCCTGAATTTATCCAATCTCCTTCTGAAATCGACACAGCTGGAGGACATCAATACATCTGGTAACAGCAGCTCCTTGATTTAGCTTGCTCTTTCTTTTCCCTTCCAGATGGGGTTCGCCTCTGTTTGTGTGCCCTTTTTGGGCTTCCTGGTGGCCTCTTTCTTCATACAAGGTAGGTCTTTGTTGATGCAAAAAAATACTGAAGAACGGCAGAGAAGAGCCACAAAGATAGTATGAGGTCTGGAGGCTAAATTCTATGATGAAAGACTAAGAGAATTAGATATGTATAGTCTAGCAAAGAGGACTACGAGTGACATGATAACAGCCTTCCAGTTCTTGAGGGGCTGTTACAGAAAAGAGGAAGTTGACTTATTCTACAAAGCATAGAAAGGCAGGAGAAGAACCAATGGGTGAAAACTCATAAAAAGTTTCTTGACGGTGGGATGAATGAATAGTTTGCCTCCCGGAGTTGTGAATGCTCCATCACTGGAGGTTTTCAAAAATAGTTTACTTTACTTTATTGTCATTGCACCTCATACAATGAAATTAAATGCCATCTTCAGTGTACATTGTAACTATAAAAATAAAACATACATCCTTCACATTCTATACAATTCAATTAAAAACCAGATATTGCATTAATATTGCACTATACAGTAGAATTCAATATAGTTACTGCCCTGGGATAGAAGCTGTTTTTCAACCTATTTGTCCTTGTTTTTATTATCCTGTACATCTGCCAGATGGTAATAGTTCAAAAAAAGAGTGCCCAGGTTGAGATGGATCTTTAAGAATGAACTTTCTTAAGGCAGCAGGAGCTATAAAGCTCTTCCAAAGAGGGGAGAGGGCAACCAATGATCCTCTGGGCAATGACGTTGACCCTCTGGAGTGCTATCCTATCTGCCACTGTGCCATTGGCAAACCATAGACAGGTACTGTAAGTTAAAACACTCTCTATGGTGCAGCGGTAGAAGGTCACCAGCAGTTTTCCATTCAGTTGTGGTTTCCTGAGAAGTCTCAGATAGTATAATCTCTGCTGGGCCCTTTTGACCAGGGCTGCAATGTGAGTGCCTCAGCTCAGGTTCTCTTTTATGAAAACACCCATAGACAGGACAACCATTTGATTGGGATGCTATAAAGTGTCCTGCCTTGAACACAAGATTGAACTAGAAAACCTCCGACGTCCCTTCCAGCCCTAGGATTCTCTGATGGACAACTCAAAAAATGGATGTAGTTCCAGCCATACAAATTGGGGAGAAAATGCCCCGTCATGGCAGGAAAATATAAAGATTGCCATCACAAAACGGAATTTAAGCTAAGCTCTCTCCTCAGATCTTCAAGTATTGAGATGACAAAGGTCAGGAAAAGCTCTAGAGGCAATGTTATTCACCCTGGACAAATTGTGGGGTTCACAGGAATGGGAGTCAGAGCCAGAATGTGGGCCCAACCATGCAATCAAAGCCATATTCTGGCAGATATATGTTGTGACATTAAGTGGGTTATAGGAACCCCAAATTAACCAAAAGGTTTGGGCACCAACATTCAGCTAAGCACAAACAACATTTACACACCATTCAAGAGGGACAATCAGAAAGCCAAAAAGGAGACCAAAAACCCCCAAAAACCCCTTGCCAGCAATCAACAACAGGTAAACAAAGATTAACCAAGATTAATAGCAGACCAACAATGAATTAGTAAACAATGGGTCAAGGAATTTGTGAAACCGAAGAGCAGAAAATCCACCCATCCATCCATTGGTATTTAAGCAAAGGGTGTCCTGAGATCTTTCCCAGCCCATTGGTCCAGATATCGGTCCTTGTTGAGTTGCTCTTCTCTTTTCTTCTTCTGACCCTGTTACTTGAGGGGAGGCTGCCCCCACCTGTCTTCCCAGCCTCTCGCTGTACTTTGCACCCCATCCAGGTCCTGGCTTCCCTCCAGCTGGGCACCGTCCTGCCCTTATTTCTAGGGTGTCTCTTTTCTTCCCCTTTTTCAAGTCCCTTCTCCTCCCCCTCTTCTCAGTTTGAATCTATGGGTTCAGGGTGGGTGACCCCCATCTCCTCCTCTTTGACAACGCCTTCTCTTTCCACCAACAGGCCTGGAAGCAGTATCTTGTCCCCTGAACTGGTTTCTTTATGAGCAGCATTGCTACGGATTTTTCGAGAATAAACTGAGCTGGAACGATGCAGAGGTAAGAGGAGCCCCATCCACCTCCATGTTTGGATGTCCGGTTCCAGCTCAGACTATTGGATTGTTTTCTGAGCATAATGCTTCCCTGTGGGAAGGGAGGGAGGGAGGGAGGATGGATGGAAGGGAAGGAGGGAGGGAGGAGTGAGCAGAGGTGTCCAAAGGTTATGGTAAAAAATAAGGCAATTTGGTGGCCACAATAATGCGATCATAGTTGAAATGAGGGGTCTTGGTGTTCTCTGAGCTTGGTTATTTTCCTGCATCACTCAAACTAGGTAATATCATCGGCAACAAGCTCTGAGACCACCAAGGACCCCTCACATAGTTAAACCTCAGTATAGAAAAGCATAGCTTAGGGTTGTCTAATGGTAGGACTGAGGAGCAATGAAAGTAACATCATAGGGGCACAGCAGAGAAAGGATGTTGCCAGACAAAGCTTCTACTGTGAGGGAAACAAATTACTGGAGGAATTTTGTTTCAAAACAAAACAAACAAAAGGAATGTGCTAAGTGAGGCAACCTTGAAGTCCTCAGTTCTCTATGGTTTATCTTTTCCAGCATAACTGATATGTTTCTCTTTATTAAGACTCTTTCTTGAGGATAGTAACAGTAGATGGGAAGGGAAGTAGCTAGGTATTTGCTGATTACGCATATTTATGCAGTTTAAAATACAGAATCACAGAGTTAGAAGGGATAAATACTGCAGTGAGCCTGGGTGATTGCTTTTTAGGTCCTGCTTTTGATTCCATGCTATAGATTTTAGATGTCGTGAAGACAGGAAATCAGGAAGGACAAGGATAGACTGGTGGAACTGAGGGAGGGCTCTAAAGCAAGGGTCACCAAACTGACGACACTCCGCCATGCTGACTGGGGAATTCTGGAAGTTGAAGTCCACAAGTCTTAAAGTGGCCAGGTTTGAAGATCCTGGTCTAAAGGACAGGGTCAGCATCTAAAGCAGGAAGCCCTAACCTGTGTCTGCTTGGTGTCTCCCAGACAGAATGCAGTTCCCATGGCAAACATGCCCACCTTGCTTCCATCCTCAGCGAACGGGAAATGAACAGCATAGCTTCTGCTATACTCACTAATTACGGAGAGGCATATAGAACCTGGATTGGAATGTACAAAATCAGGGGCGGGAAGGTGAGTAGATGTTTGGGAGAAAAGGGAGCGAGTGGTATATCTGAAGACAATGAAAAGCTTGGGGGGAGGGAGGGGGGAAGTGACAAGAATAGGCCAATCTGTCAATGGATTTACACGGCACAATTCCATAAGGACTTAACAACAGCATGATAGCAATCCTAGTATGTGGGGGGGTTCCTTGGAGAGCCTTCAAAACATTCAGTTTTGGATCTCAGTGCAATTTTCGGATCTTAAGAAGTTGACCATGGCTATGTTACACACGCTGTCTAGATTGAGCTCAGAATAGACAAAGGGACAGATCCCAATTCTCTCTAAATGACACGTTTCTTCAGATCTGAGCAATAGTATCCTTTTGGTACACTCACAAGGCTGGCTAGGAACCACGTAGAATAAGTAAGGAAACACAAGCTGATTGCTCAAGAGTAGATAGAGAAATTACAAAAACATCTGTATCGTTTCCCCTCATCAGTGAGTATAAGCATTTTTAACAAACTCTGTCACAATTCCAAACTCCCTCATAGTCTTTGCACACCCAGGGCACCCGTGTCCCAATTCACACAGTTCAACATAGGAACTTTCATCACCTGTGTTTGGATGCTGATCAACAGCTATGACTGGAAAGAAGGCCCTTAAGTGAAGTGGGATCTTTTGGAGGTGTTTTCAGACCTCTGTGGCTTTCTCTTCTATGTGTCTTCCTTTCTGGGAGATCTCTTAAGACGTTTTGAGTGGGATCCAGTTGGAAGTTAGAAACATGCAACTTTCTAGTGATGATTAAACTACGATAATCATGCTTCTAGCCCTGAACTAACTTGATCCAAGATCTATCTAAGTGTCATGGAGGGCTCATGTCTCGCAGAAAATGGACATGGAAATTATTGGCTCATTGAAGAGCCAAAAGACAGCTTTGAATCTGCCCTTTATTACCTACTGTACAAAGCTCCAAAAACCAATGGCTACCATACTTAGTTAATAGAATAACACAGTTGGAAGAGATCTTGGAGGTCTTCTAGTCTGAACCCCTGTTCAACCATGAGACCCTATACCCGTGATGGCGAACCTATGGCACGCGTGCCACAGGTGGCACGCAGAGCCATATCAGTGGGCACGCGAGCTCAGCTCCACCAGCTGATTTTCGGGCCTTCCGGGCCAAGCGGAAGTTGGCAAACAGGCTGTTTTCGGCTTCTGGAGGGCCTTCGGGAGGTGGGGAAGGCCGTTTTCGCCCTCCCCAGGCTCCTAGAAAGGGTCTGGAGCCTGGAAAGAGTGAAAAATGGGCCTCCTGGGCCCACCGTGCCATCACATGCCAAAAGTGGGGAGAGCACGGGGGGGGGGTTTTCGCACGCACATGCAGGGGGGGGGGGCACATCGAATTATGGGTATGGGTACGCGCGCGCATGACCACTCCGAGCTCCCCCCCACTTTTGGCACGTGATAGCAAAAAGGTTAGCCATCACTGTGGTATACCATTTTAGTCAAATGATTGTCCAGTTTCTTCTTTTTTTTTTATTGAAAAAGTTTTAAAACAAACACAATTTCCCCACAACCCTCCCTCCCAACCCCCCCTCCCCCTCCCCGACTTCCCAGAGCAGAACACAAGGTATTTTTATTGACCTTTAACAATAAACTAAATTGCATAACCAATCATTAAACTAACACCCCCTAAAAAAAAAAAATTCTTAACCCCCCATATATAAAATCCTATTTCTTAAACATAATACTTCTAATATCACTTATATAGCGCTTATACAAATAAAAGAGATCATTCATAAGCTATTTGATATTTTTTGGTCTGATACTTATTTTGTATATAATCAATCCATCTTCTCCAGTCCTGTATATACCTTTCTTGTGTGTGATCCTTCAGATATGCTGAAATTTTAGCCATTTCAGCTAAATTACTTTCAATATCCAATCATCAATAGTAGGCAAAAAATCCTTCTTCCAGTGTTGTGCTACCAACAATCTTGCTGCTGTTATCAAGTTCAAAATCAATTTAGTCTCTGCAACTGTACAGTCTGTAGTTATGTCCAGTTTCTTCTTAAAATCCTCCAGTGATGAAGCATCCAGAACTTTGTAGGCAATCCGTTCCACTACTTAATTGTTCTCACTGTTAGGAAGTTTCTCCTTAATTCCAGGTTGCTTCTTTCTTTGATTAGTTTCCATCTGGTGCTTCTTGTCTTGCCTTCGGGAGCTTTGGAGAATAGGTTGGCCCCATCTTCTTTGTGACAGCCCCTCAAATACTGCTATCATGTCACCCCAGTCCTTCTTTTCTCTAGGCTGACCATACCCAATTCCTGTAACCGTTTTTCATATATTTTTATCTCCATGCCTTTAATCATCTGTTACTCTTCTTTGCACTTTTTCCAGTCTCAACATCTTTTTTGTAATGTGGTAACCCAAACTGAATGTAGAATTCCAGATGAGATCTGACTAAAGGATGGTCCGTCTCACAGTTATTGTTTTTGAACCATAATTTGTACTTCTACCTTTGGGGTTCTTTTGCCTAGGTGTAAATCTTTTCTTTTCTCCACATTAAAATTCATTTTGTTGGATAGGGCCCATTGTTCAAGTCTGTCAAGATCTTTTTTGATCCTGTGCTTGTCTTCTGGGTGTTGGATATTCCTGCCAACTTAGTGACATCTGTAAAACTGATGAGTTCTCCTTCTATTCCCTCATTTAAATCATTTATGAAAATACTGAAAAGTACTGAGCATAAGATGGAACCACTGCTTTCTTCTTTCCATGTGGATATGGTACCATTAAAGACTACTCGTTGAGTAAGGTTTGTCAGCCAGATACAAATCCATCTGGGGGTGATGCTGTCTATTCCACATTTTTTTAGCTTACCAAGAAGTAGGTTGTGGTCTACTTTATCAAATGCCTTACTGAAGTCTAAGTATACCATGTACAGAGCATTTTGCTGCTCTGCTAATTTAGTCAAAGAATAAAATAAGATTGATTTGGCATGACATGTTTTTAACAAACCCATGCTGGCTTCTAGTTATAACTTTGTTTCTTAATGTTTGGAGATCTGTTTTCTTCTTATTTTTTCCAGTGTCTTCCCAGATATTGATCCTCGGCTGATTGATCTGTAATTTCTTGGATCTGTTTTTTTCCTTTCTCGAAGATGGGAACCACATCAGCTCTTTTTCAATCCACTGGTAGTTTCCCAGTGCTCCAGAATTCTTGAAAGATATGGTACAATGGTTCTGAAATAACAATAAGACAGCAGCTTCAGAACTGTGGGATATAATCAATCAGATTCTTGAGTCTTTACTTTCCTGAGTTTATCTTTGCAGATTCGGGCTACCTGCTGATATTCTGCCTTAGTTATGTGTCCCTCTTTACATTTTTTGTACCTGTCCTTTTTGACATTGTTTATTGAAGAGATATTCATGTAACCATGCTGGTTTCTTCTTGGATTTTTTTTTTCTTTTTCAGTGGTATTGTCCTGGACTGGACTTATATTTTTCAGTTTTCCTGAAACTCTGTATGCATGTAATCACCTGAGCCTGAATTTATTCTCTCATGTTTTAGAACAGAATGTAGAATATAGAACCCTAGGGATAGAAGGGATCTCAGGTCTTCTAGTACAACCTCCTGCTCAAAGTAGAAGCCCTATCAATTGGTTGAAGCCCAGTAGAAGCCCAGTCAATTGGTTGTTCAGTCTATTTTTGAAAGCCTCCAGCGATGGAGTACACACAACTTCTGGAGGCAAGCCGTTCTACTGATTCATTGTTCTGTCAGAAATTTTCACACTAGGGTGGATCACTTTTTGATAATCTTCCACCCATTACTTCTTGTCCTACCTACAGATGCTTTGAAGAATAGTCACCTCAAATATTGGAAGACTGCTATCACATCACCCCTAATTCTTCTCTTCGTTAGATAGACATACTCAGTTCCTGCAAGCGGTCATGTTTCAGCCTCCCACCCTCTAATCTTTCTAGCTCTTCTCTGCACTCTTTTCAGAGTCTCAACATTTTTTTTTGTATCATGGTGGCCAGAACTGGATTCTAAGTATTCTAAGTGTGGCCTCACTAGTGCAGTGTTAAGCAATGCTATCAACCTTTTCTGATCTTGAGCCTATCTTGGTGTTTTATTTATTTATTTTTTTGGGGGTAGCTGAAGCGCACTGCTGGCTTATACTTAACCTGTTGTCCCCTAGGACAACTTGATCCCTCTTACATTTGACCCTTCGGCTGTTAAGAAGTACATTTGAGGAGAAATATCCTCTTTTCTGCAAGATTCAGAAAAACACTTGGGGAGATGACACTGCTTTCTCTCCCTACAGATACGAATGAGATGGGTAGATGCATCCGTGGCGGAATACATGCCTTGGGCACAAAATCAACCTTCTAACTGCCAAGAGAGGCAGAATTGTGTCGAGTTATATTCCAACGGTAAGGAGATTTTTTGTTCTAGTATATCAGACTTCTCAAGCATGTGTTCTCCGGATGTGTGAAAAAGTACAACCTTCCAATCTTCCACAGCCAATATGCATGAAGTCAGAGACTTCAGTGGGTTTGGACAGCATGTTAATCCACAGCCCCATAGACGTGCACAAAATCTAATAAAATACTTAACTGAGCTTTGCATATTCTTCAAATTGTAGCTGCTGGCATTCCAACTGACCCGGGTCGACACGGGTTAGTTTTGTTATCTTAGACCTGGATTAATTTTTTTCCATGGCTTACGAAGATGTGCAAACTTTACTTAGCCAGAGGGTCAGTTTATTGCACAAATCCAGTTAAGACCTTAATTGACTGAGCAAAAAAAGCTCACCCAGCCACAATGGGATGCAGAGAGATGTTTTTCCTACTTTTATCATCTAGCTTACTTTTGCTTTACCCCCTCTTCCAAGTCCTGACCCTGGAGAATTCAATATTCCCGACAGCATCACGACTGAAGTGATGGCGTTGTTTTTTAGGTGTGAGAAGGGAAACTCATAAAACCTGTATTGAGGCCTTGAAAGAAGCTGAACCCAGTTAAGCTCAATGAAGCTCATTGATGATCTCAATTCCAAGATCATCAGAATGGGACATATTCATTTTGCTCTTGGTGTAATGCCACCTATTGTCCTTCCTCACTCCTTTCTCTGAAGATCTCAACAACACTCGTGTCATGGCTGCCCTTTTGCTAAGCTGCATGTTGCAAGCTGACAGCCTGTCATCAGTAACTGGGGGGGCAGGAACGCAGGGAGGGAACTCAGAGGAATAGAAACCAAGCAGTGCCATCCCGTGAGATGCATCAGCTGTCTCAGGTTGTTAAGCAAATCTGGCTTCCCCATTTCCTTTTCTTGTCAGATGGTTACGAAAAGGATCACATGACCTCAGGACACTGCAAGTCATAAATATATGCCAGTAGCCAAATGTCCAAATTTTGATAACTTGATCATAAGAGTACTGCAACAGTCATGTCAAACCAGTCATAAATCAATTTTTTTCAGTGCTGTTGTAATTTTGAACGGTCACTAAATGAATGGTTGTAAGTTAAGGACTACCTGTAAACTATAATGGCAAAGGTATATGTTTAAATGTTCCTATCCAAAAAAGTTAATCCTTTTGTGACAAAATATTGTCTTCTTAGATACAAATTATAAGTGTTACAAAAATTGCAGCAAAAGTCTAATCAATTATTTGATTTCTTCTAGACTATAAAGTATGGAATGACCAGTTTTGTGAGATGAAACTGTCTTATCTGTGCAAGATGGCTGTGTACTAAATACAGCTGGAAGCACCTTGAAGGTTGGAAGCCAGAATCTCCCTGGCTACTACAACATCAGCCTGCTGACCCACAGAACAAGATTGTGCATCAGACTTTCTTTTCCATGTGGTGTCACTAATCAATAAACTCTAATCCAAGGGCAGATTATGCTTTTAAATTTTTCTCTTGTGTGTTTTCATTCATTGAGAGGTCTCCTGGTGGTCATTCCCCCCCCCCCACCCCCAATCAACCAAATCAAAAATTAACTAATCTAGGCAGCACCGATGATAAATAAATAAAATAAAATAAATAAATAAATAATTTTATTTCTATACCGCCCTTCTCCCGAAGGACTCAGGGCGGTGTACAGCCTATTTAAAAACACAAAAAACACGAAATTTAACAATTTAAAATTTAAAATCATTAAATAATTAGGCTCCAATTAAAATCCCAGAAATTTAAAATACCCCAATTTAAAACGTTATGTTAATAGCCCTGCCTGGCGGAACAACAGGGTCTTCAGAGCGCAGCGAAACACCCGGATGTGATGTTCCCTACTTGGGTGGATATGGGAGATATATGGCACTCTGACATAAAAAACATATCTGAAACCACCGACAGTTCATTAGAACCATGCGGCAACACCATGGCACACAAACCAATTAAAGTTCTCTAAAATATCTTAAATAAACCAAAAGACTCAGAAGGGGGAAAAAAAATCAGGAGTCATTTGCAATATACAGAATAAGGACTATAACAGCTGCTGTTTAGGACAGATAGGAGAAAACTAGCACAGCACATTGATGAACGCCAACTAGCAGTCAGAAGACCCAGTGAAAACGAACGTTGTCTTACCTGAACGTTCCTTCTCTGCGCGCTGATGGAGAATCCAAAATAATGGGATATACCCAAGCTAGTTCGAAGTAGGGTGGGAGGCTGCGTCACCCCGGGCAGGAACAGTCAGGACAGACTGCAATACTCGACGTCCAAAGGAAGCTTCAGCCGAGGCAAAGGAGTCAATTTTGTAATGTCTAACAAAAGGAGTTAAGGTAGTCCATGTAGCAGCCCTACAGACATCAAGGATAGATGCCTGGGTAGCCCAAGCCGCTGAGGTGGCTGCGCTACGGGTAGAGTGTGGAAGTATCCTCCCTGGCAGAGGAGACCGGCTAGAGAGATATGCCATGATGATGCAGGCCCTAATCCAACGGCCTATCATGGATGAGGAAACTTTCATGCCTAAGGTAGAAGGATGAAACGATAGAAACAATGCCTCTGATTTACGGAAGGACGCAGTCCGCTTGATGTATCGGCGAAGAGCTTGTTTAACGTCCAAGGTATGCCATTGCTGTTCAAGATGATGGCTAGGGGCCGGACAAAAGTCAGGAAGAATTAACTCTTGGGCACGGTGGTATAGAGAATTTACCTTTGGCAGGAAGGAAGGATCTGTATGAAGTACCACCTTGCTGGGATGGAACATGCAAAGGTCAGGACGTACCGAAAGCGCTGCCAGCTCGGACACACGTCTCGCCGAAGTAATCGCCACTAAGAAGGCAACCTTAAGAGTTAGATATCGTAGAGAAATAGAAGCCAAAGGCTCAAATGGAGGTGACATGAGGGCTGACAGAACAAGTGGCAAATCCCAGGTTGGGTATCTATGGACTGTAGGAGGACGTAGATTGGATGCTCCCCGTAAAAATGTCCGTATACTGGAATTCTGGGTCAAAGGTCGATCGTTCCCAGAAGACAGAACTGTGCTAAGGGCGGCCACTTGTCGTCTGAGGATGTTAGGAGCAAGGCCGCGGTCCAAACCTTCCTGTAGAAAGACAAGCACGTCAGAAGGAGATGCAGTTGTAGGGTCCTGATGAGACTTGGAGCACCAAGTGCAAAAGGCACGCCAGGTGACGTCATATATACGGTTAGTGGATGCACGCCTGGCAGATTGCATAGTGTGGATCACACTGGCCGGGATGTTGTTCTTCCTCAATCTGATCCTCTCAAATGCCAGACGGTCAACTGCAACCATTGAGGATCTGGGTGCAGTACGACCCCCTGGCTGAGAGATATCTGGTCGTTGGGAATGTGCCAAGGACGTTCCACTGAGAGATTCCGAAGGTCCGCGTACCAAGAGCGATGTGGCCAATTGGGGGCGACCAGGATGAGATCCGCTTTCTCCTCCAACAGCTTGCGAATCACTCGAGGGATGAGCGGCAGAGGCGGAAAAGCATAGAGAAGGCCTTGCGGCCACCTGCTCCGAAGAGCGTCGCATCCTTCCGCTCCGGGACAGGGGAACCGGGAGAAGAATCGGGGAAGATGGGTGTTCAGCCGGGTTGCGAACAAGTCCACTGCTGGAAGGCCGAACCGCCTGGATATCTCCCCGAACAAGACAGGAGCTAGACACCACTCCGCCTGATCTATTTGAGTCCGGCTGAGCCAATCTGCCGTGATGTTTTCGACGCCGGATATGTGCTCGGCTGTTAGGGAGAGCACTGTCTTCTCTGCCCAAAGGAGCATTCTCGTCGCCTCCTCCATCAGCTGTCTGGAGCGAGTTCCGCCCTCTCTGTTGATGTGGGCTTTCGTTGTTGTATTGTCCGTTAGGACTAGAACATGATGCCCTCTCACAGATGTCCTGAAGTGACGGAGAGCGAGGTGGACCGCTCATAGTTCCAGCCAATTTATGTCATGCCGTAAGTCCCGAGTGGACCAGCGGCCCTGGACAACTGACGACTGCAGATGGGCGCCCCAGCCGAATTGACTCGCATCCGTCATCAGGGTTAAGCGATTGGGTTCCAGAAAGAAGGAGCCCTTCCGTATGGCCTGGGAGAGCCACCACCTCAGAGACAGCTGTACTGTAGCTGGTAGGACAACGGTTATGTTCGAACAGGCTCGGTGGGATCTCTGATAGGGCAGGAGGAACCATTGGAGAGGGCGAGTGTGAAGACGAGCCCATGGGACAATGGAGATGCACGAAATTAGCTTGCCGAGCAGTTGGGACAAAGTGATCAGGGAAATGGACCTGAGGGAAAGAACCCTGGTCACTAAAGACTGAATGTTGTGAATCCTGTCGGGGGATAGGAAAACCCGGCAGCAGACGGAGTCTATGAAAGCCCCCAGATGGAGGATGCGAGTAGTAGGCGAGAGCTGACTTTTGTTGAGGTTCAGGGAGAACCCGTGCTGTCGTAGGACACGAGAAACGACCTTCAGATCGACGACCGCTTGATGACGAGAAGCAGAAAGGATGATGATATCGTCCAGATAGCACATGACCCTGATGGGGACCTGTCGCAGGGATGCTGCTAATGTCGCCAGCAGCTTCGTGAAGGTCCGAGGGGCGGACGAGAGGCCAAATGGCATGGCCTGATACTGGAAGTGCCTGTTGGCATAGGCAAATCGAAGAAACCGTCAATGACAAGGACGGATCGGGACATGCAAGTAAGCCTCTTTGAGATTGATTGATGTCGCCTCGTCGGACGCCCTGCAGGATCGATTTGAGCGAGTGCATCTTGAAATGGTGGTATTTGACGAACTTGTTCAAGGCCTTCAGGTCCAAGATCCCTCTCCAGTCCCCGGAAGACTTGGGGACGAGAAACAGGAAGAGTAGAACCCGGAGCCCCGATGTTCTACCGGCACTGGTTCGATAGCGGAGATGTCGAGTAGGTGTTGTACCTCTGCGTCCATTAATGCCCTCCTCACCGGATTGCTCGAAAGAGGGCACTGAAGGAAGCGGTCCGGAGGGCTGGAGAGGAAGTCTAGAGTAAGACCGAAGCGCACAGTCTGAAGAACCCAAGCATCTGTTGTAGAACAGACCCATTGGGGCAGAAAATGGAGGAGACGACCTCCGATAGGGAGTTCTGCAGCATAGTCACTTGCCCCTTCGGAAGGGCCGGTTGGAGGACCCACAGTACTGGCGTCTGGTGGAAGGCTGGCCTCTGCCTCGATCACGGTAGGCAGGTCGATCAAAGGCTCGATCTCTTCCATGGGGATATTGTCGGGAAAAATAGGACCCCCTGGGCCCGGAGTCAGTCCGAAATGGCTGCCGTTGACCATAAGGGGCAAACCGCCTGTCATGGCGTCTGTAGGAGGATGGCATGATTTTACGCTTATCCTTATCCTCCACAAGTATCGGGTCTAAGGCTTCTCCAAAGAGAAGAGAACCCTTGTAGGGAGCAGATGCCAGCTTCCACTTTGATTTGAGGTCAGCCTTCCAGTGGCGGAGCCAAAGAAGACGCCGGGTGGTGACATTGGAGACAAGGGCCCGGGACGAAAATTTGGCCGCATTTAAGGATGCGTCTGCACAGTATTCTGTGGCTGCCACGATTTTATTTATGTCGTGGTGGAGCCTGCTGTCCTCAGGTGGGAGCCGCTCTTGTAATTGGCGCATCCAGATCAGCGATGCGCGGGCAAAGAAGGAAGTAGCAGTAGCAGACCTGATGGCCCAGGTCATCAGGTCTGCTTGGTGTGTCTTGCGGAGAGACAGCTCAGACTTCCTGTCCTCGGCCCTGAGTCCATCAAGGACGTCGTTAGAGATCACCGAGGAAGACGTAAGGTGGGCCACAGGGGGATCCACAGTAGGCACTTGTATCAGGTCTTGAAAGGTAGGATCAGAACAATACAAGCGTTTGTCCAGTCCGGTAGGAGCCGATATATAGGCCGGTTGAGACCACGATCTCTGAACCACGTCTGTGAATAACTCCGGACATGGGATAAAATCCTGATCCGGTTTCTGCAGGTGAAACAAATCGTCATGAGGATTAAGACCAGCGGTTTGTGAAGGTTGAGAGGGAGTAATGCCCATGTTCGTGGTAACCTTGGCCTTGTGGAGCAAGGATTTAAACATGGAAGGTCTGAAAAGCCCCGTGAATGCAGGTCTCTCCAGAGCTAGATCTTCATCCTCAGACAATTCTCCCTCCTCGAGCTCCTCTTCCTCCCATAGGGAATCCTCCGCAAGGAAGGATTCAGGATGCTGTGAATAGACAAGTCGTTGTTCATCACATACAGGAGCCAACGCGGGTTGAGACATGACCTGAGTTTGAGACAGGTGGTGAGGATGATGGTGAGGAGCAGACGCCAGGATGCGAGAGACAGTCTGAGACACTAGATCCTGGATATCCCGAGACATAGCGGGCTGGAGGCCTTCAGATGGACGAAGTCCAGCTGCGGTTGGCGTAAAGGTAGCCTCCAGAGCAGCCCGAACCGAAGGTTGGCTAACTGGCTCATTGGTTTCTGGAATCACTGATGGAAATGCAGCTTCCCTCAGGTGTTGAACATCTGAGGGGCCTTGAGCCGCCATAGAATGATCCAGAGGCAGTTGGGATTGCCTATCCGGAGACAGTTGTCGATGGGAGGATTGGGCCCTTTGCTGGGCAAGAAGGTATTGCCTCTCAAAGGCCTTACGCCTTCATTCTTCCGCCCTATCCGTGGCCATCAAATGTGTGGAAGGATGAGGACTAGCGGATCTAGCCCTGACAGCACGACTCTTTGGAGCCCTGGAAGTCGTCTTAGACCGCTTTCTGGCCTCAGGTGGACTATAGGCCTGCTCCACTTCCGATGACATATCAGAGTCAGCCATGACTGGAGTGTGGATAAGGTAAGTCACTGAAACAAAACAGTTCAGAGATTGAAATTGATTAAAAATGTATTAATATTTTATTATTAATATTATGTACATATTTATTGATTGCTTTATAGATTTATTGATTTATTCTCTTTTTTTATATATATATATATACAGGAGCACTGCTGATATGCAGACAGATCAGTAAAATAAACCATAATCAAATGGTCATAAGGTGTCAAAACACCCAGAACCGGTTTGCAGCAGAGCAGAAAAAATAAGGCACACTTTCAACTCAGTAAGAAGCCCGTTGAGACAAAACGCCCTCCTGGGCAAGCACAGGCCCTTGTAACTGTCAATCATCAGGCGTCTCAGGAAACCATTTGAAATGGCGCAAAGCCCGATGGAGCCATTAAGCGCCCTGCGGCGATAAACTCAAACCCAGACCCTTGCTAACAAGCAAAAGTCACTAGGTAAAACTATTTTAAGGCGCGGGGTTGGATCAGCCGTCGATCGCCGGTGCCGCCAGATCCTTTCTCAGAAAGTCGGCGGGAAGTCACTAAACAAGGTAAAAATGGCGGGCGGCCTGAGTTCAGCCGCCGAACGCCATTACCGCCGAAACCGCCGAGAAAGGGGCCGCTGAGGGAAGCTGTCAATCATCCAAAATGGCGTGCGGCACGAACTCAGCCGCCAGCGCCATTAACGGGCGGGAAACAGCCGAATTAGACAGGATGGAAAAATCGCTAGCTTAAGCCTCCCAGCGCCACAAACTTATTAAAGAAAAAAAGCGGTTCCTTTTAAAAAAGGGGTTTGCTGAAGAATGTAGGGACCCCTGGCCGCAACTTCAGAGTTGGAGCGGTGTGGAAAAGGCGAAGGTGGTAATTCCGGCAGACCGGATCCCAACACAGCGCCAGCGGCAATATATTAATCACTCAGAGTTGCCACATGATAGAGCTCCGAGGAACATGACAGAAAACGAACGGAGGGGAGCCCCCCTGGTAGAATCCCAGGGCAAACTCACCCGCCGCCGAAGAGCAGAATTAGGACAGCTCGACAAGGTTGATGACAGAACTGAATCCACACCGCTCAGAAAGGAGGTTGGAAATCCAAAATATGGAAGTTCTTCAGTCAAATTGCTAGAGCCAAGGAGAAACCCAGTCTCTTGCTTGACTGAGTGAATGAACTGGGGACTAGCCAGACACAGAAGGAGTGGCCAAGGATGTTTCTTAAAGAAACAGTCACCCAGTCCAGCAATGAAACTGAGGAACCTACCCATTATTTTGGATTCTCCAGGCAGCGCGCTGGAGAACTTCTTCATCTCATAACATATCGACAGTAACAACCACAATTTCAGCTGGGAAACTAAAGTGCAAGAGAATTCCATAAATCCTGGCACGTAGACAATTCAGCCATATCTCCAAGAAAACCATCAAGCTCAGAGCACCAAGAACCCTACAATCAACCCTGAGCTACAAATATTTTTTTTACTATCTGAGCTTGGTTGTGGGGTCTTTGGTGCTCTCTAATCTGAATTATTTGCTTGCAGTCTACAAAGAGCCAACAGTACTGCATCAGATTTTTTAGAGATGAACAGGTGAAAGAAACAATGATAATGTGGGCAAAAAACTTTGGATATACCATAGAATTAGATAAATGACAAAAGCTTTGGGATAGAAATTATAAATTAACAATGGCAACTACCTACAAGGAAAACTTCTATAAAATTTTATAAATGGCATTTGCCACCAGCAAGACTAGCAAAGATGTTTAAAAATCTGTCCGCAAAATGTTGGAAATGTAACCAAATATCAGGTTCCTACCACATGTGGTGGACTTGTCCAAAAGCAAAAAAATTCTGCACGAGAATACATACATGGTTAGAGAAAATGATAAAACAACACATAGATTTAAAACCAGAAATATTTTTGTTAAGTATATTACCAGAAAATTATAACAAAGGAACTACATATTTAATAATACATGTGTCAATGGCAGCGAGAATTGTATTTGCACAACATAGGAAAAATGAAGACATACCTACAGATGAAAGCATAATTAGAAAAATATTAGACTATGCAGAGATGGATAAATTAACATTAAATATAACGAATAAGGAAGAAACAGAATACTTCAAAACATCAAATATATTATAATAATATGTAAAATATTAAATTACATTTTAATTTCATCATAAAGCTTTTGAATAAAAAAAATGTCCATTATTTTGTGAAAAAAAAATAGTGAACATGTGAAAAAAGTGGACTGTCCGCTCAAAAAGTGGACACCTGGCAACATCATAAATAAGCAATTAGTAGTATTTTAATTATGGTTGTTTTTATTATTATTACTCTCAGTATTTATTAATACTTTGTATGAACAAATGGATCCAGACAATACACTGCTCATTAAGCATTTGTGTATTTTAATGAATTAAAAAAATTAAAATCAGTGTACATGAGGAGAATAAAATACATTCTAAGGGTACAAATAAGCAATCAGGAAACAACCAATATCAATATGAATCGTAAGGATGCAAGCAACGAAGCTAGTCAGGCAGTTTTTTATTTTAACCCCTTTTAAAACCGCTTACCTGCAGGTGGAAAAGGAGACAGAGAGAGAGAAATCTCTCCCTCCTCTGAGGTAAAAAGACTCGCGCCAGAAAATGGAGGACGCGGGGTCTTGGCAGGCTTTTTAGCTGTCCATTTCACTGCCTGTAGAGCCCAGCTAGGACTTAAAAGGCGCTAGACTGTAGACTGCCCTCTACAGGTAGTGAAACGGACAGCTAAAAAGCCTGCCAAGACCCCATGTCCTCCATTTTCTGCACTACTATCTATCTATCTATTCTAATTAATCCTATCTAGTTATCTATTCTAATTAATCCTATCTATCATCTATCTATCTATCTATCACGTATAAGATAACACTCATAAGTGTAAAGATGATTATGAATACAGGGTAACTTAGGGTCAGAGAAAAGGGACTCTTAGCCCTGACTAGGTATTTTTTTACCTCAGGGGAGAGAGAATTTTTTCTCTCTCCTTGCTGGCTTTGTCAAACAAAATTTTACGAATTCAAACCCACAAAATAAAGAAAATCAAAACGTGACAGGGACGATGGGCAAGGAATTTATTTGTTCATTCATTCATTTCACTAATTAATTTGTAATTTTTGACAAGTAAAATTAATTACGGTAATTAATTAATTAATTTTACTTGTCAAAAATTACGAATTTGAACCCACAAAATAAGAAAATCAAAATCTGACAGGGACAATAGGCAAGGAATTTATTTGTTTATTCATTCATTCATTTATTCATTTCATTAATTCATAATTTTTGACAAGTAAAATTAATTACAGTAATTAATTAATTTTACTTGTCAAAAATTAGAAATTCAAACCCACAAAATAAGAAAATCAAAATGTGAAAGGGATGATAGCCAAGGAATTTTAAAAAGCAATTAAAAAAAATCACAGTCTGTACTGAAATCAGCCCATTAAGTCTTCCATGTGTTGCTGACTTTAGTTTTGTCTTATTTAACTCCAGCCAGAAAATTGGTGGCTGATGCCCTCCTGGAGGAGACAACATTTTCTCCCTTAACAAAACGTCTGAAGGAGAAAATAGGGATGGAGCCCATCAAATCTTTGGCGGCTTCTTTCCAAAGGAACTTTTCCAAGGATCAGGAAACAGGCAGGACTCTTGGAGAGTCGTGAAAGGGAGCACAGAAGAGTAACAAAGATGGTTAGGGGACTGGAGGCTGAATTGGGCATGGCTAGTCTAGTGAAAAGAAGGACTAGGGGCTACACCATAGCAGTGTTACAACAAGAGGGGGCTCAGACTATTCTACAAAGCATCGGAAGGCAGGACAAAAAGCAATGGATGGAAACTTATCAAAAAGACATCCAACTTAGAACTAAGGAGAAATTTCCTGACAGTGACAGCAATTAACCAGCGGAACGACTTGTCTCCAGAAGTTGTGGGTGCTCCATTGCTGGAGGTTTTAAAGAACAGATGGGACAACCGTTTGTCTGAAATGGCACAGTGTCTGCTGCTTCAGCAGAGGGTTGGGCTAGAAGCCCTCCAAGGTCCCTCTCAACTCTGTTATTCTATTAAAAAAGCAGCTTGACAACCAGTGATCAAAAGTGCCCTTCCAAAGTGAGACGAAAGCATTTGAGCAGTAGAGATGCTGAAGACATGAAGTTCATTCAGATGAAACTGATTTCTTTAGGAAATTCATACCACAGTACAAAAGATTGGAGGCTTCCTTCTGCCGGCTGAATCATGGAGTTATTTCTTCCTGAAATAAAACTACTGAACAAGACAAGTCATAGATATAATGGCTGATATTCTTGGTCAATTGATCAGCAATGAACTGAAGAGGAGATATTGCTGTGATTTGGGACAGTCTGTCCTAACAAGATGCTCGTGATGTGCATTGGGACTGCACCCCCATATTTCCCATCCTTTCTCCCTGCTGCTAGGAATGCCGGGAGTCCCCATCCCAATGCCTTGGGACGACACAGGTTCGAAGGCTGATGCGGTATCATAAAGATGATTGATACTTGGGACTTGGGAGGCAGAGAATAGATGGGGGCAGGACCAGTCAGAATTTTTACGACTGGTTCTCCGAACTACTCAAAATTTCCGCTACCGGTTCTCCGGAACTAGTCAGAACCTGCTGAAACCCACCTCTGGTCTGCACTTGAGAGTAGGGTTGGACTAGAAGACCTCCAGTGTCCCTTCCAGTTCTAGGATTCTTTGTTTCAAAGTCTCCTTTTTCCAAAATGGTCACTTTCGGTCTGTCATAGAGGGGGTTTAAAATGCGCTGATCTGGCTTTCTCCATGATGTTATATCAACCTCCTGTCCATTAACATGTCTGCACAAAGTTTGTCCCTTCCTCACACCAGCCTCCTTTTCCTACCATAGACTAACACATTCCTGCTAGATGTCTATTTTGCTCTCAAGAAGATTTTTGTCAACTCTTTGAGATCTGCTGGTGCATGTTTTTCTCTTTCCAGCATGTATTTCCCATTGCCTGGATCACTGCTCAGCCGTGGCATTTCCACATAAAAAATGATCTTGATGTGCTTCTGGCTTCAGTAGATATTTGTCCTTGTAGTGCCTGTTTGTCACACTTACACACTACTCCCAAACCCACTCATAAATAAATGGTTCAGAAAGAACCAGCATTATACCCAGAAGGAGCAAAAGCTCACAATTCTCCTGACAGCATACAAAGACTGAGCTGTAAGTAGCCTCCATCCGAAAGCAGCCTCTAGGATACTTCAGGGGGGACCCACCAATTGATACAGGGGACATGTCCGGCTGGTCCATACCATTTAATAACGAGATGCTAACCACAGGTTCCTTTTTTTAAAGGCAGCTAAACCAGTGTCAGTCAAGGTATTACAGGTGGGGGATTGACTTGTTCAGGTTCTCATGAAGTTCTCCTCATGTGTGGCTTTTTATGTTTCTGCAATTTACCAAAAGGCCAACGAAAGGAAAAACTGTTCCTCAGGGACCTCTAGATTTCTTTTTCATTATCTAAAAACAGAAAGATGGAAGGACAGAGTGGAGTCCATCCAGGCCACCATTCTATGTCCCACAGAGGTCAACCCAGGAGTCTTTAGGCAATTCAGTAGAAAGAAGAGGGTGGCAAGCTGTTGGACAGTTAAGGATGCTACTGTAATTTATTGATATACAAATGAAGGTGAATCTATGTGTTCCAGGATAATGTTGAGGGAACTAATTTGGGTCAGTCAGTGGGAACAGAGGTTTTGCCTCCTGAGCTTTTGGACTTGTGCTGGAGCCCATCTTCAGGGAACTTCTCTCTAGCAGAGGGTGGGCTTTGGGTTGTTCTGTTTGTGGTATTTATATGGTGCATATTGTATGTGGCTTGTTAGATGTTGATTGGGGTATTGATGGCTGGCTATTAGGTCGTTAGCTGAGGTTTGCTTGTGCTGATAAGCCCTTGCCTCCCAAGTATTTGACCAACTGGTGGTAAATCAGCACTCTTGTTGAGGAGGGGGCTGTTTCCCAGGTTTCAAT
Organism: Pantherophis guttatus; assembly: GCF_029531705.1. The sequence continues at coordinate 5,279,516 of NW_026843855.1, read as the reverse complement.
CACTTCCTTGGCTGTTTCTGTGCCTGCTTGTCCAACAGTCTTGACTCAGGAGGGGATAAACAGCCAGAAAGACTAGGAGTTGATGAGATCCCATCCTCCTCCCTGAATTTATCCAATCTCCTTCTGAAATCAACACAGCTGGAGGACATCAATACATCTGGTAACAGCAGCTTCTTGAGTTAGCTTGCCCTTTCTTTTCCCTTCCAGATGGGGTTCGCCTCTTTTTGTGTGCCCTTTTTGGGCTTCCTGGTGGCCTCTTTCTTCATACAAGGTAGGTCTTTGTTGATGCAAAAAAACGTTGAAGCATTTCTAGAAAGAGAAGAGCCACATAGATGGTATGAGGTCTGGAGACTAAAGTGTATGAGGCTAAGGGAACTAGATATGTCTAGTCTAGCAAAGAGGAGGACTAGCAGTGACATGATAGCAGGATTCCAGTACTTTAAGAGTTGTCACAGAGAAGAGGAAGTTGACTTAGTTTCCAAAGCATAGAAAGGCAGGAGAAGAACCAATGGGTGGAAACTCATTAAATTTATTTATTAATCAAGTTTCTATACCGCCCTACTCCCGAAGGACTCAGGGCGGTGAACAGCCAAGATAAAATACAGATAATACAAATATTAAAAAATCCCTTAAAATTATTAAATATATCGGCCGAAACACAGATTAAAACACCCAATTTGTAAAATCACGAATTAAAAAATTTAAAAATTTAAAAGATGGAAGTTAGGCCAGGCCAGCTTGCTGAAATAGAAAAGTTTTGAGAGCACGGTGAAACGTGCGCAGGTCCGGGATCTTCCGTATCTCTGGGGGGAGCTCGTTCCAGATGGTAGGTGCCCCCACAGAGAAGGCTCTCCCCCTGGGGGCCGCCAGTCGACACTGGTTGGCCGACGGCACCCTGAGGAGCCCCTCTCTATGGGAGCGTACTGGTCGGTGACAGGCTATTGGTAGCAGAAGGCGGTCTCGTAGATACCCCGGTCCGATGCCATGGAGCGCTCTAAAGGTGGTAACCAAAACCTTGAAGCGCACCCGGAAGACCACCGGGAGCCAGTGCAGCTCGCGCAGGAGGGGGGTCACATGGGAGCGCCACGGCGCTCCCATAACCACCCGCCCGGCCGCATTCTGGACCAGCTGGAGCCTCCGGGTGCTCCTCTGTAGAGAGCATTGCAGTAGTCCAAGCGGGAAGTAACGAGAGCATGAGTGACCGTATTTAATGAGTCCTGATCCAGAAAGGGACGCAACTGGCGAATCAGGCGGACCTGATAAAAAGTCCCCCTGGCCACGGCCGTCATGTGCTCTTCTAAAGACAGCCGTGAGTCCAGGAGGACACCCAAGTTGCGAACCCTCTCCGTGGGGGCCAGTGACTCGCCCCCAATAATCAGTGATGGCACCAACTGACTATATCGGGATGTCGGAAACCACAGCCACTCGGTCTTGGATGGGTTGAGCCTGAGTCTGTTTCTCCCCATCCAGATCCGCACGGCCTCCAGGGACCGGGACATCACTTCAAGGGCATCATTGGGGTGGTCCGGGGTGGAGATGTACAGCTGAGTATCATCAGCGTACTGGTGGTACTTCACCCCGAAACCATGGATGATCTCACCCAGCGGCTTCACATAAATGTTGAACAGAAGGGGCGAGAGGACCGACCCTTGAGGCACCCCACATACAAGGGGCCTCGGGGTCGACCTCTGCCCCCGTCAACACAGACTGCGACCGGTCAGAGAGAAAGGAGGAGAACCACCGTAGGACGGTGCCCCCCACCCCTAACTCCTCTAGCCGGTGCAGCATGATACCATGGTCGATGGTATCAAAAGCCGCTGAGAGGTCTAATAGGACCAGGACAGAGGAACAACCCCTGTCCCGAGCCCTCCAGAGATCATCAACCAACGCGACCAATGCCGTTTCCGTGCTGTACCCAGGCCTGAAGCCCGACTGGAACGGATCCAGATACGACGATTCATCCAGGTACTGGGGGAGCTGTCGCGCTACCACACTCTCAACAACCTTCGCAACGAAGCGAAGGTTGGAGACTGGACGATAATTTGCCAACACTGCCGGGTCCAGGGAAGGTTTCTTGAGGAGAGGCCTCACCACTGCCTCTTTCAAGGCGGCAGGGAAGACACCCTCACTCAAGGAAGCATTTATAATCCCCTGGAGCCAGCCTCGTGTAACCTCCCGAGAGGCCAGCACCAACCAGGAGGGACACGGGTCCAGTAAACATGTGGCTGCGCTCAGTCTGCCCAGTATCCTGTCCACGTCTTCGGGCGTCACAGAATCAAACTCTTCCCAGATCCAGGAAGATCTTAAAGGAAGATCCAGCATGGAAATAATAAGTTTCCTATCTTGACAGTGAGAAAAAATTAATCAATGAATAGCTTGCCTCCCGGAGTTTTGGATGCTTCATCACTGGAGGTTTTCCATTTGATTGGGATGCTATAAAGTGTCCTGCCTTGAACACAAGATTGAACTAGAAAACCTCCGACGTCCCTTCCAGCCCTAGGATTCTCTGATGGACAACTCAAAAAATGGATGTAGTTCCAGCCATACAAATTGGGGAGAAAATGCCCCGTCATGGCAGGAAAATATAAAGATTGCAATCACAAAACGGAATGTAAGCTAAGCTCTCTCCTCAGATCTTCAAGTATTGAGATGACAAAGGTCAGGAAAAGCTCTAGAGGCAATGTTATTCACCTGGACAAATTGTGGGGTTCACAGGAATGGGAGTCAGAGCCAGAATGTGGGCCCAACCATGCAATCAAAGCCATATTCTGGCAGATATGTGTTGTGACATTATGTGGGTTATAGGAACCCCAAATTAACCAAAGGGTTTGGGCACCAACATTCAGCTAAGCACAAACAACATTTACACACCATTCAAGAGGGACAATCAGAAAGCCAAAAAGGAGACCAAAAACCCCAAAAAACCCCTTGCCAGCAATCAACAACAGATAAACAAAGATTAACCAAGATTAATAGCAGACCAACAATGAATTAGTAAACAATGGGTCAAGGAATTTGTGAAACCGAAGAGCAGAAAATCCACCCAACCATCCATTGGTATTTAAGCAAAGGGTGTCCTGAGACCCTTCCCTGCCCATTGGTCCAGATATCGGTCCTTGTTGAGTTGCTCTTTTGTTTTCTTCTTCTGACCATGTTACTTGAGGGGAGGCTGCCCCCACCTGTCTTCCCAGCCTCTCGCCGTACTTTGCACCCCATCCACGTCCTGGCTTCCCTCCAGCTGGGCACCGTCCTGCCCTTATTTCTAGGGTGTCTCTTTTCTTCCCCTTTTTCAAGTCCCTTCTCCTCCCCCTCTTCTCAGTTTGAATCTATGGGCTCAGGGTGGGTGACCCCCATCTCCTCCTCTTTGACAACGCCTTCTCTTTCCACCAACAGGCCTGGAAGCAGTATCTTGTCCCCTGAACTGGTTTCTTTATGAGCAGCATTGCTACGGATTTTTCAAGAATAAACTGACCTGGAGCAATGCAGAGGTAAGAGGAGCCCCATCCACCTCCATGTTTGGATGTCCGGTTCCAGCTCAGACTATTGGATTGTTTTCTGAGCATAATGCTTCCCTGTGGGAAGGGAGGGAGGGAGGGAGGATGGATGGAAGGGAAGGAGGGAGGGAGGAGTGAGCAGAGGTGTCCAAAGATTATGGTAAAAAAAAAGGCAATTTGCTGGCCACAACAATATGATCATGGTTGAAACCAGGGGTCCTTAGAGCTCTCTGTGTCATGTTCCATAGTTCAGCATCCAGAAACCTCAGACAACACAGTTCAGTTTGAAGCATTTATCCTTGAAAGCGTGAAACCCGGCACAAAGTGACCAACCAGCAAAGCAGCAAAACAAAGTCACTGCTAACTGCAGTTTAGTCCTTCCCTCTTAAGTATGTGTGTTTATCCCACCCTGTGGCGTCCCCACCCCCTGGTGTCTGCCCACATTTAGCCCAACAGAAGGTTCATGTGTGCACCCATGGCTTCCAGATGCCGATGCTCAGCTGTTTCGGCTTGTCTCCGCTTCCCAGCTGACTGCAGGTCCGGGGCCATTCTCAGCAGTGCCTAGCCCAATGAAGCAGTGGCCTGGCGTTCACCTGGTGCTCAGCCATTCTGTCTCTCAGCTGATGGCTCACGTGGTGATGGTGGATTCTCCCCTCCCTAATGACAGCCCTGGGTCAGCTCACTCGCGGCTGGCCAATTTGGGGCTGATATGCAGCCCCCTCCTACCATGGAGACATCTAGAAGGCAAAAGTTGGTTAGTTGGTTATTGGGCTCATGGTACTCTCTGCACCTGGTTTGCGCAGATTCTTAGTTGAGGAGCCCTTACATCTCTGCTCCTTACCCACAAGGCCTCCAGCAAGGGATACCCTTTCCATGATACTAGATACTGTAGTGCCCCCGTGTATATGGCAGTCTATGATTTGTTTGACTTTATAGTGAAGCTCCCTGCCTACCTAAACAGGGCGAGGTGCCTGCCCTGAGGCACCCCATATACTGGAGGTCCTCACAGGCCGCAGCAAGCTACTATGGAACACCGAGGGAGTTTCACCTCCACTGTCACTGGGTTGATGATATGCACAATAGGGAATAGGGCTTAGGGACTGCGTATCTGCTGCGCTGCGCCGCAGTTCAGGACCAGGGAATTCACTTACTGACCTGGCAACACCTAGGAGTGTGTTCGGCCAATCAGTCTAGCCATTCAGAGCCTACCTGCGCAGGAGCCCTATGGGATGATGAGATCCGCCAGCCGTGCAGGCCTCATTTGATGGCAGCCCAGACAGGGTAGCCCTCTTTTTGGGACAAGTGATTGACCATTTCGATAAGTACGGCCATATACTCTATATATTTTCCAGTGGGCCATGGTAATGGCAGTGGCCATCATTATGGAGGGTGAGGCGGCCAACTGCGTCTCTGATTTATATAACAACCATGCTGGGGAACTAGGAGATGTAGGCCTGTTCTTCTCAGCCATGCAGGAGTGGTTTGAGGATAACACACGACTGCAACAAGCCGAAGGTGAATTGTTGGTAGTCAAACAACGAGGTAGGCCAGTGGCCGAATACATAAAAGAATTCCGAAGGTTGTCAGGAAAGGTGAGGGAGTGGCCGGAGCGGTTGATGGTACATCAATTCAAGGCTGGGTTCGACCGTACCTTGTGGCAAGCGTGTGTAACACATGGCCATTCTCAGTAGTGCCTAGCCCAACGAAGCAGTGGTCTGGCATTCACCCAGTGCTCAGCCATTCCGCCTCTCAGCTGATGGCTCACATGGTGATGGTGAATCCTCCCTTCCTCGAATGGCAACCCCAGGACAGCTCACTCACGGCTGGCCGTTTCGGGGCGGACACTCTGAGCTTGGCTATTTCCTGCAGATGTTTCATCGCTCAAACTAGATAATATCATCGGCGCCAAGCTCAGAGAGCACCAAGGACCCCTCACATAGTTCAATCTCAGTATAGAAAACCATAGCTTAGGGTTGTCTAATGGTAGGACTGAGGAGCAATGAAAGTAACATCATAGGGGCACAGCAAAGAAAGGATGTTGTCAGACAAAGCTTCTACTATGAGGGAAACAAATTCTTGGAGGAATGGGAGCAGGTTTTCAAAATAGAAACAAAGAAGGAATGTGCTAATTGGGACAACCTTGAAGTCCTCAGTTCTGGTATGGTTTATCTTTGCCAGCATAACTGATATATATCCACAAGTCTTAAAGTGGCCAGGTTTGAAGACCCCTGGTCTAAAGGATAGGGTCAGCATCTAAAACAGGAAGCCCTAACCTGTGTCTGCTTGATGTCTCCCAGATAGAATGCAGTTCACATGGCAAACATGCCCACCTTGCCTCCATCCACACCGAACGAGAAATGGAAACTATATCTTCTGTTATACTCACCGGTTACAAAGAGTTATTTAAAATCTGGATTGGAATGTTCAAAGTCCCCGGAAAGAAAGGAAAGGTGAGTAGACGTTTGGGAGAAAAGGGAGTGAGTGGTATATATCTGAAGACAATGAAAAGCTCGGGGATGGGGGTGGGGAGAGGGAGGAGGTGACACGAATAAGCCAATCTCTCAATGGATTTACATCACAGCACAATTACACCAGGACTTAACAACAGCAATCCTAGTATGTGGGGGGGTTCCTTGGAGAGCCTTCAAAACATTCAGTTTTGGATCTCAGTGCAATTTTCGGATCTTAAGAAGTTGACCATGGCTATGTTACACACGCTGTCTAGATTGAGCTCAGAATAGACAAAGGGACAGATCCCAATTCTCTCTAAATGACACGTTTCTTCAGATCTGAGCAATAGTATCCTTTTGGTACACTCACAAGGCTGGCTAGGAACCACGTAGAATAAGTAAGGAAACACAAGCTGATTGCTCAAGAGTAGATAAACAGAGAAATTACAAAAACATCTGTATCGTTTCCCCTCATCAGTGAGTATAAGCATTTTTAACAAACTCTGTCACAATTCCAAACTCCCTCATAGTCTTTGCATACCCAGGGCACCCGTGTCCCAATTCACACAGTTCAACATAGGAACTTTCATCACCTGTGTTTGGATGCTGATCAACAGCTATGACTGGAAAGAAGGCCCTTAAGTGAAGTGGGATCTTTTGGAGGTGTTTTCAGACCTCTGTGGCTTTCTCTTCTATGTGTCTTCCTTTCTGGGAGATCTCTTAAGACGTTTTGAGTGGGATCCAGTTGGAAGTTAGAAACATGCAACTTTCTAGTGATGATTAAACTACGATAATCATGCTTCTAGCCCTGAACTAACTTGATCCAAGATCTATCTAAGTGTCATGGAGGGCTCATGTCTCGCAGAAAATGGACATGGAAATTATTGGCTCATTAAGGAGCCAAAAGAGAGTTTTGAATCTTCCCTTTATTAGTGTTGGGAGAAATATCCATCTGGTTCAGTTCCAAGCATGGAGAAAGACACGGGAAACAGGGAAGCTGATTGGAAAGATGTTTAATGAAGCAGAATCATCAAGTACATGGTCCTGTTGCAGTTGACCACATGGAATTGAGAGAGAGAGAAAGGTATTTATACTCTCTCTTGGGCTTTGCACTTGAACTTCCTGTTCCTGTGCAAGAACATGTATTTTATTGGCTATTGTAGGGGTCACAGCTAACTTTGTAGGCTGTCCGAGTCCCAGGTTTGGTTGAAGCTTGCTGGTGATGCAATGTCCCCATTGATTGTGCCATGTGGTGAGCTCTGCTGCTAGATAGGTTAATCTTATTATGTCCTGGAGGGTCATGTCTTAATCCCATCACCCTGGAGCTAGAGGTCTTTTGTCTTGTGGATAGGCTGGGCCAGTCTTTCCTAATGGGCACCAAATATCTGCTGGGGGCAGGGAGCTCTTTTCTGTCTTTAAAACTTGTTTCTTCTTTTATCATACAGGGAAGTGTAATATTCTGCCTTCTTTAATATTTCCTAAATTATTTAATTCTTCTAGGATAGGGGTTGGCTGCTAACTTTCTTCATTACCTACCAAGCTCCAAAAACCAATGGCTACCATACTTAATAGAATAACACCCTTGGGACCTTGGAGGTCTTCTAGTCTAAATCCCTGTTCAAGAAGGAGACCCTATACCATTTTAGTCAAATGATTGTCCAGTCTCTCCTTAAAAACCTCCAGTAATGGAGCACCCACAACTTTGTAGGCAATCCATTCCACTACTTATTTGTCTCACTGTTAGGAAGTTTCTCCTTAATTCCAGGTTGCTTCTTTCTTTGATTAGTTTCCATCTGGTGCTTCTTGTCCTGCCTTGAGGTGCTTTGCAGAATAGGTTGGCCCAATCTTCTTTGTGGCAGCCCCTCAAATACTGGTATCATGTCACCCGTATTCCACCTTTTTCTAGCTTACCAAGAAGTAGGTTATGGTCTACTTTGTCAAATGTCTTACTGAAGTCTAAGTATATTATGTCCAGAGCATTTTGCTGCTCTACTAATTTAGTCACTTTGTCAAAGAATAAAACAAGATTGATTTGGCATGACCTGTTTTTAACAAACCCATGTTGGCTTCTTTATTTGTAACTTTATTTGTTTCTTAATGTTTGGAGATCTGTTTTCTTCTTATTTTTTCCAATGTCTTCCCAGGTATTGATGCTAGGCTGATTGATCTGTAATTTCTTGGATCTGTTTTTTCATTTTTCGAACATGGGAACCATATTAGGTCTTTTCCAATCCACTGGCAGTTTCCTGGTGCTTCAGAATTTTTGAAATATTTGTTTACAATGGTTCTGAGATAACCATAAACCAGCAGCTTCAGACCTCTGGGATATAATCCATCAGGTCCCAGTGTTTTATATTCATGAAGATCAGACAGGTGTTCTCTTACTATTTTCTTTTTTTTTTTTAATTTTTATTTCTAGTCTGTCTTTTATGGCTATGTTTTTGGTAGGTTGGGCGATAGATGCAAGGAATGAGTTAAGTAGCTCTGCTTTCTCTCTACTGCCTGTTACTTCCTTGCCTTCTTCTCTTTGGTGAACCGACCCTTATGTACATGTTGAAAGAAACTTTTTTCATTAACTTTGACTTTTGTTGCAAGTCTTTGTTCATTTTGAGTCTTTGTTTCTTGGATTTATCTTTGCAGATTCGGGCTATCTGCTGATATTCTGCCTTAGTTATGTGTCCCTCTTTACATTTTTTGTACCTGTCCTTTTTGTCTTTCAGTTTATCGGAGAGATATTTGTGTAACCATGCTGGTTTCTTCTTCAATTTCTTGTTTTTCTTTTTCAGTGGTATTGTGCTGGACTGGACTTATATTTTTCCGTTTCCCTGAAACCACCCATTACTTCTTGTCCTACCTACAGATGCTTTGAAGAATAGATAGTCACCTCTGCTCTGTGGCAGCCCCTCAAATATTGTAAGACTGCTATCACATCACCCCTAATCCTTCTCTTTGTTAGACTAGACATACTCAGTTCCTGCAACTAGTCATCATATGTTTCAGCCTCCTACCCTCTAATCTTTGTAGCTCTTCTCTGTACTCTTTTCAGAGTCTCAACATGTTTTTTGTATCGTGGTGGCCAGAACTGGATTCTAAATATTCTAAGTGTGGCCTCACTAGTGCAGTATTAAGCAATGCTATCGCCTTTTCTGATCTTGAGCCTATCTTGGGTTTTTTTGGGCAGTTGAGGCACACTGCTGGCATGTACTTAACCTGTTGTCCCCTAGGACAACTTGATCCCTCTTACATTTGACCCTTTGGGTGTTGAGAAGTACATTTGAGAAGAAATATCCTCATTTCTGCAAAATTCAGAAAAACACTTGGGGAGATGACACTGCTTTCTCTCTTTACAGATACAAATGAAATGGGTAGACGAATCCGTGGCGGATTACATTCCTTGGGCACCCTCTGAACCTTCCAAAAATGACTGGAGGTGTGTCCAGTTACATGACAGTGGTAAGGAGAAGATTTTCGGTTCTAGTATATTAGACTTTTCAAGCATGTGTTCTCCAGATGTGTGAAAAAGCATCACCTTCCAATCCTCCATAGCCAATATGCATAAAATCAGAGACTGCATTCACACAACCCATGGGCTTCGTTTCTGAATGAATCCTATTTAGTAATTTCTGTAAGCTTCAGACCATTTCTGTCACTAATGACTCTAAAGAGTGTATGCCAATCCTCCAGTAGAGCAAAAATGGGGAACAACTGCTCCTTTATGAATTGTTGACTTTTTTTAAAAATAATTTTATTGATAGTTTTTCTTTAACAGCCATAAGCCGTAAGTGAACAGAGTATTGTCTGGGTCGATATACTTTATACATAGGTCTAAAAATAATAATATTTAAATATACATAATCATAATGTTCCAACTTCTAACATTTGTGTAATTATAATGTGTTCTATATTTCAGTATACATAATACAATTTTCCCAATTTCTACTTTCTACCTCTTTTTTCTAATACTTAATAAAATAACCACCATGTTGAAAAATATTCTGTATCTATCCATCATCTCTTGCCCTTTTTAGAATTTCACCTCTTATTAACTTTTTGGTGAGTCTTTCATGTTTCTCCCTTGGGATCTTGCAATTCCTTTCATCAGGTTTATTTAATCTAAATATTTCATCTGCCACAACATCTATCTCTTGCTGTTGGATCTCTAAAGTAGCCATCCATAGATCTTTCCTTATTTTTAGGAGATTTTTCTCTTTATTCTCTTCTATATTTTGAACTCTTAAAGGATAATTGGACTTTCTGTTCTATTTTATGAATTATTATCTCATCCATATTTTTATTTATTATTTATTTATTTATTATTATTTAAATTTTTATACCGCCCTTTACACAATCCCTGAACTGTTCCTCAAAATATCCTAAATTTATAGTCCTTAAAATTTTCCAATTTGCTCCCTCCAAGTTTCCAAATTTTTAAATCTTTTAAGCAAACACCTTTGCCATCATCTCCATCATACATTGGAAGATCACTATCTTCCATGCTGCTAGGGGGAACCACTTATCAAATAGTCCCAAAGGTGGTTTTCCCCCCCTCAAAAGGCAACTGCTCTTTCTTGGTCTTCTGTTTGATAATGTTTCCCTTCTCATTGAAGAAGCTTCTTTAGTTCATCATGGAATTCCAGTTGCATTTGGAAAAAGCACAACTTTGGGACAACCGTGATCGGGATGATTGAGAATCTCCATAGACATTCACCTATCAAATCAATTACTGAAGACTTCCTGAAAAACTTGGTGGCTTTTTGGAATTCCAACAGAATTCTGAATTGGCCAAAACGTGGAACGAAAGCTTACTGCCAAAGTGGGTTTGGACAGCATGTTAATCCACAGCCCCACAGACATGCACCAAATCTAATAAAATACCTAACTGAGCTTTGCATATTCTTCAAATTGTAGCTGCTAGCATTCCAACTGACTCAGGTAGACACGGGTTAGTTTTGTTAGCTTAGACCTGGATTAATTTTTTTCCATGGTTTACGAAGATGTGCAAACTTTACTTAGCCAGAGGGTCAGTTTATTGCACAAATCCAGTTAAGACCTTAATTGACTGAGCAAAAAAAGCTCACCCAGCCACAATGGGATGCAGAGAGATGTTTTTCTTACTTTTAACATCTTGCCTACTTTTGCTTTACCCCCTCTTCCAAGTCCTGACCCTGGAGAGTTCAATATTCCCGACAGCATCACGACTGAAGTGATGGCGTTGTTTTTTAGGTGTGAGAAGGGAAACTCATAAAATTTGTATTGAGGCTTTGAAAGAAGCTGAACCCAGTTAAGCTCAATGAAGCTCATTGATGATCTCAATTCCAAGATCATCAGAATGGGACATATTCATTTTGCCCTTGGTGTAATGCCATCTATTGTCCTTCCTCACTCCTTTCTCTGAAGATCTCAACAACACTTGTGTCATGGCTGCCCTTTTGCTAAGCTACACGCTGCAAGCTGACAGCCTGACATCAGTAACTGGGGGGCAGGAATAGAAACCAAGTAGTACCATCCAGTAAGAAGCATCTCTCAAGGTTAATCAAATCTGGCTTCCCCATTTCCTTTTTTTGTCAGAAGGTTACGAAAAGGATCACATGACCTCAGGACACTGCAAGAGTCATAAATATATGCCAGTAGTCAAATGTCTAAATTTTGATAACTTCATCATAAGAGTACTGCAACAGTCAAAACCAGTCATAAACCATTTTTTTCAGTGCTGTTGTAACTTTGAATGGTCACTAAATGAATGGTTGTAAGTTGAGGACTACCTGTAAACTATAATGGCAAAGATATATGTTTAAACGTTCCTATCCAAAAAAAGTTAATCCTTTGTGATAAAATACTGTTTTCTTAAGTACAAATTATAAAAGATTGTTACAATAAAGTTGCAACAAAAGTCCAATCAATTATTTGATTTCTTCTAGACTATAAATATTGGAGTCTCCAGTTTTGTGAGAAGAAACAGCCCTATCTGTGCAAGATGGATGTGTACTGAATACAGCTGGAAGCACCTTGAAGGTTGGAAGCCAGAATCTCCCTGGCTACTACAACATCAACCTGCTGACCCACAGAAGAAGCCTGCGCATCAGACTTTCTTTTCCATGTGGTGTCACTAATCAATAAACTCTAATCCGAGGGCAGATGATGCTTCTGAATTTTTCTCTTGTGTGTTTTCATTCATTGAGAGGACTCCCGGTGCTCATTGCCAAAAAACTGAACCAAATCCAAAATGAACCAATCGTGGCAGCACTGAGAATGTTCCCTATGGGAGATATATGGCACTCCAACATCAAAAACATCTCTGAAACCACCAACAGACCATTAGAACCATGCGGCATTACCGTGGCACACAAACCAATTAGAGCTTCCTGAAATATCTTAAATAACCCGAAAGACTCAGAAGGAAAGGGGTCTCTGCAGGCAGGCGGGGGGCAGGGGAGGTTTTGTCCGATTTAAGCAGACTACAATGGGAGACGGGATGAATCCTTCTAAGGTTCTTTGGTAATTTAAGTTCAACAGTTATTGGATTTGTAATCCTTACGATGGGGAAAGGACCCACAGATTTAGAGCCAAGCTTTTTCAATGGTTGCCTAGATTGCAGATATTTGTAGAGAAATAAGCTTCATGAAACTCCTTTTGGGGGCCATTTTTATCAGCATATTTTTCATAAGTTTCCCTAGCCTTGTCCAATACCTGACAGAACAATGGCCAAGTAGTTTGCGATTGATTTATCCATCCTGTTAGGGAAAGGCACAGGTGCCTCTTGTGGTAGTTCCAACATGGCTACAAAGCCTCTGCTAGTTGCAAAGCCAGTGCTGCTATGTACTACATTGTTATAAGCTACTTCTGCAAATGGGAATAGCTCTGTCCAATTGTCTTGCTGGTAATTGATAAAACATCAAAGGTATTATTCCAACGGTTGGTAAGTTCACCGGCACCATTAATCTGAGGATGGTACAAGGAATTTAGACCTTGGGTGGTGCCTAATGACTTCAAAAACTCCTGCCAAAAATGAGAAGTGAACTGCACTCCATGATCGGTTATGATACTCTTGGGAGCCCCATGTAGACGATAAATGTATTGGACAGTTTGGCCAGGGTTCATGCAGAGGGGATCTTTGGGCCTGCTACAAAGTGTAATGAGCAGGCTCCATTAGGTTTGTACCTTGAAAACTACCTGTACTTGCAAAATTCTACTTCCACAGCCACTTTCTGGATGGGTTGTGGTTGACGGAATCTCAGTGTATTGCTGGATTCCATTTCTCTAGTCATGTGAAGCTCAGAATTAAAGCCTTGTCGTCCCCACCACCACCACCACCACCACGTGAGCCATCTAATTGTTGGAATGCTACTGGTGCTTTTAGCTTACGGAATTGCATTCCAAGGCTAGGGATGGGCTTATAAGGCAATGGATATACCCACAATCTCCTAATTCTTCTTTCTGCCCTGAGGAGACTGCTTTCAAGTTCATCCTCACCACCATTGGTTTCGAGTAACCACACATCAGTGGATCATTGTTGCTGTTGCCACCATGCTCTTCAACTGGCTTCTGGGTTTTCACTGGGGCATCCTCCTCCTCGCTGGAAGGCAAAGAGAACCATTTGGTTCCCCCCCCCCAATTGGTGGTGGACTTGGGTTTCACCATCACTGCTCCTCTTTTTGGTGGGGCTTTCTTGGTTGCTGGCCTCGGATGTGGGTTCGAGCAGTCGACTGCTCAGTGACCCTCTTTACCACCATGGTAAAGCCATTACGGTAAAGCCCCCCTGGGCTTTGTTTGTAGCCATGTGATTTGGATTCAGTCACTGCTGCAACAGTGGCCATTTTTAACTCTGTGACTTGCCTGTGCCGTTTGGGGTTACGACATGCAATTTCCTGAAACCGGTCTTTTTGTCCCTAGTCACATGGTCAAACAAGATCCAGTGATTTTTGCAGCTGGCGCCGAGTTTCTTTTCGGGGTTTTTTTTTTTTTTTTTGGTGCTGTGTGGAATTGAGGACTAGTGCTTTAATGGAGGGCTAGAATTGCTTCTGTAAGTCTTTTAAAATATTCTTTTTTGTTATTCTATAGTACTGAAGTTTGTTTGTAAGCCCTTTGGGAATTGCTCTGCTTTTTAAGTATTATACTTTGCAAATTATCGTGTTTGTTCAGTTTAAGAAAGAAAAGGAAGGGGGAGAACCAACTTCGACTTTCTTCCAGCAACGTGCCCAGTTTTCTTCTTCCCCTTTAGCCACCAAGGAGGGCACGCAGATCTGCAAATTGCGTTGGAGAATCAGGGAGGAAAACACCAGAAAATGTGGTGCATGGAGGCACTGCTCTTGCAAAGGAGGCGCTTCTGTGTGGAGAGGTGTAAGGCAAGGTGCTTGCCGCCTGGTCTGCCCCTTCTCCAGACTACCCAGGCTGAAGGTGGTCCTTCCTCTTTTTACAGAAAAAATGTGGAAATGGACTGATTATTCATCCATTCCCTATGTATCCTGGGATGAAACCTTTCCTAGATGAAGGAAATACCTGAGTTTCATCCAGCTGTCTGCCTCGTCAGGTGAGAATGGAACACCATCCATAGAATGATGGGGTTGGAAGACATTGTGGAGGTCTTCTAGGAAAGGAATCCTCAGACTGTCCGCCCAAATCTCCAGAAATTAGGTTGGTCCTCCTAATATGCAACAGGTTGGGAAGGAGTGAGAGATGTCCTCAAAGACCAAACTTCAAATGGGCTGGTCTACAAATTGTCCTTTCCTCTACCATCTGCCTTTCCTTCTCCTCCATCACCACCACTACTACCACCACCATCATTCGCCATTTTCTTTTCCTTCCTCCATCACCATTTCTCTTCCTTCTCCCTCTCCTCCATCCTTCTCTTCCTCCTCCTGCTTCCCCTTCTCCCCCTCTGATAGACCCCATCCTATTGCCATGCATCCATTAGAATATAAAATATTGTATATTCCAATGTACCAAAAACCTGATCCAGGTAATACATTGTTGGTAGAATATGACCTACAGCTTGCAAAGACTGGGAACATGCTGTAATTACAAAGTACAGTGAACTCAACCAGGAAGGCCTTAAACTGAAGTCTAGAGTCAGTGATGACAGTCCAAAGATAGCATGTCAGATAAGGAGTTGTGCACTACAAGAACGGGAGAAATTGTGAAACCCTCATAAACATAAACCCTCATGGCTTGAAAACAAATATCAGGAAAATATATCATTATCTATTAGAACAAGATATGCTAGAAGAGCAGGTAAAAGAAACAATGTTAATTTGGAGCAAATATTTCGTCTATAGTATTGACTTAGATAAGTGGCAGGATCTTTGGGAGAGAAACATAAAAATTACCTTAGCTACTACATACAAAGAAAATTTATATCAGATGTTTTATAGGTGGCATCTCCCACCCACATGATTAGCAAAAATACGCAAAAAACATTCATCGAGGTGCTGGAAGTGTGAGGTAGTGGCAGAAACCTTTTACCACATGTAGTGGGAATGCCCAAAAGCCACAAAATTTTGGCAACTGATAGACAATAGATAGAGGAGATACTAATGCAAAATATTAAAGCAAAACCAGAATTCTTTCTGCTAAGTATTATCGAGGGCATATACAATAAGGGCACAATTTACCTAATGTTACATATTCTAACAGCAGCAAGATTAGCTTTTGCACAAAAATGAAAAAACAAAGAGACTCCCACAGAAGAAGTGTTAGCCAAAATATTATTTTGTGCGGAAACGAACAGACTGACCCTGGAACTTAAAGATAAGGATGAATCAGAGTATTATGAAATCTGGAACAAATTTTTACTATTGGCTGGAAAGGAAGAGAAATGCTGGGAAATAGGACTACTGAGAAGTAAAATGTTTGGAAGTTTTTTATACTAATTTGTTATGATAGATATGACTGAATTAGATATTGAAATAACCTATATGGATGAAAGAATATATATATTATTAACAATTAACAATGGCAACTACCTATAAGGAAACTTTCTATAAAATTTTATAGGTAGCATTTGCCACCAGCAAGACTAGCGAAGATGTTTAAAAATATGTCCGCAAAATGTTGGAAATGTAACCAAATATCAGGTTCCTATTACCACATGTGGTGGACTTATTCAAAAGCAAAAAAATTCTGCACGAGAATACATACACGGTTAGAGAAAATGATAAAACAACACATAGATTTAAAACCAGAAATATTTCTGTTAGGTATATTACCAGAAAATTATAACAAAGGGACTACATATTTAATACTACATGTGTCAATGGCAGCGAGAATTGTATTTGCATAAGGAAAAAACAGAATACTTTTCAACATGGGATATATTCTATCAATGGCTGAATAAAAACAGGGATGAAATCCAGCAGGTTCTGACAGGTTCTGGAGAACCGGTAGCAGAAATTTTGAGTAGTTTCCCCAGAGTCGGGAGGGAATGGGGATTTTGCAGTATCCTACCCCTGCCACACCCACCAAGCCACGCCCACAGAACCAGTAGTAAATAAAATTGGATTTCACCCCTGGATAAAAGCAGTGGGAAATGGAAGATGAAAGATTAATAATATATATATAAGAAAAGAATTTTCTTTTCTCAATTCTTTTCTGAATTCCTGGAAAATAGAAGGGAAAGAAATGGAGGTAGTGACAGACATGCTCCAAGATCAGTGCAGATGGGGACTGCAGCCAAGAAATTAAAAGAAATTTTAGTTTTTGGGGTTGTTGTTTTTTTTTTAGTTTTTTTTTAATATAAGGGCCAAATTATTTAATATGTTTTAAACTGTTTTTAAATTTTATGGATATATGTGTTTTATTGTGGCTGTGCACCATCCTGAGTCCCTTGGGAGAAGGGCGGTATAAAAATGTATGTATGTATGTATTTATTTATTTATTTAAATAAATAAATTTAAACAAACAAACAAACAAACAAAAGCTCCTGAGGTGGAAAGCTATGGCAAATCTAGACAGCATACTAAAAAGCAGAGACATCACCCTGCCAACAGAAGTGTGTATAGTCCAGGCTCTGGTTTTCCCAGTTGCAATGTATGGCTGTGAAAGCTGGACCATAAGAAAGGCTGAGAGCCAAAGAATGGAGGCCTTTGAACTCTGGTGCTGGAGAAGACTCCTGCGAGTCCCTTGGACTGCAAGGCGATCCAACCGGTCAGTCCTAGAGGAGATCAACCCTGACCGCTCTTTATGTTCTATCAATGGTTGGATAAAAGCGGTGGAAACTAGAAGATGAAAGATTAGTAATATATCTATAAGAAAAGAAATATATAAAAATATTATATAATCTACAGTAAGAAATTGTATTATATATATATAAGCAAATATTAGTATTAATATTAGTTATTATTATTTTTATTAGCAGTATTATCATTATTGCATAGTAAATGATGTAAGAATTTTATCATAAATAAGCAATTAGTAGTATTTTAATTATGGTTGTTTTTATTATTATAATTATTACTCTCAGTATATATTAATACTTTGTATGAACAAATGGATCCAGACAATACACTGCTCATTAAGTATTTGTGTATTTTAATGAATTAAAAAAATTAAAATCAGTGTACATGAGGAGAATAAAATACATTCTAAGGGTACAAATAAGCAATCAGGAAACAACCAATATCAATATGAATCGTAAGGATGCAAGCAACGAAGCTAGTCAGGCAGTTTTTTATTTTAACCCCTTTTAAAACCGCTTACCTGCAGGTGGAAAAGGAGACAAAGAGAGAGAGAAATCTCTCCCTCCTCTGAGGTAAAAAGACTCGCGCCAGAAAATGGAGGACGCGGGGTCTTGGCAGGCTTTTTAGCTGTCCGTTTCACTGCCTATAGAGGGCAGTCTACAGTCTAGCGCCTTTTAAGTCCTAGCTGGGCTCTACAGGCAGTGAAAAGGACAGCTAAAAAGCCTGCCAAGACCCCACGTCCTCCATTTTCTGCACAACTATCTATCTATTCTAATTAATCCTATCTAGTTATCTATTCTAATTAATCCTATCTATCATCTATCTATCTATCTATCACGTATAAGATAACAGACATAAGTGTAAAGATGATTATGAATACAGGGTAATTTAGGGTCAGAGAACAGGGACTCTCAGCCCTGACTAGGTATTTTTTTACCTCAGGGGGGAGAGAATTTTTTCTCTCTCCTTGCTGGCTTCCTCAAACAAAATTTTACGAATTCAAACCCACAAAACAAAGAAAATCAAAACGTGACAGGGACGATGGGCAAGGAATTTATTTGTTTGTTTATTCATCCATTTCATTCATTAATTCGTAATTTTTGACACGTAAAATTAATGACGGTAATTACGGTAATTAATTTTACTTGTCAAAAATTAATTAATTAATTAATTTTACATGTCAAAAATTACAAATTCAAACCCACAAAATAAGAAAATCAAAATGTGAAAGGGATGATAGCAAAGGAATTTTAAAAAGCAATTTAAAAAAATCACAGTCTGTACTGAAATCAGCCCATTAAGTCTTCCATGTGTTGCTGACTTTAGTTTTGTCTTATTTAACTCCAGCCAGAAAATTGGTGGCTGATGCCCTCCTGGAGGACACAACATTTTCTCCCTTAACGAAACGTCTGAAGGAGAAAATAGGGATGGAGCCCATCAAATCTTTGGTGGCTTCTTTCCAAAGGAACTTTTCCAAGGATCAGGAAACAGGCAGGACTCTTGGAGAGTCGTGAAAGGGAGCACAGAAGAGTAACAAAGATGGTTAAGGGACTGGAGGCTGAATTGGCCATGGCTAGTCTAGTAACCAGCGGAACGGCTTGTCTCCAGAAGTTGTGGGTGCTCGACAACCAGTGATCAAAAGTGCCCTTCCAAAGTGAGACGAAAGCATTTGAGCAGTAAAGATGCTGAAAACATGAAGTTCATTCAGATGAAACTAATTTCTTTAGGAAATTCATACCGCAGTACAAAAGATTGGAGGCTTCCTTCTGCCGGCTGAATCATGGAGTTATTTCTTCCTGAAATAAAACTACTGAACAAGACAAGTCATAGATATAATGGCTGATATTCTTGGTCAATTGATCAGCAATGAACTGAAGAGGAGATATTGCTGTGATTTGGGACAGTCTGTCCTAACAAGATGCTCGTGATGTGCATTGGGACTGCACCCCCATATTTCCCATCCTTTCTCCCTGCTGCTAGGAATGCTGGGAGTTCCCATCCCAATGCCTTGGGATGACACAGGTTCGAAGGCTGATGCGGTATCATAAAGATGATTGAGACTTGGGACTTGGGAGGCAGAGAGTAGATGTGGGCGGGGCCAGTCAGAATTTTTACGACTGGTTCTCCGAACTACTCAAAATTTCCGCTACCGGTTCTCCAGAACTAGTCAGAACCTGCTGAAGCCCACCTCTGGTCTGCACTTGAATGTAGGATTGGACTAGAAGACCTCCAATGTCCCTTCCAGTTCTAGGATTCTTTGTTTCAAAGTCTCCTTTTTCCAAAATGGTCACTTTGGGTCTGTCATAGAGGGGTTTAAAATGCTCTGATCTGGCTTTCTCTATGATGTTATATCAACCTCCTGTCCATTAACATGTCTGCACAAAGTTTGTCCTTTCCTCACACCAGCCTCCTTTTCCTACCATAGATTAAAACACTCTTCCTAGATGTCTACCTTGCTCTCAAGAAGATTTTTGTCAACTCTTTGGGATCTGCTGGTGCATGTTTTCCTCTTTCCAGCATGTATTTCCCATTGCCTGGATCACTGCTCAGCCGTGGCATTTCCACATAAAAAATGATCTCGATGTGCTTCTGGCTTCAGTAGATATTTGTCCTTGTAGTACCTGTTTGCCACACTTACACACTACTCCCAAACCCACTCATAAATAAATGGTTCAGAAAGAACCAGCATTGTACCCAGAAGGAGCAAAAGCTCACAATTCTCCTGACAGCATACAAAGACTGATCTGTAAGCAGCCTCCATCCGAACGCAGCCTCTAGGATACGTCAGAGGGGACCCACCAATTGATAGAGGGGACACATCTGGCTGGTCCATAGCATTTAATAACGAGATGCTAACCACAGGTTCCTTTTTTAAAGGCAGCTAAACCAGTGCCAGTCAAGGTATTACAGGTGGGGGATTGACTTGTTCAGGTTCTCATGAAGTTCTCCTCATGTGTGGCTTTTTATGTTTCTGCAATTTACCAAAAGGCCAACGAAAGGAAAAATTGTTCCTCAGGGACCTCTAGATTTCTTTTTCATTATCTAAAAACAGAAAGATGGAAGGACAGAGTGGAGTCCATCCAGGCCACCATTCTATGTCCCACAGAGGTCAACCCAGGAGTCTTTAGGCAATTCAGTAGCAAGAAGAGGGTGGCAAGCTGTTGGACAGTTAAGGATGCTACTGTAATTTATTGATATACAAATGAAGGTGAATCTATGTGTTCCAGGATAATGTTGAGGGAACTAATTTGGGTCAGTCAGTGGGAACAGAGGTTTTGCCTCCTGAGCTTTTGGACTTGTGCTGGAGCCCATCTTCAGGGAACTTCTCTCTAGCAGAGGGTGGGCTTTGGGTTGTTCTGTTTGTGGTATTTATATGGTGCATATTGTATGTGGCTTGTTAGATGTTGATTGGGGTATTGATGGCTGGCTATTAAGTCATTAGCTGAGGTTTGCTTGTGCTGCCAAGCCCTTGCCTCCCAAGTATTTGACCAACTGGTGGTAAATCAGCACTCTTGTTGACTGAGGAGGGGGCCGTTTCCTAGGCTTCAATCACTTCCCTGGCTGTTTCTGTGCCTGCTCGTCCAACAGTCTTGACTCAGGAGGGGATAAACAGCCAGAAAGACTAGGAGTCGATGAGATCCCATCCTCCTCCTAGAATTTATCCAATCTCCTTCTGAAATCACAGCTGGAGGACATCAATACATCTGGTAACAGCAGCTCCTTGATTTAGTTTGCTGTTTCTTTTACCTTCCAGATGGGGTTCGCCTCTTTTTGTGTGCCCTTTTTGGGCTTCCTGGTGGCCTCTTTCTTCATACAAGGTAGGTCTTTGTTGATGCAAAAAAATGTTGAAGCATTTCTAGAAAGAGAAGAGCCACATAGATGGTATGAGGTCTGGAGGCTAAAGTGTATGAGGCTAAGGGAACTAGATATGTTTAGTCTAGCAAAAAGGAGGACTAGGAGTGACATGATAGCAGGATTCCAGTACTTTAAGGGCTGTCACAGAGAAGAGGAAGTTGACTTAGTTTCCAAAGCATAGAAAGGCAGAACAAGAACCAATGGGTGGAAACTCATTAAAGGGAGATCCAGCATGGAAATAATAAGTTTCTTATCTTGACAGCGAGAAAAATTAATCAATGAATAGCTTGCCTCCTGGAGTTGTGGGTGCTCCATCACTGGAGGTTTTCCATTTGATTGGGATGCTATAAAGTGTCCTGCCTTGAACACAAGATTGAACTAGAAAACCTCCGACGTCCCTTCCAGCCCTAGGATTCTCTGATGGACAACTCAAAAAATGGATGTAGTTCCAGCCATACAAATTGGGGAGAAAATGCCCCGTCATGGCAGGAAAATATAAAGATTGCCATCACAAAACGGAATGTAAGCTAAGCTCTCTCCTCAGATCTTCAAGTATTGAGATGACGAAGGTCAGGAAAAGCTCTCGAGGCAATGTTATTCACCCTGGACAAATTATGGGGTTCACAGGAATGAGAGTCAGAGCCAGAATGTGGGCCCAACCATGCAATCAAAGCCATATTCTGGCAGATATGTGTTGTGACATTAAGTGGGTTATAGGAACCCCAAATTAACCAAAAGGTTTGGGCACCAACATTCAGCTAAGCACAAACAACATTTACACACCATTCAAGAGAGACAATCAGAAAGCCAAAAAGGAGACCAAAAACCCCCAAAACCCCCTTGCCAGCAATCAACAACAGGTAAACAAAGATTAACCAAGATTAATAGCAGACCAACAATGAATTAGTAAACAATGGGTCAAGGAATTTGTGAAACCGAAGAGCAGAAAATCCACCCAACCATCCATTGGTATTTAAGCAAAGGGTGTCCTGAGACCCTTCCCAGCCCATTGGTCCAGATATCGGTCCTTGTTGAGTTGCTCTTTTGTTTTCTTCTTCTGACCCTGTTACTTGAGGGGAGGCTGCCCCCACCTGTCTTCCCAGGCTCTCACCGTACTTTGCACCCCATCCACGTCCTGGCTTCCCTCCAGCTGGGCACCGTCCTGCCCTTATTTCTAGGGTGTCTCTTTTCTTCCCCTTTTTCAAGTCCCTTCTCCTCCCCCTCTTCTCAGTTTGAATCTATGGGCTCAGGGCGGGTGACCCCCATCTCCTCCTCTTTGACAACGCCTTCTCTTTCCACCAACAGGCCTGGAAGCAGTATCTTGTCCCCTGAACTGGTTTCTTTATGAGCAGCATTGCTACGGATTTTTCGAGAATAAACTGACCTGGAACGATGCAGAGGTAAGAGGAGCCCCATCCACCTCCATGTTTGGATGTCCGGTTCCAGCTCAGACTATTGGATTGTTTTCTGAGCATAATGCTTCCCTGTGGGAAGGGAGGGAGGGAGGGAGGATGGATGGAAGGGAAGGAGGGAGGGAGGAGTGAGCAGAGTTGTCCAAAGATTATGGTAAAAAAAAAGGCAATTTGCTGGCCACAACAATACGATCATGGTTGAAACCAGGGGTCCTTAGAGCTCTCTGTGTCATGTTCCATAGTTCAGCATCCAGAAACCTCAGACAACACAGTTCAGTTTGAAGCATTTATCCTTGAAAGCGTGAAACCCGGCACAAAGTGACCAACCAGCAAAGCAGCAAAACAAAGTCACTGCTAACTGCAGTTTAGTCCTTCCCTCTTAAGTATGTGTGTTTATCCCACCCTGTGGCATCCCCACCCCCTGGTGTCTGCCCACATTTAGCCCAACAGAAGGTTCATGTGTGCACCCATGGCTTCCAGATGCCGATGCTCAGCTGTTTCGGCTGGTCTCCGCTTCACAGCTGATTGCCGGCTATCCGCTTCCCAGCTGACTGCAGGTCCGGGGCCATTATCAGCAGTGCCTAGCCCAATGAAGCAGTGGCCTGGCGTTCACCTGGTGCTCAGCCATTCTGTCTCTCAGCTGATGGCTCACGTGGCCATGGTGGATTCTCCCCTCCCTAATGACAGCCCTGGGTCAGCTCACTCGCGGCTGGCCAATTTGGGGCTGATATGCAGCCCCCTCCTACCATGGAGACATCTAGAAGGCAAAAGTTGGTTAGTTGGTTATTGGGCTCATGGTACTCTCTGCACCTGGTTTGCGCAGATTCTTATGGTGGAACCTTTTAACTAGTCGAGGAGCCCTTACATCCCTGCTCCTTACCCACGAGGCCTCCGACAGGGGATACCCTTTCCATGATACTAGATACTGTAGTGCCCCCCTGTGTATATGGCAGTCTAGGATTTGTTTGACTTTATAGTGGAGCTCCCCTGCCTACCTGAACAGGGCAAGGTGCCTGCCCTGAGGCCCCCCATATACTGGAGGTCCTCACAGGCCGCAGCAAGCTACTATGGAACACCGAGGGAGTTTCACCTCCACTGTCACTGCGTTGATGAATAGGGAATAGGGCTTGGGGACTGCGTATCAGTCCTGCCGCGCCGTAGCTCAGGGCCAGAGAATTCACTTATTGACCTGGCAATGCCTAGGAGTATGTTCAGCTGATCAGTCTGATGGGCCTTTGTTAGGAGGCCAACCAGTGACCCACGTCACAGAACTGCTAACCTTGGAAATAGGGCCACACCAGGAATGTATCCATTGTGTAGTTGTTCCCAGGATCACGGAAAAAATTGTGCTGGGTCTAGCCTGCTCGATAAGTGGGGTCTGACAATCTCGTGGGGAGGGGGTTGTAGACATCTGAGAATAGGGGTAGGACCTGACTCGCCCCCACATGAGCAACACCCTGAGGCGGTAGGGAGCACCCAACCAGCAGTTAAGTACCCCATGAAGCTGGTCAGGCTCCCTGAGATGTATGATGACATAAGCGAGGTGACAACT
This sequence comes from Pantherophis guttatus, assembly GCF_029531705.1. Next base: position 5,255,582 of record NW_026843855.1, on the reverse strand, counting down.
GACTGCCCCACCATGCTACTGATTGTGTTATCGAAATCCTACCAGGGGCAGCCCTACCAAAATCAAAAATGTATTCAATGACCCCCCAGGAACTAATGGAGGTGATAAAAAAGAATGTTGTGGTCCACTGGTGGCCTGTGGAGCTGGCAACAAAGTCGGACAGTGAGGAGGTTGGGGAGGAACAAGGGCTGGCTAGGTGTAGGGTAGCGGCTCTGGTTCTTTTCAGGGAAAAGAAGGATGGAGGGCTGCATCTGTACATTGATTTTACGGGGATCAACACAGCATGTGTGGAGCATATATATTTCCTTCCATTCATGAAGGAGATGCTGGTCTGCTTGAGAGGGTAGGGTCTTTAAAAAGTTGGATCTCCAAGAGGCATATAACAGGGTCCGAATCAGGCATGGCGATGAGTAGAAGACGGCATTCAACTGCCTGCTGGGAAGTTATCAATTCAGGGTGATGCCATTCAGCCTACAAGAAGCATCTGCTGTATTCATACAACTTATCAATGAAGTTTTACAGGACCATTTATACAACGGTGTGCTTATTTACCTGAATAACATTTTGATTTACACCAAAACCATGGAAAAACATGTCATCTTAGTATGCCAGGTCCTAAACAAACTGTTAGCCGCTAAACTCTACATCAAATTGTCGAAATGTGAGTTCCACATTTCGACAATTTGATGTAAAGTTTAGCGGCTAACACTTCCATAAGTCGTAGTTAGACTATTTGGAATTCCACATTTCTCCAACGGATGTAGAGATGGACCCCGCGAAAGTAAAGGCAGTTTTGGACTGGCAAGCCCCAAGGACACGAAAACAACTGCAAAGTTTTTTGGGGTTTGTGAACTTTTACCGACAGTTCATCCCGTCCTTGCTAGTGTGGCTCTTCTATTAACAGATGTTTTGAGAACCAAACAATTAATCCAAAAGCTGCACCCAGGTTACCCGGTACAGTGGACATTGGCTTGTCAGCAACCTGAAAGCGTTGTTTGCAAGAGAGCCGATTCCAGTAAGCCATTCATGGTGCAGGCAGATGCCAGTGATGTAGCAGTGGCGGCGGTTCTCTTGCAAGCAAATGAGGAGGGATATCTGCAACCATGTGCATATACCTCCCGCAAGTTGAATGAGACTGAATGCAAATGGGCTGTATGGGAGAAGGAGGCCTTTGTGGTACGGTGGCCGTTGCTGAGATGGAGACATCTTTTGGAGGGGGGTAGCTTACCATTCGAGGTCAGAACGGATCATAAAAATCTGGAGGCTCTCCAAACCCCATGTAAACTCTCACCTAAGCAGGTCAGATGGGCATTATATTTCAGATGCTTTTAACTTTCGGCTGAAATATATCCCTGGTGGAAGAAATTTCCTGGCTGATGCCTTATCCTGTATGCCATAATATGCCAGCGACCATGAGGAGGTAGTGCAGGCCATAATTCCAGCTTCACTGCCTGAGGGTAGTCGAATACAACAGGTGGGGGTCACCGCTCAGTCAAAACCTCATACAACCGAGATAACTAAAGACATTCAGAAAGCCCTTGTGACGGATGAGTGGTTCCAGGCCAATCAAAAAATCCTCAGTTGCAGGGCTGGGTTGGCCTGGAAAGGAACCAAGGTCTATGTACCCAAAAGTCTACAGATGGAGGTGATGCAACAGTGTCATGATGTCTGAGTGGCCGGCCACTTTGGTTTTCTCAAAACATTACATTTGACCAACCATCAGTTCTGGTGGCCCAGACTCAAGAAGGACATCAAAGAATATGTGCGCAGTTGCATGACCTGTGCCACAATGAAGAAACAGCCAGGCAAACCTGCCGGACTCCTAAAACCCGTGGTGTCTCCTCTTAGGCTGTGAGAGGAGATAGCCATGGACTTCATTGTGGGCTTACCGGCCAGTCAGGGAAACACGGTGATCTGGATGGTCATCGACCTTTCCTCAAAACAGGCCCATTTTGTGGCTTGTTCAGGGTTGCCTTCAGCCAGGAAATTGGCTAAGCTTTTCATCGCACATATTTATTGATTATACGGGGTACCACAAAGCATTGGGTCTGACCAGGGGGTTCAATTTACTGCCAAGTTTTGGCATAAATTCCTGGCCATAATAGGGTCATCACAGGTTCTGAGCTCAGCGTTCCACCCGGCTACCAATGGAGCAGCTGAAAGGACCAATGCAATGGTGGAGCAATACATCCGGTGCTATGTTAAATCCCAGCAAACAGACTGGGCAGACTTGCTCCCCTTCGCCGAAGTGGTGTATAACAATGCCATCCATAGTAGTACCAGATTCACCCCTTTCCGGGACTGAATTCATATCTATACCTGAGTGCTCCCAACAAAAGCCAGAGGGTGTAGGGCTACAGGAATGGGTATCATGTATGTAACGTGTGGGGAAAGTCAGGGAGGCCATGTGGAAAGCGAGGGGAAAATACAAATCCCAAGCCGACAAAAAGAGATGACCACAAACCTCCTTTCATGTTGGCCAAAAAGTAAACCTGTCCACCAAGTACCTGAATCTGAAAGTGCCCTACAAAAAAACTCGCACCCAAATACATCAGACTGTTTCCAATAGTAAAAATCATACACCTGTCGCTGTTAAGCTACAGCTCCCGCCTTTATTGGGGAGGACACATCTGGAGTTCCACAGTAGCCTGTTACGTCCACTCAGAAAATCCATGTTATAGGGAACCCCTCCTCCTCCCCCCTGTTGAGGTGGGGGGGGGAAACATCATTATGAGGTGAAAGAAATCCTCATTTATCAATTGCATGAAAACTGCTGGAGCCCCTTGCAGTCAGAAGGGCATTACTCTGAACTGATAACTACCCAATGGGCAATTAAATGCGGTCTTCCACACATCCCTGATCTGTATCCAATAATATGCCTTCCTGTGATCCAGCTTGGTAAAGATACATCCCTCGGCCAAACAAGCTAGCATGTCTTTCATAGGAGGGAGGGGGTACATGTTCTCAATGGACACCCCATTAATCTCACGGAAGTCTATGCACAATTGCAAACATCCCCCGCCCCCTGGTCCTTTTCTCTAAGCAGTAGGGGTGCCACAATTCAAGACCTGGCTGGCTGAATAAATCCTCTGGCTAAGTTCTTCTTTATATATTTATATATAAATATATATTTATATATTTACTTACTTACTTAGTTACTTACTTACTTCTATACCGCCCTTCTCCCCAAGGGACTCAGGGCGGTGTACAGCCATATTAAAACACATATAAACTCACAAAATTTAAAAACAATTTAAAACGATTGTATAAAATTTGGCCCACAAAGTTAAAAGCTAACAAACACCCGATTTAAAATTCATATTAAGCCAGCCCGGCCTGTGGAACAAAAGAGTCTTAAGGGCGCAGCGGAAGGTACGCAGGTCAGGGATCATACGCACCTCTAGGGGCAGCTCATTCCAGAGGGCAGGTGCCCCCACAGAGAAGGGTCTCCCCCTGGGTGTCACCAGTCGACATAGTTTGGCCGACGGAACCCTGAGGAGTCTCCTCTGTGGGAGCGTATTGGCCGGCGGGAGGCTATTGGTGGCAGAAGGCAATCTTGTATATACCCAGGTCCTAAGCCATGGAGCGCTTTAAAGGTGGTAACCAACACTTTGAATCGCACCCGGAAGACCACCGGGAGCCAGTGCAGCTCGTGCAGGAGAGGTGTTACATGGGTGTGATGTGTCGCCCCCATAATCACCTGCATGGCCGCATTCTGGACCAGTTGGAGCCTCCGAGTGCTCTTCAAGGGTAGCCCCATGTAGAGAGCGTTACAATAGTCCAGATGGGAGGTGACGAGGGCATGAGTGACCGTGCGCAAGGCATCCCGGTCCAGAAAGGGACGCAACTGGCATATCAGGCGAACCAGATAAAAAGCTTTCCTGGCCATGGCCATCATATGATCTTCCAAAGACAGCCTTGCATCCAGGAGAACACCCAAGTTGCGAACCCTCAATGAGGGGGCCAAGATCTCGCCCCCAATAGTCAGCGATGGAGCCACCTGATTATACTGGGATGCCGAGAACCACAGCCACTCGGTCTTGGAAGGGTTGAGTCTGAGCTTGTTTCTCCCCATCCAGATCCACATGGTCTCCAGGTACCGGGACATCACGTCAAGGGCATCATTGGGGTGGTCCAGGGTAGAGATGTACAGCTGGGTGTCGTCAGTGTACTGGTGGAACTTCACCCCAAAACCACGGATGATCTCACCCAGCTGCTTCACATAAATGTTGAACAGAAGGGGCAAGAGGACTGACCCTTGCGGCACCCCACAAACAAAGCGCCTCGAGGTAGACCTCTATCCCCCTGCCAACACAAACTGTGTATGGTCGGAGAGGAAGGAGGAGAACCACCGCAATACGGTGCCCAACCTCTACAGAGAACATGCCCCCCACCCTAACTCTTCCAACCGGTGCAACATGATACCATGGTCGATGGTATCAAAAGCCGCTGAGAGGTCTAATAGGACCAGGACAGAGGAGCAACCCCTGTCCCGAGCCCTCCAGAGATCATCAACCAACACGACCAATGCCGTTTCCATGCTGTACCCAGGCCTGAAGCCCGACTGGAACGGATCCAGAAATGTCGTTTCATCCAGGTGCTGGGGGAATTGTCGCGCAACCACACTCTCAACAACCTTCGCCACAAAGCGAAGGTTGGAGACCGGACGATAATTAGCCATCACTGCCGGGTCCAGGGAAGGCTTCTTGAGGAGAGGCCTCACCACCGCCTCTTTCAAGGTGGCGGGGAAGTCACCCTCACCCAATGAAGCATTTATAATCCCCTGGAGCCAGCCTCGCGTCACCTCCCGGGAAGCCAGCACTTAGCAGGAGGGACACGGGACCAATAAACATGTGGTCGCGTTCAGTCCACTCAGAATCCTGTCCACGTCGTCAGGGGTCACAGGATCAAACTCATCCCAGATAACATTCTCAAGTCCTGCCTCAGTCATCCCCCCTGACACTACCCAGTCAGAGTCCAGGCCTTCCCGAATCTGAGTGATTTTGTCATACAGATACTGAACAAAATCCTCGGCTCTAACCTCCAAGGGGTCCTCCCACACTTCCTGGTGGAGCAGGAAGCGGGTCACCCTAAACAGGGCAGCCAGGCAATTATCTGATGACGCAATAAGAGCAGCAAAATATGTATGTTTTGCTGCTTTTATTGCCACTAGGTAATTCTTAATATGAGATCTTACCAGTGTCCGGTCGGATTCAGAAAGACTGGCCCTCCAACTACTCTCTAGGTGTCTTTTCTGGCGCTTCATCTCCCTCAGCTCCTCGGTAAACCAAGGAGCCAGGTGAGATCGGCGCCAGGTCAGAGGCCACGAAGGCACGACCTGATCCAGAGTTCCAGCAGCCACCCTATCCCAGGCAGCCACTAGGTCACTAGTCGAGGCGTGTGCCAGAGCCTCAGGGAATGGCCCAAGCTCCATCTGGAACCTATCAGGTTCCATCAGGTGCCTGGGGCGGAACCATCTTACCGGCTCCGCCTCCCTGCAGCGGGGTGTAGCGGTTCGAAGGTCAAGGCAAAGGAGAGAGTGATCCGACCATGGCAAGGGCTTGGTGACTATATACCCTTTCTCAAGATCACTCAACCACTGTCCAGAGACAAAAACCAGGTCCAGCGTGTGAACATCCGAGTGAGTGGCCCCGTCTTGTGATGAAGAGGCTTCCAGGGTGGATGGTTCCTTCACCACTGCAGCATCCGCCCCAGTCACTGTTCTCTCAGCCATCCCCTGAAACTCCCCAGCCAGAGAGAGAGAGAGGGGGGGGGGGGAGAGAGAGAGAGAGAGAGCTGACTTACTGTCACATTCCGTAGTTCAGCATCTAGAAACCTGAGACAACACAGTTCAGTTTGAAGCATTTATTCTTGAAAATATGAAACCTAGCACAAAGTGACCAACAAGCAAGATAGCAAAATAAAGTCAGTGCTAACTGTAATTTAACCCTTGCCCCTTAAGTATGTATGTTTATACCACCCCCTGGCATCCCCACCCCCTGGTGTCTGCTCACATTTAGCCCAGCAGGTTTGCGTGCGTGCCCGCCCCGCCCCATGGCTTTTGGATATCGACGCTCAGCTGTTTCGGCCGGTCTCCGCTTCCCAGCTGATTGCTGGCTATCTGTTTCCTATCTGACTGTAGGTCCAGGGCCATTCCCAGCAGTGCCTAGCCCAACGAAGCAGTGGTCTGGCGTTCACTCAGTGCTCAGCCGTTCCGCCTCTCAGCTGATGGCTCACATGGTGATGGTGAATCCTCCCCTCCCCGAGTGGCAACCCCAGGACAGCTCACTCACGGCTGGCCGTTTCGGGGCGGACACTCTGAGCTTGGCTATTTCCTGCAGATGTTTCATCGCTCAAACTAGATAATATCATCGGCGCCAAGCTCAGAGAGCACCAAGGACCCCTTACATAGTTAGACCTCAGTATAGAAAAGCATAGCTTAGGGTTGTCTAATGGTAGGACTGAGGAGCAATGAAAGTAACATCATAGGGGCACAGCAAAGAAAGGATGTTGCCAGACAAAGCTTCTACTGTGAGGGAAACAAATTCTTGGAGGAATGGGAGCAGGTTTTCAAAATAGAAACAAAGAAGGAATGTGCTAATTGGGGCAACCTTGAAGTCCTCAGTTCTGGTATGGATTATCTTTGCCAGCATAACTGATATATATCCACAAGTCTTAAAGTGGCCAGGTTTGAAGACCCCTGCTCTAAAGGACAGGGTCAGCATCTAAAGCAGGAAGCCCTAACCTGTGTCTGCTTGGTGTCTCCCAGACAGAATGCAGTTCACATGGCAAACATGCCCACCTTGCCTCCATCCTTAGCAAACGGGAAATGGATACTATCTCTTCTGCTCTACTCACCGGTTACGAAAAGTTATTTAAAATCTGGATTGGATTGTACAAAATCCCAAACGGGAAGGTGTGTATAAGTTGTATTGGTCACAGGGAGGGAAGGGAGTGAGTGGTATCTCTGAAGACAATGAAAAGCTCTGGGGGTGGGGGGGAGAGGAGGTGACAAGAATAAGCCAATCTGTCACTGGATTTACATCACGGCACAATTCCCCAGAACTTGACAAGAGCATGATAGCAATCCTAGTATATGGGGGGTTCCTTGGAGAGCCTTCAACACATTCAGTTTTGGATCTCAGTGCAACTTTGGGATCGTAAGAAGTTGATCTTGGCTATGTTACACACGCTGTCTAGATTGAGCTCGGAATGGACAAAGGGACAGAACCCAATTCTCTCTAAATGACACTGCTCCAAAAGAGCAATCAGCTTGTGTTTCCTTACTTATTCTACGTGGTTCCTAGCCAGCCTTGTGAGAGTACCAAAAGGACACTATTGCTCAGGGGTCTGTAGCTGGGGCAGAACAGACACGTTTATTCAGATCTGAGCAATAGTGTCCTTTTGGTTACTGCTAGATGGGTTGGCTGCTAACTTTCTTTATTACCTACCAAGCTCCAAAAACCAATGGCTAGTATAAAAGAATAACACCCTTGGGACCTTGGAGGTCTTCTAGTCGAAATCCCTGTTCAAGAAGGAGACTCTATACCATTTTAGTCAAATGATTGTCCAGTCTCTCCTTAAAAACCTCCAGTAATGGAGCACCCACAACTTTGTAGGCAATCCATTCCACTACTTATTTGTCTCACTGTTAGGAAGTTTCTCCTTAATTCCAGGTTGCTTCTTTCTTTGATTAGTTTCCATCTGGTGCTTCTTGTCTTGCCTTCAGGTGCTTTGCAGAATAGGTTGGCCCAATCTTCTTTGTGACAGCCCCTCAAATACTGGTATCATGTCATCCCTATTCCTTCTTTTCTCTAGGCTGATCATGCCCAATTCCTGAAAGCTTCATATATTTTTATTTCCAGGCCTTTAATCATCTTAGCTGCTCTTCTTTGCACTTTGGAGACTTTTCCAAAGTCTCAGCATTTTTTTTGTAATGTGGTGACCCAAACTGAATGTTGGATTCCAGGTGTGGTCTGACTAAAGGATGGTCCCTGTCACAATTACTGTTTTTGAGCCGGGTTTTGCCTAATTTGTACTTGTACCTTTGGGGGGATTTTTGCCTAGGTGTAAATCCTTACTTTTCTCCACATTAAAATTCATTTTGTTGGATAGGCCCATTGTTCAAGTCTATCAAGATCTTTTTGGATCTTAAGCTTGCCTTCTGGGGTGTTGGTTATTCCTGCCACCTTAGTGTCATCTGCAAAATTGATGAGTTTTCCTATTCCCTCATCTAAATCATTTATGAAAATACTGAAAAGTACTGAGCGTAAAATGGAACCACTGCTTTCTTCCCTCCATGTGGATATGGTACCATTAAGGACTACTCATTGAGTAACGTTTGTCAGCCAGATACAAATCCATATGGTGATGATGCTGTCTATCCCACATTTTTCTAGCTTACCAAGAAGTAGGTTGTGGTCTACTTTGTCAAATGCCTTACTGAAGTCTAAGTATACTATGTTCAGAGCATTTTGCTACTCTGCTAATTTAGTCAAAGAATAAAATAAGATTGATTTGGCATGACCGGTTTTTAACAAACCCATGCTGTACATGGTTGCTGTACAACCCCTCTAGTTGTAACTTTATTTGTTTCTTAATGTTTGGAGATCTGTTTTCTTATTATTTTTTCCAGTGTCTTCCCAGGTATTGATGCTAGGCTGATTGATCTGTAATTTCTTGGATCTGTTTTTTTCCCTTTGTCAAAGATGAGAACCACATCAGCTCTTTTTCAATCCACTGGTAGTTTCCCAGTGCTCCAGAATTTTTGAAAGATTTGGTACAATGGTTCTGAGAAAACCATAAGCCAGCAGCTTCAGATCTCTGGGATATAATCCATCAGGTCCCAGTGATTTATATTCATGAAGATCAGACAGGTGTTCTCTTACCATTTTGTTTTTTTTAATTTTTATTTCTAGTCTGCCTTTTATGGTTACGTTTTTGGTAGGTTGGGCTATAGTTTCTTTTCGTGTGGACTGATGCAAGGAATGAGTTAAGTTACTCTGCTTTCTCTCTACTGCCTGTTACTTCATTGCCTTCTTCTCTTTGGTGAACCGACCGTTATGTACATGTTGAAAGAAACTTTTTTCATTATCTTTGACTTTTGTTGCAAGTCTTTGTTCATTTTGAGTCTTTGTTTCTTGGATTTATCTTTGCAGATTCGGGCTATCTGCTGATATTCTGCCTTAGTTGTGTGTCCCTCCTTACATTTTTTGTACTTGTCCTTTTTTGTCTTTCAGTTTATTGGAGAGATATTTGTGTAACCATGCTGGATTTCTTGTTTCTTTTTCAGTGGTATTGTGCTGGACTGGACTTATATTTTTCAGTTTCCCTGAAACTCTGTATGCATGTAATCACCTGAGCCTGAATTTATTCTCTCATGTTTTAGAACAGAATGTAGAATATAGAACCCTAGGGATAGAAGGGATCTCAGGTCTTCTAGTACAACCTCCTGCTCAAAGTAGAAGCCCTATCAATTGGTTGAAGCCCAGTAGAAGCCCAGTCAATTGGTTGTTCAGTCTATTTTTGAAAGCCTCCAGCGATGGAGTACACACAACTTCTGGAGGCAAGCTGTTCTACTGATTCATTGTTCTGTCAGAAAATTTCACACTAGGGTGGATCACTTTTTGATGATCTTCCACCCATTACTTCTTGCCCTACCTACAGGTGCTTTGAAGAATAGTCACCTCTGCTCTGTGGCAGCCCCTCAAATATTAGAAGACTGCTATCACATCACCCCTAATTCTTCTCTTCGTTAGATAGACATACTCAGTTCCTGCAAGCGGTCATCATGTTTCAGCCTCTCACCCTCTAATCTTTCTAGCTCTTCTCTGCACTCTTTTCAGAGTCTCAACATTTTTTTTGTATCATGGTGGCCAGAACTGGATTCTAAGTATTCTAAGTGTGGCCTCACTAGTGCAGTGTTAAGCAATGCTATCACCTTTTCTGATCTTGAGCCTATCTTGGTCTATCACCTTTTTTTAAATTTTTTGTTTTTTAATTTGATTTTTATGCCGCCTTTCTCCGGAGACTCAGGGCGGCTTACAGTGCGTTAAGCAATAGCCTTCATACTTTTGTATATTTATACAAAGTCAGCTTATTGCCCCCACAAACTGGGTCCTCAATTTACCTACCTTAGAAAGGATGGAAGGCTGAGTCAACCTTGAGCCTGGCGGGATTCGATCTTACTTTAATTGCAGACAGCTGGTGTTAAATTACAGTGCTTCTGTCTGTTCAGCTAAATCAGGCTCCTTTTTGGTAGCTGAAGCGCACTGCTGGCATATACTTAACCTGTTGTCCCCTAGGACAACTTGATTCCTCTTACATTTGACCCTTTGGGTGTTGAGAAGTACCTTTGAGAAGAAATATCCTCATTTCTGCAAAATTCAGAAAAACACTTGGGGAGATGTTGCTTTCTCTCTCTACAGACACGATTCAGATGGTTAGACGCAGCCGTGGTGGAGTACGTTCCTTGGGCACCCTCTGAACCTTCCACCTACAAAGGGGATTGTGTCCAGATACATGGCAGTGGTAAGAAGGTATTCTGTTCTTGTAAATCAGACTTCTCAAGCCTATGTTCTCCAGATGTGTGAAAAAGCACAACCTTCCAATCCTCCACAGCCAATATGCATGAAGTCAGAGACTGCGTGGGCTTCGTTTCTGAATGAATCCTATTTAGTAATTTATGTAAACTTAGGGATCATTTCTATCACTAATGACTCTAAAGAGTGTATGCAACCATCCAGTTGAGTAGAGGTGGGGAATAGTGTCTCCTTTATGAGTTGTGGATTTCAACTCTCAGAATTCCTGAGGCACGGCTATCATTCTCCACCCCTGCAGTAGAAGGCAATCATGTTAGGTGGTAGCCAAAGCAAACACCTTTGCCATCATCTCCATCATACATAGGAAGATCACTATCTTCCATGCTGCTAGGGGGAACCACTTATCAAATAGTCCCAAAGGTGTCCCCCCCCCCCAAAAGGCAACTGCTCTTTCTTGGTCTTCTGTTTGATAATGTTTCCCTTCTCATTGAAGAAGCTTCTTTAGTTCATCATGGAATTCCAGTTGCATTTGGAAAAAGCACAACTTTGGGACAACCGTGATCGGGATGATTGAGAATCTCCATAGACATTCACCTATCAAATCAATTACTGAAGACTTCCTGAAAAACTTGGTGGCTTTTTGGAATTCCAACAGAATTCTGAATTGGCCAAAACGTGAAACAAACGCTTACTGCCAAAGTGGGTTTGGACAGCATGTTAATCCACAGCCCTGTAGACATGCACAAAATCTAATAAAATACCTAACTGAGTTTTGCATATTCTTCAAATTGTAGCTGCTGGCATTCCAACTGACCCGGGTCGACACGGGTTAGTTTTGTTAGCTTAGACCTGGATTAATTTTTTTCCATGGCTTACGAAGATGTGCAAACTTTACTTAGCCAGAGGGTCAGTTTATTGCACAAATCCAGTTAAGACCTTAATTGACTGAGCAAAAAAAGCTCACCCAGCCACAATGGGATGCAGAGAGATGTTTTTCCTACTTTTATCATCTAGCTTACTTTTGCTTTACCCCCTCTTCCAAGTCCTGACCCTGGAGAATTCAATATTCCCAACAGCATCACGACTGAAGTGATGGCGTTGTTTTTTAGGTGTGAGAAGGGAAACTCATAAAACCTGTATTGAGGCCTTGAAAGAAGCTGAACCCAGTTAAGCTCAACGAAGCTCATTGATGATCTCAATTCCAAGATCATCAGAATGGGACATATTCATTTTGCCCTTGGTGTAATGCCACCTATTGTCCTTCCTCACTCCTTTCTCTGAAGATCTCAACAACACTCGTGTCATGGCTGCCCTTTTGCTAAGCTGCATGTTGCAAGCTGACAGCCTGTCATCAGTAACTGGGGGGCAGGAACGCAGGGAGGGAACTCAGAGGAATAGAAACCAAGCAGTGCCATCCCGTGAGATGCATCAGCTGTCTCAGGTTGTTAAGCAAATCTGGCTTCCCCATTTCCTTTTCTTGTCAGAAGGTTACGAAAAGGATCACATGACCTCAGGACACTGCAAGAGTCATAAATATATGCCAGTAGTCACATGTCCAAATTTTGTTAACTTGATCATAAGAGTACTGCAACAGTCAAAACCAGTCATAAACCATTTTTTTCAGTGCTGTTGTAACTTTGAATGGTCACTAAATGAATGGTTGTAAGTTGAGGACTACCTGTAAACTATAATGGCAAAAGTATGTTTAAATGTTCCTATCCAAAAAAGTTAATCCTTTGTGACAAAATACTGTTTTCTTAGGTACAAATTCTAAGATTGTTACAATAAAATTGCAACAAAAGTCCAATCAATTATTTGATTTCTTCTAGACTATAAATATTGGAGTCTCCAGTTTTGTTGTGTCAAACAGCCCTATCTGTGCAAGATGGCTATGTACTGAATGTAGCTGGAAGCACCTTGAAGGTTGGAAGCCAGAATCTCCCTGGCTACTACAACATCAGCCTGCTGACCCACAGAAGAAGCCTGTGCATCAGACTTTCTTTTCCATGTGGTGTCACTAATCAATAAACTCTAATCCGAGGGCAGATTATGCTTTAAAATTTTTCTCTTGTGTGTTTTCATTCATTGAGAGGACTCCCGGTGCTCATTGCCAAAAAACTGAACCAAATCCAAAATGAACCAATCGTGGCAGCACTGAGAATGTTCCCTATGGGAGATATATGGCACTCCAACATCAAAAACATCTCTGAAACCACCAACAGACCATTAGAACCATGCGGCATCACCGTGGCACACAAACCAATTAGAGCTTCCTGAAATATCTTAAATAACCTGAAAGACTCAGAAGGAAAGGGGTCTCTGCAGGCAGGCGGGGGCGGGGGAGGTTTTGTCCGATTTAAGCAGACTACAATGGGAGACGGGATGAATCCTTCTAAGGTTCTTTGGTAATTTAAGTTCAACAGTTATTGGATTTGTAATCCTTACGATGGGGAAAGGATCCACAGATTTAGAGCCAAGCTTTTTCAATGGTTGCCTAGATTGCAGATATTTGTAGAGAAATAAGCTTCATGAAACTCCTTTTTGGGGCCATTTTTATCAGCATATTTTTCATAAGTTTCCCTAGCCTTGTCCAATACCTGACAGAACAATGGCCAAGTAGTTTGCGATTGATTTATCCATCCTGTTAGGGAAAGGCACAGGTGCCTCTTGTGGTAGTTCCAACATGGCTACAAAGCCTCTGCTAGTTGCAAAGCCAGTGCTGCTATGTACTACATTGTTATAAGCTACTTCTGCAAATGGGAATAGCTCTGTCCAATTGTCTTGCTGGTAATTGATAAAACATCAAAGGTATTATTCCAACTGTTGGTAAGTTCACCGGCACCATTAATCTGAGGATGGTACAAGGAATTTAGACCTTGGGTGGTGCCTAATGACTTCAAAAACTCCTGCCAAAAATGAGAAGTGAACTGCACTCCATGATCGGTTATGATACTCTTGGGAGCCCCATGTAGACGATAAATGTATTGGACAGTTTGGCCAGGGTTCATGCAGAGGGGATCTTTGGGCCTGCTACAAAGTGTAATGAGCAGGCTCCATTAGGTTTGTACCTTGAAAACTACCTGTACTTGCAAAATTCTACTTCCACAGCCACTTTCTGGATGGGTTGTGGTTGACGGAATCTCAGTGTATTGCTGGATTCCATTTCTCTAGTCATGTGAAGCTCAGAATTAAAGCCTTGTCGTCCCCACCACCACCACCACCACGTGAGCCATCTAATTGTTGGAATGCTACTGGTGCTTTTAGCTTACGGAATTGCATTCCAAGGCTAGGGATGGGCTTATAAGGCAATGGATATACCCACAATCTCCTAATTCTTCTTTCTGCCCTGAGGAGACTGCTTTCAAGTTCATCCTCACCACCATTGGTTTCGAGTAACCACACATCAGTGGATCATTGTTGCTGTTGCCACCATGCTCTTCAACTGGCTTCTGGGTTTTCACTGGGGCATCCTCCTCCTCGCTGGAAGGCAGAGAACCATTTGGTTCCCCCCCCCCAATTGGTGGTGGACTTGGGTTTCACCATCACTGCTCCTCTTTTTGGTGGGGCTTTCTTGGTTGCTGGCCTCGGATGTGGGTTCGAGCAGTCGACTGCTCAGTGACCCTCTTTACCACCATGGTAAAGCCATTACGGTAAAGCCCCCCTGGGCTTTGTTTGTAGCCATGTGATTTGGATTCAGTCACTGCTGCAACAGTGGCCATTTTTAACTCTGTGACTTGCCTGTGCCGTTTGGGGTTACGACATGCAATTTCCTGAAACCGGTCTTTTTGTCCCTAGTCACATGGTCAAACAAGATCCAGTGATTTTTGCAGCTGGCGCCGAGTTTCTTTTCGGGTTTTTTTTTTTTTTTTTTTTTTGGTGCTGTGTGGAATTGAGGACTAGTGCTTTAATGGAGGGCTAGAATTGCTTCTGTAAGTCTTTTAAAATATTCTTTTTTGTTATTCTATAGTACTGAAGTTTGTTTGTAAGCCCTTTGGGAATTGCTCTGCTTTTTAAGTATTATACTTTGCAAATTATCGTGTTTGTTCAGTTTAAGAAAGAAAAGGAAGGGGGAGAACCAACTTCGACTTTCTTCCAGCAACGTTCCCAGAGTTTTCTTCTTCCCCTTTAGCCACCAAGGAGGGCACGCAGATCTGCAAATTGCGTTGGAGAATCAGGGAGGAAAACACCAGAAAATGTGATGCATGGAGGCACTGCTCTTGCAAAGGAGGCGCTTCTGTGTGGAGAGGTGTAAGGCAAGGTGCTTGCCGCCTGGTCTGCCCCTTCTCCAGACTACCCAGGCTGAAGGTGGTCCTTCCTCTTTTTACAGAAAAAATGTGGAAATGGACTGATTATTCATCCATTCCCTATGTATCCTGGGATGAAACCTTTCCTAGACGAAGGAAATACCTGAGTTTCATCCAGCTGTCTGCCTCGTCAGGTGAGAATGGAACACCATCCATAGAATGATGGGGTTGGAAGACATTGTGGAGGTCTTCTAGGAAAGGAATCCTCAGACTGTCCGCCCAAATCTCCAGAAATTAGGTTGGTCCTCCTAATATGCAACAGGTTGGGAAGGAGTGAGAGATGTCCTCAAAGACCAAACTTCAAATGGGCTGGTCTACAAATTGTCCTTTCCTCTACCATCTGCCTTTCCTTCTCCTCCATCACCACCACTACTACCACCACCATCATTCGCCATTTTCTTTTCCTTCCTCCATCACCATTTCTCTTCCTTCTCCCTCTCCTCCATCCTTCTCTTCCTCCTCCTGCTTCCCCTTCTCCCCCTCTGATAGACCCCATCCTATTGCCATGCATCCATTAGAATATAAAATATTGTATATTCCAATGTACCAAAAACCTGATCCAGGTAATACATTGTTGGTAGAATATGACCTACAGCTTGCAAAGACTGGGAACATGCTGTAATTACAAAGTACAGTGAACTCAACCAGGAAGGCCTTAAACTGAAGTCTAGAGTCAGTGATGACAGTCCAAAGATAGCATGTCAGATAAGGAGTTGTGCACTACAAGAACGGGAGAAATTGTGAAACCCTCATAAACATAAACCCTCATGGCTTGAAAACAAATATCAGGAAAATATATCATTATCTATTAGAACAAGATATGCTAGAAGAGCAGGTAAAAGAAACAATGTTAATTTGGAGCAAATATTTCGTCTATAGTATTGACTTAGATAAGTGGCAGGATCTTTGGGAGAGAAACATAAAAATTACCTTAGCTACTACATACAAAGAAAATTTATATCAGATGTTTTATAGGTGGCATCTCCCACCCACATGATTAGCAAAAATACGCAAAAAACATTCATCGAGGTGCTGGAAGTGTGAGGTAGTGGCAGAAACCTTTTACCACATGTAGTGGGAATGCCCAAAAGCCACAAAATTTTGGCAATTGATAGACAATAGATAGAGGAGATACTAATGCAAAATATTAAAGCAAAACCAGAATTCTTTCTGCTAAGTATTATCGAGGGCATATACAATAAGACCACAATTTACCTAATGTTACATATTCTAACAGCAGCAAGATTAGCTTTTGCACAAAAATGAAAAAACAAAGAGACTCCCACAGAAGAAGTGTTAGCCAAAATATTATTTTGTGCGGAAATGAACAGACTGACCCTGGAACTTAAAGATAAGGATGAATCAGAGTATTATGAAATCTGGAACAAATTTTTACTATTGGCTGGAAAGGAAGAGAAATGCTGGGAAATAGGACTACTGAGAAGTAAAATGTTTGGAAGTTTTTTATACTAATTTGTTATGATAGATATGACTGAATTAGATATTGAAATAACCTATATGGATGAAAGAATATATATATTATTAACAATTAACAATGGCAACTACCTATAAGGAAACTTTCTATAAAATTTTATAGGTAGCATTTGCCACCAGCAAGACTAGCGAAGATGTTTAAAAATATGTCCGCAAAATGTTGGAAATGTAACCAAATATCAGGTTCCTATTACCACATGTGGTGGACTTATTCAAAAGCAAAAAAATTCTGCACGAGAATACATACACGGTTAGAGAAAATGATAAAACAACACATAGATTTAAAACCAGAAATATTTCTGTTAGGTATATTACCAGAAAATTATAACAAAGGGACTACATATTTAATAATACATGTGTCAATGGCAGCGAGAATTGTATTTGCATTCAACTTGGGAAAATGAAGACATACCTACAGATGAAAATATAATTAGAAAAATATTAGACTATGCAGAGATGGATAGATTAACGTTAAATATAAAAGATAAGGAAAAAACAGAATACTTTTCAACATGGGATATATTCTATCAATGGCTGAATAAAAACAGGGATGAAATCCAGCAGGTTCTGACAGGTTCTGGAGAACCGGTAGCAGAAATTTTGAGTAGTTTCCCCAGAGTCGGGAGGGAATGGGGATTTTGCAGTATCCTACCCCTGCCACACCCACCAAGCCACGCCCACAGAACCAGTAGTAAAAAAAATTGGATTTCATCCCTGGATAAAAGCAGTGGGAAATGGAAGATGAAAGATTAATAATATATATATAAGAAAAGAATTTTCTTTTCTCAATTCTTTTCTGAATTCCTGGAAAATAGAAGGGAAAGAAATGGAGATAGTGACAGACAGGCTGCAAGAGGAGTGCAGATGGGGACTGCAGCCAAGAAATTAAAAGAAATTTTAGTTTTTGAGGTTGTTGTTCTTTTCAGTTTTTTTTAATATAAGGGCCAAATTATTTAATATGTTTTAAACTGTTTTTAAATTTTATGGATATATGTGTTTTATTGTGGCTGTGCACCATCCTGAGTCCCTTGGGAGAAGGGCGGTATAAAAATTTATTTATTTATTTATTTATTTAAATTTATTTGAATTTATTTAAATAAATAAATTTAAATAAATAAATAAACAAACAAACAAACAAATGCTCCTGAGGTGGAAAGCTACGGCAAATCTAGACAGCATACTAAAAAGCAGAGACATCACCCTGCCAACAGAAGTGTGTATAGTCCAGGCTCTGGTTTTCCCAGTTGCAATGTATGGCTGTGAAAGCTGGACCATAAGAAAGGCTGAGAGCCAAAGAATGGAGGCCTTTGAACTCTGGTGCTGGAGAAGACTCCTGCGAGTCCCTTGGACTGCAAGGCGATCCAACCGGTCAATCCTAGAGGAGATCAACCCTGACCGCTCTTTATGTTCTATCAATGGTTGGATAAAAGCGGTGGAAACTAAAAGATGAAAGATTAATAATATATCTATAAGAAAAGAAATATATAAAAATATTATATAATATACAGTAAGAAATTGTATTTTATATATATATAAGCAAACATTAGTATTAATATTAGTTATTGTTATTATCATTATTTTTATTAGCAGTATTATCATTATTGCATAGTAAATGATGTAAGAATTTTATCATAAATAAGCAATTAGTAGTATTTTAATTATGGTTGTTTTTATTATTATAATTATTACTCTCAGTATATATTAATACTTTGTATGAACAAATGGATCCAGACAATACACTGCTCATTAAGTATTTGTGTATTTTAATGAATTAAAAAAATTAAAATCAGTGTACATGAGGAGAATAAAATACATTTTAAGGGTACAAATAAGCAATCAGGAAACAACCAATATCAATATGAATCGTAAGGATGCAAGCAATGAAGCTACAGTCAGGCAGTTTTTTATTTTAACCCCTTTTAAAACCGCTTACCTGCAGATGGAAAAGGAGACAGAGAGAGAGAAATCTCTCCCTCCTCTGAGGTAAAAAGACTCGCGCCAGAAAATGGAGGACGCGGGGTCTTGGCAGGCTTTTTAGCTGTCTGTTTCACTGCCTGTAGAGCCCAGCTAGGACTTAAAAAGCGCTAGACTGTAGACTGCCCTCTACAGGCAGTGAAACGGACAGCTAAAAAGCCTGCCAAGACCCCACGTCCTCCATTTTCTGCACAACTATCTATCTATCTATTCTAATTAATCCTATCTAGTTATCTATTCTAATTAATACTATCTATCTATCTATCGATCTATTTATCACCTATAAGATAACAGACATAAGTGTAAAGATGATTATGAATACAGGGTAATTTAGGGTCAGAGAAAAGAGACTCTCAGCCCTGACTAGGTATTTTTTTACCTCAGGGGGGAGAGAATTTTTTCTCTCTCCTTGCTGGCTTCGTCAAACAAAATTTTACGAATTCAAACCCACAAAATTAAGAAAATCAAAACGTGACAGGGACGATGGGCAAGGAATTTATTTGTTCATTCATCCATTTCATTAATTAATTCGTAATTTTTGACACGTAAAATTAATGACGGTAATTACGGTAATTAATTTTACTTGTCAAAAATTAATTAATTAATTAATTAATTTTACATGTCAAAAATTACAAATTCAAACCCACAAAATAAGAAAATCAAAATGTGAAAGGGACGATAGCCAAGGAATTTTAAAAAGCAATTTAAAAAAATCACAGTCTGTACTGAAATCAGCCCATTAAGTGTTCCATGTGTTGCTGACTTTAGTTTTGTCTTATTTAACTCCAGCCAGAAAATTGGTGGCTGATGCCCTCCTGGAAGAGACAACATTTTCTCTCTTAACGAAACGTCTGAAGGAGAAAATAGGGATGGAGCCCATCAAATCTTTGGCGGCTTCTTTCCAAAGGAACTTTTCCAAGGATCAGGAAACAGGCAGGACTCTTGGAGAGTCGTGAAAGGGAGCACAGAAGAGTAACAAAGATGGTTAGAGGACTGGAGGCTGAATTGGGCATGGCTAGTCTAGTGAAAAGAAGGACTAGGGGCTACACCATAGCAGTGTTACAACAAGAGGGGGGTCAGACTATTCTACAAAGCATCGGAAGGCAGGACAAAAAGCAATGGATGGAAACTTATCAAAAAGACATCCAACCTAGAACTAAGGAGAAATTTCCTGACAGTGACAGCAATTAACCAGCGGAACAACTTGTATCCAGAAGTTGTGGGTGCTGTATCACTGGAGGTTTTCAAGAACAGATGGGACAACCGTTTGTCTGAAATGGCACAGTGTCTGCTGCTTCAGCAGAGGGTTGGGCTAGAAGCCCTCCAAGGTCCCTCTCAACTCTGTTATTCTATTAAAAAAGCAGCTCGACAACCAGTGATCAAAAGTGCCCTTCCAAAGTGAGACGAAAGCATTTGAGCAGTAAAGATGCTGAAGACATGAAGTTCATTCAGATGAAACTAATTTCTTTAGGAAATTCATACCACAGTACAAAAGATTGGAGGCTTCCTTCTGCCGGCTGAATCATGGAGTTATTTCTTCCTGAAATAAAACTACTGAACAAGACAAGTCATAGATATAATGGCTGATATTCTTGGTCAATTGATCAGCAATGAACTGAAGAGGAGATATTGCTGTGATTTGGGACAGTCTGTCCTAACAAGATGCTCGTGATGTGCATTGGGACTGCACCCCCATATTTCCCATCCTTTCTCCCTGCGGCTAGGAATGCCGGGAGTCCCCATCCCAATGCCTTGGGACGACACAGGTTCGAAGGCTGATGCGGTATCATAAAGATGATTGAGACTTGGGACTTGGGAGGCAGAGAGTAGACGGGGGCTGGGTCAGTCAGAATTTTTACTACTGGTTCTCCGAACTACTCCAAATTTCCGCTACCGGTTCTCCGGAACTAGTCAGAACCTGCTGAAACCCACCTCTGGTCTGCACTTGAGAATAGGGTTGGACTAGAAGACCTCCAGTGTCCCTTCCAGTTCTAGGATTCTTTGTTTCAAAGTCTCCTTTTTCCAAAATGGTCACTTTGGGTCTGTCATAGAGGGGGTTTAAAATGCGCTGATCTGGCTTTCTCCATGATGTTATATCAACCTCCTGTCCATTAACATGTCTGCACAAAGTTTGTCCTTTCCTCACACCAGCCTCCTTTTCCTACCATAGACTAAAACACTCCTCCTAGATGTCTATCTTGCTCTCAAGAAGATTTTTGTCAACTCTTTGGGATCTGCTGGTGCATGTTTTTCTCTTTCCAGCATGTATTTCCCATTGCCTGGATCACTGCTCAGCCATGGCATTTCCACATAAAAAATGATCTTGATGTGCTTCTGGCTTCAGTAGATATTTGTCCTTGTAGTGCCTGTTTGCCACAATTACACACAACTCCCAAACCCACTCATAAATAAATCGTTCAGAAAGAACCAGCATTGTACCCAGAAGGAGCAAAAGCTCACAATTCTCCTGACAGCATTCAAAGACTGACCTGTAAGCAGCCTCCATCCGAAAGCAGCCTCTAGGATACGTCAGGGGGGAGCCACCGATTGATAGAGGGGACACGTCTGGCTGGTCCAAAGCATTTAATAACGAGATGCTAACCACAGGTTCCTTTTTTTAAAGGCAGCTAAACCAGTGCCAGTCAAGGTATTACAGGTGGGGGATTGACTTGTTCAGGTTCTCATGAAGTTCTCCTCATGTGTGGCTTTTTATGTTTCTGCAATTTACCAAAAGGCCAACGAAAGGAAAAACTGTTCCTCAAGGACCTCTAGATTTCTTTTTCATTATCTAAAAACAGAAAGATTGAAGGACAGAGTGGAGTCCATCCAGGCCACCATTCTATGTCCCACAGAGGTCAACCCAGGAGTCTTTAGGCAATTCAGTAGCAAGAAGAGGGTGGCAAGCTGTTGGACAGTTAAGGATGCTACTGTAATTTATTCATATTCCAATGAAGGTGAATCTATGTGTTCCAGGAGAATGTTGAGGGAACTAATTTGGGTCAGTCACCGGGAACAGAGGTTTTGCCTTCTGAGCTTTTGGACTTGTGCTGGAGCCCATCTTCAGGGAACTTCTCTCTAGCAGAGGGTGGGCTTTGGGTTGTTCTGTTTGTGGTATTTATATGGTGCATATTGTATGTGGCTTGTTAGATGTTGATTGGGGTATTGATGGCTGGCTATTAAGTCATTAGCTGAAGTTTGTGCTGCCAAGCCCTCGCCTCCCAAGTATTTGAGCAAGTGGTGGTAAATCAGCACTCTTGTTGACTGAGGAGCGGGCCGTTTCCTAGGCTTCAATCACTTCCCTGGCTGTTTCTGTGCCTGCTCGTCCAACAGTCTTGAGTCAGGAGGTGATAAACAGCCAGAAAGACTAGGAGTTGATGAGATCCCATCCTCCTCCCTGAATTTATCCAATCTCCTTCTGAAATCAACACAGCTGGAGGACATCAATACATCTGGTAACAGCAGCTCCTTGATTTAGTTTGCTGTTTCTTTTACCTTCCAGATGGGGTTCGCCTCTTTTTGTGTGCCCTTTTTGGGCTTCCTGGTGGCCTCTTTCTTCATACAAGGTAGGTCTTTGTTGATGCAAAAAAATGTTGAAGCATTTCTAGAAAGAGAAGAGCCACATAGATGGTATGAGGTCTGGAGGCTAAAGTGTATGAGGCTAAGGGAACTAGATATGTCTAGTCTAGCAAAGAGGAGGACTAGGAGTGACATGATAGCAGGATTCCAGTACTTTAAGGGCTGTCACAGAGAAGAGGAAGTTGACTTAGTTTCCAAAGCATAGAAAAGCAGGACAAGAACCAATGGGTGGAAACTCATTAAAGGAAGATCCAGCATGGAAATAATAAGTTTCCTATCTTGACAGCGAGAAAAATTAATCAATGAATAGCTTGCCTCCCGGAGTTGTGGATGCTTCATCACTGGAGGTTTTCCATTTGATTGGGATGCTATGAAGTGTCCTGCCTTGAACACAAGATTGAACTAGAAAACCTCCGACGTCCCTTCCAGCCCTAGGATTCTCTGATGGACAACTCAAAAAATGGTTGTAGTTCCAGCCATACAAATTGGGGAGAAAATGCCCCGTCATGGCAGGAAAATATAAAGATTGCCATCACAAAACGGAATGTAAGCTAAGCTCTCTCCTCAGATCTTCAAGTATTGAGATGACGAAGGTCAGGAAAAGCTCTCGAGGCAATGTTATTCACCCTGGACAAATTGTGGGGTTCACAGGAATGGGAGTCAGAGCCAGAATGTGGGCCCAACCATGCAATCAAAGCCATATTCTGGCAGATATGTGTTGTGACATTATGTAGGTTATAGGAACCCCAAATTAACCAAAGGGTTTGGGCACCAACATTCAGCTAAGCACAAACAACATTTACACACCATTCAAGAGAGACAATCAGAAAGCCAAAAAGGAGACCAAAAACCTCAAATACCCCCTTGCCAGCAATCAACAACAGGTAAACAAAGATTAACCAAGATTAATAGCAGACCAACAATGAATTAGTAAACAATGGGTCAAGGAATTTGTGAAACCGAAGAGCAGAAAATCCACCCATCCATCCGTTGGTATTTAAGCAAAGGGTGTCCTGAGACCCTTTCCAGCCAATTGGTCCAGATATCGTTCCTTGTTGAGTTGCTCTTTTGTTTTCTTCTTCTGACCCTGTTACTTGAGGGGAGGCTGCCCCTACCTGTCTTCCCAGCCTCTCGCCGTACTTTGCACCCCATCCAGGTCCTGGCTTCCCTCCAGCTGGGCACCGTCCTGCCCTTATTTCTAGGGTGTCTCTTTTCTTCCCCTTTTTCAAGTCCCTTCTCCTCCCCCTCTTCTCAGTTTGAATCTATGGGCTCAGGGTGGGTGACCCCCATCTCCTCCTCTTTGACAACGCCTTCTCTTTCCACCAACAGGCCTGGAAGCAGTATCTTGTCCCCTGAACTGGTTTCTTTATGAGCAGCATTGCTACGGATTTTTCGAGAATAAACTGACCTGGAACAATGCAGAGGTAAGAGGAGCCCCATCCACCTCCATGTTTGGATGTCCAGTTCCAGCTCAGCCTATTGGATTGCTTTCTGAGCATAATGCTTCCCTGTGGGAAGGGAGGGAGGGAGGGAGGGAGGATGGAAGGAAGGGAGGGAGGGAGGGAGGAGTGAGCAGAGTTGTCCAAAGATTATGGTAAAAAAAAAAGGCAATTTGCTGGCCACAACAATACGATCATGGTTGAAACCAGGGGTCCTTAGAGCTCTCTGTGTCATTTTCCATAGTTCAGCATCCAGAAACCTCAGACAACACAGTTCAGTTTGAAGCATTTATCCTTGAAAGCGTGAAACCCGGCACAAAGTGACCAACCAGCAAAGCAGCAAAACAAAGTCACTGCTAACTGCAGTTTAGTCCTTCCCTCTTAAGTATGTGTGTTTATCCCACCCTGTGGCATCCCCACCCCCTGGTGTCTGCCCACATTTAGCCCAACAGAAGGTTCATGTGTGCACCCATGGCTTCCAGATGCCGATGCTCAGCTGTTTCGGCTGGTCTCCGCTTCACAGCTGATTGCCGGCTATCCGCTTCCCAGCTGACTGCAGGTCCAGGGCCATTCTCAGCAGTGCCTAGCCCAATGAAGCAGTGGCCTGGCGTTCACCTGGTGCTCAGCCATTCTGTCTCTCAGCTGATGGCTCACGTGGCGATGGTGGATTCTCCCCTCCCTAATGACAGCCCTGGGTCAGCTCACTCGCGGCTGGCCAATTTGGGGCTGATATGCAGCCCCCTCCTACCATGGAGACATCTAGAAGGCAAAAGTTGGTTAGTTGGTTATTGGGCTCATGGTACTCTCTGCACCTGGTTTGCGCAGATTCTTATGGTGGAACCTTTTAACTAGTCGAGGAGCCCTTACATCCCTGCTCCTTACCCATGAGGCCTCCGACAGGGGATACCCTTTCCATGATACTAGATACTGTAGTGCCCCCCTGTGTATATGGCAGTCTAGGATTTGTTTGACTTTATAGTGGAGCTCCCCTGCCTACCTGAAGAGGGCAAGGTGCCTGCCCTGCGGCCCCCCATATACTGGAGGTCCTCACAGGCCGCAGCAAGCTACTATGGAACACCGAGGGAGTTTCACCTCCACTGTCACTGCGTTGATGAATAGGGAATAGGGCTTGGGGACTGCGTATCAGTCCTGCCGCGCCGTAGCTCAGGGCCAGAGAATTCACTTATTGACCTGGCAATGCCTAGGAGTATGTTCAGCTGATCAGTCTGATGGGCCTTTGTTAGGAGGCCAACCAGTGACCCACGTCACAGAACTGCTAACCTTGGAAATAGGGCCACACCAGGAATGTATCCATTGTGTAGTTGTTCCCAGGATCACGGAAAAAATTGTGCTGGGTCTAGCCTGCTCGATAAGTGGGGTCTGACAATCTCGTGGGGAGGGGGTTGTAGACATCTGAGAATAGGGGTAGGACCTGACTCGCCCCCACATGAGCAACACCCTGAGGCGGTAGGGAGCACCCAACCAGCAGTTAAGTACCCCATGAAGCTGGTCAGGCTCCCTGAGATGTATGATGACATAAGCGAGGTGACAACTGACCGCCCCACCATGCTACTGATTGTGTTACCGAAATCCTACCAGGGGCAGCCCTACCAAAATCAAAAATGTATTCAATGACCCCCCAGGAACTAATGGAGGTGATAAAAAAGAATGTTGTGGTCCACTGGTGGCCTGTGGAGCTGGCAACAAAGTCGGACAGTGAGGAGGTTGGGGAGGAACAAGGGCTGGCTAGGTGTAGGGTAGCGGCTCTGGTTCTTTTCAGGGAAAAGAAGGATGGAGGGCTGCATCTGTACATTGATTTTACGGGGATCAACACAGCATGTGTGGAGCATATATATTTCCTTCCATTCATGAAGGAGATGCTGGTCTGCTTGAGAGGGTAGGGTCTATAAAAAGTTGGATCTCCAAGAGGCATATAACAGGATCCGAATCAGGCATGGCGATGAGTAGAAGACGGCGTTCAACTGCCTGCTGGGAAGTTATCAATTCAGGGTGATGCCATTCAGCCTACAAGAAGCATCTGCTGTATTCATACAACTTATCAATGAAGTTTTACAGGACCATTTATACAACGGTGTGCTTATTTACCTGAATGACATTTTGATTTACACCAAAACCATGGAAAAACATGTCATCTTAGTATGCCAGGTCCTAAACAAACTGTTAGCCGCTAAACTCTACATCAAATTGTCGAAATGTGAGTTCCACATTTCGACAATTTGATGTAAAGTTTAGCGGCTAACACTTCCATAAGTCGTAGTTAGACTATTTGGAATTCCACATTTCTCCAACGGGTGTAGAGATGGACCCCGCGAAAGTAAAGGCAGTTTTGGACTGGCAAGCCCCAAGGACACGAAAACAACTGCAAAGCTTTTTGGGGTTTGTGAACTTTTACCGACAGTTCATCCCGTCCTTGCTAGTGTGGCTCTTCTATTAACAGATGTTTTGAGAACCAAACAATTAATCCAAAAGCTGCACCCAGGTCACCCGGTACAGTGGACATTGGCTTGTCAGCAACCTGAAAGCGTTGTTTGCAAGAGAGCCGATTCCAGTAAGCCATTCATGGTGCAGGCAGATGCCAGTGATGTAGCAGTGGCGGCGGTTCTCTTGCAAGCAAATGAGGAGGGATATCTGCAACCATGTGCATATACCTCCCGCAAGTTGAATGAGACTGAATGCAAATGGGCTGTATGGGAGGAGGCCTTTGTGGTACGGTGGCCGTTGCTGAGATGGAGACATCTTTTGGAGGGGGGTAGCTTACCATTCGAGGTCAGAACGGATCATAAAAATCTGGAGGCTCTCCAAACCCCATGTAAACTCTCACCTAAGCAGGTCAGATGGGCATTATATTTCAGATGCTTTTAACTTTCGGCTGAAATATATCCCTGGTGGAAGAAATTTCCTGGCTGATGCCTTATCGTGTATGCCATAATATGCCAGCGACCATGAGGAGGTAGTGCAGGCCATAATTCCAGCTTCACTGCCTGAGGGTAGTCGAATACAACAGGTGGGGGTCACCGCTCAGTCAAAACCTCATACAACCGAGATAACTAAAGACATTCAGAAAGCCCTTGTGACGGATGAGTGGTTCCAGGCCAATCAAAAAACCCTCAGTTGCAGGGCTGGGTTGGCCTGGAAAGGAACCAAGGTCTATGTACCCAAAAGTCTACAGATGGAGGTGATGCAACAGTGTCATGATGTCTGAGTGGCCGGCCACTTTGGTTTTCTCAAAACATTACATTTGACCAACCATCAGTTCTGGTGACCCAGACTCAAGAAGGACGTCAAAGAATATGTGCGCAGTTGCATGACCTGTGCCACAATGAAGAAACAGCCAGGCAAACCTGCCGGACTCCTAAAACCCGTGGTGTCTCCTCTTAGACTGTGGGAGGAGATAGCCATGGACTTCATTGTGGGCTTACCGGCCAGTCAGGGAAACACGGTGATCTGGATGGTCATCGACCTTTCCTCAAAACAGGCCCATTTTGTGGCTTCTTCAGGGTTGCCTTCAGCCAGGAAATTGGCTAAGCTTTTCATTGCACATATTTATTGATTATACGGGGTACCACAAAGCATTGGGTCTGACCGGGGGGTTCAATTTACTGCCAAGTTTTGGCATAAATTCCTGGCCATAATAGGGTCATCACAGGTTCTGAGCTCAGCGTTCCCCCAGGCTACCAATGGAGCAGCTGAAAGGACCAATGCAATGGTGGAGCAATACATCCGGTGCTATGTTAAATCCCAGCAAACAGACTGGGCGGACTTGCTCCCCTTCGCCGAAGTGGTGTATAACAATGCCATCCATAGTAGTACCAGATTCACCCCTTTCCGGGACTGAATTCATATCTATACCTGAGTGCTCCCAACAAAAGCCAGAGGGTGTAGGGCTACAGGAATGGGTATCATGTATGTAACGTGTGGGGAAAGTCAGGGAGGCCATGTGGAAAGCGAGGGGAAAATACAAATCCCAAGCCGACAAAAAGAGACGACCACAAACCTCCTTTCATGTTGGCCAAAAAGTAAACCTATCCACCAAGTACCTGAATCTGAAAGTGCCCTACAAAAAACTCGCACCCAAATACATCGGACTGTTTCCAATAGTAAAAATCATATACCTGTCGCTGTTAAGCTACAGCTCCCGCCTTTATTGGGGAGGACACATCTGGAGTTCCACAGTAGCCTGCTACGTCCACTCAGGAAATCCATGTTATAGGGAACCCCTCCTCCTCCCCCCCGTTGACGTGGGGGGGGGGGAACATCATTATGAGGTGAAAGAAATCCTCATTTATCAATTGCATGAAAACTGCTGGAGCCCCTTGCAGTCAGAAGGGCATTACTCTGAACTGATAACTACCCAATGGGCAATTAAATGCGGTCTTCCACACATCCCTGATCTGTATCCAATAATATGCCTTCCTGTGATCCAGCTTGGTAAAGATACATCCCTCGGCCAAACAAGCTAGCATGTCTTTCATAGGAGGGAGGGGGTACATGTTCTCAATGGACACCCCATTAATCTCACGGAAGTCTATGCACAATTGCAAACATCCCCCGCCCCCTGGTCCTTTTCTCTAAGCAGTAGGGGTGCCACAATTCAAGACCTGGCTGGCTGAATAAATCCTCTGGCTAAGTTCTTCTTTATATATTTATATATAAATATATATTTATATATTTACTTACTTACTTAGTTACTTACTTACTTCTATATCGCCCTTCTCCCCAAGGGACTCAGGGCGGTGTACAGCCATATTAAAACACATATAAACTCACAAAATTTAAAAACAATTTAAAACGAATGTATAAAATTTGGCTCACAAAGTTAAAAGCTAACAAACACCCGATTTAAAATTCATATTAAGCCAGCCCGGCCTGTGGAACAAAAGAGTCTTAAGGGCGCAGCGGAAGGTACGCAGGTCAGGGATCATACGCACCTCTAGGGGCAGCTCATTCCAGAGGGCAGGTGCCCCCACAGAGAAGGGTCTCCCCCTGGGTGTCACCAGTCGACATAGTTTGGCCGACGGAACCCTGAGGAGTCCCCTCTGTGGGAGCGTATTGGCCGGTGGGAGGCTATTGGTGGCAGAAGGCAATCTTGTATATACCCAGGTCCTAAGCCATGGAGCGCTTTAAAGGTGGTAACCAACACTTTGAATCGCACCCGGGAGCCAGTGCAGCTCGCGCAGGAGAGGTGTTACATGGGTGTGACGTGTCGCCCCCATAATCACGTACACGGCCGCATTCTGGACCAGTTGGAGCCTCCGAGTGCTCTTCAAGGGTAGCCCCATGTAGAGAGCGTTAAAATAGTCCAGACGAGGGCATGAGTGACCGTGTGCAAGGCAGCCCGGTCCAGAAAGGGACGCAACTGCCATATCAGGCGAACCGGATAAAAAGCTTCCCTGGCCACGGCCGTCATATGATCTTCCAAAGACAGCCGTGCATCCAAGAGAACAGTTGGGGCCTTGAGTCTGCATCCGCCGAGGAGCTTTTCCACCACTCTGCTGCAGGGCCCTCTCCCTGACCAACATCCCTCACTACGTCCTCCTGAACAGATAGTAGTGGTTCTGAGCCCTGACGCTATGAGAGAGAGAGAGAGAGAGAGAGAGAGAGAGAGAGAGAGAGAGAGAGAGAGAGAGAGAGAGATGGCTCACATGGTGGTGAATCCTCCCCTCCCCGAATGGCCCCAGGACAGCTCACTCACGGCTGGCCGTTTCGGGGCGGGCACTCTGAGCTTGGCTATTTCCTGCAGATGTTTCATCGCTCAAACTAGATAATATCATCGGCACCAAGCTCAGAGAGCACCAAGGATCCCTCACATAGTTAAACCTCAGTATAGAAAAGCATAGCTTAGGGTTGTCTAATGGTAGGACTGAGGAGCAATGAAAGTAACATCATAGGGGCACAGCAAAGAAAGGATGTTGCCAGACAAAGCTTCTACTGTGAGGGAAACAAATTCTTGGAGGAATGGGAGCAGGTTTTCAAAATAGAAACAAAGAAGGAATGTGCTAATTGGGGCAACCTTGAAGTCCTCAGTTCTGGTATGGATTATCTTTGCCAGCATAACTGATATATATCCACAAGTCTTAAAGTGGCCAGGTTTGAAGATCCTGGTCTAAAGGACAGGGTCAGCATCTAAACCAGGAAGCCCTAACCTGTGTCTGCTTGGTGTCTCCCAGACAGAATGCAGTTCACATGGCAAACATGCCCACCTTGCCTCCATCCTTAGCAAACGGGAAATGGATACTATCTCTTCTGCTCTACTCACCGGTTACGAAAAGTTATTTAAAATCTGGATTGGATTGTACAAAATCCCAAAGGGGAAGGTGTGTATAAGTTGTATTAGTCACAGGGAGGGAAGGGAGTGGTATCTCTGAAGACAATGAAAAGCTCTGGGGGTGGGGGGGAGAGGAGGTGACAAGAATAAGCCAATCTGTCACTGGATTTACATCACGGCACAATTCCCCAGAACTTGACAAGAGCATGATAGCAATCCTAGTATATGGGGGGATCCTTGGAGAGCCTTCAACACATTCAGTTTTGGATCTCTGTGCAACTTTGGGATCGTAAGAAGTTGATCTTGGCTATGTTACACATGCTGTCTAGATTGAGCTCGGAATGGACAAAGGGACAGAACCCAATTCTCTCCAAATGACACTACTCCAAAAGAGCAATCAGCTTGTGTTTCCTTACTTATTCTACGTGGTTCCTAGCCAGCCTTGTGAGAGTACCAAAAGGACACTATTGCTCAGGGGTCTGTAGCTGGGGCAGAACAGACACGTTTATTCAGATCTGAGCAATAGTGTCCTTTTGGTTACTGCTAGATGGGTTGGCTGCTAACTTTCTTCATTACCTACCAAGCTCCAAAAACCAATGGCTACCATACTTAAAAGAATAACACCCTTGGGACCTTGGAGGTCTTCTAGTCTAAACCCCTGTTCAAGAAGGAGACCCTATACCATTTTAGTCAAATGATTTTCCAGTCTCTCCTTAAAAACCTCCAGTGATGGAGCACCCACAACTTTGTAGGCAATCCGTTCCACTACTTATTTGTCTCACTGTTAGGAAGTTTCTCCTTAATTCCAGGTTGCTTCTTTCTTTGATTAGTTTCCATCTGGTGCTTCTTGTCCTGCCTTCAGGTGCTTTGCAGAATAGGTTGGCCCAATCTTCTTTGTGGCAGCCCCTCAAATACTGGTATCATGTCATCCCTATTCCTTCTTTTCTCTAGGCTGATCATGCCCAATTCCTGAAAGCTTCATATATTTTTATTTCCAGGCCTTTAATCATCTTAGTTGCTCTTCTTTGCACTTTGGAGACTTTTCCAAAGTCTCAGCATTTTTTTTGTAATGTGGTGACCCAAACTGAATGTTGGATTCCAGGTGTGGTCTGACTAAAGGATGGTCCCTGTCACAATTACTGTTTTTGAGCCGGGTTTTGCCTAATTTGTACTTGTACCTTTGGGGGGATTTTTGCCTAGGTGTAAATCCTTACTTTTCTCCACATTAAAATTCATTTTGTTGGATAGGCCCATTGTTCAAGTCTATCAAGATCTTTTTGGATCTTAAGCTTGCCTTCTGGGGTGTTGGTTATTCCTGCCACCTTAGTGTCATCTGCAAAATTGATGAGTTTTCCTATTCCCTCATCTAAATCATTTATGAAAATACTGAAAAGTACTGAGCGTAAAATGGAACCACTGCTTTCTTCCCTCCATGTGGATATGGTACCATTAAGGACTACTCATTGAGTAACGTTTGTCAGCCAGATACAAATCCATATGGTGATGATGCTGTCTATCCCACATTTTTCTAGCTTACCAAGAAGTAGGTTGTGGTCTACTTTGTCAAATGCCTTACTGAAGTCTAAGTATACTATGTTCAGAGCATTTTGCTGCTCTGCTAATTTAGTCAAAGAATAAAATAAGATTGATTTGGCATGACCGGTTTTTAACAAACCCATGCTGGCCTCTAGTTGTAACTTTATTTGTTTCTTAATGTTTGGAGATCTGTTTTCTTATTATTTTTTCCAGTGTCTTCCCAGGTATTGATGCTAGGCTGATTGATCTGTAATTTCTTGGATCTGTTTTTTTCCCTTTGTCAAAGATGAGAACCACATCAGCTCTATTTCAATCCACTGGTAGTTTCCCAGTGCTCCAGAATTTTTGAAAGATTTGGTACAATGGTTCTGAGAAAACCATAAGCCAGCAGCTTCAGATCTCTGGGATATAATCCATCAGGTCCCAGTGATTTATATTCATGAAGATTACCATTTTGTTTTTTTTAATTTTTATTTCTAGTCTGCCTTTTATGGTTACGTTTTTGGTAGGTTGGGCTATAGTTTCTTTTCGTGTGGACTGATGCAAGGAATGAGTTAAGTTACTCTGCTTTCTCTCTACTGCCTGTTACTTCCTTGCCTTCTTCTCTTTGGTGAACCGACCGTTATGTACATGTTGAAAGAAACTTTTTTCATTATCTTTGACTTTTGTTGCAAGTCTTTGTTCATTTTGAGTCTTTGTTTCTTGGATTTATCTTTGCAGATTCGGGCTATCTGCTGATATTCTGCCTTAGTTGTGTGTCCCTCCTTACATTTTTTGTACTTGTCCTTTTAGTCTTTCAGTTTATTGGAGAGATATTTGTGTAACCATGCTGGATTTCTTGTTTCTTTTTCAGTGGTATTGTGCTGGACTGGACTTATATTTTTCAGTTTTCCTGAAACTCTGTATGCATGCCTGAATTTATTCTCTCATGTTTTAGAACAGAATGTAGAATATAGAACCCTAGGGATAGAAGGGATCTCAGGTCTTCTAGTACAACCTCCTGCTCAAAGTAGAAGCCCTATCAATTGGTTGAAGCCCAGTCAATTGGTTGTTCAGTCTATTTTTTTAAAGCCTCCAGCGATGGAGTACACACAACTTCTGGAGGCAAGCTGTTCTACTGATTCATTGTTCTGTCAGAAAATTTCACACTAGGGTGGATCACTTTTTGATAATCTTCCACCCATTACTTCTTGTCCTACCTACAGGTGCTTTGAAGAATAGTCACCTCTGCTCTGTGGCAGCCCCTCAAATATTGGAAGACTGCTATCACATCACCCCTAATTCTTCTCTTCGTTAGATAGACAAACTCAGTTCCTGCAAGCGGTAATCATGTTTCAGCCTCTCACCCTCTAATCTTTCTAGCTCTTCTCTGCACTCTTTTCAGAGTCTCAACATTTTTTTTGTATCATGGTGGCCAGAACTGGATTCTAAGTATTCTAAGTGTGGCCTCACTAGTGCAGTGTTAAGCAATGCTATCACCTTGTCTGATCTTGAGCCTATCTTGGTCTATCACCTTTTTTTTGTTTTTTGTTTTTTAATTTGATTTTTATGCCGCCCTTCTCTGGAGACTCAGGGCGGCTTACAGTGCGTTAAGCAATAGCCTTTATACTTTTGTATATTTATACAAAGTCAGCTTATTGCCCCCACAAACAGGGTCCTCAATTTACCTACCTTAGAAAGGATGGAAGGCTGAGTCAACCTTGAGCCTGGCGGAATTCGATCTTACTTTAATTGCAGACAGCTGGTGTTAAATTACAGTGCTTCTGTCTGTTCAGCTAAACCAGGCTCCTTTTTGGTAGCTGAAGCGCACTGCTGGCATATACTTAACCTGTTGTCCCCTAGGACAACTTGATTCCTCTTACATTTGACCCTTTGGCTGTTGAGAAGTACATTTGAGAAGAAATATCCTCATTTCTGCAAAATTCAGAAAAACACTTGGGGAGATGTTGCTTTCTCTCTCTACAGACACGATTCAGATGGTTAGACGCAGCCGTGGTGGAGTACGTTCCTTGGGCACCCTCTGAACCTTCCACCTACAAAGGGGATTGTGTCCAGATACATGGCAGTGGTAAGAAGGTATTCTGTTCTAGTATATCAGACTTCTCAAGCATATGTTCTCCAGATGTGTGAAAAAGCACAACCTTCCAATCCTCCACAGCCAATATGCATGAAGTCAGAGACTGCGTGGGCTTCGTTTCTGAATGAATCCTATTTAGTAATTTATGTAAACTTAGGGATCATTTCTATCACTAATGACTCTAAAGAGTGTATGCAACCATCCAGTTGAGTAGAGGTGGGGAATAGTGTCTCCTTTATGAGTTGTGGATTTCAACTCTCAGAATTCCTGAGGCACGGCTATCATTCTCCACCCCTGCAGTAGAAGGCAATCATGTTAGGTGGTAGCCAAAGCAAACACCTTTGCCATCATCTCCATCATACATAGGAAGATCACTATCTTCCATGCTGCTAGGGGGAACCACTTATCAAATAGTCCCAAAGGTGGTTTTTCCCCCCTCAAAAGGCAACTGCTCTTTCTTGGTCTTCTGTTTGATAATGTTTCCCTTCTCATTGAAGAAGCTTCTTTAGTTCATCATGGAATTCCAGTTGCATTTGGAAAAAGCACAACTTTGGGACAACCGTGATCGGGATGATTGAGAATCTCCATAGACATTCACCTATCAAATCAATTACTGAAGACTTCCTGAAAAGCTTGGTGGCTTTGGAATTCCAACAGAATTCTGAATTGGCCAAAACGTGGAACAAAAGCTTACTGCCAAAGTGGGTTTCGACAGCATGTTAATCCACAGCCCCATAGACATGCACCAAATCTAATAAAATACCTAACTGAGCTTTGCATATTCTTCAAATTGTAGCTGCTGGCATTCCAACTGACCCAGGTAGACACGGGTTAGTTTTGTTAGTTTAGACCTGGATTAATTTTTTTCCATGGCTTACGAAGATGTGCAAACTTTACTTAGCCAGAGGGTCAGTTTATTGCACAAATCCAGTTAAGACCTTAATTGACTGAGCAAAAAAAGCTCACCCAGCCACAATGGGATGCAGAGATACGTTTTTCCTACTTTTATCATCTAGCTTACTTTTACTTTACCCCCTCTTCCAAGTCCTGACCCTGGAGAGTTCAATATTCCCAACAGCATCACGACTGAAGTGATGGCGTTGTTTTTTAGGTGTGAGAAGGGAAACTCATAAAACCTGTGTTGAGGCCTTGAAAGAAGCTGAACCCAGTTAAGCTCAACGAAGCTCATTGATGATCTCAATTCCAAGATCATCAGAATGGGACATATTCATTTTGCCCTTGGTGTAATGCCACCTATTGTCCTTCCTCACTCCTTTTTCTGAAGATCTCAACAACACTCGTGTCATGGCTGCCCTTTTGCTAAGCTGCATGTTGCAAGCTGACAGCCTGTCATCAGTAACTGGGGGGCAGGAACGCAGGGAGGGAACTCAGAGGAATAGAAACCAAGCAGTGCCATCCCGTGAGATGCATCAGCTGTCTCAGGTTGTTAAGCAAATCTGGCTTCCCCATTTCCTTTTCTTGTCAGAAGGTTACGAAAAGGATCACATGACCTCAGGACACTGCAAGTCATAAATATATGCCAGTAGTCACATGTCCAAATTTTGTTAACTTGATCATAAGAGTACTGCAACAGTCAAAACCAGTCATAAACCATTTTTTTCAGTGCTGTTGTAACTTTGAATGGTCACTAAATGAATGGTTGTAAGTTGAGGACTACCTGTAAACTATAATGGCAAAAGTATGTTTAAATGTTCCTATCCAAAAAAGTTAATCATTTGTGACAAAATACTGTTTTCTTAGGTACAAATTCTAAGATTGTTACAATAAAATTGCAACAAAAGTCCAATCAATTATCTGATTTCTTCTAGACTATAAATATTGGAGTCTCCAGTTTTGTGAGAAGAAACAGCCCTATCTGTGCAAGATGGCTGTGTACTGAATGTAGCTGGAAGCACCTTGAAGGTTGGAAGCCAGAATCTCCCTGGCTACTACAACATCAGCCTGCTGACCCACAGAAGAAGCCTGCGCATCAGACTTTCTTTTCCATGTGGTGTCACTAATCAATAAACTCTAATCCGAGGGCAGATGATGCTTCTGAATTTTTCTCTTGTGTGTTTTCATTCATTGAGAGGACTCCCGGTGCTCATTGCCAAAAAACTGAACCAAATCCAAAATGAACCAATCGTGGCAGCACTGAGAATGTTCCCTATGGGAGATATATGGCACTCCAACATCAAAAACATCTCTGAAACCACCAACAGACCATTAGAACCATGCGGCATTACCGTGGCACACAAACCAATTAGAGCTTCCTGAAATATCTTAAATAACCCGAAAGACTCAGAAGGAAAGGGGTCTCTGCAGGCAGGCAGGGGGCAGGGGAGGTTTTGTCCGATTTAAGCAGACTACAATGGGAGACGGGATGAATCCTTCTAAGGTTCTTTGGTAATTTAAGTTCAACAGTTATTGGATTTGTAATCCTTACGATGGGGAAAGGACCCACAGATTTAGAGCCAAGCTTTTTCAATGGTTGCCTAGATTGCAGATATTTGTAGAGAAATAAACTTCATGAAACTCCTTTTGGGGGCCATTTTTATCAGCATATTTTTCATAAGTTTCCCTAGCCTTGTCCAATACCTGACAGAACAATGGCCAAGTAGTTTGCGATTGATTTATCCATCCTGTTAGGGAAAGGCACAGGTGCCTCTTGTGGTAGTTCCGACATGGCTACAAAGTCTCTACTAGTTGCAAAGCCAGTGCTGCTATGTACTCCATTGTTATAAGCTACTTCTGCAAATGGGAATAGCTCTGTCCAATTGTCTTGCTGGTAACTGATAAAACATCAAAGGTATTATTCCAATACATTGTTGGTAAGTTAACAGGCACCATTAATCTGAGGACGGTACAAGGAACTTAGACCTTGGATGGTGCCTAATGACTTCAAAAATTCCTGCCAAAAATGAGAAGTTGAGTAGTTCGGAGAACCGGCAAATACCACCTCTGGCTGGCCCCCGAGTGGGGAGGGAATAGAGATTTTGCAGTATCCTTCCCCTGCCGTGCCCACTAAGCCACGCACACAGAACCGGTAGTAAAAAAATTTGGATTTCACCACTGGTGCTGAGGCACCTCCTGCAATAATTCTTGCTGCTTGCCCACTATCCCTTTTGCAGCAGATGGGACAACTAGCTACGTAGCATTCTATGGCCACCAAAACTGGTGTCTGATCAGATATAGGGTTTTAACAAAGCCAAAACGCCCTCTGGTTTTAGAGACATGGTTCCTTTGTAAGACCAAGAGTCTTTAGCTGGCTGGCACATAGTTTGCTGTCCACGTATGCAAATCCATCGTGCATGAACACGTTTATTTTTGTTAAATATTCATCTTGGAGCAGGGCTGCTTTTATTCCTAGGTCTATGTTCTCAGCCACACTGGGTTGCATTTTGCAAAGATAAAGTTTGTTTGCATTTGCCTTGAAACTGCTTGTAGAAATGCTAGCCAGTATCTACACAAAGCATTCTATAACGTTGTTTCCTTGCTTTTATTTTGGAGATTAGTTTATATTACTGTAGGTTATATAGGTTTTAAATTTAAATTGCCGCTAGAAGTTGTCTGTACCTCATCACTGGAAGCTTTTAAGAAGAGACTGGATAGGCATTTATCAGAAATGCTCTGTGAGAGCAGTGGGTTAGACTAGATGACCTCACGGTCCCTTCCATCTCTGTTACTGTTGCAAACCGAGAGTTCTGTAAATTCCTTCCCCATCTCCCTCTGGGTGCCTGGCTGGAAACTCTTAAGTTAATTAGTGGCGTGTGGGTTTTTTTAAAAAACCAACTGCAATCAGAGAGTTCTGTAAATTACTGTGCCAGCCCTCTCAAGAAGCTTGAGCTGACTAGCAGGAAGTGTTTTTTTTTTTTTTTTTTTTAAAGCAACTGTAGACAGAGAGCTTTGTGACCCTGCTTGGAAGCAATTTAGTTCCTTAGCAGAAGGCTGCATCAGAAACAGCTGATAGGCGGCCAGTGGGAAAGCCTCTAGGTTCAGTTAACAATGCCAGCGCTCAATTAATGAATCGGAGGAAATAGTCGGATCTTTGTTCATTTAACGACCCACTTGATTCAATTAATGAATTTGATTTTAAAAATTTGTAAACTTGAGTCCGATTCATTTGATGAAATTTTTGACTTCAAAAGGTTCGTACCTCGAAAACTACCTGTACTTGCAAAGTTCTACTTCCACTGCCACTTTCTGGATGGGTTGTGGTTGAGGGAATCTCAGTCTATTGCTGGATTCCTTTTCTCTAGTCATGGTAAGGCCAGAATTAAAGCCTTGTCCATTATTTGGCATTATGATGAAACTTATGGTTTCCACACAGGCTCCAATTTTCATCTCCACGATCCTGTTACAAATCTAGCAGGGCCTTCCTCCTCCCCCACACACACACTAATGAGTCATCCAATTGTTGGAATGCTACCAGTGCTTTTAGCTTACAGAATTGCATTCGGAGGCTAGGGGTGGGTTTATAAGGCAACAGATAAACCCACGGTGGGGCTTTCTTGGTCGTTGGCCTCGGAAGTGGGTTCAAGCAGTTGACTGCTCAATGATCCTCTTTACCACAAGAGAAACAGACCCCCGGCTTTGTTTGAGGTTGGATCCCCCTTTGTTCACCTTCAGGAATCCCTGTGGGTCTTGGAATCAGCATCTTTGAGTGATCATGAATTAGTAAAAATCATACAGCTCCTCAGCATCAGTGGAGGAGATCCCCCAGTTGGCTGTCACTTCCTCCAGGGCTACTATATTGAGAAAATAGCTAATATATAGAATAATAATAAAAACAATAAGTAACATAAAATAATAAAAAATAAAAAGATTAAAATTTCAAAACCCTCTGTTAACAAACTGTCACTGTAATCAACTCATAGAAAGTTTACCACAGCTTCTTATCTATCCCAAATACTCTCGTTGTTTTTATAGGTCAAGGGCGTTCTCTGTGGCCGCACCGACCCTCTGGAATGGGTTACCCACCGGGCTCCGAACGGCTCCCGACCTCCGCACTTTCCGCGCTGACCTGAAGACATGGCTCTTTCGGCAAATCCCCTGATCGGCTGTGTGATTTTAAATTGTGGGGATTTTAATTTGGTTTTTGGTTTTAGTATCTTATTATGTTCTTTTATTGTGTGAGCCGCCCCGAGTCCTACGGGAGAAGGGCGGCATATAAATTTTGATAAATAAATAAATAAATATAGCTGATCTTGGTGTGGTTTTGGCTATTTTTCTTGCTGCTGTTTTATTAAAAACAGCCCTGAGTTTGCAGCTTGTGTGTTCTGCTTGCAAGGACCATTAATGGCCCCACTGCTTCAGAAAAGCTATAAATTCCGCAGGAGAATTAGTGGGCTGCAGCAGACGAACATCAGGCAAGCAGAAACTATGTTCAAGTAGGTTTATTTTGCTCTCTATTGTTGCACTGGATAGGAGTCCAATTTCCGATAGCAGTCTCATCCAGCAGGACAGAGGTAAAAAGGAGCATCACCAAACACTGGAATTAGGTGGATGCTGAATTCAATTTTCCGTAGCATTATAGAAGTAAGGCAATTTCCTTTTTGTCCTTCTCCATTGGTCAAAGAAGCTCCCTTTCAACGCTGCTCCAAAGGGAACATCACCTTTAAAGCCCTACAGGGTTTGGGAATACTGGATTATGTAATGGATTCCTGGGTAACAGGATGGATTATTGGGTTACGTGATTATTACTGGGTTACTTGGAATTCTGCATCCAATTTTGGTTGCCACAATATAAAAAGGTGTTGAGACTGTGGAAAGAGGCAGAGAAAATGAAACAAAGATGATTAGAGGACTGGAGGCTAAAACATATGAAAAACGGTTGCAGAGATTGGGTATGTCTAGTTTAACAAAGAGAAGGATTAGGGGTGACATAACAGTCTTCCAATATTTGAGGGGCTGCCAAAAAGAAAAGGGGATCAACCTATTTCCCAAAATCCAGGGGGCAGGACAAGAAGGAATGGGTAGAAACTAATCAAAGAGAAGCAATCTAGAACTAAGGAGAAATTTCCTGATAGTGAGAACAATTAATTAGTGGAATGACTTGCCTGCAGAAATTATGGGTGCTCCAACACTAGAAGTTTTTAAGAAGTGTTTGGACAAACATTTGTCCAGAATGGTTCAGGGTCTTTTTACTGAGCAGAAGATTGGATTAGAAGACCTCCAAAGTCCCTTCCAACTGTTATCCAGTTTTCCAAAAAAAATCTCTATCCATCCTATTTGATGCAACAGTTTGAGTAGAGGTATAGATGCCATCAACCCAAGATTGTGAGCTGACAGGGACCTGGAGACAAGCCTTTTCTGCCGTGGGCTCTCCTTTCCGGAATATTCATCCCTTGGGAATTAAGACATTGGCCTTTTAGAGTAAGGTTTTAAAAACCTGGCTGTTCTTAAACAGCCTAGAGCACCAAATGTGTTAAAGGCTTTACTGTTAGCAGGTTGATTGCCTCCACCTCTCTGTACATTTATTCCTGCATGTATTTATTATTTTTAATTGTTCTGATTTTATTTGCTGGAGAACTGTAATTTGCTTTGAGTCACTGGGCTGTAGAAACTGAATGAGTAAATAAAAT
The DNA here is from genome assembly GCF_029531705.1 of Pantherophis guttatus. The sequence goes on along the minus strand of NW_026843855.1, from coordinate 5,215,771 downwards.
AAAGACAATAGTGTTCTTGAAAATGTTTGCTAAGGAAATAGCAGGGACTGGTCCAGGCATTAGTCAGAAGCAAGGCTGCCCAAAAGAGACACAATAAGGGTCTTAATGGCTTAACCTTCAAAACGTGCATGCTCTTACATTCTCTCTCTCTCTCTCTCTCTCTCTCTCTCTCTCTCTCTCTCTCTCTCTCTCTCTCTCTCTCCTTCCGACTTTCAAGATCCTTCAACCACTTGGTTTTGATCTTCGTTGCCAACTTCATTATATCAGGTGAGTTCAGCCCTCATTCCCTTGAGCAAAACATAGCTGGAAAACAGAATGGGACAACTCACCGCAGCCAACTTGCCAAGGCTAACTCTCCCCAATAGAACAACCTGCAGGACACTTCAACAAGTTCTCTAGCAGAAGACATCTTCACTTGCCAGGAAATGTTTTATACTCTGTAATCCCAACCCCTTTCCTCAGAGCTTCCTCTCCAGGAGCATCAAAAGCTTCTAGGGAAATCATTTCAACCATTTTGATTCTTCTGACCTCCCTGATCATGCTCTCCTCTCTCTCTTGAACAGGCATAAAAGGGATAGTCTGCCCCTTAGGTTGGTTCAGGTTCCAAAACAAATGCTATGGGTTCCATTCTGTACCCCAATCATGGAAAGATGCTGAGGTAAGAAGAAACTACCTTTTGAACTTGAAGGAAGTCAATGCTAACTGGAAATGAGCCTTTTGGATCACTTGGATCTTTCTTTTCAGCATCCAAAACTTAAGTCTCTGGGTTGCCCTGCCAGTGTTGGTGGGCATGTTCTTGGTCATTCCTGATTGGGCTTTGTTTCTTCTTTGATGGTTTGTTCTCCTTGATTGGGATATTGTTTACAGCTCGATTCAAGCAGTGCATTTCATGAGGTCATCTTGCAAATGATGTATAAAGTTGTGAATATGGAAGCCTGTCTTTGTGCCCATAGACATCCTCCAGCCCTTCCCTGAGTCTCCCTTCCAGCCACCATCACTAACACGTGGAAGGTCGGCTTTGCTCTTCTGCACCTCCCCTATCAGAGGCTCATCCAAAAAGGTCTTCTTTTGGATCCTTTCAGACCGACTGCCAGCAGTACAGCCAGTACGCTCACCTGGCTTCCATCGTCTCCAAGATGGAACAGGAGATGATTGCCAGTCACATCTCCACCAACTACATCACCAGTAAAGGTGTCTGGATTGGCCTCTATGATTCCTGCATGGTAACTAACCAGTCCAGTTGTTTCTTTATTTTTGCATGCTCTGTTTCCATGGCTTGCCTCATGAGATCCCTAGAAGAGGGCTCGGAAATACCTGGGAGAATTACACACCTGAACTCTCTCTTGCTGTGAGATGATAACCTATGAATAGAATAGATTTTTTTTTTAATTGGCCTAGTGTGATTGGACACACAAGGAATTTGTCTTGGTGCATATGCTCTCAGTGTACATAAAAGAAAAGATACGTTCATCAAGAATCATAAGGTATAACACTTATTGATAGTCATAGGGTACAAATAAGCAATCAGGAAACAATCAATAAATCTTAAGGATACAAGCAACAAAGTTACAGTCAAAGAGTCATAAGTGGAAGGAGATGGGTGATGGGAAGGATGAGAAGATTAAGTGATGGCGTTCGGGAAAAAACTGTCCTTGTGTCTAGTTGTTCTGGTGTGCAGTGCTCTATAGTGTCATTTTGAGGGTAGGAGTAGAAACAGTTTGTCCAGGATGTGAGGGGTCTGCAAATATTTTCCCAGCCCTCTTTTTGACTCCTGCAGTATACAGGTCCTCAATGGAAGGCAAGTGGGTAGCCATTGTTTTTTCTGCAGTTCTAATTATCCTCTGAAGTCTCTGTCTGTCTTGCTGGGTTGCACAACCAAACCAGGCAGTTATAAAGGTGACCTATGGATTTACGGTAATTGACAGCTTCCTTCCTTGAATTCGCTTCCTCTGACATTTCCCATTGGGAATGGAGATGTTTAGGGAAGGAGGAAAGAACAGATGGGACCAGGACATATGACTCAACATAATGACTGTATCGAAGACTGCCCATTATGGTCATGTGTCATAAAGCAGTGGTCACCAACCAATGGTCCATGGAAAATTTTGATGGTCCGCAGAAAAAATATTTCCATTTTTTATATTGCACTAAATACTATTTATCTTTTTTAAAAAATCATATTGATGGTCTACAGGATTTAAAATTATGACTTTAGTGGTCCCTGAAGTCTGAAAGGTTGGCGGCCCCTGTCATAAAGGTCATAAAATGGGCTGGTAACATAACTGCCCAATTTTATGGCCATTTTCTGGCAGACCTCAATGAGCGAATGGTTTACTAAGGGTGTAGTTTTGCCAAAAACTGAAAGTACGTGTTGGGTTTCAGCGAAACTTACTGTGTTGTGGGACCCCGTGACCCTGAAAACGGTCATAACTGTGTCTAGATTTCCAAGCATCCAGATTTTGGTCATATGACGGAGGAAGCTACCCATCTGTTGGAACTTTGAATCCAGGTCACAAGTCCCCTTTTTCAGGAAGGTCTTTACTTCGAACGGTTGCTAAGCAACCTGTCATGAGTTAAGGACAACCTGTATTGCCATTTGATGGGAGGCTTCCTAGCTACGAGAAAATTGGATTATTATGTGTTAGAACCAATTTGTTGCTTTTAGCGTATTCACAATTGGTCAAGTTGTATAATTTTAACATGACTTTAGATGTTTTTTCACTTTGGATTGATAGTCGTCCAGTGTTGGTTGAAAGATGGGCAGCTGTGTAAATGTTTTAAATAAGTAACTAAATAAATGAATAAACAAGACTACATACATACATACATACATACATACATACATACATACATAAATAAATCTGTCATATATACTTCTATAACTGTCTGATTTGGTACAGCAACAAAACAGCACAGGGACAGACTTCGATAGATAGATAGGAGTTCAGAAAAAACAATTGCAAGCAGCCTGCCTTCCATTGAGGACCTGTATATTGTGCAGATCAGGAGGAGGGCTGAGAAAATACCTACAGACCCCTCACATCCTGGACATAAACTGTTTCAACTCCTGCCCTTAGGACACTGCTACATGGCATTGCATGCCAAAACAACTAGACACAGGGATAGTTCCCCCCCGTGCCATCACTCTGCTGAACTCCTAATACTCATAGTACTGTCTCACGTCTAAGTATATCTATCCATGTAGTCTATCTGTAATAGTAGTATTATCCTTCTTATCTTAACTACCCCTTCTTATTGGTACTATTATGATTATTATTCTGTTGCTTTGCATGTACACTGAGAGCTTCTGCACTGGAGGCAACACCCTTGGGTGTTCAATCACACTTGGCAAAATAAAGGATTCAATTCAATTAAATTCTCTCCCAAGCTTGGAAGTCTCTCAGCAAGAGCCTGTTGGAGTTCACATTACCCCGTTTTGCCCTTTGCAGAGGGGTCCCTGAACATGAAATGGATTCCTAGTGATTCTCTGGGCCAAGTAGTAGGTCTGGTTGACCAGGTTTACCCCATCTTGGCTTCTCCGAGCCCAGCAGGGTCAACATGCACTGTGGCCAAACATGAGATGCCAATGATTTGAGGGCAATTAGCCATGTGGAGACTCTCAATCTCTATGAGGTTAAAAAAAAAAAACCCTCCTTTTTTTACAGAAAAAATGTTGGAAATGGACTGATTATTCATCCATTCCCTATGTATCCTGGGATGAAACCTTTCCTAGACCAAGGAACTACCTGAATTGCATCCAGCTGTCTGCCTCGTCAGGTGAGAATGGGACACTCTTCCATAGAATCATGGGATTGGAAGACATTGTGGAGGTCTTCTAGGAAAGGAATCCTCAGACTGTCCACCCAAATTCTCAGAAACATGGTTGGTCCTTCTAATATGCAACAGGTTGGGAAGGAGTGAGAGATGTCCTCAAGACCAAACTTCAAATGGGCTGGTCTTCAAATAGTCCTCTTCTCTATCATCTGCCTTTCCTTCTTCTCCTTCTCCTCCCTTTCCTTCTCTTTCTCCTCACCACCACCTCTCTTTCTCCTTCTCCATCACTATCACTACTACCACCACCATCATTCGCCATTTCCTTTTCCTTCCTCCATCACCATTTCTCCCCCTTCTCCCTCTCCTCCGTCCTTCTCTTCCTCCTCCTGTTTCCCCTTCTCCCCCTCTTCCTCCGATAGACCCCATCCCATTACCATGCATTCCTTAGAATATAGAATATCGTATGTTCCAATGTACTTCCAAAAACCCAATCCAGGTAATACATTGTTGGTAGAGTATGACCTACAACTTGCAAAGACTGGGAACATGGTGTAATTACAAAGTACAGTGAACTCAACCAGGAAGGCCTTAAACTGAAGTCTAGAGTCAGTGATGAAAGTCCAAAGATAGCATGTTAGATAAGGAGTTGTGCACTACAAGAATGGGAGAAATTGTGAAGCCCTCATAAAGTTCATGGCTTGGGATGTTCTGCTTTGAATGCTTAAAATTAGGGGGGATTAATGGGCTATGCTTCTTCTATGCAAAGGTAAAGGTGGAGAAAGAGACACATGCCCAATTTCCTTTCACTTTTCTCTTTCAGGATTTAAAAAATGGAAGAATCGAAATTGTTCAAAAAAAGCACAGTTCCTTTGCATGTTGAGGAGTTAGTGACAGCAGGTTTTCATTAGGGATGCCATGGCTCTTGGAATTAAGTTGAGAAATGTCTTGACTACAAGAGAGACTCCTTGTTTCCCAATCCTTGAAGACCACCAGTCCTAAGCCTACATAGTCAATTCCATCAGGTTAAGGGTCCGATACTTTCCTGTGAAAACCAATAAACTATTTTCAATTTTATCTCTGTCATTGCTTTCCTTTTTCATTAGAGTTTCTCAAGGCCCATAAAGGTCAATTCCCTATTAGCCACCTGTGGAATTCTGGGAGTTGAAAGTGGCCAAAGGTGGGACACTCCGCACTAGAGGAATCCACAAAGCTGCTTATATACTGCTTAAAATGTTCAACCTCCAACTTAGATGAGCCCAAGCTGACATGGCAAGAATCACTTAGTCTTATGGTCTACCTCTGCCTTCTGCCAATATGTCAAGACATTCAGAGAGGAACAGATTGGGGAGATGAGTGTGATCCAGGACACTATCCCATCACTTACTCACTCACTCATTTTTTGTCCAAATAATTTGCTCATCACTGAAATCATCCATGGTTTGCTAAGAATATGCCATTTTGCCTTTCGCTGCTACGAATCCACTACTCTGGGTCTTTTTCTTGAAGATTTTTCATGACTCAACTAAGTAACATTATCAGTGCTAGAAGGGAGAGGGCCCCAATTAGGTGCTAAAACTAAACTTCCCCTCTGCTCCTCAATTCCTGACTATCATCATATCTCTATATATCTGTATCTGTCTGTCTCTCTCTGTCTCCCTCCCCCCCCCTCTCTCTACCTACCTACAAAGATAAGTACCTACGTACCTACCTACAAGGACCCTGGCTTTGAAATCTGCCAAGGCTGTGATTACAGTTTTACAGAAATTCTTAAGGGTGGATCACATTCACCCCATTGCCCTCCCCCTACTAATGCTTGCATAACATATATTGATTGGTTACCTGGATTACAGCCCCCTAAAGGTTTCAGCAAGGCTTTTGCACTTGCTTGTGCGAAGTAGCTAACTCTCATGTCACCTGGCACTCACCCCAGGTGATGGGTATCTTGCAAAGTTTCTAGTTGCATGTTCTAGCTATGTGGTTTGGGGCTTTTTTTAATAAGCGAGCATTAAGAGTTGTTAACCTAATCTTGCATAGCTTCTTCTCTAGAAGTATTGTACTATTAATTAGAGCATACAAAACATTTTCTAGACCAATTCTGGAATACAGCTCATCTGTCTGGAACCCGCATTGCATATCGGACATTAATACAATGGAGAGAGTCCAGAGATATTTCACAAGAAGAGTCGTCCATTCCTCTACCTGCAATAAAATACCTTATGCCACCAGACTTGAAATTTTGGGCTTAGACAATTTAGAACTACGCCGCCATTGGTCTGACCTAAGTGTAGTACATAAAATTATTTACCACAATGTTCTACCTGTCAATGACCTCTTCAGCTTCAGCCTCAACAATACACGAGCAAATAATAGATAACAAACTTAAAGTGAACCGCTCCAAACTCAATTGCAGAAAATATGACTTCAGCAACAGAGTGGTCAATGCCTGGAATGCACTACCTGACTCTGTAGCTTCTTCCCCAAACCCGCAAAACTTTAACCTTAAACTGTCTACTGTTGACCTCACCCCATTCCTAAGAGGTCTGTAAGGGGTGTGCATAAGAGCACCAGTGTGCCTTTAATCCCTGTCCTAATGTTCCCTTTAATTGTATTCATTTTATGTATTCAATTCATGCTTATACTTATATATATTATCTAATATGTCCTCGACAAAATAAATAAATAAACATAAACAAATAAAAATAAATCTTCTTGCATCCAGTACCCTGCCTTAGTGGTTTCTGACAGGTAAGCCTTTTACTTCTGCCTCGCTTTGACTGTGCAGCCCCCCCCCCCCATTCCCTGCCCTCACAGTATGGAAAGCCTTCATTGCAAATCCCCTGTTATACTGGAAGGTAGAAAAGAATTGTTTTAAGGCAATGAAATGAAGACAAGAGTAAATGTTTTTCAGAATTCATATTCTTCACTCTCATGTCCATTAAACCCACACCTGGATCCTATCTCCACATATGGCCCCCATATGACAGGGCCTCATCTGTACATACATCCCATCATCTGATATCTATTTATCTATCTATAATCAATACTATCTCTATTTTCTATCTACCTCTATCATTTATTTATTATCTATCTTCCTATCTATTATCTATATTTATCTATCTATTTATAATCAATACTATCTCTATTTATCTACCTCTATCATTTATTTATTATCTATCTATCTTCCTATCTATTATCTATATCTATCTATTTATAATCAATATTATCTCTATTTATCTATCTACCTCTATCACTTATTTATTATCTATCTATCTATATCTATATCTATCTATCTATAATCAATACTATCTCTATTTATCTATCTACCTCTATCATTATTTATCATCTATCTTCCTATCTATAATCTATATCTTCCTATCTATATCTATTTATAATCAATACTATCTCTATTATCTATATCTATTATTATCTATATATCTATATCTATCTATCAATCTATCTATTTATCTATCTACCTCTATCATTTATTTATTATCTATCTTTATATCTATATCTATATCTATTTATCTATAATCAATTCTATCTCTATTTATCTATCTACCTCTATCATTATTTATATCTATCTATCTATATCTATATCTTCCTATCTATATCTATTTATAATCAATACTATCTCTATTTATCTATCTACCTCTATCATTTATTATCTATCTATCTTCATATCTATATCTATCTATACTATCTATTTATCTATCTATCTATCTATTTATTATCTATCTATCTTCATATCTATATCTATCTATAATCAATATTATCTCTATTTATCTATCTACCTCTATCAATCATTTATCTATCTATCTATCTATCTATCTATCTATCTATCCATCCCTCCCTCCCTCCCTCCCTCCCTCCCTCTCGCCCTCCATTCTATTTTAACCCCTTTTAGAGCCCTTACGTGGATTCCAGGCTGAAGACGAGAGGAACGAAGCCAGCAAGGAGAGGGGAAAAAATTCTCTCCCCCCTGAGGTAAAAAAATACCTACTCAGGGCTAAGACTCGCGCCAGAAAATGGAGGACGCGGGGTCTTGGCAGGCTTTTTAGGTGTCCGTTTCACTGCCTGTAGAGCCCAGCTAGGATTTAAAGGCAAGAATGTAGACTGCCCTCTACAGGCAGTGAAACGGACAGCTAAAAAGCCTGCCAAGACCCCATGTCCTCCATTTTCTGCACAACTATCTATCTATCTATTCTAATTAATCCTATCATCTATCTATCTATCTATCACGTATAAGATAACACTCATAAGTGTAAAGATGATTATGAATACAGGGTAACTTAGGGTCAGAGATAAGGGTCTCTTAGCCCTGACTAGGTATTTTTTTACCTCAGGGGGGAGAGAATTTTTTCTCTCTCCTTGCTGGCTTCCTCAAACAAAATTTTACGAATTCAAACCCACAAAATAAAGAAAATCAAAACGTGACAGGGACGATGGGCAAGGAATTTATTTGTTCATTCATTCATTTCACTAATTAATTTGTAATTTTTGACAAGTAAAATTAATTACGGTAATTAATTAATTAATTTTACTTGTCAAAAATTACGAATTTGAACCCACAAAATAAGAAATCAAAATCTGACAGGGACAATAGGCAAGGAATTTATTTGTTTATTCATTCATTCATTTATTCATTTCATTAATTCATAATTTTTGATAAGTAAAATTAATTACAGTAACTAATTAATTTTACTTGTCAAAAATTAGAAATTCAAACCCACAAAATAAGAAAATCAAAATGTGAAAGGGATGATAGCCAAGGAATTTTAAAAAGCAATTAAAAATATCACAGTCTGTACTGAAATCAGCCCATTAAGTCTTCCATGTGTTGCTGACTTTAGTTTTGTCTTATTTAACTCCAGCCAGAAAATTGGTGGCTGATGCCCTCCTGGAGGAGACAACATTTTCTCTCTTAACGAAACGTCTGAAGGAGAAAATAGGGATGGAGCCCATCAAATCTTTGGCTTCTTCTTTCCAAAGGAACTTTTCCAAGGATCAGGAAACAGGCAGGACTTTTGGAGAGTTGTGAAAGGGAGCACAGAAGAGTAACAAAGATGGTTAGGGGACTGGAGGCTGAATTGGCCATGGCTAGTCTAGTAACCAGCGGAACGACTGGTCTCCAGAAGTTGTGGGTGCTCCATCGCTGGAGGTTTTCAAGAACAGATGGGACAACCGTTTGTCTGAAATGGCACAGTGTCTGCTGCTTCAGCAGAGGGTTGGGCTAGAAGCCCTCCAAGGTCCCTCTCAACTCTGTTATTCTATTAAAGAAGCAGCTCGACAACCAGTGATCAAAAGTGCCCTTCCAAAGTGAGACGAAGTCATTTGAGCAATAAAGATGCTGAAGACATGAAGTTCATTCAGATGAAACTAATTTCTTTAGGAAATTCATACCGCAGTACAAAAGATTGGAGGCTTCCTTCTGCCGGCTGAATCATGGAGTTATTTCTTCCTGAAATAAAACTACTGAACAAGACAAGTCATAGATATATTGACTGATATTCTTGGTCAATTGATCAGCAATGAACTGAAGAGGAGATATTGCTGTGATTTGGGACAGTCTGTCCTAACAAGATGCTCGTGATGTGCATTGGGACTGCACCCCCATATTTCCCATCCTTTCTCCCTGCAGCCAGGAATGCCGGGAGTCCCCATCCCAATGCCTTGGGATGACACAGGTTCGAAGGCTGATGCGGTATCATAAAGATGATTGAGACTTGGGACTTGGGAGGCAGAGAGTAGATGTGGGCGGGGCCAGTCAGAATTTTTACTACTGGTTCTCCGAACTACTCAAAATTTCTGCTACCGGTTCTCCAGAACTAGTCAGAACCTGCTGAAACCCACCTCTGGTCTGCACTTGAGAGTAGGGCTGGACTAGAAGACCTCCAGAGTCCCTTCCAGTTCTAGGATTCTTTGTTTCAAAGTCTCCTTTTTCCAAAATGGTCACTTTGGGTCTGTCATAGAGGGGTTGAAAATGCTCTGATCTGGCTTTCTCCATGATGTTATATCAACCTCCTGTCCATTAACATGTCTGCACAAAGTTTGTCCTTTCCTCACACCAGCCTCCTTTTCCTACCATAGATTAAAACACTCTTCCTAGATGTCTACCTTGCTCTCAATAAGATTTTTGTCAACTCTTTGGGATCTGCTGGTGCATGTTTTCCTCTTTCCAGCATGTATTTCCCATTGCCTGGATCACTGCTCAGCCGTGGCATTTCCACATAAAAAATGATCTCGATGTGCTTCTGGCTTCAGTAGATATTTGTCCTTGTAGTACCTGTTTGCCACACTTACACACTACTCCCAAACCCACTCATAAATAAATGGTTCAGAAAGAACCAGCATTGTACCCAGAAGGAGCAAAAGCTCATAATTCTCCTGACAGCATACAAAGACTGACCTGTAAGCAGCCTCCATCCGAAAGCAGCCTCTAGGATACGTCAGAGGGGACCCACCGATTGATAGAGGGGACACATCTGGCTGGTCCATAGCATTTAATAACGAGATGCTAACCACAGGTTCCTTTTTTTAAAAGCAGCTAAACCAGTGTCAGTCAAGGTATTACAGGTGGGGGATTGACTTGTTCAGGTTCTCATGAAGTTCTCCTCATGTGTGGCTTTTTATGTTTCTGCAATTTACCAAAAGGCCAACGAAGATTTCTTTTTCATTATCTAAAAACAGAAAGATGGAAGGACAGAGTGGAGTCCATCCAGGCCACCATTCTATGTCCCACAGAGGTCAACCCAGGAGTCTTTAGGCAATTCAGTAGCAAGAAGAGGGTGGCAAGCTGTTAGACAGTTGAGGATGCTACTGTAATTTATTGATATTCAAATGAAGGTGAATCTATGTGTTCCAGGAGAATGTTGTGGGAACTAATTTGGGTCAGTCACCGGGACCAGAGGTTTTGCCTCCTGAGCTTTTGGACTTGTGCTGGAGCCCATCTTCAGGGAACTTCTCTCTAGCAGAGGGTGGGCTTTGGGTTGTTCTGTTTGTGGTATTTATATGGTGCATATTGTATGTGGCTTGTTAGATGTTGATTGGGGTATTGATGGCTGGCTATTAAGTCATTAGCTGAAGTTTGTGCTGCCAAGCCCTTGCCTCCCAAGTATTTACCAACTGGTGGTAAATCAGCACTCTTGTTGACTGAGGAGGGGGCCGTTTTCCAGGTTTCAATCACTTCCCTGGCTGTTTCTGTGCCTGCTTGTCCAACAGTCTTGACTCAGGAGGGGATAAACAGCCAGAAAGACTAGGAGTTGATGAGATCCCATCCTCCTCCCTGAATTTATCCAATCTCCTTCTGAAATCAACACAGCTGGAGGGCATCAATACATCTGGTAACAGCAGCTCCTTGATTTAGCTTGCCCTTTCCTTTCCCTTCCAGATGGGGTTCGCCTCTTTTTGTGTGCCCTTTTTGGGCTTCCTGGTGGCCTCTTTCTTCATACAAGGTAGGTCTTTGTTGATGCAAAAAAACGTTGAAGCATTTCTAGATATGTCTAGTCTAGCAAAGAGAAGGACTAGGAGTGACATGATAGCATCTTTCCAGGACTTGAGAGGCTGTCACAGAGAAGAGGAAGTTGACATTCTCCAAAGCATAGAAAGACAGGACAAGAACCAATGGGTGGAAATTCATTAAAGGGAGATCCAACCTGGAGATACGATTCTTGACAGTGAGAACAATTAATCAATGAATAGTTTTCCTCCCGGAGTTGTGGAGTTGTGCTTCATCACTGGAGGTTTTCAAAAATAGACTGGACAACCATTTGGTATAAGGTCTCCTTCCTTGAGCAGGAGTTTGAACTACTGTAGAAGACCTCCAAGCCCTGGACCTCCTGTTGACATCGCCGCGGTACAGACACAGAGGAATGGGTCTCTGCATTCCCTGTGCTGAATTCGTCATGTTTGTGGGCTCCGGAGGGAGCCTAAGCCACCCTGCAGGAGTGATGAAGCAAAGAGGGGCACCCTGTGGGGTCGGGGAGAATTGCAGCTCTTATGTACGGCCCAGGGTCTTTTTTCCCTCTCAGCCACGGCAAGAAGCAGCAGCAGCCTAAAGATGGCTGCTACAAAGCTAGGACAACTAACTTTGTTGTCCTAGCTTTGTAGAGCCGAGGTGGCGCAGTGGTTAGGGTGCAGTACTGCAGCTACTTCAGCTGACTGCTAGTTTAGCAGATCAGCGGATCAAATCTCACCAGTTAAAGGTTGACTCAGCCTTCCATCCTTCTGAGGTGGGTAAAATGAGGACCCAGATTGTTGGGGGTTATTATTATTATTATTATTATTATTATTATTATTATTATTATTATTATTATTATTTCTATGCCACCCACTTCCGAGGACTCTGGGCGGCTTACACCAAAGACAGTATACTAAATAGCACATTGCCCCCAACAATCTAGGTCCTCATTTTACCCACCTCGGAAGGATGGAAGGCTGAGTCAACCTTGAGCGGTGAGATTTGATCCGCTGATCTGCTGAACTAGCAGTCAGCTGAAGTAGCTGCAGTACTGCACCCTAACCACTGCACCACCTCGGCTTTGTAATATGCTATTTAGTATATTGTCTTTGGTGTAAGCCGCCCAGAGTCCTCGGAGAGTAGGCGGCATAGAAATATGAATAATAATAATAAATAAAAAAAAAACCCTGAAGAATAACAACTAAGACTGGTGCTGGAGAGAAGAAGGTGAGCTGTGGTGGAATGGGGGAGAGGATGTTTCTTTGTTTTAAATTACCCCAAGAGATAATTCAGAACTATGACATGATTAGAAGTTAGACAGGAAAGAAAGAAAAATCCTTTTAATATAGGGTGACATGATTAAAAGCTAGAATAAGTGATAGAAATAAAGGAAATATTAATGTATACATTTTTATTTGATAAAATGAAGTAATAATGAGAAATAGGTGGAATACTTGAATAATGATAGATTGTAACCCTAATATAGAGTGTATTGTTATTAGAAATACATAAGTTGATTGAATGTAATAATAATGTTAAATCTGATCAGTTTCATTTGTATTGGAATGTATGGCACCCAGGGCCACACTGTTCATGCATTGATTTGACATTTTTATAAAAAAATTAAAAAAAACTTTTAAAAAAAGAAAAAGATCTCCAACCCTAAGATTCTATGTTGGACAACTAAAAATATGGATGGGGTACCAGCCATGAAAATTGGGGATAAAATGCCCATTCATGGCAGGAAAATATAAAGGTTGCCACCACAGAACCAGAAGGCTGGCACCCAGCCAAATCAGCCATCAACAGGTGATACGGACATAAACAACATTTACACACCATTCAAAAGAGACAATCCTTTGAGAAAGCCAAAAAGGAGACCAAAAACCCCAAATACCCCCTTGCCAGCAATCAACAACAGGTAAACAAAGATTAACCAAGATTAATAGCAGACCAACAATGAATTAGTAAACAATGGGTCAAGGAATTTGTGAAACCGAAGAGCAGAAAATCCACCCATCCATCCATTGGTATTTAAGCAAAGGGTGTCCTGAGACCCTTCCCTGCCCATTGGTCCAGATATCGGTCCTTGTTGAGTTGCTCTTTTGTTTTCTTCTTCTGACCCTGTTACTTGAGGGGAGGCTGCCCCCACCTGTCTTCCCAGGCTCTCGCCGTACTTTGCACCCCATCCACGTCCTGGCTTCCCTCCAGCTGGGCACCGTCCTGCCCTTATTTTCTTCCCCTTTTTCAAGTCCCTTCTCCTCCCCCTCTTTTCAGTTTGAATCTATGGGTTCAGGATGGGTGACCCCAGAGGTGGGATTCACTTACCTTCCATAATGGTTCACAAAAACGAGTGTGCACATGCGCAGTAGTCACACATTACATCTGGGTGGGTGGGTGGAGCCTCCTGCAGTCGCCACTACCGGTTCACGCGATCCGGAGAGAACTGGCTGAATACCACCACTGGGTGACCCCCATCTCCTCCTCTTTGACAAGGTCTCCTCTTTCCACCAACAGGTCTGGAAGCATCAACTTGTCCCAGGCACTGGTACATGTTTGAGGATTTTTGTTATGCACTTTTCACGGAAAAACTGACCTGGAATGAGGCAGAAGTAAGAGGAGCCCCACCAGCCTCCAACTCAGCCTATAAGCTTACTGTCTGAGTGTAATGCTTCCCTGTGGGTGGGAAGGGAAAATAGGAAGGAAGGAAGGAAGGAAAGAAGGAAGGAAGGAAGGAAGGAAGGAAGGAAGGAAGGAAGGAAGGAAGGAAGGAAGGAGAGATGTCCAAAAATTATGGTCAAGAAAGTCAATATGGCCACAACAATGTGATTAAAGCATGAACAGAACCATAGTTGAGCTTCAATCACACCATTATAGACAGCAACAGACTTGTTTGACCATCCCTTATGGGTACCCCTGCCAAGGAAATGAGGGACCTTGGCATGGGATTGTGTCTGTGCTACCCACCTGTCCTTGGATTGGCAGAAACACATCCCAGCAGCTGTTTTCCCCATTTGGGTCCCTATCCTACCTCCTCCCTTCCACCAAGGACCTCAAAACCATCTGCCAATAAGTAGAACCATTGGGAGGAGAGGATGGGTTTGGGGTTCAGAGAAGGGTTGGCGGGACCTTCTCCCGATTCCTTTCCCCTCACTTCAAAAGGTCTGGAGAGATAGATAGCTTCCTGCTCTCCAGCTTTTACTCTTAGGAGAACATAGAAAGAGACTCTTTCTGTTCTGACCTAGGCTTCCTGACAAAGCATAAATCACAAGTTTAGTCCCCAAAAACCTCTTTTATTGAGACGGCTGTGAATTACGGTCATTCACAGCCCGTAATGATTCACAAACAGTCTGTTCAGCTTCCGACAGATGTCTGCTCGAGTTGACACAGTTGTTCAGGGTAATGTTGATAAGCACCCACCTTTATCTCCCTTGAAACGCTGCCACAGACCTAATTGCCAATTAATTTTGCAAAGCCACACATAACACAGAGTCAAACAGGACTTCTCAGAGCTTGAATTGACTATATGAACTAATTGCTTCCTGCAAAGGCTCAGTCCCTTTGCTTCTCTTTTTATGTCTTATGGGAGGGACCAATCAACTCCAAGCCTTACTCCCGAGTCGCCCTTTTTTTTCTTAATTGTTCTTGCCTTCTGGCAGCTCTGCGCATGCGCACACTGGGAACAGGCTCACACTGTTCTTCTGCCTCGCTGATGTCAGATTCCGGAGGCAGAACATAACTGTCAGATGGTCCTGGCCCCCTCTCTGCCTCTGACGCAGAGCCCTCATCTGAGCCTTCCCCAGAGTCCAGGACTGGCCCATGTTCCTCCCCAGCCTCCTCACTGTCCGACTCTGCTGCCACCAGACCACAACACTTTCAAAACTCTGCACTTCCACAAACTCACTGAATTGTTATGTGGCTCCTTCAAAACCTATTTATTTCTTTGATTTCTGTGCCCCCCCATCTCACGCAAGCGCCTTGGGCGGCATGCAAGTTTTACAAACATGGAAAAACCCACCATGTAGGACCCCTGCTGCCCAAGGATAAAGAACAACCCAACTCACAAAAGGAAAAAAAGCAATATTATCAAGAGTTCAGCTGCTCTCCTGACCCAAATGGCAGTTTGAAGGGACCTTAGAGGTCTTCTAGTCCAACCCCCTGCTCAGGCAGGACACCACATACCTTTTTATGCTTGCATCATCTATCATCTACTAATTATGAATATTTATGCTTACATCATCTATGACTTAGGTATGTGCATGACTCTTATCATTTTGTCCTCCTTTCCTGAAATGTATAAATATGAGCACTTTTTTTTTTTTAGTCTGCATGGGAGCCCCTCCCATTTTCTTCTGGAAGGAATTCCTCCGATCTGCATTGTTAATGATAAATTCTGCAGTGAGCCTGGGTGATCGCTTTTTAGGTCTTGCTTTTGATTTCACACTATAGAGTTTGGATGTCGTGAAGACAGGCGCTGGGTGATGGAATTGGGGAATCAGGAAGGACAGGGATAGACTTGAGGAACTGAGGGAAGGCTCCAAACTTGGCCACTTTTAAGACTTGCGGACTTCAACTCCCAGAATTCCAGAATTCTGGGAGTTGAAATCTATCAGTGTTTGTTGCAGAAATCAAATCTGGAAAGCACACACAGGTTAACTGATTCAGCAGGATTCATTAACTTCTCTTTATACATAATATAATACATGAAATAAATATATGATACCAACAGCCAGAGGAGAGAACAGTTTCAGTTTCAATTCCAATTCCAGTTCAGCAGACTAGTTCAGCCACGCCCAGATTCCAAACTGTTTCAGTTTCCAAACAGTCCCCATTGGCTGACTTAGTTACTAAGCCCTATTCATTGACCTTGTTACCATGTCTCTGCCAGTCATGAATTCTCTGACAAAATCTGCAAGTCTTAAAGTGGCCAAGTTTGGATACTCCTGCCCTAAAGCACAAAGTACTCACCTGTGCCTGTTTGGTGTCTCCCAGGCAGATTGCAATACCTACGGCAAAAATGGCCACCTCGCCTCCATCCTCAGCGAACGGGAAATGGCATTTTTATCTTCTGCTATAAGAACCAACTTTGAAAAGACATATAGAATCTGGATTGGATTGTACAAAATCCGGGGCGGGAAGGTGAGTAGAAGTTGTGTTGACCTCAGGGAGGGAAGGGAGTGAGTGGTATATATCTGAAGACAATAAAAAGCTCGGAGGTGGGGGTGGGGAGAGGGAGGAGGTGACAAGAATAAGACAATCTCTCAATGGATTTACATCACGGCACAATTACACCAGGATTTAACAACAGCATGATAGCAATCCTAGTATGTGGGGGGTTCCTTAGAGAGCCTTCAAAACATTCAGTTTTGGATCTCAGTGCAATTTTGGGATCTTAAGAAGTTGACCATGGCTATGTTACACACGCTGTCTAGATTGAGCTCGGAATAGACAAAGGGACAGATCCCAATTCTCTCTAAATGACACGTTTCTTCAGATCTGAGCAATAGTATCCTTTTGGTACTTTCATAAGGCTGGCTAGGAACCACGTAGAATAAGTAAGGAAACACAAGCTGATTGCTCAAGAGTAGATAAACAGAGGAATTACAAAAACATCTGTATCGTTTCCCCTCATCAGTGAGTATAAGCATTTTTAACAAACTCTGTCACAATTCCAAACTCCCTCATAGTCTTTGCACACCCAGGGCACCCGTGTCCCAATTCACACAGTTCAACATAGGAATTTTCATCAACATCACCTGTGTTTTTATATAAAAAATAAATAACTTTATTGTCATTGTACATGTATACACAGTATACCCATACAACAAAATTCACTTAACACCCAAAGGCCAGGTCCAACACACATAACAATCCCCAAACACACTCCCACCCACCACAAATTCCCCACCCCTAAACCACCCAAACATCCACACAACAGACCAAGTAATGCTGTCCAAGAGCTCACTGATGGTGGCCCTTTAGTTCATTGTTGAGTGCAATTATAGCTCTGGGATAAAAACTATTCAGAAAACGTGTGATCCAAGTTTTAATTGTCCTGTCTCTTCTGCCAGAAGGCAACAGTCCAAAAAGATTGTAAGCAGGATGGAAAGAGTCTCTGAGAATGTTATGCAACTTCCTCAAACAGCGAGATTCGAAGATGTCGTCCAGGGCTGGTAGCTGGAGTCCGATGATATTCTGGGCAGTTTTAATGATTCTCTGTAGAGCATTTTTGTCCGCTACAGAGCTGCTCCCATACCATGCAAGAATGCCGTATGTCAGGACACTCTCAATGGTGCTGCAATAGTAGGACAGAAGTAGATGCTGACATAGATTTATCTTCCTGAGCATTCTCAGGAAGTACAGCCTCTTCTGTGCCTTCTTCACAAGCATGTTAGCATTCATAGTCCATGAGATACAAATGCCCAGAAATTTAAAACTATCCACCCTCTCCACCTCCAGTTTGGATGCTGATCAACAGCTATGACTTGAAAGAAGGCCCTTAAGTGAAGTGGGATCTTTTGGAGGTGTTTCCAGACCTCTGTGGCTTTCTCTTCTCTAGAAATTTCCATGTTTCTATACGTCTCCCTTTCCAGGAGACCTCTTGAGACGTTTTGGGTGGGATCCAGTTGGAAGTTGGAAACATGCAACTTTCTAGCAATGGCTGGACTATGCTTCTAGAGGTTTAGGACATTTAGGCATCCACCATTGGCCGTGCCTCCTTCGCCACCAGCCACCTGCCTCAGCCCATTTACAGCAAGCTTTCCGCCTCTGCTGGCCCTCCCCCGGCCATCCAATGGCCAATGGGCTCCTAACCCTCTGCCCCTCGCCCTTCGCCCCTGCCCATTCGTCCAGATACCCTTTGACCTGGGCCTTTGGCTGGACAGGACAAGAAGCTGCCAGGCAATGGGGGAGCAATCGGTGGCTGTCTGTGGAAGGGGATAGCGCGCCATTGCGGGGACCGTCATGTGAGCCAGGCAACCAGCAGCTATGCCAACCTGTAGTTATTGCTCAAAAGCCTCTGCTACTTGCCTGGCACCCTTGCCCCCTGCGATCGCTTCTGCATGCTGCCACCACTGCTGCCAGTTTCCCGGCTTGCCCCCCCTTCTCTGCAATCGCTTTTGCATGCTGCCACCTTCCACAGCCAGTCATGAACTGCTCCCCAATTGGCTGGTGGCTTCTTGTGCAGTGCAGCTAAAGGCCCTGGTCAAATGGTGTCTGGACAGATAGGCAGGGACAAAGGACAAGGGGCTTAGGGCCAGGGGCCAGGGGCCCATTGGCCATGGAGAATGACCGGGGAAGGAGCAACGGAGGAAGAAAGCTGGCTGTAAATGGCTGAGGCAGGTGGCTGGAGCAAAAGGTCCGTGCCTAAATGTCCCATTCCGACTTGATCCAGAGTTGGAAGGCACCTTGGAGGTCTTCTAGTTCAACCCCCTACTCAAGCAGGAGACCCTGTACCATTTAAGACAAATAGTTGTCCATATAGTTGTCCGCTGTTGCTTTCTCTCTCTACAGACACGATTCAGATGGTCAGACCACGCCAAGACACAGGAAATTTTTTGGGCACACGGTCAACCTTCCAACTGCAAAAAGAAGCAGAATTGTGTCGAGCTATATACCAACGGTAAGGAGAAGATTTTTTTGTTCTAATGTATCAGACTTCTCAAGCATGTCTTCTCCACATGTGTGAAAAAACACAACCTTCCAATCCTCCACAGCCAATATGCATGAAGTCAGAGACTGCGTGGGCTTCGTTTCTGAATGAATCCTATTTAGTAATTTCTGTAAGTTTAGGGATCATTTCTATCACTAATGACTCTAAAGTGTGTATGCAACCATCCAGTAGAGCAGAAATGGGGAATGACGGCTCCTTTATGACTTGTGGACTTCAACTCCCAACTTCTAGAACCGAAGAAGCTTCTTGGATGAGAATCTAAACATCTTCAAAGAAAAAAGCCCAAGAAAGTCCAGTTGCTTTTGGACTTTACTTGTCAGAAGGTCGCAAAAGGTGATCGCATGACCCCAGGACACTAAAAGAATCATAAATACATGCTGGTTACCAAATGCTTGAATTTTGATCACGTTATCAGGAGAATACTATAACGGTTGTGTCAAAATCAGTTATAAATCAATTTTTTCAGTGCTGTTGTAACTTTTCAACAATCACTAAAAGGAACAGTTGTAAATTGAGGACTACCTGTAAACTACAATGAGAAAGCTGTATATTTAAACATTCCTATCCAAGAAAGTGAATCCTTTGTGACAAACAACCCCCCCCCCGCGGTTTTTTTGGTACAAATGATGAGCGATCCAAAAACAATTGCAACAAAAGTCTAACCAATGATTTGATTTGTTCTAGACTATAAAAGTTGGAATGACCAGTTTTGTGAAATCGAACAGCCCTATCTGTGCAAGACGCCTCTCGACTGAATACAGCTTGAAGGTTGGAAGCCAGAATCTCCCTGGCGACTACAACATCAGCCTGCTGACCCACAGAAGAAGCCTGCGCATCAGACTTTCTTTTCCATGTGGTGTCACTAATCAATAAACTCTAATCCGAGGGCAGATGATGCTTCTGAATTTTTCTCTTGTGTGTTTTCATTCATTGAGAGGACTCCCGGTGCTCATTGCCAAAAAACTGAACCAAATCCAAAATGAACCAATCGTGGCAGCACTGAGAATGTTCCCTATGGGAGATATATGGCACTCCAACATCAAAAACATCTCTGAAACCACCAACAGACCATTAGAACCATCTGGCATCACAATATTATTATTATTATTATTATTATTATTATTATTATTATTATTATTATTATTATTATTATTATTATTATTTATTGAATTTGTATACCACCCTACTCTCGAAGGACTCAGGGCGGTGAACAGCCAAATAAAATACATATAATACAAATGTTAAAAAACCATTAAAATACAATTAAATAATTGGCCCAAAAAACAAAATTTAAAACACCCCAATTTATAAGACAAATTTAAAATTTAAGAATTTTAAAAAGTTTAAAAAGTTTAAAAGAGAGGTTAGGCCAGGCCGGCTTGCTGGAAAAGAAATGTTTTGATGGCACGGTGGAAAGCGCGCAGGTCCGGGATCCTCCCTATCTCCAGGGGGAGCTCGTTCCAGATGGCGGGTGCCCCCACAGAGAAGGCTCTCCCCCTAGGGGCCGCCAGTTGACATTGTTTGGTTGACGGCACCCGGAGGAGCCCCTCTCTATGGGAGCGTACTGGTCGGTGAGAGGCCACTGGTGGCAGAAGGCGGTCTCGTAGATATCCCGGTCCTAAACCATGGAGCGCTCTAAAGGTGGTAACCAAAACCTTGAAGTGCACCCGGAATGATCCATTCGCCGACAAGATGAGCTAAGGCATGCGAGCATTGCCCTAGCTCAGCTCCAGCGTGCATGCGTGCGCCGGCCAACTGATTTTTGGGCCTTCTGTGCCCACTGGAAGCTGGGAAACGGGCTGTTTCCAGCCTCCGGGGGTGGGGAAGGCCACTTTCGCCCTCCCCGGGCTCCTAGAAAAGCTCTGGAGCCTGGGGAGGGCAAAAAAACGAGCTTTACTGTCCCACTGGAAGTCGGAAAATGGGCTGTTTCCAGCTTCCAGAGGACCTCCGGGAGGGGGGAGGCTGTTTTCACCCTCCCCAGGCCCCTAGAAAGGCTCTGGAGCCTGGGGAGGGTGAAAAACAGGCCCACCATGCCATCATATGCCAAAAGCGGGGGGGGAGCACAGGGGGGGAGCGTATGCATGCATGGGGGGGTGAGGGGCATTGAATTATGGGTGTAGGCACACGTGCGTACGACACCCCTCCCCCCTCTCCGCTTTTGGCATGCAACGGCAAAAAGGTTAGCAATCACTGCCCTATACCATTTCAGGCAAATGGTTGTCCAATTTCTTCTTAGAAACTTCCAGTGTTGGAGCATTTAAAACTTCTGGATTGATTCCACTGGTTAATTGTTCTAAGTGTCAGGAAATTTCTCCTGAGTTCTAGGTTGCTCCTCTCCTTGATTAATTTCCATCCGTTGCTTCTTGTCCTGCACTCAGGTGCTTCTCTTCTCTTCTCTTCTCTTCTCTTCTCTTCTCTTCTCTTCTCTTCTCTTCTCTTCTCTTCTCTTCTCTTCTCTTCTCTTCTCTCCTCTCCTCTCCTCTCCTCTCCTCTCCTCTCCTCTCCTCTCCTCTTTTCTTCCTCTTCTCTTCCCTTCCCTTCTCTTTTCTTCCTCTTCCCTTCCCTTCCTTTCCTTTC
This sequence comes from Pantherophis guttatus, assembly GCF_029531705.1. The sequence continues at coordinate 5,194,292 of NW_026843855.1, read as the reverse complement.
CCTTCCCTTCCCTCCCCTCCCCTCTTCTCTTCTTTTCTCACCTTGTTAGAACTGCTCATCTTGCAGAGAGCAGCAAAGACCAAGGGCCCTTTGTTTGTTTCCTGTTAGCCCCAGGGAAAGTCTGCTGGCTGGCTGAAGAAGGTCTTGTCAGGGCAAATTGGGGTCTTGGAGACCGCCTGGCAGAAAACAGCAGCAATAGGAGGCTGCAAAACAAAACAAAAAACCCACCTCCCCTTGGGCTCTGCAACGTCTCGGTGGCCCCTGCTGGGCAGAGCCATTTTGAGTTGGAACAAGGCAAAGTAGGACCACAACTCTCCTTCGGCTCTCTGTTGCCCTGGAATCAGTTAAGACCGAGCAGGGTTTGAACTGAATGAAAGCACTCGGCTGAGTCTGGAGAAATTCAGATTTATTTACCCTAACAGAAAGAATAGCAGAATAACAACAGCATAACAAGAGAATAACAGAGTTGGAAGAGACAGGAAATCCTATATCATTTCAGACAGAGAAGGAAGGCCGATAGCTTCACTCCACTGCAACACCACAACAGGTCGGGAAACAGCATCTGCGCAGCGAGGGGCCAATAAACTGGACTACATGCTCCATCCAAACTGGACGGTTGTCTCACAAATGCTTTTGGCTACTTTGCCGCAAGGCTGGGAATGAAGGGTGTCATTCTGGATGTAGGCGCAGCCATGATCGCCCAATATCCCGTACCTGAAATAGAGAAGGTTGGTTAGTCATCCTTCGCGCTCGTTCTCCCAGCTTCAAGACGTCCAGCAGGGTCTCGTCCTGCTCAGTGATTCCTAAGCATATAGACTACCTATTGTGGCCCATCAGCGGCCTGTGCAGCTAGTAGCTGATTCAGACAGCGAGGAGGCTGGTGTGGTGCTGTGCCAGCAGCCTGTGCTGCTGGCGCTCGAGTCGGACAATGAGGAGGCTGGAGAAGATGTGGTGCCAGAGGCGGGGATTCAGCCAGGGCCTTCCGAACCTCCAGAAGCTCCCATAAGTGAAGAGGACGAAGAGGAGGAGCCTCTTCTCGATGCATGGGCGCGCAGAGCTGCTAAAAGGCAGGAGTGGCTCCTCAGGAGGAGGTCTCCCTGAGAGTAAGGCTTGGGGCTAATTGGCCACTCCCTTAGCCTATTTAAGGAGGAACTCCGACTGAAGCAATTTGCAGGGAACAACTTCGTCCACTCTCCTTCGCATCTTGATCTTAGTTCTCTGCAAATTGCTTCTGGGCTTTCTGCCAACCATAGTAAGATTACGATTATTTATTCTTTGGATTCTTGCAGGCTGTTAAGAAAGTGAATTAACAGCCTTTGTTTGAAAAAGACTGATTTAATTTAGCAAACTAAGGTTTGTACAGACTTTGTGTGTGCTGCGTTCTTTGGGGTCCGTAGCTGGGGCCGAACACTACCAAAGACGTCAGAGATGAGAACAACGGTCACACAACTCAATGCTCAGCTCAGCCAACTCAGACAAAACAACACTAGGATGGAGAAGGAATGGCGGAAAATGAGAGGGACAGACGCCACCCCGGCGAGATTCTATGGACTCTCTAATATACACAAAGTAGGAGCCCCCCCTCGAAGCTTTAAAAGATAACCCTACATCAGTGGTGAGTTGCTATCAGTTTGCTCCAGATCCGGTGAACCGGTAGTGGTGGTGGCGGGAGGCTCCGCCCACGTGCCCGGATGTTTCTGCGAATGCACAGAAACATTGCACACACGAGCAAACCGGTAGCAAACTAAATTGAAACCCACTACTGCCCTACATATAACCGGACTAAATGGCTGGCACAACGCTTAAGCTTCCTGCCACAATCCTGGAACAGCACCGTCACGTCGTCCACATAATTTCCGACAAAACCACAAGGTTTAAATAGCAGGACTACCAGATTCTGCCACAGCTTTGCCCCCCTAGGCCATCCATCTGGTAAACTCACAAGATTCGTTTCTTTCGCCATGTAGATGTGTACATCTGAACTAGACTGTGCTGTTTCTCCGTGTCATATAATATATGTGGCTATGTGTATATTTATTTATTTAGCCATGTTTATGTAGTGCAGTGTTTCTCAACCTTGGAAGCTTGAAGATGGGTGGACTTCAACTCCCAGAATCCCCCAGCCAGCGCTGCTGGCTGGGGGATTCTGGGAGTTGAAGTCCACCCATCTTCAAGCTTCCAAGGTTGAGAAACACTGATGTAGTGTATCTTAGAGGTGGAGACCCTTTGAGAGCTGTATGTAATGAAATTTCATTTTAATGTATGCTGATTAGTCTAAGTGACAATATTCAAAGTGACAATAATTGTTGTGGCCTGTTGGCCGCCAGCCCCTCCAGCAGACTCAGATGAGGAAGGTGGCTTGGGAGTCAGGGCCAGGATCAAGGCAACCTGGGAGCTCCGATGGGAAAGAGTGAATGGAGCTAGCAGAGAGAGAGAGAGAGAGAGAGAGGGAGGGAGGGAGGGAGGGAGGGAGAGAGAGAGAGAGAGAGAGAGAGAGAGAGAGAGAGAGAGAGAGGCAGAGCCTGGGCCATCCATCAGCCCTCAGGTGGAGAGTCAACAGTCTCCAGGTCTGGAGGTGGCTGATGAGGAAGAGGAGGAACAGCTGGGTCCAGTGCCTGATGCACAGATGCACACAAGGCAGAGAAGAGGAGAGCATTGGAAATCTATGGGCCGGTCCTTGGGACAGAAGAGCCACCGCTGCTAGCAAAGCCCCACCCTAGCTCTGGGGATAAAAGCCAGGAGGAGGAGATGAATAGGTGTGGCAGACAACTATTCATCTCCCTGCCGGACAGACTTGTTAGCCTGCAGTGAGAGAGACTTTTTGCCGGGGCTGCCGGCGCTTCTAATAACGGAATCACTAATTTACCTACAGAGGGTTCGTTGTGTTTGGGAGCCTGATCAGAACATTTATTCTAAGCCTAAGTGTAAATGTGGCTCCTGACGAGATCATGGTCTCCTCTGATGTAATATCCCTATTTACACCCCTCCCTCCACACTTTTTTTTAAAAAAAAATTGATTTATATGCCGCCCTTCTCCGGAGACTCAGGGGGCTTACAATGCTTTTAAGCAATAGCCTTCATCCTTTTGTATATTTATACAAAGTCAGCTTATTGCCCCCACAAACTGGGTCCTCATTTCACCTACCTTAGAAAGGATGGAAGGCTGAGTCAACCTTTTTTTTATTATTTTAATTTGATTTATATGCCGCCCTTCTCCGGAGACTCAGGGCGGCTTACAGTGCGCTAAGCAATAGCCTTCATCCTTTTGTATATTTATAGAAAGTCAGCTTATTGCCCCCACAATCCGGGTCCTCCTTTTACCTACCTTAGAAAGGATGGAAGGCTGAGTCAACCTTTTTTTTATTATTTTAATTTGATTTATATGCCGCCCTTCTCCGGAGACTCAGGGCGGCTTACAATGCGTTAAGCAATAGCCTTCATCCTTTTGTATATTTATACAAAGTCAGCTTATTGCCCCCACAATCTGGGTCCTCATTTTACCCACCTTAGAAAGGATGGAAGGCTGAGTCAACCTTGAGCCTGGTGGGATTCGAACTTACAGTAATTGCAGACAGCTGGTGTTAATCACAATGCTCTCAGTCTGCTGAGCCACCAGGCCCTCTTGGCATATGAAGTAACAGAAGAAGAATACAACACAGTTCAGAACATCCTAACCAGAACACAAACCATGCGAGGCTACTCCAATACTGCCGACACACCTTCTTCCCATTCGAAAGGGAAATGTATGAATAAATAAAAGGGACATCAGTGGGATCCCCAATATCAGGAGTCATTGCAGAAGCCGTCCTGCGTGAGCCAGAACCTCGTGTATTTCAGAACTACACACCCAAATTTTGGTGCCGCTACGCAGGGGTGGGTTCTAAAATTTTTTACTACCGGTTCTGTGGGCGTGGCTTATTTTGTGGGCGTGGCTTGGTGGTGGGGGTAATGTGACTGGGTGGGTGTGGCCAACTGTTTTGTTTTTTTTTACTTTTAAAAACATTTTTTCTACAACCTTAAGAGGTTGCAGGAAACAATGCTTTGAAAAGCCTCTGCCGATCAGGCAACTCAGCTGGGATCGTCAGAGGCTTTTCGAAGCATTTTTTAAACCACCTCTTCAGCTGAAGAGGTTATAGAAAAAATGCTTTTAAAAGCCTCTGACGATCCCAGCTGAGCCGCGGGATCATCAGAGGCTTTTTTTTTTAACTTTTAGAAGCATTTTTTCAGCCGAAGGGGTTGTAGAAAAAATGCTTTTAAAAGTAAAAAAAAAAAAAAAAAAAGCCTCTGATGAGGTGGGCGGGGTAAGTGAGCGGTGACCGGGCCGGGGACTGGTTCGGGGGCGTGGCCAGCCAATGTTATTACCGGTTCTCCGAACTGCTACAAATTTTTACTACCGGTTCTTGCGAACCGGTGCGAACCAGGAACAACCCACCACTGCCGCTACGTGGATGACACGTTTGTCATTATCAAAAGGAATTGCACCGAAAGACTCTCATGCCATACTGAACTCTGTCTTCCTGGGCATACAGTTCACCGTGGAGGAAGACACAGCTCGACAGTGACCATTTTTAGATGTGCTTGTCAAAAGATAAGAAGATGGAAGCCTAGAAACCAGAGCTTATCTGGTATTAACAAGGCCACCAACACACTCCACGCATTCTGAATTTTAACAGCAACCATCCACTGCCACACACACACACAAAAAGCTGCACGAGAACACTATATGGCAGGGTGAGAACAAGCCACACAATTTCGGAAGCCATAGAACTCAGCTTTTATGAGATCTGCAAGTGGGCATCGCACACCGCCCGTAGGCTACCATAGTAGGACAAATTGTGCCCTGTGAAGATCGCTTGGAGGTGGGAGATGGTTCCAATGTAATCTACTGGATCCCTTGCATGGATTGCCCCTGTGACTATGTAGGACAGACAGGGAGGAAGCTAACAGCTCGATCTCAAGAGGACAAGTGAGCGGTCAGACGAAGAGTCCCAAACTCATTGGTAACTTCACATTGAAATAAACAAGGACATACTTTCAATTTTGCAGTTACTAAGATTGTTGGACAAGCAGGCACAAAAACAGCCAGGGAACTGATTGAAGTCTGGGAAACAGGCCCCTCATTGGTCAACAGGAGTGCTGATTTACCACTACCACCCCACCTCCTCCTCTCACTCCTCCTCCTCCTTGCAAACCTCCTCCCTCCTAGCACTGATGATGTTCCCTAGTTGGGTCATAAAATGTTTGCAAGAAAACCACCAAGCTCAGAGACCACCAAGGACCCCACAGTTCAACCCTGAGCTACTGGCGGTTCTCTGAGAATAATTTGAAATGTGATGACCAAGGGTGTGAGGCCAATTTCAACCACACAGTAATTCCCATCTGTTATTCAGGTTCATAATGTAAGGGGGGCTTTGAGGAATCACCCATTCTGGAGAGAACTTACCGACTGGGCTTGTAGGCAGTTCCGTCTAACCACAGCCATTTCCTTTCCGCGATATCGTAGACCAAACCAATCCAGAATTTGTCGTATTTGTACGTCTTCGGATCCAGGTAATAATGCATGGAGGCATGAAACTTCAGGAACTGCTAAAATATAAAGTGACCAGAGTCAGGCCAGCCTTCAGAAGAAAGATAAAAGTTGCAGAATTCCAGTTAAGGATGAAAGTTGATTCACTCACCACTAACCTGGCTGCATTAGCCATATAAATGGCTAAATTCTTAAATTCTTTTTAATTATCTTAACTTTTGTATTTGTATGTTTTTTAATTTTGGCTGTTCACCGCCCTGGGTCCCTTCTGGGAGAAGGGCGGTATACAAATTAAATAAATAAATAAATAAATAAAATAAATAAATATGATAACAGAACAACAGACTTGGAAGGGGCCTTGGAGGTCTTCTAGTCCAACCCCCTGCTCAAACAGGAGACCCTATACCAGGGGTGTCAAACTCAATTTCATTGAGGGCCGCATCAGGGCTGTGGTTCAGGGGTGGGTTATACTTACCTTTACTACCGGTTTGCAACGGGGCCATGCGTGCACACTTGCTTCGCTCGCGCATGCGCAGAACCATTTTGATGACGTCGGGGTCGGTGGGCGGAGCCTCCCGCTGGTTTTACTACCGGTTCTATAGAACTGGTGCGAACCGGGGGCAACCCTGCTGTGGTTGACCTCGGGAAGGGGGGGGATGGGTGGGCGTGGCCAACTGGGTGGGCGTGGCCAACTGGGTGGGCGTGGCCAACTGGGTGGGAGTGGCCAGAATGATGCCTCACTTGGCATGGCTTCCTGAGTGGGCGTGGCCAGCTTGACACCACTCCCCAAATTGCTGGCATGTTTCCTCTTCGCACTGGGTAGACTGGGCCAAAGCGACACAGGCTGGCCCCTTACATTTTCCATGACGGCCCCACGGGCCACATTCGGCCTGCAGGCCTTGCGTTTCACACCTCTGCCCTATACCATTTCAGACAAATGGATGCCCAATCTCTTCCTAAAAAACTTTCTGTGCACCTGCCACCTTGCTGCTTAGACACCTTCTTGAAGGCGCGTTAAGAGGTTGTGCGCTGGAATGCCTCCTCCACTCTGGCCTAACAGAATAACAGAAAGAAGTGGCAGTGCTTCAAATGCTTATTTTCCAAAGCACCAGTATTTGAGGGGCTGCCCCAAAGAAGAGGGGGTGAACCTAGTCTCCAAAGCAGGACAAGAAGCAACGGATGGAAAGTTATCAAGGAGAGAAGCAACCTAGAACTAAGAAGAAACTTCCTGACAGTGAGAACAATTAACCAGTGGAACAGCTTGCCACCAGAAGTTGTGGGTGCTCCATCACTGGAGGTTTTCAAGAAGAGATTGGAGCAGAATTCTGGGAGTTGAAGTCCACCCATCTTAAACCGCTTGAGAAACACCCAGACCTCCCCCCCCCCGTGCCCTCTTCGGTCTGCCCCCATCTCCCCCAGCCTCAGTACCATCTCATCCTTGTTGCTGACCACCATCAGTTCAGCATCCTCCTCCTGGCAGAATCTCTGGCTCGATTCCCAATTCATTTTTCTGTTCCGGAAGAAGTAGCATTTCTCGCTTAGTTGCATCCACTGGATTTTGCATATGCTGCAGTTCAGAACTAGAGAGAGGAGAAGCAACCCAGCGCCCGGATCTCACATTGGGGCAAGGCAGCGGTGGGTTTCACATTTTGTTACCACTGGTTCGCCCCGCGCACGCATGCTTACTTCACTGCTGGGGTTGTTAAGTGAATCGCATGGTTATTAAACAAATCTGGCTTCACCCCACTGATTTTGCTTATCGGAAGATGGCCAATTGTGATCGGCTGCTCCCCCTTCCCTCCCCCGGGATGCTTGCCACCGTCACAAGTACACGCCAGTTGCCGAGCATCTGAATTTGGATCACGTGACCACGGGGATGCTGCAACCGTCATAAGTGTGAAACAGGTTCGTATGTCACTTTTTTTGAACACTCACTAAGCAAATGCTTCCAAGTAAAGGACTATCTGTACCCTCAACGGCCTTGAACGCCCTTGCAAGTTTTGAGAAAGATACAAACCCAGCTGGGAAAGAGTCACATAACCCATAAAGGAGCCTGGTTTAGCTCAGCAGACAGAAGCACTGTAATTTAACACCAGCTGCCTGCAATTACTGCGAGTTCAATTCTCCCCAGGCTCAAGGTTGACTCAGCCTTCCATCCTTTCTAAGGTGGGTAAAATGGGGACCCAGTTTGTGGGGGCAATAAGCTGACTTTGTATACATATACAAAAGTATGAAGGCTATTGCTTAGCGCATTGTAAGCCGCCCTGAGTCTCCGTAGAAGGGCGGCATATAAATCAACTTAAAAAAAAATAAATTGTCACGTGTGAAATGTTACCCAGAATCTGTCTTTGCTATTGTTCAAACTTCGCAAGCAATCAATGTCTTTATTTATTCCTCCTGTTACTTATTTATCCCTTTATTTATTTATCCCTTGCTTTCTGCTTTAACACATACAAGTATATATGTCACTTGATTCCATACAGGTAGTTCTCAACTTACAACAGTTGATTGAGTGACCCGTCAGTTACAACGGCAACTGACTTACGACCGTTTTTCACACTCATGACCGTTACAGCATCCCCAGGGTTGCACAATCCAAAATTCAGACGCTTGGCAGCTGACTCATATTTATGACTCGCTTAGCCACTGAAATTTGGGGCTCCATTCCAGTTGTAAGTCAAGGAGCGCTGTGTTCCATAAAAAGACTTGACCCTCCTTTCATAAATGCTTTTTGCTTTGTCTGAATTATTTGGTGATTTGTATTTTCAGTTGGGCAAAGAAGCCTTCTTACCGAGGTTGAAATTTCTTTCTGAAATTCTGGGATGAAGTCAGTTCCATGTCAAACATGGAGTGCCTCAGCTTGAAGGCAACAAAGGTATATTAATAAGTAACTACATATATTGATGTGTTTACAATTAGGAGTAGTGCGGTGGCCTAGAGGTGGAGCTCTCGCCTCACCATCAGGAGGCTGTGAGTTCGATCCTAGGTAGAGGCAGATATTTATTTATTTATTTATTAAATTTATATGCCGCCTCTCTCCGGAGACTCAGGATGGCTATTATAGATATTTCTCTCTCTGGGCACAATGAGAATATTATCTGCTGAACAAAACTCCGCATTGGTGACAGGAAGGGCATCTGGCCAGTAAACACTCTGCTAGCTCCGTTCAGGTGCCCAAACTCCACTCCACAAGGGATTATGGGGTCATTAAAAGATGATGATGATGATTGATGTGTTTACAATTACACAATTAGAGTCTCTTCCTTGCAACATTTGAAAAGGGGAAGGAATGTTCAATGCTTGTCCTCTTTTCCCTTTTGTGGTAGCAAGAAGAGCCTCTCCACAATCTTTGGGTGGCTGTTGGGATCCTTCAAGAGGTCTTCTTCCCTCCAGCCAACTCCTCGTGATCAGTAAAGGAGAGTATTTGTTTAGCTCAGGGTTGAAACTCAAGGGGCTGTTGAGGGTCTCCGAGTTTGGTGGTTTCCTGGAAGACGTTTTGTGATGCTACTAGGGAACATCATCAGTGCTAGAAGGGAGTGGGGTTTGCAGAGAGGAGGAGCAGGAGGAGGAAGAGGAGAAAAGGAGGAGAGGAGTAAGAAGGAAGGAGGAGGAGGAGGAAAAAAGGAGGAGGAAAAAGAAAGAAGAGAAAGGAGGAGGAAGAAGAAGGAAGAAGAAAGGGAGGAGGAAGGAGGAAGAGGAAGAAGGAAGGGAGAAGGAGGAAGGAGAAGGAGGAAGAAGAAGGAAGAAAGGAAGGAGGGGGGTAGAGGAAAAGAAGAAAAAGAGGAAGAGGAGGAGAAGATGGAAAAAATAGAGAGGATGGAGAAAGGGAAGATAGAGAAGGAGGAGAAGGAACAAAGAGGAGAAAAAAAGGAAGGAGAAGAGAGAAAGGGAAGAGGAGGAAGGAGGAAGAGGAAGAAGGAAGGGAGAAGGAGGAAGGAGAAAGCAGAAGGAAGAAAGGAAGAAAAGAAGAAAAAGAGGAAGAGGAGGAGAAGATGGAAAAAATAGAGAGGATGGAGAAAGGGAAGATAGAGAAGGAGGAGAAGGAACAAAGAGGAGAAAAAAAGGAGAAAAGAGAAAGGGAAGAGGAGGAGGAGGAGGAGGAGGAATGTGGGGTCTTTGCTGGTCTCTGGGCTTGGTGGTTTTCTTGCAGATATTTCATTACCCAACTCGATAATACCTTCAGCGTGAGTAGCAAACCCCACACTCCTTCACACTGATGATGTTCTCTAGTTGGGTCATGAATCATCTGCAAGAAAACCTATCATCAGTGCTAGACGGGAAAGAGGTTTGTGGAAAGATGGAGGAGGAGGAGGAGGAGGAGGAGGAGGAGGAGGAGGAGGAGAATTGTGGTATCCTTGGTACTCTCTGAGCTTGGTCGTTTTCTTGCAGATGTTCCATGACCCAACTCAATAACATCCTCAGCGTGAGTAGCAAACCCCACACTCCTTCACACTGATGATGTTCCCTAGTTGGGTCATGAATCATCTGCAAGAAAACAACCAAGCTCCAAGAGCACCAAGGGCCCTTCGTTATGCTAGTTGCAAGGGGATCACCCGGGTTCCTCCACATCCATAGTACCTTTGCCCATCTGTAGGTCGCGGAAGATTTCAGTCAAGGTGAGTATCTTCCACTGCCACAGAGCTGCCTCTTCCTTTGTCCTCTTCTTCAGCATGGCCACTTGCAAGAGAAGTAAAGACAGATAATCACTGGAGGAGAAGGGATGATATCTCCTGCGCTTTTCTAAGAAAGATGGGGCTTCTTCCAAGAAGAGGTTGAATAAGTTATCGATGACGTCTTCAAAGACATTTTCTTGTACCAATAGAAGAGAACATTTCTTGCTCAGGGTTGAACTGTGGGCTCTTGGTGCTCTCTGAACTTGCTTGTTTTCATGGACCAATCTAGGTAACATCATCAGTGCTAGAAGGGAGGTGGGTTTCTAGCACAGATAATATTCCTGAATTGGGCCATGAAACATCTGCAAAAAAACAAACTCAGAAAGCAACAAGGACTCCACAGTTGTTGTTGTTATTGTTTGTTGTTTCTTCTTCTTCTTTAGTAGAAGTATGGGCCAAATTTGTTTAATATGTTTTAAATTGTTTTTAAACTTTATATTGTATGTGTTTTATCTTTGGCTGTTCACCGCCCTGAGTCCTTCGGGAGAAGGGCGGTATATAAATCCAAATAAACCTTAAACCACCTCCTTCTTCTTCTTCTTCTTCTTCTTCTTCTTCTTCTTCTTCTTCTTCTTCTTCTTCTTCTTCTTCTTCTTCTTCTTCTTCTTCTTCTTCTTCTTCTTCTTCTTCTTCTTCTTCTTCTTCTTCTTCTTCTTCTTCTTCCTTTCTTCTCCCCTTAATTCCTTCTCCTCCTTCTCTATTTTCCCTTTCTCCATCTTCTCTATTTTTTCCATATTCTCCTCCTCCTCTTTTTCTTCGTCTCCTCCATCCCTCCTTCTCCTCCCCCTTCCTTGCTTCTTCTTCCTCTTTCTCCTTCCTGCCCCTCCACCTCCTTCCCCTCCCCCTCCTCTCTGCAAGCAGCCCTCTCTTCTAGTACTAATGATGTTCCATAGTTGGGTCAGGAAACATCTGCAAGAAAACCATGAAGCTCAGAGATCACCAAAGACCCCACAATTCAACCATGTGTTACAAATGTTCTCTTCTATTGCTAATCAAATTTGTTTGAAGGAAAGTGCAAAATGTTTCATAAACTTTATTCTACATGTATATAATTAAAATTTACTTCTTCTTTCCTGTTGATAACTTGGGGGGGACATGATACCATTTCAAAACAGTGGGAAATTGAAGAAAAAGAGATGGGTTTCTGTTCATTACTTTTCCTTATTTGTTTCCTTATTTAATGTTTTAAGTTGACCAGAGGCCAAAGCTCTTGTGTGCATTCCAATCATGAATAGGGCAAGAAGTCTTAGCTTACCAACCTTCCCATTCCCACAACCAGAAAATTTCTTTTTGTAAGATCAAAAGAATTACAAATGTTTTTGTAAGGATCTGTAAGATCTTTTTTGAGTGATCAGACCGAAGAATTAAGGAGGGATTTTGTGACAGTGAGAACAATCAACCATTGGAAAACATTCCTTCCAGAAGTTGTGAATGCTCCAACTGTGGAGGTTTTCAAGAAGAGATTGGACAATCATTTGTCTGAAATGGTGTGCGGTCTCCTGCTTGAGCAAGGGTTGGACTAGAAGACCTCCAAGGTCCCTTCCAACCCTATTTTGGGTAGTCCTTGACTTGCAACTAGAGTTGAGCCCAAAATTTATGTCGCTAACCGAGTCAGCCTACCTTTCAGATTCATGAGGGTCACCAAAAGGAAGAAGATTACACAGATGCAGAGGAGGCCAATGACGGAGCAAGACCAGTTCTGGGCATCTGGGAAAGGGAAGGAAGGGACAAAGGAGAGATGAGAATGCAGGAATGCAACCCCAGCTGCCAAAATTGGTGTCGGAAGAGATTCTCTGCACAGGAATGACTGAGCTGACAGGTAGAATAATTGAGGCCTGGACAATTTCTTTCTTTCTTTTTCTTTTTGTAAGCTGCCTGGAGTAACTTCAGATGGCTAAAATAAAAGGTAAATGCTTAAAAAAGGTAAAAGGTAAAAGGTAAACAGGTTAAAGGGAAAAAAGGTAGAAGGGAAGGTGAAGGGAAGATGGGAAGGGGAAGGGATAAAATAAACCTCCCACTAACACTGACAGGGCAAACCATTTGTATCTATCAAGAGAGCAAATCTCTACTCCCTTCTAATACTGATGATGTTCCTTACTTGGGTTATGGAATATTTGCAAGAAAACCTACAAAATAAAATACAACAATGAAATAAAGTGCAATGATAAATAAAGCACAAAGAGAAAAGCAAAATAAGATTAAACATTTAAAATAAAATAAATAAAATTTAATAAAATAAAATGTAATAATGAAATTTAATAAAATATAAAATAAAATAAAAATAAAAATTCCTCCCTCTGCACTGGGGTAATTTCTCCTTTGGGTCCATTTTTCTCTCTGGTCATCCCTTCCATGCCCAGATCATCTACATGCATCATTCCATCTGGGTCTCTCCAGACCAGCAAGGGGGTCTGGAGATCCTACAAAGCCGAGGGTCCCAGGACTCAATCCAGGCTCCTGTGCACTGCAGTCCCTGGCTGAGCCCCCAGACTCAGACCCCAAGGGGCATTCCTGATGGGCCCGCGGTCCCCCCCAACTAAGGTCAAGCAGGGCCTCTGGGAAGCCTTTGCAGCCATCTTCTCTGGCCGATCCTTGGCTGGACATCTTGCACCCAGGGCTCCCAGGTGTGGCCCCTCTCCTCCTCTTCTTCCTCCAGAAGAGGGGGGGTTCCCCCTTTTGAGGCTTACTCTTGGGAATGTGGGGGAGCCACTCATCTTGCACCTCACTGGAGGATGACCCTTGCGAGGGGCCACGGATGCGCAACCCGGAGAGGTCACTGTCCAGCGAGATCCTCAACTCCCGGGGCACTCCCTTTTGGGGGGACCTCTTGGCAGGGCCGACTTTGGGGGTCTTAAACATGGCAGCTGGGCCTCCCTTGGATCTCCTGCTTCTCACGCACTCCTGGCGAGGCCTGGGAAGCCCCCCCCAAATATCTTTGGGGGGGTTTACAACTCCATGGGGTTGGGGGGCAGCCTTTCCCGTTCAATGGGGCCTGCGGGCTTCGTTTGGGCTCCCCTGGGGATCAAAAGAGGCAGTTCGATTTGGGGGTCCAGAGGGAGGTCCAGAGGCCCCTCCCTCCTGGGCGGGGCTGCAGCCAAGGGACTCCATTTCCCAGAATGCCCCTCTCTGCCCAGGGGTGCTGGCCCCTCCCGACCAGCAACTCCCTCCTCCCTACAGAGGGGAAGCAATGGCTGCAAAGCAAGCAGGGGGTCCCGGGGTTTCCCCCACCCGCACCCCCAAGCAGCTTTTCCTCCTCGCAGCTGCATTGGGGCATTGGGGGTTGCAAAGGTCTTCCAGCAATGCAAATGAAAATTTAAAAAATGGCCTTTGCAGCTCTTTGCAACAGCACTTTGGGGACAGAGGGGTTAGGAAACTCCTTGCAGACATCTGGAGGGCCGGCGTGGAGAGCAGGCCAAATTGGGGCCTTTGCTCCGTCCGTTCACACAACCCTCCCTTTGCCTTCTGCCCTTCTTGGGCCTGGAGGCTTTTTCACCGCTGCAGTCCGGTCTTTCAAAGCCGGCTGCGTTGCATGGGTCTCCCCGGGCAGCGGCCTTTCGCTCCCCCAATATACCTCCTTTGGGCCCAGGCGCCAGGCGCCCTCTTCAAGCCTCTCTTCTCCTAGCATCACCGGCCTTTCAATGTCAGGAACTCCGAACCAGAGCTGGGAAGGCCTCAAAATGGCACTGTGGCATTTTATACATTTATCCACTCAGTCAATCCTTCTCTGTCATTTAGCTCTGTCTATCTTGTCTGTCTGTCTCTCTCACTTTATAATCTATCGCCTGTCTGGCTCTTTATCATCTATCTATCTATCTATCTATCTATCTATCTATCTATCTATCTATCTATCTATCTATCTATCTATCTACCTACCTCTATCATCTATTTATAATCTATACTATCTCTACCATCTATCAATCATTTATTTATAATCTATTTATAATCTATCATCTATTTATAATCTATCTATCTATCTATCTATCTATCTATCTATCTATCTATCTATCTATCTATATCCTATTTATAATCTATACTATCTCTACCTCTATCAATCATTTATTTATAATTATTTATAATCGATAGGTTATTTATAATCTATTGGCCTGGCCTGAATAGGTTTTATGGGTTAATTTTTAATTGTATAGCTTGGGGTTTTAAATTGGGGGGCCGATTAATTTAATTTATTTTTTAGTTGTCTTAACTTTTATATTGTATCTTATTTTAATTTTCGGCTGCTCACCGCCCTGAGTCCCTTCAGGGAGAAGGGCAGTATATACATTCAATAAATAATAATAATAATAATAATAATAATAATAATAATAATAATCTATCATCTATTTATATCTATCTATCTATCTATCTAGATAATCTGTCTGTCTATCTATCTCTCATCTATCTATTTATAATCTATATTATCTCTATCTACTTCTATCAATCATTTATTTATAAACTATTTATAATCTATCTATCATCTATTTATCTCTCTCTCTCATCTATTTATAATCAATACTATCTATCTATATCATCTATTTATAATCTGTATTATATCTATCTACCTCATCTATCAATCATTTATTTATAATATATATTCTCTCTCTCTCTCTCCTCTGTCCACCCACCCACAGCATAAAACACCCATCTCTTTAGTCCTAAAACCAGCCACCTCACTCCTCCATCTCCATCCAGTGAGCTGAATCAAGCAGAAAATGGAGCTTTGAGAATTGCTTTGCTCCCTTCTCATTTGCAAGAGGAGGGGGAGATTAGCAATGCCAGGATCTGAATCTGGCTGGGGGGGGGGGATGACTCCAAGCTGTGCCGGAATCTTCAGGGGGGAGCCCAGCCCCCCCTCCAGCTGAGAAGTGCCAACGGGGCCCCGGTGGCAGTGCAGTGGCAGTTGGCATCCCAGCTCCATCTGTGAATCCAAGAACAGGGACACCACCCCCATCACCCCGGTGGTGCCAGGGCCAGCCGAGCAAGGATGGGGGCCTCAGGGTCCCGCTCCCCATTCGGGGTCTGGTCCCACTCCTCACTCCAGTTCTTCAACCAGCCCCCACAGAAGGCAAAAACACGCCAGAGAGGACCAGCTTTCTGGAGCAGCTCGGGGAAAATCAGCTTGCCCCAGAAACAGCAGGTTTCCATGCCCAGGAAGAAGAAGTACAGACTATGCCCCTCTCCCCCCAGTGAGTGGGGGGGCAACGCTACCCCAGCACAAGTTGTGGGGGGGAGAAGAGGCCATACGGGCCTTATAAAGTGGCCTTCTTCCTTAGAAGTCCTTTCTGATCCTTTGCAAACCTTCCTTGCCTTTCTGGCTCTTTTTCCCAGGTTGAGATGCTTCCCAGTGGCCATGAGGACTAGAAACTTTGCCTCTGTTTAAATTGGAGGCTGCACCCCATAAGGGTGTGTGTGTGTGTGTGTGTGTGTGTGTGTTGGGAGGGAGAGGAGGCTGCAGATGGGTTTTGTGCAAGTTTTTCGCTGCAGGTAAGCAGCAAAATTAGGATGAATTTCTGGCCCACTAAATCCTCCTTGAAATGGCAGGATGGATGATCATCATAACTATATTTATAATTATAGCAACAACAAACCACGATGGTTAGAGATGGCTAGCAAGCTGGCCTGTTCCCTCTTTGGTTCTTCTTATGGTCTAGTTAGTAGTTTAATCGTGCTTTTGAAATATCATCCATTTCTAATGTAAACTCAAAACCTGAACTCAAAACTTTTTAATTTAATCTAAATTCAATCTTTAATCTATTCCCATTTAAATTCAAATTTTAATCCATTTTAATTTCAGTTTCAAATTTTAATCCATTTTTATTTCAATTCAAATATTACTCCATTTTAATTGATATTTAAATATTAATCTACTTTAATTTACAGTGAAAATTTAATCCGTTTTAATTTCAATTCAAATTTTAAACTGTTTTATTTTAAATTCCAATATTAATCTGTTTTTAATTTAAGTTCAAATGGTAATCCATTTAATTTCAATTCAAATTTTAATCCTCTTTTATTTAATTTAAATTAGTTCAAGGTGATAAATTTAAAATGTATTGCTGCGCCAGAATACAGATAGTCCTTGATTCACTCCACAACTGTGTCACTAACTTAACAATGGTGATTTGCTTAACGACTGTGGCAAGAAAGGTCAAAGTGGGACAAAACTCACTTAACAGTCGTTTTGCTTAGCAACCGAAATTTTGGCTCCACTGTGGTCATAAGTCAAGGACTACCTGTATATAATCAGAGTAAATAAATCCCACTCCCTCCTAGCACTGATGATGTTACCTAGTACGGTCGTGAAATGTTTGCAAGAAAACAACCAAGCTCAGACCCAAAAGTACAGTTGTGTCTTGAAAACAACCCCAGCTTTTGGGAGCCCCATGACCTGGATGACTGAGAATCTCTATAGACAACCAAGCTCAGAGAACACCAAGGACCTCACAATTGTTATTTAACAACAACTCCGTCTCCTCCCTACAAACCTTACTCCCCTCCAGCACTGATGATGTTCCCTAGTTGGGTCATGAAACCTCTTCAAGAAAACCACCAAGTTCAGAGACCACCAAGGACCCTACAGTCCTCTTCCTCCTCCTCCTCCTCCTCCTCCTCCTCCTCCTCCTCCTCCTCCTCCTCCTCCTCCTCCTCCTCCTCCCTGCAAACCCTACTCTCTTCTAGCACTGATGATAAAAGAGTTGGGTCATGAAATATCTCTGAGAAAACCACCAAGCTCAGGGAACACCAAGTCGTCCTCCTCCTCCTCCTCCTCCTCCTCCTCCTCCTCCTCCTCCTCCTCTTCCTCCTCTTCCTCCTCCCTGCAAACCCTATTCCCCTGTAGCACTAATGAAGTTCCCTAGTTGGGTCATGAAACGTCTGCAAGAAAACAACCATGCTCAGAGAGCACCAAAGACCTCACCTGAGCTACAAATATTTTCTTCTGTCAGTGATGGCATTTGTCCTTTGTTTTCCACCAGAATTCCTTGGCATAACCAGCTGGGCACAATTACTTGCCATTTTCTTAGCGGCGGTCGCTCTGAGTTTGTTCTTCGTGCTGATGAGTTACCTTAACACTTGTAAGTATCTCTGCTTCTCCCAGCCTTCCAATCTCACCCTCCTGGACCTCTTCTTCTTTCAAGTGGTTTCTCTGAAGGTAGAATGGCAGGAGAACCTGCAGAAGGATTGAGCAATCCCTCCCATAATCCTTGACTGCTGGGATTGGATGGCTGGGGGTGTGGGGGGGAGTGCTGTCCAACATCTCTGGAGAACATCGAAGCTAAACTTCATCAAGAAAGGTCCAGCTGTTCCTCCATCTACGGTCATAATTGTCCCAGCAGACAAATTGGCTTGGAATACTTTCCGTGACTCTCTGTACAATATTGGGGTGTAAGGGTGTAAGGCTATTGCTTAGCACATTGTAAGCTGCCCTGAGTCTCCGGAGAAGGGCGGCATATAAATCAAATTAAAAAAAAAAAAAAAAGGATGACTCCCTTACACAGTGTTGGACACCTGATGGGCACATCCAGGACCAAGGAAGCAAGGGAGGTCAACCAAAGAAAGAGCTGGACCCATAGACCAATGGGTAGGATTTGGAAGGCTGTTAGGAAGGAGAAGGAGAAGGAGAAGGAGAAGGAGAAGAAGAAGAAGAAGAAGAAGAAGAAGAAGAAGAAGAAGAAGAAGAAGAAGAAGAAGAAGAAGAAGAAGAAGAAGAAGAAGGAGGAGGAGGAGGAGGAGGAGGAGGAGGAGGAGGAGAAGAAGAAGAAGAAGAAGAAGAAGAAGAAGAAGGAGAAGAAGAAGAAGAAGAAGAAGAAGAAGAAGAAGAAGAAGAAGAAGAAGAAGAAGAAGAAGAAGAAGAAGAAGAAGAAGAAGAATCTGGTCTAGAAGGATGAAGAAGTAGCTAAACCAGAGGTGGTAGCTTTAGAACAATATCTTTCAATTTAGAGGCTTCAGATGGGTGGACTCTGGGAGTTGGAGTCTACCCATCTGAAAGCTGCCAAGGTTCACTGCTTTAGAAGGCCCTGGTGGTATTGGAGTTGGAGCCCACCCACTGCTTTAGAAGGCCACGGTGTTGATGGTGGCGAGGTCCCACTGCCTCACCTGGTCGGCTTCTCTTTCTCTTCTGCTCCCAGGCTGAGTTTCTGCTGCCATCACTTTCGGACCAGCATCCAAATATGAGGCTGAGATTCCCTGGGACAGAGGGTGGTGGCCGCCCTTCAGATCTGACTTTCTGGCCTGAGCTTCGCAAGTTGGTGGGAGTGACCTCTGTCCACCACCGTCCTGGGAAAGGTTGAAGGAGAACCTCCTTCTGCACCACAGTCTCTGGTTGGTTTCTCCTTTCTTTCAGATATCCAGAAGGCTGAGACATTAAATGACCAAACTTTGCAGATGAGGACCAGGGAGAAAAGGTTGAATGATGCTATCAAACTGTTGGCAGGAGACCAGGGTAAGTGTCTCCTCCAGGCTTGCTTCTCCTGGCTCCAAAAATAGAACGGAATAGAGCTAAGGCTGTAAAGTCCTCCTCCCTCTCCCCCTCCTCTTCTCCTTCCTCTTCCTCTCCTCCTCCTCCACTTCTTCTTCTTCTTCTTCTTCTTCTTCTTCTTCTTCTTCTTCTTCTTCTTCTTCTTCTTCTTCTTCTTCTTCTTCTTCTTCTTCTCCTCCTCCTCCTCCTCCTCCTCCTCCTCCTCCTCCTCCTCCTCCTCCTCCTCCTCCTCCTCCTCCTTTCAGCAACCCCAGTCCCTTCTAGCATTGATGATACTACCTAGTTAGGTAATGAAATGTCTGCAGCAAACAGCCAAGCTCAGAATGTACCAAGGACCCCAGAGTCAGGATCGACACCCAAAACCCCTAGAATGTGGGTAATGGCTGCATCATCAAGAGTGCATTAGAAGAGAGATCTTATAGGAGAGGTAGAGAAATCATCATTTGTGACAGATTTCCCCACCTTCCCAGTTGGATCAATTTCCACATCCTCAGCCATTCCTTTTGGCCATCAACTCAGCCTTCCTCCACCCCAGTTCTGAAAAGGGGTGTGTGCCAAGAGAGAAGAACTGGATGAGCGAGCATGTGTGCGGGGGGGTTCCTATGCTTTTTCCACTCCCCTTGGCCTCCCACCCCACCTCTCTCTCTCTCTCTAGGTCAGCATTGTATACTCTGTCGCAACCACACCTGGCTGCAACGGGCAGGGACCTGCTACAGACGGACGGATGTCTTGATGCCCTGGGGAATGTGCATGGAGAAATGCAAGAGCCGGGGAGGCAGCCTGCTCATGGCAGACACGGAAGGGGAAATGGTGAGCATTCCTGCCATTACAGCAATTGAAGGTGAGTAGGTGGGCGGGCGGATGGATGGATGGACGGACAGACGGGGGAAGGGCTGCTTGTTCCTGGAAATGGAATCCTATCTCCCTCTCTCTCTTCTTCTCTCATCTCCATCCATCCATCATTATTTATCGATCCATCTATCCATCTATCTATCCATTATCTATCCATCTATCCATCCATCCATTATCCATCTATTATCTATCCATCCATTATCTATCCATCTATCCATCCATTATCCATCCATCCATTATCCATCCATCCATTATCTATCCATCTATCCATCTATCCATCCATTATCTATCCATCTATCCATCCATCCATTATCCATCTATTATCTATCCATCCATTATCTATCCATCTATCCATCCAT
Organism: Pantherophis guttatus; assembly: GCF_029531705.1. The sequence goes on along the minus strand of NW_026843855.1, from coordinate 5,174,411 downwards.
TATCCATCCATCCATTATCCATCCATCCATTATCTATCCATCTATCCATCTATCCATCCATTATCTATCCATCTATCCATCCATCCATTATCCATCTATTATCTATCCATCCATTATCTATCCATCTATCCATCTATCTATCCATTATCTATCCATCTATCCATCCATCCATTATCCATCTATTATCTATCCATCCATTATCTATCCATCTATCCATCCATCCATTATCCATCTATTATCTATCCATCCATTATCTATCCATCTATCCATCCATCCATTATCCATCTATTATCTATCCATCCATTATCTATCCATCTATCCATCCATCCATCCATCCATCCATCCATCCATCCATCCAATCTATCTATCTAGAAGAACTCCCAGGTCCCTTTCAACTCTGTGATTCTTTTATAGAAGCGAAGTCTCTGGGATTTCTCTCCGTAGACACTTTAAGAGTCTTCTGTTATCAAGATGTGAATCCTACTCCCGTATTTCTCCGCTTGAAGGGGTGGACATTGCTGAGATGCTTGGTGACCTCTGTCCTTGAGGGTCCAGATGTTGGTGGCGATTCCTCTGGACATCCCTGAATTTTCCCCTCGTTTCCTGGGCTTTGGCCAGAATCCAACCCACCATTTTCCTCGTAGGAATTCCTGCTCCGGGAGTCCCGCAAATGGGTCACCATGGTTGATCATAAACACGTCCCACAGAAGATCTGGATCGGTTTGTCCTTCAACCTGTCTCAGAAGACCTGGTATTGGGCAGATGGAGAACTCATGCACATCCGGATGTGAGGGTCACCTCTTCCCCCAGGGCTGGGGGGCTGGGGTGGGGGGCACAAAAGGCGGAGTTGTCGGGGGGTTTCCTTTCTTTAAACTTTAAAAGCAGGGGTCTCCAACTTCGGCCACTTGAAGACTCGTGGACTTCAATTCCCAGAATTCCTCAGCCAGCTTTGCTGGCTGAGGAATTCTGGGAGTTGAAGTCCACGAGTCTTCAAGTGGCCGAAGTTGGAGACCCCTGCTTTAAAACATCTTTTAAAATGTTTTTGAATCTTTTAAAAAAGTCGGGAGAATTGCTGCCTCCCTCTGACTCCAGAATGGACACAAAAATCCTGCTTTACACAACAGCCCACAACAGGTTGGTGGGAACACACCTGGAAGGCAGGCCTCGGCTTATAACAGTTCGTTTCGTAACCCGTTCCAAGTTACAAGGGGACTGGAAAAACGCTGACTTAGGACCGTTTTTCACGCTTACGGCCAATGCAGCGACTAACTCGTATTTATGACAGTTGCAGCGTCCCGAGGGGGGGTGGGAAGCTGGATTCACTTAACAACCAGATTACTAATTTATCATCTGTGGCGATCACTTTTATTAGTGCCTTTGTAACTGCGAACGGTCGTAAGCCGAGGACTGCCTGCAACGAGACATTACGTTTTTTTGATCAGTAACTCTTGCTATTTTATTTTATTTATTTATTTTAAATCCCTTGGCAGACCCATCCATATAAAGATGCCTTGTTTCCCCACTGAATGTTGCGTGGCGATTAGCAACGGAAAAGCAATCAGCAACATCTGCAGCGAGGAGATCAGCTGTCTGTGCAAGAAAGTTGTGCTTTGAAACCGTCCACGGGCACCCCCAAAATGTCCTCCCCCACCCCCATTTTGCAATAAAGGTTCCCCTCCCAAAAGGGTACCTCCCAAAAAGGTAACCCAGTTTGACCTTGGGAAACGCCTCTGTGGACGAAAATGCCCAAAAGATACCGCTGCTTCTTCAAAGAAATGAAACGCCTGTATCAAATGCTTCCCATCCCTTCGATTTTCGTTCTTTTATGCGGTTGTTTTATATCTCCCGAATGCTGGTTTGTTTTTTTTTCCCACTCTTGCAGCGTCTGAGAAATTTAAAATATTTCACGGTGACCGTTGATGTCTATTTATTTACCTTCTCATGGACTTCTGGTTGTTTTTTTTTTTTTTTTTTAGGATTGCCGCTCCCAATTTTGCTTGTGGTTAGCAAACTTGAGAGGTTGCAGAGTTTCAAGTTACAGTACACCAATTTGAAATTTGAATGATTTAACAACAGTTCATTTAGTGACCGTCCAAAGCTACAACGGCACTGAAAATAGTGACCTATCACCATTTTTCACACTTATGACCACTGCGGTGAAATCCAATTTTTCTTACTACCAGTTCTGTCGGTGTGGCTTGGTGGGTGTGGCATGGCTTAGTGGGCATCATTTGGTGGGCGTGGCAGGGGAAGGATATTGCAAAATCCCCATTCCCACTCCTGGGGGAAGGATACTGCAAAATCTCCATTCCCACCCCACTCTAGGGCCAGCCAGAGGTGGTATTTGCCAGTTCTCGAACTGCTCAAAATTTCCGCTACCGGTTCTCCAGAACCCGTCACAACCAGCTGGATTTCACCCCTGCACTGCAGCATCCCCATGATCCTGTTATCCAAAAAGCTTGGCAACTGACTCACATTTATGACGGTTGCCGTGTCCCGAGGTCACGTGACCTGCGTTTTTTTTGTTGTTTTTTTTTAATGAAATTTGTATACCGCCCTACTCCCGAAGGACTCAGGGCTGTGAACAGGCACAGGATAAAATACAGAAACACAAAAGTTAGAAACAATTTAAAACCAAATTAAATAATTTAGCCCGCGATAATTAAAATCCCAATAATTTAAAACAAATTAAAATTTCAGTTTAAAAAATTTAAAAGAAAGGGGAGAAAAATTTGGGACCTTCTGGCAAAGCTAACGGAGAAGCCAGATTCACTTAACAACCGCGTCATTCATTTAACGACTGCAGTGATTCCCTTAACGACTGTGGCAAGGAAGGTCGTAAAATGGGACAAAGCGCACTTAACAAATGTCTTGCTGAGCAAGATAAATTTTGGGCTCTATTGTGGCCATCGGTGGAGGTCTACCTATACATATAAGTTAGAATGTTTTTGTTACGGTCTGAATTATTGAATCAGTTAGCACCAGTTGGCTGAAGTGGTGTTGACAGCGCTTAAAGTGCCCATAGCCAGAATATCTGAACAAAGCTGGAAGGGACCTTGGAGGTCTTCTAGTCCAGCCCACTGCTCAAGCAGGAGACCCTAGACCAGTGTTTCTCAACCTTGGACGCTTGAAGATGGGTGGACTTCAACTCCCAGAATCCCCCAGCCAGCGCTGCTGGCTGGGGGATTCTGGGAGTTGAAGTCCACCCATCTTCAAGCATCCAAGGTTGAGAAGCACTGTCCTAGACCATTTCAGACAAGTGGCTGTCCAGCCTCTTCTTGAAACCCTCCTCCTTCTGGCTGGTCCAGGGCCTGCTCTCTCCCCTTCCTCTCCCCCTGTGACCCAGTCCTTGCTGGCTCTTTGGTAGGAAGGAGTATTTTCACCACCTTGGAGGCAGGGGTGAAGGGCTCCAGGTCCCCCAGAATCAGGGCCTTCTGTAGGGTTTCTCGGTGGGTCTGGCTCAGCCTGGGGGTATCGTAGTGGATTCGGATCCATGGAGTTCCTGGAAGGAAAAGGGAGAGAGAGAGAGAGCAATGAATCCCATTTCCTTCTAGCACTGATGATGCTCTCTCGTTGGGTCACGAAACGTCTGGAAGAAAATTCAGAGAGCACCAAGGAGCCCACAGTCCTCCTCCTCCTCCTCCCACCCCCTTCAGGCACTGATGATGCTATCTAGTTGGGTCACGAAACGTCTGTGAAACAACAAACCTTCCCATAGACCCCCAAGGATTCCCTAGTTTTCCCCCTTCCCCTCCTCTGGCTTGGGGGAGGGGACTGCACCTGCAGCTACCTGGGCCCCCTTTCTGATTGGTCGAACGCCTCCCTGGCATTGCCCACCACCCTCTGGGCACCGTGGGATCCGCAGCCATTATTACCTTTGGCCACTCGCTTCCCCGTGGAGACCAGCAGCTCCGCGCCCACTCGGGGGTTGACCCTCTGCCCCTCCTGGGTCCGCCCAGCTCCCAAGCCATGCAGCACCTGCGCGATGGGCAGAGCCTGGATCTGCTGCACGGTCCCTGCAGGAAGAGAAGACGGGCAGACTGGGTGCCCCCTCCACTCTGGGAGGGGGAGGGACAACACCCCCCCCTCCAGTCCCTGAAAGGGACTCCGTATTTTGTGCAGCTCCTGTTTCCTTCAGAGCATCTTCGGATGGAGAACATCTGGGCCTATTATGTTCCCTGTTGTTATGGACTCTTTCTTTCTTTCCTTTCACTCCTTCCTTTCTCTCTCCTTCCTTCCTTCTTTTTCTTCCTTCTCTATCTATCTATCTATCTATCTATCTATCTATCTATCTATCTATCTATCTATCTATCTATCTATCATTTATTTATCTCCTTCCTTCCTTTCTCCTTTCTTCCTTCTTTTTCTTCCTTATCTATCTATCTATCATCTATCTATCTATCTATCTATCTATCTATCTATCTATCTATCTATCATCTATTTATCTCCTTCCTTCCTTCCTTCCTTCCTTCCTTCCTTCCTTCCTTCCTTCCTTCCTTCCTTCCTTCCCCTTTATTGCTGTATAAGTATCTCAAGGCAGCAGACATATCTAAGACTACTTTCTCCTCCTATTTCCCCACCCACACACACACACACAACAACCCTGTGAGGTGAGTTGGGCTGAGGCAGAACGACTGGCCCAAAGTCAGTCAGCAGCTTTCATTCCTAAGGTGGGACTAGAACTCACCGTCTCCTGGTGATCTTCTGACAGGTGAAGTCCATGGGGAAGCCAGATTCACTTAACAACCAGGTCACTTACCAAATAACTGCAGTGATTCGCTTAACAACTGTGTCAAGAGAGGTCGTAAAACGGAGGAAAACTCACTTATCAACTGTCTTGCTTAGCAAGGGAATTTGGGGGCTCCATTTTGGTCGTAAGTCAAGGACTACCTGCATTTCTAAACACCCATCATCCATCTTTCCTCTGCCCAGCAGCCCTGCCCAGGAGCCTCTGCAGGAAAGGGCTGGAAGGAGGTGGGGGGAAGGAGAGAGATTTGCAGCGCCCCCTCTCCCGCCCACTCCATACCTTCTTCTGGAGCCCCCAGTTCCTCCTGGGTGCCAGCCTGTTTCAGCACTGCCAAACGCTGCTCCTCCGTCCCTTCGCACAGCAGGCGGGACACCTCGGCCTCCACCCCTTGAGCCCGCAGCATGGCCTGGAAAGTGCGCAGGGCAGCGCCGTTGCTCAGGACTTGGCCGATCTGGGTGGCCCCTGCGGGCACAGAGTCGGCGCGCCCGCTCTGCCACAGCAAGATGCCCCCTGGAGTGAGAGAGAGAGAAGCCAGTCAGTTGGCCTGGTCCACGGAGCCCAGAGGGAGCATTTAGAAAGGGGAGGGGGGCTCAGCCATGCAGGGACTGGGGGAGCGTAGATGGTAGACTGCAAGGGTCAAGAGGGGCCCTTGAGGTCATTTAGCCCAACCCTCTTTTCCAGGTAGGTACCCTATTTTTGGGAGTATAAGACACACTTTTTTCCCCCCTAAAAGAGGGTGGAAATGTTGGTGCGTCTTATACACCGAATACAGCCATCCCGAAGCCCTGTCCCGTTCATCCCATTTTTGCAAAAAATGGGCTGGTTTTCGCAAAAATGGGGCACACAGAGAGTTTGGGAGGCCTGCAGAGTGCTCCTGGGGACCAGGGAGGGCAAACACTATTTTTTCCTTACTTACCTCTCCGAAATCTTGGTGTGTCTTAGACACCGGTGCGTCTTATAGTCCAAAAAATACGGTACTTATTCAATTATCCCCACGGTCAAGGATCTGCTTGGACATACTGCCCACCAGTTTGGACTGGGAAGGAGTTTCACCGCTCCTGGAGTGTGTTTTTTTCACCCTCTCGAAAAAGTAAGTAATACGGTAGGCCTTGATGTCATGTGTGTTGGTAGGCAAAGGAGGAACGCAATCTTAAGGTCTATTTGCCAATCCGTCTGCCTATCTCGGTGTTCTGCTGCGAAGGGCTGCAGAGGCATCCGTAGAGGTAGGAATGGAGGTAGGGAGGTAGGGAGATAGGGGGTTAGGGGGTCATATATATCACAATGTCACTGCAGAAATGTTTCCACGGGGCTTATCCCCTCCTGGTGGCTTGTATGCAAATTGTAGAGCTGGAGGAGGAGGAGGAGGAAGAGGAGGAGGAAAAGAGAAGATGGAGAAAGGGACAAAAGAGAAGGAGGAGAAGGAATGAAGGGGAGAAAAAAGGAAGGAGAAGAGAGATGAGAGAAGGAGAAGGAGGAGAAGGAACAGGAGAAGAAGATGGAGATGGAAGAAGAGGAGGAGGAAAAGAGAAGATGGAGAAAGGGACAATAGAGAAGGAGGAGAGGGAATGAAGGAGAGAAAAAAGGAAGGAAAAGAGAGATGAGAGAAGGAGAAGAAGGAACAGGAGAAGAAGATGGAGATGGAGGAGGAAGAGGAGGAAAAGCAGAGAAGATGGAGAAAGGGACAATAGAGAAGGAGGAGAGGGAACGAAGGAGAGAAAAAAGGAAGGAGAAGAGAGATGAGAGAAGGAGAAGAAGGAGAAGGAACAGGAGAAGAAGATGGAGATGGAGGAGGAGGAGGAGGAAAAGCAGAGAAGATAGAGAAAGGGACGATGGAGAAGGAGGAGAGGGAATGAAGGAGAGAAAACAGGAAGAAGAAGAGAGATGAGAGAAGGAGGAGAAGGAGAAGGAACAGGAGAAGAAGATGGAGATGGAGAAAGAGGAGGAGGAAAAGCAGAGAAGATAGAGAAAGGGACAATGGAGAAGGAGGAGAGGGAACGAAGGAGAGAAAAAAGGAAGGGGAAGGAGAAGAGAGAAGGAAAAGGAGATGGAGAAGGAGGAGGAGGAGAAGAAGAAGGAGAAGAAGGAAAAGATGGAGAAGGAGAAAAGAGAAATGATAGTAGTGGTGATAGAGAAGGTAAAGGAGGAGAAAGCATACATTAAAAAAGAGAGAGAGAGTCAAAGCTTCCTTTCCTACACACTGCCACATCCTACACATCTGGCAGGCACCACACTGGGGAAAGCTGGTGTACAGGTTTCCACAGAATTCATTCCCCAAATGGGACCTGCTTTGTCCCCAGAATGCTGATTGGTTCAATTGGCCACATAATAGAAGGTCCCTTTCTTGACACCTCCATGCATGGGGTGGAGAGTGAGGAAGGTGACCTCGACAGAGACAGGCCAGTTCTGCTTCCAAGGAGAACGATGTGGCTTAAGTCGGAAGTGGTCAGATAGACACCTCCCTAACTCACATGGGTATAAGTAGGGGAAGAGGAACATCATAATCCAACTTGCAAGAGGTTGTTCGCTCAGCCATCTCCGTCGAAGTAGATTTTGCCTTCTTGGGAAGTTGATTTCGTGCTCTGATCTACCTGGTGGGGCTGACCTCCCCACCCAAAACCTTCCTCACCCGCCTTCCGTATATGCTTGAGGTGCACCATCAAGGTGCCATCACTGAGACGCACCTAGTGTGGTGACCAGCTCACGGAGGTCCCCGGGGCCACCTCCTTCCAGGCACTGCAAGGCTTCGAGGACTTCCAAGGAGTTGCCCACCCGGACACCCACGGGCTCATCCATCCTGCTCAGAATTGCCGCTGTTTTCGTCCCGAGCTGGTTTCCGACGGACACCTGGGGAAGATGGAGAGAACAGGTGGGAAAAGGTGAGATTTCTCCACCCTTAGTTGGGGGAAGTAGTCCCAGATCTTTATGGAAGCTTCTGCAAGAAGGTAAATGAATGGACCTTCTAGATGGCCCTCTTGCGTTGTACATCTTCTAAACTTCTTCTGATCTGCAGATTGGACTCAACCGTTCGGGTGGCCTGAGTTAAGAGGTGTCCAAAATCATGAGGGAATTTTTGGGTTCCTTCTTCATCCTACAGCCCTTCAGACAACCTTCAGATCTCCTGCTTGGGTGAGTGGGGAGGTTGGACTGGAGGACCTCCAGGGTCCCTTCCAATTCTATTATTCTTTCTATGATCACATGTATTGGTCCCATCAAGCCCAAAGAAAAGTCCAGGATGGTATAGGATCTCCTGCCACGGGCAGAGGGTTGGACTAGAAGACCTCCAAGGTCTCTTCCAACCCTATTATTCTATGTTCTAACCTAGATTTCCCTAGCTGCTTTGGTTGGCTAAGGATTATGGGTGCTGAAATCTAACTCATCTGGAAGATTACAAGTTGGAGGCGGCTAAAAATTTAGCGTTGGAGGAGAGCCATTTATCTGGCTTGACATCATCAGTCTACCTCCATCATTTCTCAAGAGTTCCACAACTGTTCAGGAGAACATCTAAGGCAGAGGTCTTCAAACTTGGCAGCTTTAAGACTTGTGGACTTCAACTCCCAGAATTCTCCAGCCAGCTGTGCTGGGAGTTGAAGTCCACAAGTCTTAAAGCTGCCAAGTTTGAAGACCTCTGATCTAAGGACAGAGTCAGAAGGGACCTCGGAGGTCTTCTAGTCTTTTAGTCAGAAGATGTGGGCTCTCCATCCCTGAAGGCTTTCAAAAAGAGACTGGACAATCATTTGTCTGAAATGATATAGGGCCTCCTGTTTGAGCAGGGGGTTGGACTAGAAGACCTCCAAGGCCCCTTCCGATTCTATTATTACTCTATGTTCTACATCCCCTGCTCGAGCAGGAGGCCCTCTACCATTTCAGCAAAATGGTTGTCCAGTCTGGATTTTCTGGTTTTTCTTTGAAGACGTTTCGCTTCACATCCAAGAAGCTTCTTCAGCTCTGACCTGGATGACTGAGAATTTCCATATTTGTCCGGTCTCTTTTTTTGAAAGTCTCTAGTGATGGAGCACCCACAAAAACGTCAGAGGGGACGATGTCACCAGCTGCTTCTAAAGACTTCTTGTTCTGAGCCAGCTCCCCAAACACGACAAACCCTCTGAAGTCAACTCAAAAGGTTCCTGATGTCAGCGTTTCGACGCTGGCATAGAGAGCAGAGAGAGAGAGAGAGAGAGATAAGCTCTGAACTTCTGCCTGCTAAGTCCCTTTGATGTCCGGTTATCGTGGAAATGAAGGGGGGAGACATTCCTGGGAAATGACGAGACAAGGAGTCTGAAGAATGACTTGGAAGATAGCCAATGAGAAGCAGAGATTTGGGGATCGGAAAGGGAGGGATTGGGGGGCAAAAGGTCAGTCTTGTCCGCATCGAGTCATGATCCAGTGGCTGTGCTCAATTAAAGAAAAGATTTCCTTAAAGATTGGCAGTTTGGAAATTCATTTATTTTGAGATAGCATCAAAGTCTGACACCTTTATTTGGAGCACCAGCAGCCCCGGCAAAAAGTTTCTTTCTCAAGTTAACAAGTCTGTCCATCCGGAAGATGGATAGTTGTCCGCCACATCTATTCATCTCTGCTCCCTGCCTTTTATCCCCAGAATTAGGGTGGGGCTTCGCTAGCAGCGGTGGCTCTTCCGTCCCGAGGACCGGCCCATAGATTTCCACTGCTCTCCTCTCCTCTGCCTTCTGAGCATCAAGCACTGGACCCAACTGTTCCTCCTCTTCCTCATCAGCCACCTCCAGACCTGGGGGCTGTTGACCCTCCACCTGAGGGCTGACAGACGGCCCAGGCTCCTCCTCTGTCTCTCTCTCTCTGACAGGTCCATTCCCTCTTCCCCCTCGGAGCTCCCATGTTGCCTTGATGCGGACCCAGACTCCCTTGCCTCCTCCTCCTCCTCTGACTCGGCTGCTGGAGGAGCCAGCGGCCAACACAACACTTCTGTCCCAAGGGGTTGAGCTTCATCCTTGCAAAGGTGGCTCCTCAGATGGAAGAGATGGTCTTCATCTCCAAGGACAACATTGGGGAGAAGGAAACCCACCCCTCTGTCATGCTAACCATCGCCATCATCCGGCCCCCAACCCCCCAAAGACGCCGGATGGGGCAGCTTCGGTTTTACCAGGTTTTGGGCGAGCTGCTCAGCGCTCTCCAGAGTATGGTACAAGGCGGCACTGCCAAATTTGACATCCAGCACCAGAGCGGAAACCTTCTCCACCACCTTCTTGCTCAGGATGGAACCTAAGAGCCAAGAAAGGAGCCGCTGAGACCTGGTACACAAAACATAGAAAGCTGAAGACAGAAAATGACCTCGTGGCCCATCGAGTCTGCCCTTTATTTATTTTTTTAGTTTTGTTTTTAATTTATTTCTTATTTTTTAATTAACATTTTTATATTTTATTTTTATGTTTGGCAGATGATAGATATGAGACTGGTGCGGTGGCCTAGAGATGGAGCTCTCGCTTCACCATCAGGAGGCTGTGAGTTCGATCCTAGGTAGAGGCAGATATTTCTTTCTCTGGGCACAATGAGAATAGATCTGCTGAAAAGAAAACTCCTCATTGGGGACAGGAAGGGCATCCGGCCAATAAAACACCCAGCTCCATTCGGTTGCCCAGTCTCCACTCCGCAAGGGATTATGGGGTCGTTAAAAGAAAAAGTCGGTTCCAAGCTCCCACTATTCTTTCTGTGAAGTACAGGTAGTCCTCGATTTACGACCACAATTGAGCCCAACATTTCCATTGCTAAGTGAGACACATGTTAAGTGAGCTTTGCCCCATTTTACGACTTTTTTTGCCCCGTTTGGCATGTAAATCATTGCAGTTGTTAACTGAGTAACCTGGTTGTTAAGCGAATCTGGCTTCCTCATGGACTCGGCTTCTCAGAAGGGTACAAGTGGGGATCGTGTGACCATTCCCCCGGGACACAGCAACCCGTCATAAATGTGAGCCAGTTGTCAAGCATCCGAATGTAAATCACGTGACCCTGGGGATACTGCACTTACGACCATAATTGTAAAAAATGGTCATAAGTCACTTTTTCCAGTGCTGTTATAACTTTGAACTGTTACTAAGCGAACTGTTGTAAATCGAGGACTCTCTGTACAGGTAGTCTTGACTTACGTCCACAGTTGAACCCAAACTGGCTCCTATTTATGACGGTTGTAGTATCCCGGGGTCACGCAATCCCCTTTTACGAACTTCTGACTAGCAGAGTCAATACGGGGAAGCCGGATTCACTGAACAACCTTGTTCCCAACAGAACTGCTATGATTCACTTAACGACAGTGGAAAGACAGATTGTAAGATGGGACCAAGCCCACTTAAGAAACGTCTCACTTAGCAACAGAAATGCTGGGCTCAGTTGTGTTTGTATCTTTAAAATACTCTGACCAGGCTGTCCCGCAGACTAGAAAGGCCAACATTTTGATGCATTGGGGCTGAGAAATCATGGAATGATGGTATCATTAAATAGGCATAAAAATATTATGATCGGCAGTGAAATGATAAAATTAAACAATGGGTGATCAGATAATGAAAGAATACATTTGAATGTAAACATGTGTATTAACAGTAAAATCACACGGATTGGATGATTGGAAAGAACATGAATAGATGTATATGTTTAAATGATTGTGATGTGGTACATTGAAACACTGAATAATGAAAGAAGGAAGGATGAAACTTTAATATAAATAGATGTGAAGAGCTAAATAAGGGAACTATGAATAACGAAGCAGGTGAAAGGTGGAAGATAGAAAAGAAACGCCTTTGAATATTACGATGACATGGGGAAAAAAAGTTAGAATAGAGATAAAAATAAGAGCGGAATAATAGTATATATACTAGTATATATACTACCAGAAGAAAAAAGCCCAGAATCGAGTGGATGTGACTCCACTGAGCTAGGGCTGTAGAAAAATCTTGGCTACGTAGGAAAAACCTGGCTAAAAAAAAACCACACACATAAAACCTACGAAAAGTAAGAAAATAGATATATATACTATATATATATATAGCCAAGACACTTCCAATTTTACGCGGGAGAAAACCCGAATAACCAAAGACCTACATACAAACACCCACGAAAACCTCAGAAAACACACACACACATATATATTAATATAACAAGATATATGTAATAATAAGAGGGAGGTTTAGAAATTGAAGGGCAGTAGTATTAGGTATGTTTAAATAAAATGCAACAATGGAAACAAAATGTAATAACTATGAATATTAGGTCTATTTGTATTGAAATGTTTGATACCCAGGCATCACACTATTCATGTATTGATAGGTATAAATAATATAAAATAAAAAACTTGAAAGGGGGTGGAGAAATCCTGCCGGAATTCAGTGCCGGCCATGAGTCCGTCCAGCGTTAGAGGACCTACTGATGATGAGGGGCAGACTGTCTACCGTGGCAGTGACATCTCTCAGGGCATAGAGGACTTTGTCGGCTGGGACCAGATGTTGGCTTTGCTCCACAATGCAGCAACCGACTTTCTCCAGGATCTCTTTCATCTGTGGGAGGAAAAAAGCCCATCGTTTGAGGTCCAAGAAGTAGGATTCTGGCCTCATTCTTCCTTCATTGCCCAGGCAAGGCTTGAGTGAGGGAGAACCTCAGCCCAAGTTCTCACAACGCCCTAAACCACAAACACACCGGTCCCTTTTGGATCTAATCGAAGGAAACGCATAGGAGAAAATATTTGTAGCTCAGGGTTGAACTGTAGGGTCCTTGATGCTCTCTGAGCTTGGTGGGTTTCCCTGCAGACGTTTTGTGACCCAAGTAGGGAACATTATCAGTGCTATAGGGGAGGGGGGGTTGTGAGAAGAGGGGGAGGAGGGAGAAGAGGAGAGGGAGGTCGACTGTGAGAGGTCCTTGGTGCTCTCTGAGTTTGGCTGTTTGCTTGCAAGACGTTTCATGACCCAACTAGGGAACATCATCAGTGCTAGAAAGGAGGGGGATTGTGGAAGAGGGGGGAGGAGGGAGAGGAGAAAGAGGAGGAGAAGGAGGGAGATTTTATGGTCATTGGTGATCTCTGAGTTTGGCTGCTTGCTTCAGATATTTCATGACCCAACTAGGGAACATTTTCAGTGCTAGTGGGTAGGGAGGGTGGTGGAGGAGGAGGAGGAGGGGTGGAGGAGGAGGAGGAGGAGGAGGAGGAGGAGGAGGAGGAGGACCGGGGCACTGAGACACTGGGGTTCTTGGTTATTTTCTTGCAGACATTTCATAATCCAATTAGGGAAAACTAGGGATTTGCTCTCTGTACAAGTTGTTTTGCCCTGTTAAGGAACTGCCAAGAAAACAGTAACACCCTCAGCCACAGTGACAGGACAAGCCCCACTCCCTTCTAACACTGATGCTTTTATCTAGTTGGGTCATGAAACACATCGGTCTCCTCACCTGCTCTGGGCTCTGGGAAACACGGAAGCCTGGCACGGATTCCAACTTGTCCAGCGTGCCTCCAGTATGGCCCAGTCCCCGGCCACTGATCATGGGCACCTGCTCAGGAGAAAGAGGCACCAAGGGTTAACTGTGTTAGAAATTCTGTTTATATATAACACCACAGAACAAACAAAGAGTACAGTCACCATGTGCTTTACTGCTTAACTATTTTTAACTGTAGCAAGAAAAAGGAAACTCTACTTAGAACAGAAGAGCATAGAGTATACTGTATACCCATGATGGTAAACCTATGGCACACCAGCCATGGCCCATTGTTCTTCCAGGTTCTGGCATGCCGGCCAGCTGGTCTTTGTGGTATGTGGTGGAGGAGGCAAAAAGGCCTCTGGGATCAGCTCGTAAGAAGAAGAAGGAGCATCGTTCCCCGTTCCTGGGCAGAGGAAGTCCTCCCACCCAAGTCTGTGATCCAGTTGCTGACGTTCATTTTGTGCATTGGAGAAGCACTAAGAGAGGGGTTTAAGTTTCAGTGCTTGACCCAAATCCTAAATATCAGATTTTAAGAAAACTCCACCCATCCCCAATTCTGCAGCATTAATGTCCCTTCTTGGGGTTTTTTCATTTCAGATTCTGCCCAGGGAAAGCAAAGAGCAGGCATCCCAAGCTTTAAAGCAGTGCTCAATAATCTTGGTAGTTTGAAGATGGGTGGACTTCAACTCCCATAATCCCCCAAACAGCAGATGTGAAGACGGGTGGATTTCAACTCCCATAATTCCATCCAACGATGATATGCTACCATAGTGTGTGGAGTTGCTACCATTGTGCTATCATTGTTGGATGGATCTGCTACCATCGTGGTTTGTGAACCAGAGTGAGTTTGTTATTCTAACCAACTACTGTTTGTGTCGTAAGAAGATTTTGTATCACTGGACTGATTTAACTGGCAAAGACTTGGATTGATTTAAAGACTATGAGATTGTTTTTTCACTACAAAGTAAACTTTTGATAAACCAGTTTGCACATCTCTTATTCATTGCTCTCAGCAACGTTTCTTTGTGCTCTACACTCTGCTGGTTGGTAACACAACAACAATATCCTTGACAGTCCTCATTAAAATACATTCATCATAAATCATAAGATACAACAGTGATAGTCATAGGATACTAAATAAGCAATCAACATAAATCATACTAGGAAATTAAATAAAACAATATAAATCGTAAAAATACAAGCAACAAAGTTATGACTTTGTTGCTCATATCTCTACGATTTATATCGTAAGTAGAAAAGGAGATAGGTAATAGGAAAGATGAGAAGAAATCCAGGGAACCTGGATTTGCAGAGTACCCAGCCCACATTCAGACGTTAAGAGAACCAGGATTCACAGCCAGCTGGCAGCAAAGCCAGATGTGAGCCATCAAGAGGGCATCTGGCTGTCCTGACATACCTTGCAGCCACAGGCCGCCAACGCGGGAGCCAGGGGGAGGCTGACTTTGTCCCCCACGCCCCCCGTGGAGTGCTTGTCCACCAGCAGCCCTCGCCACTGGGCCGGCCACTCCAAGGTGGTCCCCGAAGCGGCGATTTCCCGGGTCAGCACCAGCGTCTCGGACAGCTCCATGCCTCTCCAACGGATGGCCATCAGCATGGCCCCTGGAAGAAGAGAGGAGAGGGGTGAGTGGGGGTCCCGACTGGAAAAAGGAGAGGCCTCATGGCTGCAAATCAAGACGGCTAAATCGTGGTTTAACTGTGGCTAAGCCCACTAAATGGGAAAGTGTTGTTTGTAAAATTAAAGTCCAATGACTTTGGACTTCTGGATAAAGGAAATGGTCTTGAGTTAAAAGATTTACTGGTCAGCTTCGGAAGGACAAATGTTCACAGAATTGGTTAAACATAGATGAGCTTTGGATGACTGTAATAAATCATGGCACCAGTTTATTGATAAGGATATGTCTGTAAATCAATTCTTAGGTTTTGGGGTTTTTTTCTCTCAGTTTCTTTCCCCGTCTTAATAGTTTCGTCTATGCTTTTTCCTTGCGTGCATTTAATTTAATTAATTTTAGCAATGATTTAATACATTTCATTCTTTAATTAAAATGTTTAATTTAAAAATATTTCATTCTTTTGTTAAAATATTTAATTTAAAATATTTAATTATTTCACTTAAAATATTTAATTATTCAATTCAAAAACATTTAATTATTTCCTTCATTTGTTTAACTTGAAAACGTTTAAGTGTGTCCTTTAAAAATATTCAATGATTTCATTTAAAAATTCATTTAAAGCATTTTTGTGTTTCATTTCAAAATATGTAACATTCTATTATAATTTTTTAAATTATTTTATTTCAATTTTTTTAATTGTTTCTTTTAAAATATTCAATTACTTCATTTAAAAATATTAAACTCTTTCAATTTATTTTTTAAAATTATTTAATTTTAAAGATATTGAATTGTGAAAAAAGAGAGAAGCCCTCATTTGCAAGCCACAGTTGTGTTATAATTTTTTTAATTATTTGATTTATTTTTTTAAAATTATTTCTCTTAAAATATTCAGTTATTTCATTTAAAAATATTTAACTCCTTCAATTACATTTTTAAAAAAATATTTAATTTTAAAAATACTGAATTTTGAAAAAAAAGAGCTCATTTGCAAACCACAGCTGTGTCATAATATTTTTAATCATTTGATTTAATTTTTAAAAAAATATTTCTTTTAAAATATTCAATTATTTCATTTAAAAATATTTAACTCTTTAAATTGGATTTTTAAAAAAATATTGTTTAATTTTAAAGATATTGATTTTTTTTAAAAGAGAAGCCCTCCAGTGGTGGGATTCAAATTTTTTTACTACTGGTCCTGTGGGCGTGGCTTGGTGGGTGTGGTAGGGGAAGGTTATTGCAAAATCCCCATTTCCTCCCGATCATCTGGGACTCAGGGGGCAGAGAATAGGTGGGGGCGGGGCCAGACAGAGGTGGTATTTACCGGTTCTCCAAACTACTCCAGATTTCCGCTACCGGTTCTCCAGAACTGGTCAGAACCTGCTGAAGCCCACCTCTGAAGCCCTCGTTTGCAAACCATGGTTCTGGTGGGCCCAAAGGGATTGATGGCCGAAGAGTCTGAGCTGTAGGGCAGCTCCCAGGCCCTCCCGGTCCCCATGCCAGCCCCTCTCCAACTCCTCTGCCAGGCTCACCGATTTGCCCCTCCCGTGACCTGCCGCTGCCGAGAGTTTGCACGAAGTAGCGGATTTCCTCCGGTTGAAGCGTCTCACCATCTCGTTTCTTCCGAATAATTCCCGGGATGCTGATTTGACTGCCTTCCTCGGGGGCCGTGGGGCTGGGCCCTGCCAAGGCAAAGCAGGGGCCACAGTGAAGATGGGGAGGGGGCAACGATTTGGCAGGAAAAGGGCTCTTCCCTTCCTTGCCCCCCCCTCTCTAGAAAGCGTCATGATCCCCCATGCTTAGCAGAGGGGAAACTGCACTCTGCACATGGGCAGAGCAGCTGCGGCCAAGCAATCCTAAAATATCTTATTCCATCTCCCCCTGTGTGCCTTGGCTTGAATTGACCAAGACCCCTCCTTCCAAGACTCCAAATATGCAAATGGCCACATCTCTTCCCATGGAGATCATCTCTTTGCTAACTATGCATCCCCTCCTTGAAAACTGAGGAGGGGGGAATTACCTGGATGGCTCGGATCTCTTGGGGAAGACATCACCTGCGGAAGGAACAACAATGCAATCAGTGCTGGTAGGAACCTTTACAAAGGCTTCCAAGCCTGAATTAGCATCCCTTGGTGCTGGGACCAGCTCAGTCCCAATGAGTTCCACAGGCTACTCCCAAGAAGCCTGGAGACTAAAACATACAAAGGATGGCTGCAAGTTTTGGGTTTGGCCAATCTAGAGAAAAGACAGACTAAAGGGGGAAACATAACAGCAGCATTCCAATATTTGAGGGGCTGCCCCAAAGAAGAGGGGGTCAAATTATTTTCCAAAGCTCCTGAAGGCAGGAGGAGAAGCAACGGATGGGAACTAACCAAGGAGAGAAGCAACGTGGAATTAAGGAGAAACTTCCTAACAGTGAGGACAATTAATCCAGTGGAACTCCTTGCCTCCAGAAGTTGTGGGTGCTTCATCACTGGAAGTTTTTAAAGAAGAAAACTGGTCAGTCACTTGTCTGAAATGGCAGAGGGTTTCCGGCCTTAGCAGAGGGGGGCTGGATTAGAAGACCTCCAATGTAGCTGTTGTGCACCTCTGCCACAAGTCCCACCTTAACATCTGGAATGTCAAAAAAACCCCACAGAAAACGCCAGAACTAATTTTGAGGCATCCAAAGGGCTCCGGATTGGAGAAGGAGAACTGCTGAACCCAACCAGGCATCTCTGGGGCCCAGCAATGCAACCCCAATATTTCCCAGCCAATGGAAGGGGCCTAAGGCGTCCCGGAGAGTCTTCTCGGCATCTACAAAAAGCCTCGTAATCTCGTATGGGGTAGTCCTCAACTTACAACCATAGCTTTAGAACAGGAGTCTGCAACCTTCAACACTCAAAGAGCCATTTGGACCTGTTTCCCACAGAAAAGAAAACACCGGGAGCCACAAAACCCTTCCCGTGCCTGACTGTTTCTTGAGTGGCCACAAAACCAGCATATGTAGTCGAATTAAACGTTCTGTTTTCTTCTGAAACTTTTCTTTTCTTGGATTTATTCATGGTTGGCCTACCAGGGGTTGAAAAGCTTAATAAATTGCGTGCTGGCGGGTGTTGCACATTGGCAGTTGTGACACATATTTTGAGTGACAGGGAGCCGCAGCAGAGGAGTGAAAGAGCCACATGCAGCTCCAGAGCCGCAGGTTGCCGACTCCTGGTTTAGCAAGAGTTTGAAGTTACAACGGGGGCTGAGAAAAGTGATTTACATCCGGGGTTCCTACTTATGACTCTTCTCAGCATCTATACATTGAGAAGGCCTCTTAAGGTTTTACAGGACCATTAGTTCAGCAGCAGTTTGAAGGTATGACGGGGCTGAGGAAAATGACTTGCAACCTGTCCTCGCACTTATGACCATTACAACTTTCCCACGGTTACACGATCAAAATTTGGCAACTGGCATTTATTTGATGGTCTCCGCCTCCTGGGGTCACCATTTACAAACTTTCTGACCGGCTTCTGATAACCAAAGTCAATGGGGAAAACCAGATTTGCTTAAGGACCGCACAATTCATTTAAGAATTGCAGTGATTTGATTAACGACCGTGGCCAAAAAAGGTTTACAATCACTGGCCAATCAAACTCATCAAATTCTGGTAAGAGTCTCACCTTGCTATTCTGAATATTCAGGGAGTTGCTGGCGAGGTTGTAAATCGAAGGGAAGGTTTTTGAGCTCCTGTTGGGAGGGTCAGAAAGTTTTAGATTTTTGGAGAAAAAGGTTTAATAAAATGTTCAGTATAACTAAACAGAAGAATGGAATTCACCTGAGCTTGATTTGCTGCACATATTTGAACCCAACATTTAGTTAATATTACAAATTGCAGAATCTTTCTGTGACATTAATGGCATTAGGTTTATCCAATCCAGGCAACTCAAGATTTTGAATTGTGAGCCTCCCAGATGCGTTTGCTGAGATGTGCAGCTATAGAAATAGAAAGAAAGAAAGAAAGAAAGAAAGAAAAAAAAGAGAGAGAGAGAGAGAAGGAAAGAAAGAAAGAAAGAAGAGCAAAAGAATGAGAGAGAGAGAAAGGAAGGAAGGAGAATGAAAATGAATGAATGAATGAGAGAAAGAAAAAAAGAAAGGAAGGAAGGAAGGAAAGAGGCAGAGAGAGGGAGGGAGAAGGGAAGGAAAAAAGAAAGAAAGAAGGAAGGAAGGAAAGAAAGAAAACAAAAGAATAGAGAGAGAGAAAGGAAGGAAGGAAGGAGAATGAAAATGAATGAATGAATGAATGAATGAGAGAAAAAGAAAGAGAGAGAAAAAGGAGGGAGGCAGAGAGAGAGGGAGGGAGGAGGGAAGGAAAAAAGAAAGAAAGAAAACAAAAGAATGAGAGAGAGAGAAAGGAAGGAAGGAGAATGAAAATGAATGAATGAATGAATGAGAGAAAGAAAGAAAGAAAAGGGAGGGAGGGAGGCAGAGAGAGAGAGAGGGAAGGAAAAAAGAAAGAAAGAAGGAAAGAAAGAAAGAAAACAAGAGAGAAAGAGAAAGAAAGAAAGAAAGAAAGAAAGAAAGAAAGAAAGAAAGAAATCCTTTTTCACAGGGTTCAAAGTTATCCTGCTTGCAAATTTAACCCACTTCCTTTTTCCTGGTTCTGAAGCAGCTGCAGGAAAAGGGCTGGCCTGGATGGGAAATTTGTCATCTGTTTTTTGCTTTCTACCTATGCAAAGTAGAGCTTGAAGCCGATGACTAACAAATGTGGCAATGACTATTTGTGCCATTTTCTGGCAATGGCAAGGAAGGAAGGAAGGAAAGAAGGAAGGAAGTGGTTGGTCATCGTCCCCTTCTGAGATTCTGCCTCTTGTTTTGCTGAATTTCTCAGCTTGACCTCCAGCTCTGGGATGCAGGAGAAATGGATCTGGGGCTCTCTTACTAGGGCTCTCTTGCACAGATGCTGCCTAAGCTTAGAGGAGGGTGCAAAAAGGGGGTTGAGAGAGAGACAGAGAGAGAGAGAAAGAAAAAGAAAGAAAGAGAAAGAGAAAGAGAAGAAAGAAAGAGAAAGAAAGGAAGGAAGGAAGGAAGGAAGGAAGGAAGGAAGGAAGGAAGGAAGGAAGGAAGGAAGGAAGGAAGGGTCCATCACAACAAGGGACACAAGGGGCTTAGATGTTTTCCATCACAAGATGTTCTGAAATGAACAGGAGCTACGCAAAAGGGAGGGAGGGAGGAAAGAAAAGAAAGAAAGAAAGAAAGAAAGAAAGAAAGAAAGAAAGAAAGAAAGAAAGAAAGAAAGAAAGAAAGAAAGAAATTTTCCCACAGACTTCAAAGTTCCCTGCTTGCAAGTTTAACCCAGTTTCTTTTTCCTTGTTCTGGGCTAGTCTCCTTCTATCTGTGAGAACAATTAGCCAGTGGAACCGCCTGCCTCCAGAAGTTGTGGTACTCCAACATTGGAAGTTTTTAAGAAGAGACTGGGAAACCATTTGTCCAGAATGGTATAAGGTCTCTTGCTTGAGCAGGGGGTTGGACTGGAAGACCCCCAAGATCCCTTCCATTCTGTATTCCGACATGATAGCGGTCTTCCAGTATTCGAGGGGCTGCCCCATAGAAGAGGGGGTCAACCTATTCTCCAAAGCACCCGAAGGCAGGACAAGGAACAACGGATGGAAACTCATCAAGGAGAGAAGAAACTAAGGGGAAACTTCCTGACAGTGAGAACAATTAACCAGGGGAACCGATGGCCACCAGAAATTGTGGGGGCTTCATCGCTGGACGTTTTTAAGAAAAGCCGTTTGTTTGAAATGGTAGAGGGTCTTCTGCTGAAGTAGAGGGTTGGGCTAGAAGACCTCCAAGGTCCCTCCAACACTGTCATTCTGTATTTTTCCATCCCTTGGTGGTGCCCCCCCCCAAGAAGGGAAAGGCAAGGGACAGCTGGGAAGCTGCAGGAATGAGGAAGGGGCTGCGAACTCTTCCAATCCAGAAAGAGAGAGAGAGAGAAAGAGAGAGAGAGAGAAAGAGAGAGAGAGAGAAAGAGAGAGAGAGAGAGAGACAAGCAGGTGGGTGAAAGGAAGCTGAGGAGAGGAGACCCAGCCCTGACAGAAAAGAGGTGTCTGGGTTGTCACCGTCTCCAGGTAGCTTCCCTGAAGCACCTGCCCAGACCCCCCCCCCCTGTAGTTAGGTTGGCCACACCTGCAGAACTCACCTGCCAGCTCCAAAGTCCTCCCTGAGGTGGAGGAGTAAGCAGACGCCTGTCCGGAAGTCCCACCAGACACGTACCGGTCCTCTTCAAGGGGCAGAGGAGGAGGAGGGTGTGAGGCTGGCCTTGGCAGAGGCCGAGGAAGAGATCAAGCGGGATCCGGGCACAGGAGAAGGAGGAGAGCAGGTGGCAGAGACCAGCAGCACCAGCTCTTCTTGGAGCAAAGCGGAAACGAAAGTTGGCTGGAGGGTTTTTTCCAGAGCCCAAGGCGGTGTCTGTATTTCTCCAAGCCAAGGAGGAGAAAATTCAGAAGTGCTTTTTAGAGGTTTTTTGGTTCCATCTACTTCCTTGCCAGCCTCCCCTCCCTGCCAACCAGAGCAAAAGATTGCCTGGGGCTTTGGGCAAGAACTGGAAATGTTGCAACGAGGATCCTGTCACACATTTCCTTGCGTCTGTTAATCTTTGACATGTTGGTGGTGCAAACATGCATTGGGGTTTTTAAAAAAAACTTACCCATTGCTGTCCTGCTACAATCTCAGTGGTTTATAGAGCGTGGAAGCTATCCAAGCAGGTTGGCATCAAGATTTCTGCATTGGGCTACTCACTTTTTTTTTTAAAGGGAAAAGCGAAAAAATATTGAACAAAAATACATACATGGCTGGAAAAAAATGACCAAACAGCATATTGATTTGAAACCAGAGATATTCGTGCTGGGCATTTTACCGGATAAGTATAATAAAGGGAATGCATATTTGATTTTACATGTAACTGGCTGCAGCTAGAATTGTATTTGCAGAACAATGGAAAAGTGAAGAGATTCCAATGGATGAAAATGTGATTAAAAAAAAAAATACTAGAATGTGCAGAAATGGAGAGGCTAACACTTATAATTAAGGAGAAGAAAGAAGCTGAATACTTTTGGACTTGGGACTTATTTTATCAATAGTTAGCTGACCGAAACAGGAGCTAGAAACGGGGAAAATAGATGGAAAGGATCAGTGATATAAGAAAAGTATGTTAAATTGGTTAAGCAAACATTATTACTATTAATAATAATATTATAATCAATACTAATGTAATGAATACTGTTGTAAACATTTTGATTATTATTTCCTAAAATTATTTGTACCAAGACAACAGACGGTTTAACTGAAATTGGAATTTTAATATGTTATAGGAAAAAAAAAGATTGAAATAAAAAAGATTTCTGCATTGAGCTAATAAACTTTTATTATTTATTTATTTATTTATTTATTTATGTATGTATGTATGTATCTATGTATGTATGTATGTATGTATGTATGTATGTAAGGGAAAAGTTTATTTTTAAGCCCCGGAGTGATGCAGCATGGTCCCCAAATGGGGCCTCTTGGCCCCCCAACTGAGTTAGAGGGATGGAGATACTTTCAATGCCCCCCCGCCTTGCCCTTTGCCCCCCAGCCAGGGCTTTAAAAAGGGGGAAAGGGCAGTGGGCCAGTGAGGCCACGAACTGAACACTGACCTTAAGCCACACCGAGTTTTCCCGTGTCCTGAAGTGACCTCTGTTTGTGTGGCTTCCAAGCTCACCCATTACTTTACATTTTACTTTTTAAAAAAAAATCTGTCCTTGTTTTAAGATGTTTTTTATTTTTTTTTTTATAATACAGGTAATCCTCGATTTACCACAATTCATTTAGTGACCTTCAAAGTTTCAACGGCACTGAAAAAAGGGACTTATGACCATTTTTCACACTTACGACCGTTGCAGCATCCCCGTGGTCTCATGATCAATATTCACGAGACCACGTGACCACACCCTTGGCAACTGACTTCTATTTACGACGGTCGTATCCCAGGGTCACGTGATCTCCTTTTGCGGCCCTTGGACAATCCAAGCCAAATAGAAGCCAGATTCGTTTAACTGTGTCATAACTGCAGGGATTCATTTAACGACGATGGCAAGAAAAGTCATAAAAGGGGGCAAAACTCCCTTAAGAAATGCCTCGCTTAACAACAGAAATGTTGGGCTCCCTTGTGGACGTTTGTCGGGGACGGCCCGTAATAATATTGAGTTCATTCAAGGAAAGTTAAAAGGCAAAACACCAAAATATTTAAAAAAAAACAAAACAAAAAAAACCCACCATAACAAATAAGACATTGAAAAGTGTCTTGGAAAAATACACATTTCTTTAAAAAAAAATTTTTTTTTTAAATTGCAATGTATGTTCTGAATTGTAAGCTCCCCCCAGATCGTCCACTGAGATGGGGCGGTTAGAGAAATTGAACAAAGGAATAAATAAATCACTCCCACAACAAGCATTCAGTGTTAAATTGGGCAACACGCTCCCTTAACTTGCCCAGACCAAGAAACTTTGATTGTTTGTGGTTTGAGTGTTTTGTGGTGCAAATTGAGACAAAGACTCTCATGTGGCATCAGACAAAACCACAAAGCACCCAGTTTTTTTGCAGCCTCTAAATCAGCCTTTCTCAAGTTTATTGGATGCTCCCAAGACCGGAAAGACTCTGAAGGAAGGAGCCACTCTGGACCGGTGGCTGCTGAAGACGAGGCCATTGGCAGAGATGGAGAAACTGACTCGTTTTATTAGACAAAGGAGAAGAATGCATGCATTGGGGACTGGAAGCCCCGGTGGACTTCCCCCCCCCCTTTTTTTTTTGCTGGAAACCAAAAAAGAAATGAAGGTTTTATGGGTTTGAGGATTAGAAAGGGTGGATCAGAAAGAGAAAGAAGGAAATGATGTTGTAACCTTAGAAGGGGTAAACTGTAAATGTACTTGCAGCTGCTCTTAAGTCACTTCTTTATAATATTTCCTTTTGTAAGGTCCCAAAATATACTTGAGTCACCAGAATGCAAAAAGAGAGACTCAAGACGAGGCCTGCAAAAAAAAGCAGATTTTATTTATGGCCAAAAACAAAATACTGGGTGGGACTATATCCAGAACATACAGATACAATGCATGCGAGGAGATAGCCACACCTTGGGGAAGGTATGGCGTCCTTTTTATACCTTCAGAGGCATCATCTTAATACCCAATTCTGGCCTCCTAGTTTAGGTTTGTGCATTCCTTGTTGCCCTGCAAAGGAATAGAAGCCTCCCAATTAGCCTTATCTCTTCCTTGAGCATTCCTTTGTTTTTCCCAATTGCTCATTTGGCTCCCTGGTTCTGCAAGGAAGGAGCTTACACAGATCAAAGGTGTAAATTAGGGCTGAAGTGTAAATTATCCCTCGGATGATGTCTGCAGTTCCAACTGAGATACACGTACCATGCTCTTAGATGGCACAAGAAAAACAGGAAGAAGATTGATATGGGTTCAGATCAAATGGCAGGGACATACGTTTGACAAATACCAGATAATAACAATATGTTTGCAACAAAATATAAAGGAATAATATATGTGATACAACTACAAAGGCACAATATATGTGTTACAGAACCTAATGGTTACAGAATAACAAGTTTTTACTAAATCTAGTATATCAGTATTTTATATTCTATCCTTATTATTGTTTCCCTTCACTTTCTTCCCTCAATTCTCTTCCCTCCTTCCCCCTCCCTCCCTCCCTTCTTTCCTTCACCTTCCTTTCCTTTTTTTCCTTTCTCCCCTCTCTTCTTTCCTCCTTTCCTTGTTTTCCTTTATTTACCTCTCCTCTCCTTTCCTTTTTCCCTCCCTCCCTCCCTCCTTCTTTTTCTTTCTTTCTTTCTTTCGCTCTCTTTCTTTTTCTTTTTCTTTTTCCTTCCTTCCTTCCTTCTTTTCCTTTTTCCTTTTTCTTTCTCATTAGTTATTTCTTTCCTTCATTATTTCAAAATTGGTGTTTTTATCTTATCCTTTCCTTCCACCACACCCTTGACCCAGCATGTTCCTCTCTGGAGGAGGGAGCCCACGATCAAGAGAAGCTTCCTCTCGGTCAAACCCAGCTCTTGATCGTCCCAGGGTCTTGTCCGCGGAGAATCTGAGTCCGGGTCCTGCTGAGCTTCAGGGCCCAGTTATGGTGTGCCAGGAACTGCTGCCTCCTCTCCACTGGACTCACCTAACCGAGGTGGGCAAATGTGCATTGATTAGACTTTGTATGCTGCCCATCTCACCGAGAGGCAACAAGGATCGTGGGAAATATTATGCTGGTAGGGAACAGATTTTGGGGCCTCAAAAGAAGCATTTCTGGCAACTCATCTGGTGTTTGGGGATCAAAGGGATTTGGTCTGTGTGACGGCCTTTTTTAAAAGATTTTTTTTTATTTTTTTAGTATAATAATTCCATCTTTCATTAAACAGTGTGTCATCTGGATACGTGTATCTTTGTGCAATAATAATCAAAGTTTACAACATTATTCATAACATTAATATTAATTCTCTGATTTTACAATACTAATAGTGAACATTATAAACATATTCACTTCTCCCTCTTAACATATCTTCTAATAAGAATATAATACGAATATTAAACATAATAATCCTAATAGACATCATAATAATCATCATCATCATAGTGTTTACGTCTCTCTCTTAACATATTTTCATATTAATCATCTTCTTTTATTTCCCTATTTCTAGCTTCCATTTTTATTTTCTAACCATCGATAAAATAATTCCCATATCGTGTAGTATTCACTTTGTTCTTTCTCCTTAATTGCAAGTGTTAATCTATTCATTTCTGCACATTCTAATATTTTCCTAATCACATTCTCATCTGTAGGGATCTCTTCACTTTTCCAATTTTGTGCGAATACAATTCAAGCTGCAGTTAATACACGAATCATTAGATACGCATTCCCCTTACTACAGGTTTCAGGTAAAATCCCCAACAGAAATATTTCTGGTTTTAAATCAATGTGCTGTTTTATCATCTTTTCCAGGCACGTATGTATTTTTGTCCAGTATTTTTTTGCTTCTACGCATGTCCACCACATATGATAATTATTGCTTAACGCATTGTAAGCCGCCCTGAGCTTACAATGCCGCCCTGAGTCTCCGGAGAAGGGCGGCATATAAATCATTTTTTTAAAAAAATAATAATAATAATAATAAGACCCAGGTATCTGGTGGCATTTCCAACATTTAGCTTGATTTATCTTTAAACATCTTTGCCAACCTCGCTGGTGCAAAGTGCCATCTATAAAACATCTTATACAAATTTTCTTTATAAATTTTTATAAATTTGCAGTTGATATTGTTAATTTATAGTTCCTGTCCTATAATTTTTGCCATTTATCTGGTTCTATGGTGTAGCCAAAGTTTTTTTGCCCATGCTATCATTGTCTCCTTCACTTGTTCTACTGTAACAACTTTGCCAAAAAGCATTAAGGGTTGTAAACTTAATCTTGCGTAGCTTCTTCTCTGGTAATATTACACTACGAACCAGAGCATACAAAACCTTTGCTAGACCAATTCTCGAATACAGCTCATCTGTCTGGATGACAGTAGAATTGTGATAGCACAAAATTGGAAACAACCAGACACCCCTCCAGATCAAATCATAGAAAAAAAAATATACGAACGTGCAGAGATGGACAGATTATCTATGGAAATGAAGGAGAGGGAGGACACCAAGTACTATTTAATATGGAATAAATGGCTGGAGAGTAAAGTTAAAACTTAATGGATGTTTTTGTTATGAGATCGAATTGTAAATAGAAGTCAAGATAATTTAAATAAAGATGTAAGTTTAAGACAGAGATATTTAGAAGTAGAATTTGTGTAAAGAGGTAAAATAGGTTAGAGATACCGATGCAAAAAAATTATTAGTATTGAAATTTTGATATGTTTGATATTTTTTGTTTTGTGTGTGTGTTTTTCTTGCTTTTTTTTGTGTATTATGTTTCTTTCTGTACTGTGTATTTTAATCTTTGGGAATTTAATAAATATTATATATTTTTTAAAAAAGAAAATACTGGTACTACAGGGAATTCTTGATCTTCAGCCATTCATTTAGTGACCGTTCGAAGTTATAACAGCATTGAAAAAAGTGACTTGTGCCAGTTTTTCACACAACCGTTGCAGCACCCTTGTGGTCAGGTGATCAAAATCCAGACGCTCAGCAACAGGCTCGTATTTATGACCGTCACAATGTCTCGGGGGTCACATGATCCCCTTTTGAGACCTTCCAACGAGCAAAATCAATGGGGAAACCAGATTCACTTAACAACCATGTTGCTAACTTATCAACTGCGGTGATTCACTTAACAACCGTGGCAAGGAAGGTTGTAAAATGAGGCAAAGCTCACTTTACAACCGTCTCACCAAGCAACATAAATTTTGGGCTCAATTGTGGTCACAAACTGAGGAATACCTAGCCTCAGTGATGGGATTCAGCCGGTTTGCACCACTTCGGGAGAACCGGTTGTTAACTTTCTGAGTAGTTTGGAAAACTGGTTGTTGGAAGAAATCATTAGGGCAGAGAACCGGTTGTGAAATTACTTGAATCCCACCACTGGTGAGCCTCTGTGGCTTTAATTTCCTAACCTGGCCAACCTTGAAGGGTTGGCAGTCTACGCTGTGGCAGCAATTGTGCCCAATTTTAGCAGGAGAAATGGTGCAACGTGGAGCCATTTTGCAAACCAACAACAGACACCTCCCCCCACCCCCCTTACTGGAGTCTCTTTCCAGAATCTTTTTGGTCCAAGGTAAAGATGCACAAATTAGACATTTGCTTTATTTATTTATTTCTTTATTTGATTGATTGCTCGCCTATCTTGCCATGGGGCCACTCCAGGCGGCTTACAACAATGAAAAGGACGACATGAAAAGAATGTAAGCAGAAGAGAAGTAAAATAATAGAGCCACAAAATAAGCAATGAAAAAGAACATGATGATGATGATAATACAGAGGCCTTCAAACTTGGCAGCTTTAAGACTTGTGGACTTCAACTCCCAGAATTCTCCAGCCAGCTGGCTGGAGAATTCTGGGAATTGAAGTCCACAAGTCTTAAAGCTGCCAAGTTTGAAGGCCTCTGTAATAATACTTCAATATGACAACTAGAAAAGATGGACGGGTGGAGAGCAGAGAACCGAGGGGGAGGGAGTTTCGGGGGGAAGGTGGACTCTGCCATCAATTCAGCAGCCCCTTCCTGTATGGAACGGCCCCATCGGCACCTCAGAGTCAGGTTTTCAGGCTCCTTCGGAAGGACGGTGGGGGCAGATGTTATCCGAGAGCAGGGGGTCTCCAAAGTTGGCCACTTTAAGACGGGCGGACTTCCACTCCCAGAATTCCTCAGCCAGCCGGGTCTCCAAACTTGGCAACTAAGATTTGCGGAATTTCAACTCCCAGAATTCCTCAGATCTCCACATTTGGCCACTTTAAGACGGGCGGACTTCAACTCCCAGAATTCCTCAGCCAGCGGCGTCTCCAAACTTGACAAGTTTAAGATTGGTGGACTTCCACTCCCAGAATTCCCCAGCCAGCCATGCTCTCTGAGCTCGGTTGTTTTCTTGTAGACATTTTGTGGCCCAACTAGGGAATATCATCAGTTTCTTAGAAGCTTTCTAATTCAATTCTTCTAGCCCTGATGATGTTACCTGGTTGAGTCATGAAAGTATGTATGTACTGCAAGGAAGTACGGTAACAGATAAGAGAGCACTAAGGACCCCACAATCCTCCTCCTGCTCCTCCCCTCCCCTTCTAGCCCTGATGATGTTACCTAGTTGGGTCACGAAATATCTGCAAAGAAGCAAACAAGCTCAGAGAGCAACAAGGACCCCACAGTTCAACCCGGAGCTGCAAATATTCTCTTCCCTCGACATGCCAAACATTGTCCCTCTGTCCCACCACCCAAAGTCTCCCCACTGCAGTGCAATGCTACATCTGGTCATTTTAAGCCCCATAGACCAGGGGTCGCCAAACACAGCCAATTTGATTTGGGGACTTCAAATTCCAGAATTCCTCAGCCAGGGGTCTCCAAACATGGTCACTTTTAAGACTAAAGGTAAAGGTTCCCCTCGCACATGTGTGCTAGTCGTTCCCGACTCTAGGGGGCGGTGCTCATCTCCGTTTCAAAGCCGAAGAGCCAGCGCTGTCCGAAGACGTCTCCGTGGTCGTGTGGCCGGCATGACTCAACGCCAAAGATGCACGGAACGCTGTTACCTTCCCACCAAAGGTGGTCCCTGTTTTTCTACTTGCATTTTTTACGTGCTTTCGAACTGCTAGGTTGGCAGAAGCTGGGACTAGTCACGGGAGCTCACCCCGTTACGCGGCACTCGGGTTTCGAACCGCTGAACTGCCGACCTTCTGATCGACAAGCTCGGCGTCTTAGCCACTGAGCCACTGCGTCCCTTTTAAGATTAGTGAACTTCAAATCCCAGAATTCCACAAGTCTTCAAAGTGGCCAGGTTTGGAGAGCCCTTCTGTAGACTAACACTTGGATCCTGGTTTGCGGGGTGCTCAGGACGCTGGGGCAGAACGGCCCCAGATCGCTGTGCGTTTGTGCTTCCACAACCAAAGTGGTCAGAAACTCGCAGCAGGCGGAGTTTTGCCATGCCAGGCAAAAGTGTGATTTGTGCCAGTTATGCAATCTGCCCCTCCAGTCGCTGAATGGGGCACGGACCGCTTGAAGAATCCATAAAATGGGTGCAAAACAAATTAAGGTGCGGCAATTGAAGCTACGGGCAGCGTTGATTCCAGCGAGGTGGCCGCCATCTTGACTTTTTTGACCCTGTTTGGGCAGACCCCCCCTAAAGAAGACTGATTGGTTGATTGATCTTTTGAACCCTGGTTCATGCCAGGGGTCAAAAAAGAAAAAAATAGTAGGTTTCCAAAGGCCCAATACCAAATGTCAGCCTGGCACAGCAATCCGGCCAAACGGTCGCATCAGTGGGGCACCCCTGGACGCTGCAGCCTCCCCCCCACCTTCCTAGGGGAACTGGAGGGGGTCCCTAAGAGCCCCCCTCCTTCCAGCCCAATCTGAAGGCCCTCCCAAGCCTCTCATTGCTTCTTCCCTGCCCCACACGGGAACCCCCCACGCCCCCCCCAAAGCATCGACCAGAGACCCAGACTTGGCAAAGAACGGCTTCTTGTCCGGCCTGCCCAGCCGTGGCCTAATCTGCCACGTCCACAATCAGAGGAGCCACGTAGTCCGAGTGGCGGATCCCAAAAGTCAAGCCACGGAGGGGGTTGTGCTGTGGGGTTTGGGGAAAGAGAAGGAAAGGGGAAAAAAGAGAAGGCGGTGTTATTCCTGGGGTGGGGGCGAAGAGAAGGGGAGGGGGCTAGGAAGCTCCCTCCCCCCCAGCCTCGCAGAATAGGTCGGCTTGAAGTTGGCAAAATTGGGGGGGGGGAGGGGTCGGGGGACCATGAGGAGTTACGACCACGAGGGCTCCACTGTGGTCGTAACTCGAGGACTCCCTGCACTGTAAGGAAGGAGATGATGAAGCAGGTGGTTGACCTGCTTTGCGACCGTCGTGAGTTACAACCATGAGTGGAAGACTCTGTTATGGTCGTAACTTGAGGACTCCCTGTGTTGTAAGGAAAGGAGGTGATTAAGCTTAAGCAGGGGGTTGACCTGCTTAACGACCATCGTGAGTTACGACTATGAGGGGAAAGACTGTATTATGGTCGTAATACGAGGACTCCCAGTATTGGCTGAGGTGAAGGAAGGAGATGTTTGAAATTAAGCAGGTGGCTGACCCGCTTTACGACCATCGTCAGTTACGCCCATGAGGGGCAGGCTCCATTATGGTCGTAACTCAGGGACTTTTGGCAGAGGCCAAGGAAGCCAATGGTTGAAAGGAAGGACTGAGTTGGGGAGCAGCCCCCCTCCCCCTGCGTCCCATGACCCCTCGGCTACACGGGAGCCCCGCAGAAGCCCCTCTCCCCTTGCAGCCCTCACCTTCTCCGGACTGTAGGCCCCGGGTCCCGGAATGATGGTCGTGTCCCCTGGAAGCATGTTCCGCGCGATGATGCTGTAATGCGGGGGGCGATTCTTGTAGACGCTGGTCTCCACCACCCGATAATTGCACGGCCCCGGAGTCTGTGGGGAGGTTGAGCATCACAAGCCACCTGCACTCTCCCAAGAGCCCCGACCCAGCCACCCCGTCCAGAATTGCGGCAGAATGCACAGTAATTGGGGGGGGAGGGGCTAGCTTTGCCCGGGTACCCCATTTATTGCATGAGCTGCTGGGTTTCCAGATGCCATTCAATAGGACAGAGCTGGAAGGGACCTTGGAGGTCTTCTAATCCAGCCCCCTGCTCAAGCAGGAAACTAGGATAGGATAGGATAGGATAGGATAGGATTCTATTGAATTTTGGGGGTTCGGGTGCATCTGCGCTTTGGGCACTCGGTCTGGAAAAGGTTAGCCATTACTGGCATGCAGCATACAGCATACAGCATACAGCATATAGCGAAGAGAAGAGAAGAGAAGAGAGAAGAGAAGAGAAGAGAAGAGAAGAGAAGAGAAGAGAAGAGAAGAGAAGAGAGAGAAGAAGAGAAGAAGAGAAGAGAAGAGAAGAGAAGAGAGAGAAGAGAAGAGAAGAGAAAGAGAAGAGAAGAGAGAGGAAGAGGAAGAGAGGAAGAGAAGACGAGAA
Source organism: Pantherophis guttatus (assembly GCF_029531705.1). Next base: position 5,142,941 of record NW_026843855.1, on the reverse strand, counting down.
GAGAAAGAAAAGAGAAGAGAAGAGAAAGAGACGAGAAGAGGAAGAGGAAGAGAAGACGAGAAGAGAAAGAAAAGAGAAGAGAAAGAGACAAGAAGAGGAAGAGAAGAGGAAGAGAAGAGGAAGAGGAAGAGGAAGAGGAAGAGGAAGAGGAAGAGGAAGAGAAGAGAAGAGAAAGAGAAGAGAAGAGACAAGAAGAGGAAGAGAAGAGGAAGAGAAGAGGAAGAGGAAGAGGAAGAGAAGAGAAGAGAAAGAGACAAGAAGAGGAAGAGAAGAGAAGAGAAGAGGAAGAGAAAGAGAAGAGAAGAGAAGAGAAAGAGAAGAGAAAGAGAAGAGACGAGAAGAGGAAGAATAGAGATGAGAAGAGGAAGAGAAGAGGAAGAGAAGAGGAAGAGAAGAGGTTAGGGGTCCCCCTACCCGGCTGAGGTCCTCGTAGAAGCTGCCAATGGCGCTGCGTCCAAACATGGAGTAATTGGGGGCTGAGCTCTTGCCGATCACCTTGGGGCCCATCATTGGAGGGAGGCCGTAGGCGGCGGGCCCTGGAGGGGGGGTTGAGGAAGGGGACAGTCATGGTTTGGGATGGGGGTGGCAGAGGGAAAGCAACCCAACCCAAAGCACCCCAAGGCAAAGCAACACAATGCAACACAACAAAGCCACACATCTCACCCGGCGTCTGTTCGTTCTGGAAGTCCTTTGTCCGTGAAGCCATGGAGTAATTTGGGGGACACGGATAAGCCAACTTCCCGGCTTTCTCCGGAGAATAACGACCTGCGAATGAAAGAAAAGGTGGAATTCTCTTCGGTCCCAAAAGCAGGAGCAGCTCAGGAGGTCATCGGAGAACAAGGGGTTGAAAAACCCACAGCCTGGACTTCCGGTTTGACATCGCGGAGAGACAGTCGGGGAAATAGCAGGCTCTGAAGAGTCCCGCGAAACCCCCGGCTGCCGAACCGCCGCCGATGGGTCTTCGGACCGAACCCGTCTTGCAGGGACGGGGGAAGAAGAGGGGTGCCTTAGACGACCAAGAGGAACAGGCAAATTCCTAGGAGGTCGGAGGGAACCCTCTGGGAGTCGGCGGCGGCGGGCAGCAGCCATGGAGGCTGCCACGAAGCTGGGACAACCAGGCAAGAAAAGTGCTGGAGGAAAGCGGAGAAAGACGGAGCTTTTTGAAGCCGGGTGAGTGACAACAGCCCAGGCTTGCAACCACATTTGGAACATTATTAGTAATTAGAAGACCCCTAGCCTAAAACAGCGGCTATGCAACAAAGGGGCTTTGGAAAATTTTTAAAAACTACAACTTTAAAGAGACAAAGACCTGAGTAACAATTAATTTTGGAACAGAACTAAGAGAACTAATCTGGCGATATGGTTAAAAGACTAAACACTTTAAAAATTTGAATTGGATTTTAAAAAGGAAAGAGAAGATTTGAAAAACCCACAGCCCTTCCCCAAATAGAGCAGAACACAGGTAGTCCTTGAGTTATGACCACAATCGAGCCCAACATTTATGCTGCTAAGTGAAACGTATGTGAGTTTGTCCCATTTTACGACTTTTCTTGCCACCTTTGTTAAGTGAATCACTGCGGTTGTTCAATTAGTAACCCGGTTGTTAAGTGAACCCGTTTTCCCCGGCTTGTCGGAAGGTCGCAAAAGGGGATCACATGACCCAACCCCTCCAGGACACTGTGACCGTCATAAATGTGTATCAGTTGTCAAGCATCCGAATGTAAATCAGGTGAACCTAGGGATGCCGCAAAGGTCATAAGTGTGAAACATGGACGTAACTTTTTTTACTGGGCTTGTAACTTTGGATGGCCACTAAGAGAACTGTGGTAAGGTAACCTAGGATGCTTTGGGCACCTCGATCCTGACACTGACCTGGCCCCGGCGTCCGAAAGGTCGCCCCGTCCTTGGGGCGCCCGTAGATGGAGAAGGCGGGGATGCCATCCTTGCCTCTCATAGTCATGTTGGTGGGGACCATGTAGCCCGGCCCGGGAGAACAGCTCTCCAGCATCTGGAAACGTCGGCTGCCCATGCTGTAGGCCGGGGCCCGGAATCGAGAGGGATCGTGTTGTTGGTAACCTGTACGGAGGAGGAGAGCGTGAGTGAATGGGACCTGCAATGGAGAAGAAGTGCCCCATAGCTGGGCTCCTGCAGCCATCAAGTCCCCCCCCCCCCCCGTGCTAAGAAAGGATGTGGGGCAGTGGTGAAATTTAAAAAAAATTACTACTGGTTCTGTGGATGTGGCTTGATGGGTGTGGTGTGGCTTGGTGGGTGTGGTTTGGGGGGCATGGCAGGGGAAGGATATTGTAAAATCTCAATTCCCTCCCCACTCTGGGGCCACTCTGCTCAAAATTTCCGCTACCGGTTCTCCTGAACCTGTCAGAACCTGCTGGATTTCACCCCTGGTGTGGGGTCCCCTGCCCTGCTCAACACCCACTGGGTCTCACTAGGGTCCATAGGATGGGTCAAGGGGTGGCTTGTCCCAAGTATGTAGAAGAAGAGACATGACACGACCCAACTCGGGAACATCATCAGTGCTACAAGGGAGGGGGGTTGGTGGAGAGCAGGAGGAAGAGCAAGAGGAGGAAGAGCAAAAGGAGGAGGAGGAAGAGGAAGAGGAGGAGGAGGAGAAGGAGTATGGGATCCTTAGTGCTCTCTGAGCTGGATTGGTTTTTTTGCAGACATTTCATGACCCAACTAGGGAACATCATCAGTGCACCATCCTCAGAAGGAGAGACCAGCCATCTTAGGAATCGGGGACTCTCTTTCGGTTGCAAATGCTTGGAAAAAATTGCTTCCAGGTCCAATCTGAGTTAGTTTGTTTTAATTGGGTATTCTTTTGTGCCACTGACTATCAAAATGTTCCCTGACAGGAAGTTGGGTGGATTAAAAAAAATACTCCTATCTAAAGCTTATGGTCAGATTCATTCATTCATTCATTCATTCAGAATACAGAATAACAGAATTGGAAGAACTCTTGGAAGTCATCTATCCAATCCCTTTTTCATTCATTGGTTCATTGATTGGTTCCTTGATTCCTTGATTGATTGATTGATTGATTGGTTGGTTTATTCATTGATTCACTCATTCACTCTTTCTTTCTTTCCTTCCTTCTTTCTTTCTTTCTCTCTTTCTTCTTTCCTCCCTCCCTCCCTCCCTTTTCTCTTCGCTCTCATTTTCTCACTTTCTCTTTCTCACTTTTTCTGTCTCTTTTTCTTCCCTCCCTCCACTCAGTCCCTCCCTTTCCTTCCTTCCTTCCTTCCTTCCTTCCTTCCTTCCTTCCTTCCTTCCTTCCTTCCTTCCTTCCTTCCTTTCTCTTTCTTTCTTTCTTTCTTTCTTTCTTTCTTTCTTTCTTTCTTTCTTTCTTTCTTCTTTTCTTTCTTTCTCATCCCACCTTCATTGTTTTTAGAAAGAAGGCTGCCTTTTCCCCTCTTCGAAGATTAAAAGGAGACCCCAGAGTGCAGAAGGCTGATGCTCACCCACATTAGTCGGGAGTCCATATTTGGGTCCGGGGCTGCTGTAGAGGGCAGCAATTGGTCCCCTCGGCCGGTGGGGTCTCCACGTTCCTACCCAGACGTCTGTGGACATCTTCGCTGGGTGGTGCTAACTCTTCAGTAGATCTGCAGGAGGAGGAAGAGAGAAGGATGTTGACCAACTAAGAGTATTTGCAACGCTTTCCTGCAAGGCTGGGTCCGATCCATCATCCCCAGCCGGGCCTGAGCGGGTTGCCTTGGCCAGAGAGGGAGGGGGGAGCAGGAGGGAGGAATCAATTAATTAATTAAGGGAGCCTATGGTTTAATTAATCCTTTGACAGGCAGGCTGGGCAACCAGGCGGTGAAGTCTAGAAAGGATTGGACCAGATCAGTGTTTCTCAACCTGGGCCCCTTTAAGATGTCTGGACTTCAACTCCCAGAATTCCCCAGCCAGCTGGCTGGGGAATTCTGGGAGTTGAAGTCCCAGACATTCTGGGAGTTGAAGTCCAGACATCTTAAAGGTGCCCAGGTTGAGAAACATTGATGCAGAAGTAGAGAAGTGGGGTGGCCGAGCGAGGCTCAAGTGTCCCTTCTGCCAATGGAGTTGACTTCGGGTCAGTTGCTCTCTGCTAGCCCAGCCTACCTCACAGGGCTGTTGTGATGAGCAGCGAAGGAAGGGATCAACTAAGGCAGGGGTGGACAAATGTGGCTCTTTTACAACCTGTGGACTTCAACTCCCAGAATTCCTGAGACAGCTAAGCTGGCTCAGGAATTCTGGGAGTTGAAGTCCACAGATTGTAAAAGAGCCACATTTGCTCACCCCTGAACTAAGGGATCCTAATCCTATATCTCAACTCAAAGGGACCAGTAAAAGCCATCAGTCGGTGCGCAGGGCACCTGCTCATTTAACGTGCTGGTCATTTGGGGGGTTAGTACAGAAACACCCCGAATTTCGGCCCCTCTTCCCACCTGGATGGGTCCAGTTTGCGGAAATCAGGAGGGCCTGGGGGTGGGTGAGTGGGTGGCGGGGTGGAAGGAAGAGCGGGGAGACCCGGGTTTTGAGACCCCCTCCCCGGCCAGGCGCTGTCAGCCAGCCAACCCCCCCAACCACTCGTGATGTGGCGCGGGGGAACCCCATCGAGGGGATCCCCGGGGGGGAAAGGGAGGCGGGGATCTGTGTCTGCTGGGTGGGGAGGGGAGGGGAGGGGCGTCCGCGGTCCAGCCCAGATGGGGCGAAGAGGGGATCTGAATTGGGGTCTGGTAGTCGGAGCAGGTCCCTGGTCTCGGCGGGGATCCAGCCGCCCCTTCCCCCGCTCGAGGGTCCAGCTCCGGCAGCGACTGGCAGGGGGCTCGGCGGGATTATCAGTTGTGGGGTGCAGGGAGCCTCTCACCCCTCCCCGCTGCTCCCCTCCCCGAAAGCGAACCAAGCTTGCCCCGAAATGGGTCGGGGGTCGGGAGAGCGAGGCAGGGGCAGAGCGGGTTGTGCGAAGGGGGTCCGGGAGAGCCAAAAAAAAAAAAAAAAGAAGAAGAATCGGAGATCCCCCCCCCGCTCGATCCCGCGCCGAAGGGGGCCCACCCACCTGGAGGCGGACCGCAGAGAGACCAGGCGCAAGGCAGAGCGTAGAGGCGCCCGCGGGAGCAGCACAGCACTGAGTCGGGCAGCGGGACGGGCGCCTCCTGCCCCCCCCCGCTCCGGCCCCCATTGTGTACAGCGTCACCCGGCAACTGGCCCCGCCCTCCGCCTCCTCCCGCCCCCCATCTCGAGCGGATCCCTCCACTCCTCCTTAACCCCTCCCCCTTGCCCGCCCCCACCCCCGCCGGCAGCCCGGAGAGCCCCTCCCGGGAGCTTTGGCGAAAAGGCACTCTGCACACGCCCAGAGAGCGCCCTCTCCCTTTCCTTTACGGCAGGCAGGCAGGCAGGCAGGGTCTCCAACCTTGCAACTTTAAGACTTGTGGACTTCGACTCCCACCCAGAGTTCCCCATTTGACAAGTTTTCTTGCCACATTTGTTAAGTGAATTGATGTCGTTGTTAAGTTAGTAACAGGGTTGTTAAGTGAATCTGGCTTCCCCGTTGAACTGGCTTGTCAGCCGATGGGGAACACACCACCCCAGGACACCGAATGAATGAATGAATGAATGAATGAATGAATGAATGAATGAATGAATAGAATAGAGCTGGAAGGGATTTAGAGGATTAGAGCATGTACAGAGTGTACCTAACTCTTGATATTCCTTGCTGCTGAGAGAAGCTCCATTGTGACCTAATGCTCAATCTGCATAGAATAGATAAAACCTCCAGGCTGCCAAGTTAGCCTAGTTTGTAACTTAAAATGCGTATTCTCAGCAACCTAATGTGAGATAGCACCCCCTAACAAAACTATACTGGGCTATATGCCAGAAAATGTATTTCTTTTCCTCCTTTCTAAGGTCCTTTGCAGAGCTCCCTCCCTCCCTTCCTCTCATTCCCATCTTCCTTCTTTCCTTCTTTCTTTCTTTCCTTCTTTCCTTCTTTCCTTCCTTCCTTCTCCCTCCCTCCCTCCCTTTCTTTCTCTGTCTTTCTCTCTGTCTACCCTTCCTTCCTTCTTTCCTTCTTTCCTTCCTTCCTCCCTCCCTCCCTTTCTTTCTTTCTCTCTTTCTTTTTCTGTCTACCCTTCCTTCCTTCCTTCCTTCCTTCCTGCCTGCCTGCCTGCCTGCCTTCTCCTTCTCTCCCTCCCTCTTTCTCTCTCTCTCTCTTTCTGTCTACCCTTCCTTCCTTCCTTCTTTCCTTCCTTCCTGCCTGCCTGCCTTCTCCCTCCCTCCCTCCCTCTCTTTCTTTTTCTGTCTATCCTCCCTCCCTTTCTTCCCTGCCACCTTGCAGTCCAATTCTGAAGAGTTTAAACCTGGTTTCTCTGCTCTCTGCTCTCATGGGCTTGAGCTGTGCACCTGACAGTCAGTTCCTTTTGCAAGTGGATCCTTTCCCAGGGACTGCCCCAGGTGACCTGCTGAGCCACACCCGAGCCTGGACCTGAAGCCATGCTGGCTCAGGGATTCTGAGAGCTGAAGTCCACGAGTCATAAATGGCGCATAGTTCCCCACGCCTGGCTTACAAGAAGGACACGTTCTTGTTTGATTATTTCCATTTTCGAAATTCAGTCTTTTGTCCGTTTCTGTGCTCAGTGCCAGCGCAACCTAAGCAAACTCTGAGAACCATTCAGTGTATTTTATGTACACTTGACATTCAGTCTTTTGCCTCTCGGCTGATAGGAAGGATCCAGAGCCTCTTCACTTGGTCTTTGTAATAACCCAGAGGCCTTCAAACTTGGCAGCTTTAAGACTTGTGGACTTTAACTCCCAGCTATGCTGGCTGGAGAATTCTGGGAGTTGAAGTCCACAAGTCTTAAAGCTGCCAAGTTTGGGGACATCTGTAATCACCTTTCAGGAAAGCAGCACAATTACAAAGCCCCAGGTGGGAAAAGGACAAACAACTCAGGCATTGTGAATGATCAGAAGGAGGGGCGAGGTTTTGTTAAAATATTTGGTCATTTCATTTGCCAGTTGCTCCAATTAACAACTCAAATCCCTGGACTCAAATGTTTGAGTTATTAGCAAAATCACCCTTCATATTATTGTGAAGTGTATCTCCAGAGCAAAGATTTGCCACAAGAAACACTCTGAATTTCTAGCCAAGATGTTTTCTCCGTTACCAAGTTTTAATCCCTAAACATACAATTCAGGAGCACACTTGTAGCTAAAAGCAAAGATCAGTCCTCAGCAAAATATTTACACACACATTTACATGCATCCAGGCAGAGAGAGACAGCGAGCAAGAGAGAGAGAGAGAGAGAGGGAGGGAGAGAGGGGGAGAGAGAGAGAGAAAGAGAGAGAGAGAGAAAGAGAGAGAGAGAGAAAGAGAGAGAGAGAGAGAAAGAGAAAGAAAGAAAGAGAGAGACAGAAGGAGAGAAAGAGAAAGAAAGAGAGAGAGAGAGAGAGAAAGAGAGAGAAAGAGAAAGAGAGAAAGAGAAAGAGAGAAAGAGTGTCTAGCAATCAGGATGTAGCTTGTTTGCACAAAAGATCTTGATGGATTTACACTCTGCCAGGAGGGATGTCACCGAGACAATCTGACAGTTCGAATCGTTCCTTGAGGTCATCCAGCCCACCCCCTGCTCAGTGCAGCAATCCAAAGGAAGGAGCCCCAGATATGTGGCTCATTAGCCCCCACCCCTTGAGGGCATCCAGACAAGGGGAGTCCTCCCTCCACTTCCCCTGGGTCTCTTGGGGCTGCTGTTGTCAGGTTCATTTTCTCTTTTTGTGAGTGAGATTTCTCTAACTTTCCTTCAGGACCTGCAGGGATGAACAGCTCCCAGCATCCTCCCGGGGGGGGGTGGGGGGGGGCTTTGCTCCATTCCCACAATAGGCCAAGACCTCAACCCGGGTTAAGAAAAGGGAACGGCTGCTTCGTTCACACAATCTGCTGAATGAGTGGCTGAGTTTTCAAGGAACCCCGAGGCACACAACTGTTTTCACTGAGTCTCCCCTGCAAACTCCCTACAACACACTTTAACACAGAAACATAGAAAACTGACAGCCAAAAAAGACCTCGTGGTCCATCACAATTTATGTGATTTGATTTTATTTCTCAATTTTCTTTGAATGAGCAACTTTATCCCAGCCATGTTTAAATTCAGTTTCTGAGGATTGGCCCATCCTCTGTGCTGGATGCTGGTTGCAACCTTCGACTGCTCTTTCTGTGAAGTCCGACTTTCTAACATGGCTTCCCAACATCCCTCCTGTCCCTTTGACTTTATGTCTGTTGACCTCCATGTTCTTCTGTTTTGCTGAACCCAAGGAAAGAGAGAGAGACAGAGACAGACAGATAGAGAGACAGAGAGAGAGAGAGAAAGGTGGATCCTCTTTAAGTTTCTTCCTCTGACCATTAAGCTACTGAAGGCTCCTATCTTTCTTCCCTAGTGATTTCCTAGGGAACATCTCTTCCACCCTTTCACCAAGGTCACCCATGCATTCCATTGCAAGTACCAATTTCTTGATACTATAAGCAAAGAGAGAAGCAACCTAGAACTAAGGAGAAATTTCCTAACGCTGAGAGCAATCAACCAATTGATTGCTCTCAGAAGTTGTGAGTGTTCCATCACTGGAGGCTTCTAGAAGAGATTGGACAACCAGTTGTCTGAAATGATGTCTCCTACTCAAGCAGTGGTTGGATTTCTGGAAGACTTCCAAAGTCCCTTCCAACTCTATTGTTCTATGTTCTATGAAATACACGTAGAATAGAATAGAATAGAATAGAATAGGATAAGATAGGATAGGATAGGATTGGGTAGGGTAGGGTAGAGTAGGGTAGGGTAGGGTAGGGTAGGGTAGGGTAGGGTAGGGTAGGGTAGGGTAGGGTAGAGTAGGGTAGGGTAGGGTAGGGTAGGGTAGGGTAGAGTAGGGTAGGGTAGAGTAGAGTAGGGTAGGGTAGGGTAGGGTAGGGTAGGGTAGGGTAGGGTAGAGTAGGGTAGGGTAGAGTAGGGTAGGGTAGGATAGGGTAGAGTAGAGTAGAGTAGAGTAGGGTAGGGTAGGGTAGGGTAGGGTAGAGCACAGCAGAGTAGAATAGAAATAATAATAGTAGAGTTGGAAGGGACCTTGGAGGACTTCTAGTCCACTCCCTGTTCAAGCAGGAGATCTTATATATTATTCCAGACAAATGGTTGCCCAAACTCTTTTTGAAAGCCTCCGGTGAAGGAGCACCCACAATTTCTGAAGGCAAGCTGAAGGTTGCCTTCAGAATTCTGCACTATGATCAGATACATTAAAAAAAAAAATCATAGAATCATGGGACTGGTAGGGACCGTGGAGGTCATCTAGTCCAACCGCCGGCCCAAAGCAGTACTCCTTATATACCATCCCAGACAAGTGGTTGTTCAATCTTTTCTTGAAAATTTCTGGTGACAACCATTTGCAAGCACCGTGGCAATGTTACTGTTTCAAAAGTCATAATATCGACGATATTTTTTTAAAAATAGCCCAGTCTGAAAAAATTATGATGCATACTTGAGTTGAGGAAGTTGAAGTCCACAGGTCTTAATGTTGTCAAGTTTGCAATGATGTCAAATTTGTTGTCATGTTTTGACAAATACTGTTCTAATGAGCTCTCTTATCATTCTGCAATCCTCTTGCGAGGTTTATGACTTCATTATTATCCATGTTTTCTTTGAACTTTTTTGAACTATGAATATTCATCCCCAGAGTTCCAGTTTCTTGACCTATGATTCATGTGCCTGTATGAATCTGCAGAATGTTTCTTCCTTCGATTATTTCTTCATTTGAGTTTCACATTATTGCAGTTTATGGTAGTTTTTTTTTTTATCATCTTCAAGTATTCTAAAGACATGAACACGCTGGACTTTTCTTCTTATCAAGTTTCATTTATCAAGTTGACATTTGTTCTTTTCGTGTGAAATATTTTTAAATAAATATACACTGTGTGTGTTTATTATATGTACAGTACAGGGGTGAAATCCAGCAGGTTCTGACAGGTTCTGGAGAACCGGAAGCGGAAATTTTGAGTCGTTCGTAGAACCGGCGAATACCACCTCTGGCTGGCCCCAGAGTGGGGTGGGAATGGAGATTTTGCAATATCCTTCCCCCAGGAGTGGGAGGGAATGGGGATTTTGCAGTATCCTTCCCCTGTCACACACACCAAGTCCCACCAAGCCACACCCACAGAACCAGTAGTAAAAAAAATTGGATTTCATCACTGGTACAGTAGTGGCCAAAATTGTGGAAACCTTTTGGGAAAAGTGTATTTGTGAGGTTTGCTGGCTAATAACAACACTTTTTGTGGGGGAGTTTCAAGATAATCCTATTCCACTGCTGGAATGGCCTGGGAATAGCCCAGACCTTCACCCAATGGAAAATCTATGGAGCCGACAAAAGAAACTGGTTAGTCAGAAGCAACCCAGCAATAAAACCCAGTTCATAGAAGCCATCATTCAATCTTGGTTTCACATGATAACAGCTGCAGAATTAAAAGACTTGGTTCACTCCATGGGAAGACGTTGTAAGGCCGTCATTTATGCTAAAGGTTACCCAACTAAGGATTAACAGACGTGGTGATCATTTTTGCACATCTCACTTTTTCTACATGTTTCATTTTTCTTCTTTACACTGTAACTGCTATTCTAATAGCAGATCCTTCATAAAAGTGATTGCACTACATTCTTGATTCAATTATCTTTCCATTGATATATAATTTTATGGTACTACTCTAAAAAAAAGTGGTGTTATTAGCTAGTTTTAGAAAATACACTTTCCCCAAAAGGTTTGCACAATTTTGGCCACTATTGTATATGTATGTGTTTATGTAGATACAGATAATCCTAAATGTATGACAATTGAGCCCAAAATTTCGGTCGCTAAACGAGACAGCTGTTAATTGAGTTTTGCCCCATTTTATGACCTTTCACTTGCTAAGTGCATCACACAGTTGTGAAGTGAATCCAGCTTCCCCATTGTCTTTGCTAATCAGAGGGATCATATGACCCCAGGACACTGCAACTGTCACAAATATGAGTCAGTTGCCAAGTGTTCGAATTTCGGTCATGTGACCCTTGGGGATGTTGCAATGGTCATGTGAAAAATTGTCACTTTTTGGCTGCAACTTTGAACGGTCACTAAACAAACTGTTGTTAAGTCGAGGGTTACATGTGTGTATGTCAGTTTGTGTGTGTGTGTATTTGTCAATTTTTCTGGATTAGATCATTTTTTCTGGATTATGAAGGTAATTTTATTGCATTCCTTGCCTCCAATTCATTAATGGGTTACGTTTTGGACAAGATCCTAGGCAGTAATTTTGTCTTCTTCCTGCCCAACCCTATTATTTCTGGGAGACTGCCTAGATAAATCCCTGTAGATTATTTTTTTAAAGCCAGGTTTATCAAAACTGAGAGTAAAAAATAGGTCTTTCCAGTGGTGAAATCCATTTTTTTTACTACCGATTCTGTGGGCGTGGCTTGGTGGGCGTAGCAGGGGAAGGATATTGCAAAATCCCCATTCCCTCCTCACTCCTGGGTGAAGGATATTGCAAAATCTCCATTCCCACCCTACTCTGGAGCCAGCCAGAAGTGGTATTTGCCAGTTCTCCAAACTACTCAAAATTTCCACTACCGGTTCTCTAGAACCTGTAAGAACCTTCTGGATTTCACCCCTGGTTCTTTCCCCCTGGACAAGGGAACAGATATGGAGACATGGAAAAGAATATTTCTCACCCAGCCATAAAGATGTGTTATCCCCAAAAGAGAGCTTGTCTCAAAAGGGTTGCTGAAGGAAAAGCGTAAAGAAAATGGAACAGATTGGTCTAACAAGTGACAACTTTAAATCTCAACCAACAAATCCTCTGTCTTGCACATTGGCAAAAAAAAATATCAAAACATAAAATGCAAATTAGATGGACATGACCTTGTAGATGACCCTCACTCTGTCAAGGACCTTGGAGTACTCACTTCTAAAGATCTAAGTGCCCGAGCCCACTGTAACAACATTGCCAAAAAGGCTTTAAGAGTTGTTAACCTAATCTTGCATAGCTTCTTCTCTGGTAATGTTGTACTACTAACTAGAGCATACAGAACATTTGCTAGACCAATTCTTGAATACAGCTCATCTGTCTGGAACCTGCACTGCATATTGGACATAAATACAATTGAGAAGAGTCCAGAGATATTTTACGAGAAGAGTCGTCCATTCCTCTACCTGCAATAAAATACCTTATGCCACCAGACTCGGAATTTTGGGCTTAGACAATTTAGAACTTCGCCAACTTCAATCTGACCTAAGCATAGTACATAAAATCATCTGCTGCAATGTCCTACCAGCCAATGACTCCTTCAGCTTCAACCAAAACAATACAAGAGCAAACAATAGATACAAACTCATGGTAAACCAATCCAAACTAGACTGCAGAAAATACAACTTCAGCAACAGAGTGGTCAACGCCTGGAATGCACTTCCTGACTCTGTGGTTTCTTCCCCAAACCCCCAAAACTTTAATTTTAGACTGCCTACTGTGGACCTCACCCCATTCCTCAGAGGTCTGTAAGGGGCGTGCATAAGTGCATCAGCGTGCCTACTGTCCCTGTCCTAATATTCCTTTTTTCTGACTCTTTTCATGTATTCAAATTATGTTTAGACTTTTACCTGTTATATATGCTTGACAAATAAACTTATGATTATGATTATGATCAAAAGTTCAAGGTTGGCCTTATCACCAATCTGTCAGCTTTTTCCAAATCCCAGCCAGAATGGGATTTCTCTCGTTTCCCCCGAGAATTATTTCCTGAATGCTTTCCTCAAGTGACTGGGACAAAGTCTCAAATTGCTGTTTGCCCTGGGTGAGATTACTTGCTTGGATCTGCAGAATTGCTGCCCCACTGCCTATAAATAGCTCAGGGGCCTGGCAGATCGGACACTCTTGAGAGAAGAGAGAACACAGTCGGTCATCTAGCAGGAGGCAGCAGAGGTGAGGAGGTGGGCATCCTTTCCGGCCTCTCCATCATTTTGGGATTGGGTCTTCTGCCTTTCTTGGAGTTGAAGGGAAGATGGAAGGAGAAGCAGGAAGAAAAGGAGATGGAGGAAAGAGGAAAAGGGAGGGAGGGAGGGAGGGAGAGGGGAGAAGCAGAGAGGAAGGAAGGAGAAGGCAAAAGCAAAGGAGAGAGAAAGGATGGATGGAAGGAAGGAGAAGGATAGAGGATGGAAAGAGAAGAAGGAGAAGGCAAAAACAAAGGAGGGAGGGAAGGAAGGAATAGTGTTGCTACAGTCATTAAATCCTCACATTAGGAAGTCACTCACAACCATTTTAGGATCATCCACAACCACCAAACATGGAATTTTTCTCTAAGGTTGTGGTGGGGAGAAGGAGGGCAACTCAGATCTTCTCCTGCCCATCCTTGGTTCTCCGCATCCAGCCCCAACTAAGGGGGTCTTAAAGCTCCATCTCTCTTCCACCTTCTGTTTGGCCTTGTGCTGGTGGCACCATGAAGATCTTCTGGGACCATCTCACTTATTGTGCTTGTGTTTGTCTGCTTTAAGAGAGCAAGAGGATGGGACGCCAAGCCTTCTGGGGATTCTGCCTCTTGGCCTGCTTGACTGGGAGCTCCTTGGTGGAAGGTGAGTGCCAGTCCCACCATTAAGCCAGCCCAGTGGACAACACAGGGGGCCAATATCAGGAGTTGGAGGACAGTTGGAAGGAAGCTGGGAGATGGAGCCCTGTCTACCTGCCCTCTTTCTGCAGAGCTTGGTTGCCCCCTCCATGTCCTCTGAAGGAGGCCCAGCTGATGCCATTTGGGGGCAAAGCTTCACGTGCCCTCCCTCCTGGTGCTTGGGCACCAGGGGAGATGCATGCAGCTTTGGCAGCTGGAAAAACGTCTTCCTGACTGTCCTGAAAGGTGGCCGAGGTGGTGTTGTTGGACTGGGCCTGGACTCCATTTCATCTGGAGGGCTGGAAGACGAGACCCCCTCCAAAGCAGTTGTTCTAACAATGGTTCTATGTCTCCTTCAGGATCACCCAAAATCCAGGCTCGAGCCAAGTGTCCCAATCAGGCCGTTTATTATCGACTGCAATGCTATCACCCAATTTATAGGGTCCTCACCTGGGACGACGCAGAGGTCAGTGTGATAGGCAAAGTTTTGTCAGCCCCGTCAGGGAGACCAGAATCCCCCTTAACTGAGATTGGCTCTCATGGCAAAATCTTGCAAGGATCCTTAGGCTCCCCCCCACCTGCTGTTCTATCATTCTGCTATTCTCTTATTCTGTTACTCTGGAATTCGGTTACTCTCTTATTCTGCAATTCTTTCTCTTTGTGTCTGCAGATTGAGTGCCAACACCTGAGGAGTGGAGGCCACCTGGCCACTTTTCGGACTGCTGCTGAGGAAAGAATTGTCTCCTCCCACATCAGGCGCACCAGCACCGCCACAAATGCCTGGATTGGGATGCACGCTGTGCAAGAGAACAATGTAGGCATGTCTTTGTGGGTGGTCTGGGATCCCTCTGAGGTGGCTTCATCTCACAGACCACCAGCCACTCCAGCCACGGCCTTGGCGTTCCTCTTTCCTCTCCCCAATCCTCCGTGGAAGGCCACAGAGGGTTTTAGGGCTTTGGGATCAGCTCTGGGCCAGTGGGGAGTTCTGGGCAGCCCCCAAGGCCAATATCTGGGGACGGCACTGACTGGGGAGGAGGACGTTCCTTGATGGGAATGAGAAGATGAGTCCACAATCTAGTTAAGAGATCCTTCTTGGAGCCCTTAAGATCTCCAGGTGGGAAGAAGAGAGCTCTCCACAGTCAGATTCCATTTTTCATTGAGTTATTTGTTCATCAATTTTTAAGCCACCCATTTTGCCAAAGATAATAGAAGAACAGAGCTGGAAGGGACCTCGGAGGTCTTCTAGTCCAACCCTCTGCTCAAGCAGGAGACCCTAGAGCACTTCAGACAAATGGTTGTCCAGTTGCTTCTTAGAAACCTCCAGGGAGGATGGAGCCCCCTCAACTTCTGGAGGCCCACTTTTCCCTGGAGAGGTTGTCTTCTGCCACTTTATTGCGTGAAGTGACCTCAGTGTGTGTGAGACATTGTGGGGAGGAGAAAACGAAGCCTACACAATGTTTCCTTAACAAACTGTCTTTGATTCTCTCACCTGCCACCAAACAAACCTATGGACAGTGGATGATGCCAGACATCTGGAGGGCACGAGGCTGGGGAAATAAAAATAGAATAGAATAAAATAAAATAAAACAAATGCTTGACTCAATGAATGTCCCATTTCTGCCTCAATAGAAACTCAACTGGCAATGGAGTGACGCAACCCCCTACACCCCAGGAGATGCCCTCTGGGACAACAGAACCCCCAGCAGCACCACTTCCAGCTCTCAGTGCATCTATGTCACCAACATCCAGAGTCCAGGAAGTGCGTCTCAGTCCCTCTACAGAAAAAGGGGTGGAGGGAGGGGAACCCCCTTGGAAGTCTCCTTCCCTCCTTCCTTCCCTTCCTTTCTCCTTCCTTCCTCCTCCCCTCCCCTCTTTTCTTCCTCCCCTTCCCCCCTTCCTTCCTTCCCTCCAGGCTCCCTCCATTTTTCTGCCCTTTCCTTCTTTCCCTCCTCATCTTCCCTCCCTCCCTCCCTCCGTTTCTTCTGCCCTCCTTCCTTCCTTCCCTCCCTCCCTGCCTTCCCTCCTCCTCCTCTTCCTTCCTCCTACCCTCACTTCTTTTCTTCCTCCCCCTCCCCCCTTCCTTCCTTCGCTCCCTCCCTCCCTCCTTTCCTCCCTCCCCCTCCCTTTCTCCTCTTCCCACCCTCCCTTGCTTTCTCCCTCCCTCCCTCCCCCTCCCTCCCTTCCCCTTCTTTCCTCCCCTCCCTTCCCCTCCTCCCCTCTCCTTTTCTTCTTCCCCTTCCCTCCCTCATTCCTTCCCTTCTTCCCTTCTTTTCTTCCTCCCCCTGCCTCCTTCCCTAAATGGCACCCTTCAATCAACTAAAATGATGACTTTCTTCATTCCGAGTCTAACAGCCTTTCTGGTCCTTCTCCCTTCCAGACTCAGCCAGGTGGACGCAGTTCACCTGTCACAGTGTCCTGCCCTCCATCTGCAAGTACAAAGCTACCCTCTAGGCCTAACCAGCCACAGAGGAGACAAGCAGACGGCCTCTTCCTCATTGGGGAGCATCTACAGCGGCTTCCGCAGCACCCCGATTCCACGGGAGATCAACCTCCTGACCCTCCTTGTCCGTCTTCCTCCCAATCGGACAACCAACCTCACTTCTCTGGTGTGCCCTGGTGCAAAGTTCCTCGCCCTCCTGCGGTTCTTGCTCATTGTTGATGGTTGCTAACCTCAATGCTTTTAAGATGTTTGTACCTGTGTTTCCCTTCTACTGAAAGCTGCCCAGAGTCACCTGGGACGCTTGGCTGCATGTAAATTGAACAAATAAATCAATAGATGAATAGCAAACTGCGTCTTGGGTTTACTCAACTAGAATGGGAAAGGTCCTTCCTCTTTTGGCCAGGGGAGATTTCTTTGGCCCTTATTTGGCTGCCAAGAGAATAGATGCGAACACAGCTACACACCCTTCTCGGGGGGGGGGGAGTCAGTGTGACCCCCAGACCTTGGTTTGCAAAGCACTTTGAAGCCATCAGCCCAAAGGCATAAGGGTGGTCCTGGGATTTTGGGGGGAGTTGAAATACCTGCTCTATTGGGGAGATTGAATCGGCTTGGATGAAGCAACTCTTCTGCGAAATCCAACCGATTCCTGTGTCTACCTGGGTGGCAATTTGATTGTCACCTCAAACTGATTGGGGAGGGGGGGTTACCTGCCATGCTTCAGTCCAGCCCCCCAATCTCATGCATCACAGCTATCCTGAGATTTCTGAGAATTTAATGCAAATAAAAGTCGACCTGTTCTGGATCCTCATTTGCATCTGATAGAATAACAGAATATCAGGAAAGGGACCTCGGAGGTCTTCTAGTCCAACCCCCTGCTCAAGCAAGAGACCTTACATCATTTCAGACAAATGGTTGTCTAATTTCTTCTTAAAAACCTCCAGTGATGAAGCACCCACAACTTCTGGTGGCAAGCTGCTCCACTGATTAATTCTTGTCAAATTCCTCCTAGCTTGCTTCTCTGAGTTACAAACATTCACTTCTATCAAAATGAGCTGCTGAATAAAAGTTGTTTCTCACCAGCAATGCTTCCCGTCTTCTCCTTATTTTTGCAAGTAATGCAATGATAGATATTTCAACTGTTCTTTCTTAGGAGTCAACCATCTCTATGCATCCAATGAAGGGAAGTTTGTTGACGAAAATGGATTCCTTGAAACCAGTCAATTAATCAGAATAGAGCTGGAAGGGACCTTGGAGGTCATCTAGTCCAACCACCTGCTTAGGCAGGAGACCCTACACCATTTCAGACAAACGATTGTCCAGTCTCTTTTTAAAAGCCTCCAGTGATGGAGCACACACAATTTCTGGAGGGGGGCCATTTGTTAAATTATTTAATAGCGGGAACAGTAAATTGTACAATGGGCAAGAATACACGGTTGAAGTTGATTGATTGGAGAATGCTGGCTCCCGCATGAGGCAATCTGCATTGTGATTGGCTGCTGGGTGTAAAGGGGGAGTTTCCTTGTTTTCCCGCCTTTTTTCTTGTGTGAATACTGTTCTCTGATTTACCTGAGGAATTACCTCATGATGTAATTGTAAGGTCCCAAAATATACTTGAGTCACCAGAATGCCAAAGAGAGAGACTCAAGACGAGGCTTGCAAAAAAAGAAGCAGATTTTATTTATGGCCAAAAACAAAATACTGGGTGGGACTATATCCAGAACATACAGATACAATGCATGTGAGGAGATAGCCACGCCTTGGGGAAGGTATGGCGTCCTTTTTATACCTTCAGAGGCATCATCTTAATACCCAATTCTGGCCTCCTAGTTTAGGTTTGTGCATTCCCTGTTGCCCTGCAAAGGAATAGAAGCCTCCCAATTAGCCTTATCTCTTCCTTGAGCATTCCTTTGTTTTTCTCAATTGGCCATTTGGCTCCCTGGTTCTGCAAGGAACGAGCTTATACAGATCAAAGGTGTAAATTAGGGCTGAAGTGTAAATTATCCCTCGGATGATGTCTGCAGTTCCAACTGAGATACACGTACCATGCTCTTAGATGGCACAAGAAAAACAGGAAGAAGATTGATATGGGTTCAGGTCAAATGGCAGGGACATACGTTTGACAAATACCAGATAATAACTATGTTTGCAACAAAATATAAAGGAATAATATATGTGATACAACTACAAAGGCACAATATATGTGTTACAGGAACCTAATGGTTACAGAATAACAAGTGTTAGGGATATAGTGGTAAGATAACCAGGAACGGTTATAAAGCAGAGCGTAGAGTTTTGCGCACGGAAACGGTGCTGAGAGTAGTTGTGAATAAACTGCATACAAAGTGGTTTTTAAAGTAGTTTACTTATAGAGCAAAGCAAATTCATAGTCTTTTACCAATCCAAGTCTTAGCCATGCATAATCAATCCAGAGATACAAAACTTCTTACCGGTTCATAGAACAATACATGAATCATTCAGGAACAATATAAAAACAGTTCATAAAAGCAGTAATAAATAAACCATGATCAAATTGACCATGTAAAGAGATCAAAGATATCTACAACATAGCAGCAGGTAACAATATGGTGTAATGTCCACACTGACCACAATCAAGCTCTCCTTAAATACAGTTGCTACAGAGCTCATCCGATCAGGATGCAGAATGACTCAGCAATACTCTTAAAGCTATATTATACATATTCATACTATAAACATATAATGTTGGCTTATCTATTACCTGGCCAACTAGTTAGGCAATGACCATTTCCTAACAACAAGTTTTTACTAAATCTAGTATATCAGTATTTTATATTCTATCATTATTGTTTCCCTACATACTAATACTGTAAATAGAGTTGTGAAATATATATTTATTTGTATAAAACCACAAGTTCGTGGGGGAAGCCGCATTCACTTAGTAGCAGGGGTGGGTTCCACTTACCTTTGCTACTGGTTCACAACTGGAGCACTTGCTTCACTCGCACACGGCACTTCTGCACAGAGCATGCGCAGAGCATCTGTGATGACATCCGGGCAGGTGGGCAGAGCCTCCCGCCGTTGTTACTACCGATTCACAAGATCCGGACTGAACCGGTAACAACCCACCACTGCATAGTAGCTGCTCGATTCACTTATGGCATAAGTTCTTATGGCATTTCTGGATCCCTGCACAAGTGGATAGCCACATTCCTGTCAAACAGGCAACAAGTAGTCAAGATATAGGGAGGGCCTTCTCAAATCCAGCACCAGTTAACAGCGGTGTCCCCCAAGGCAGCGTTCTAGGACCCCCTCTCTTTCTGCTTTACATTAATGACCTATGCGAGCATATTAAAAGCAACTGCGTCCTCTTCGCTGATGATGTAAAATTATTCAACACCACTGACAATACCACTACCCTACAAAGCGACCATGTGTCAGAATAGTCACACATTTGGCAACTCCAAATCCCGACTAATAAATGCTCTGTCCTACACATTGGCAATAAAAATCAGAACACCAAATACAAGTTGGACGGAAACGACTTCGTAGACAACCCTCACTCTGTCAAGGACCTAGGAGTACTCATTTCAAAAGATCTAAGCCCCAGAGCCCACTGCAACAGCATCGCCAAAAAGGCATTACTTGTTAACCTAATTTTGCGAAGCTTCTTCTCCAGTAACATTGTATTGCTAACTAGGGCATACAAAACCTTTGCCAGACCAATTCTCGAATACAGCTTGTCTGCCTGGAATCCACACTGTATATCGGACATTAATATGATTGAGCAAGTCCAGAGGTATTTCACGAGAAGAGTATTCCACTCCCCTATTCATAATAGAATCCCTTATGCTACTCGTCTTGAAATTTTGGGCTTGGACAATCTGGAACTGCGCTGCCTGCGGTCCGATCTAAGCACAGTATACAAAATTATCTGCTATAATGTCCTACTTGCCAATGACTACTTCAGCTTCAACCGCAATAATGCACAGGCAAACAATAGATACAAACTCAAGGTAAACCGCTCCAAACTTGATTGCAGAAAATGCGACTTCAGCAACAGAGTGGTCAGTGCCTGGAATGCTCTACCTGAGTCCTTTGTTACATCCTCAAACCCTCACAGCTTCAACTTCAGACTGTCTACTGTGGACCTCACCCCATTCCTAAGAGGTCTGTAAAGGGGGCGTGCATAAGCACACCATCATGCCTATCGTCCCTGTCCTACTGTCCCCATTTATTTGTATTCATTTCTTTCGTTCATATCCATGTTTACATTTATACCTGTTATCTTGTACATGTTTGACAAACTAATAAATACTTAACAACCACAGAGACAGATGTGAGTGTTGCTTCCTTGGAGCCTGAGTGGAAGTTGGCTAAGAGCTCCTGACTCAGGGCCTCTGAAGGCAGAAGACAGTGGCCAGGCAAAGGGTATCTGCCTCAGCTTCAGGGTCCTTCGGCTTCAGTGGTCCATATCTTGGTCTGTTCCGTCACTTTGAGGCTGCGAGAGAGCAAAGCAGAAACGACACGAAGGTTCTCATGTTGACAGGTACAGGATTGCAAATGTGTGTGTGCATAAAGATAATGGGGGTTTATGTAAAACATTTTGCAATATGGATTGAGCAAAGTTTTGAGGGAAAGGCATTTGATGACCGTACCAAATCAGCCTCGCATTGTTTAAAGAATTTGCTTCCTTCTCCCCTCTCTTCTCCTTCTCCTTCCTGGTTTCCTTTCCAAAGGGAAGGAGGAAACTTTTGGCTTGTGGCACTTTCTGTCGATGCTTTGTGGCGCTCTCTCTTTGGGAGGCTCCAGGGACCGGCGTTGAACATTTTAAAAATGGAAGAAATCAATGAATAAGATGAGCTGCTCCCTATGAAAGGAGTTTAAAACCCGAGAAGGGACCATGCTGAGCCTCTCACACCAGCAAAACCCCTGCTAGATTCAGACAACGGGTTGATCAGCTGTGAGAAACATCCCTACCTCTTTTTAACACAAGCCACAATGCTTGGCTTGTTCTTCTGTGGCTTCAGGTGTCATGCAGAGGAAGCCAGGATGGAGGGTTTCATTTAGTGGCGGCTGTACAAATCCAGAAAGGCGGTCCAATTCTGTCCCAAATTAAAGGGCTGATGTGGGAAAGTCCTTGGGTTCAGCAAAACACAAGAAGAACCTGGAGGCATGAAGTCAAAGGGACAGGAGGGATGTTGGAAAGCCATGTTAGAAAGTCGGACTTCACAGAAAGAGCAGTCGAAAGTTGCAACCACAGAGGGCCCAATCCTCAGAAACTGAGTTTGGACATGGCTGGGATAAAGACATGTCCATCATCTGAAAAAAATTAAGAAATAAAATAACATAACATAAATTGTGATGGACCACGAGGTCTTTTTTGGCTGTCAGTTTTCTATGTTTCTGTGTTAAAGTGTGTTGTAGGGAGTTTGCAGGGGAGACTCAGTGAAAACAGTTGTGTGCCTCGGCGTTCCTTGAAAACTCAGCTAATGTGAATAAAGTAGGAATCATACAGCGTCAGTTACATGAACACTAAAGGACCCTCTCTATTCACATTATTATAAGGGAGAAATGTGCTTGTTTGGAGATTAGATTAAAAATCAGCTAAATCCCATTATTGGTAATATATCTTCTGATGAGGCCTAGCTGTCACGGAAGGACAGCCGTATGGAAAACATCTAAGGGGCCTCACTGTCAAAGACACAAGGACATGTATGTTACGAAGAGTTACTTACTACCTAAGGACAGCAATAAATCTCCCGTATTAGTAATTACAGAACTAAGGAAGGTTGTCTAGCTAAAGATAATCTTATAAACTAGACAATAATGGTTTAGTAATTAGAAAGTGTCAATTATCATATAACAAGTGTATGTTAACCATATATGGAAAAATGCATGTGCTCACCAAACCCTTTGTCTTGGAAACATATATAAGCAGTTGTATCAGAGCTTTCCGGGGTTCAGAATTTCAGGTACAAATCTGGCTCTGAACCTGCGCAATAAACTGTATCTGGCTGACCCAGGAATGTTTTTCAGTCTTTCATTCCATAACACAGCCACTCATTCAGCAGATTGTGTGAATGAAGCATCCGTTCCCTTTTCTTAACCCGGGTTGACTTCTTGGCCTACTGTGGGAACGGAGCGAAGCCCCCCCTGGGGAGGATGCTGGGAGCTGTTCATCCCTGCAGGTCCTGAAGGAAAGTTAGAGAAATCTCACTCACAAAAAGATAAAATCAACCTGACAACAGCAGCCCCAGGACCCAGATGCCCTGTGTGTGTGTGTATGTGTTTGTGTGTTTGTGTGTGTAGCCATGTGTATGCAGCCATGTGTCTCAGGTGCTGGGCACGGGCTGGACTGGATGGCCTCAGGGACTATTACAAATTGCCGGATTTCTGTGTGAGATCTATCCTGGCAGAATGTAAATCCTGTCAGATAAAAGTTCTTTTGTGCTACTTCCTTGTGGTTAAACCAAAAATTCCCTTCTGAAGCAATTTCCTTCTCCCTCCACTCCCCCTCCCCAAGAAATTCACCCCCCACCCCTGCCTTTCCTTGCCTATAAAGGCCTCCCTTCCCTTTGCAGGAGGGAAGCCTGGAGTTGCCACTGAGCAGACTTGCTACCTGTGGAGACAAAAGGACAGGTGAGTGCGGCTCTCCCACCTGTGGGCACCTGAAAGGTGAGATCCCCTCATCCCCTCATCCCCTCATCAGATCCCCTCTGCGTCTCTTTCTCCATCTGAAGGGACCTCTTGCAGGGGGCTGCACCTGGTGTCCATGTTCCAGCAGGGGATCTGCAGGAGGCAGGGAGCAAGGGGTCTCTGGGGGGGATCTCTGGGGAAGAGAAAGAGATGGACGGGAGAGACTTTCCAGGATTCACTGTGCCCCACCCAGGCTGCTGGGTGACCAAGGAGGGAGAAATTATGTCCAGCTGGGCAAACAAAAAATTGGGATTCCCAGCTTGGTCCTCGGTTGGATGTGAGGTCTCCTTCCTGAGGGAGCTTTTCCCCGGGTCTCACTCTCCTTTCCCCTTCTCCCCTCTTCTCTGCAGGAAAGGAAAGGAGACCATGGGGCGATTCATCTTTATGAGCTTCAGCTTGCTGGTCGTGGCCCTCTCCTTAAGCGGTGAGTTCCATCGGGGTCTCTGGGGTCCCGAGAGACCAACAATCTTGCACCTCAGACCCCTTCCTGATTTGACACCCCCCACCCCCCCAGCATCCTTCTCTCTTTGCCCCAAGACCCAGGACTCTGCAACGATACAGAACCAAAGCAAAATGAACAGGATTGAAATGGAGAATGAATTATAAGTTAAACCCTTGGCAAAAATCCAAGGGGTCTTGATCATTACACGTAGAATGCTAGGATTTGCTCTCTATGGGGCCCACACAAGAGGAGGCCCATTCCCAGAGACCGAGCATCTGCCAGGGACGGCTTCAGAAGGGCCTCTCCTGGGCAGTGGGTAGCAGTTGGGGGGTAATCCACAAATAATCAGCCACTCAGGGGTTTCGGGCTTGAGCCGTTTGGGGGTACCCAGGAAGCCAGTGGAGTTCCTTTAGGGCAGACCTACCTGATCCCCCTGCTTTGCACCGACCCAGAGCCTGGCTGCTGCCTTCCGCAGGAATTGTAATTTCAGGAGGCTTTCAAGGGCAGCCCCACAAAAAGTACATTGCAGTAGTCTAGATAGGTTGCAACCAAAGTAGGGATGATTTTTGCTACATCTGACTGGCTTTGGAAGCTTCATACTTTTTACTTATTTATTTGTATTCCACCTTTATTATTTTTTGCAAAGAACTCAAGGCGGTGAAGGTATCCAACATAACTTCCTCCTCCTGTTTTCCACACAGCAACAACTCTGTGAGGGGGGTTGGGCACAGAGAGAGGTGGGGGGGGAATGGTCCAAAACCACCCACCTGGCTTTCGTGCCTAAGACAGGACTAGAACTCCTGGTCTCCCACTTTCTAGCCAGGTGCTCTAACCACTAGACCAATTTGGGTCAGTTGGGACTTGAAGCCTGCAAAGGTTCATCTGACTCTTGGAGGTTCCTTTCTGACTTTGCACCGTCCACTGATTGAGAAAGCAACCCAAGTGGAGAGAGTCACACAAGATATGGAGGTTCCAGGGAATGAACCAGGATTAGCTCTAACCAAGGTTTGGACAATCTGCAAATGCAGCTCCAAGTCAGTTGATATTTATTGTCATCAAAGATGTTTGCAACTCAGCAGGTCAAGCATGTTCTGCAGACCCAGCTGTCTCCACTTCCTCCTCTTCTCCTGGCCATCTTCTCATTGGGGTCTCTCTCCTCCCGCACAGGAGCTGGAGCTGATCACCACTGCCCCTCCGATTGGGCCTCCTATAACGAGTTTTGCTACAAGGTCTTCAATAGATCCGTGACCTGGAACGATGCAGAGGTTAGTAGTGCTTGTGTGCCTGTGAATTTCTTAGCCCAGGTAGAGGAGAAGTCCAAGCAGAGCCTGGAAGACCCCCAGAGACCCCTCTGGCTGGGCTGGTGGTGGGAGACAAGGCTGGATGCCTGCATGCGTAGCAAATATTTTGGGGTAGCCTGAAATGCAGATATTCTATGGACTCTTCTTCCTCTGAGCCCGTTTGAGCTTCCCTTCTCCACTCTTTGAGCCAGCAGGAAACGGTGCCAGGATCATGTTGGCTCCTCCTGGCTGCCAATTCCTCCCCTGCCTCTGGGCACAAGATGGGCAGGTGGCAGTAGCCTTATGGGTAGACTATGGGGTCAATTAAGGGCAGGGATTTGCAACTTTCCCGGTTTGTTCCCTCCTGCCATCCATCTCCACCAATGCCCCTCCTTATTTTGGGTTTTCTTTTTAAATTTATTTTTATCCCACCTTTATTATTATTTTTTTTATAAATAACTCAAGATGACCAACACGCATAATAAATAGTCCATCCTCCTGTTTCGCCCACTAGAACTCACAGCCTCCTGGCTCTTAGTTGACTCTCAGTTTGGTTGAGGGAGGAGGGAGGAGGAAGCAAGTTTTGACAGAAGACAGATGAGGGGATTACATATTTGTCAAAACTCATTTCATGATTGACAGGTGAGAGGCTTTGTGGTGGGTGGGGGTAGGGGGATAACATTGTGCAACCTCTCCCTTAAGCCCATCACCCAATTCTTCGGCTACTCTAAATGAGTAGTGTAATAGCAGCATTTTAGACGAGCGCTAAACCTAAGTTTTAAAATACTCCCTGATATTTGAACAATGGATGGAAACGAATCAAGAAGGGAAGCAACCTAAAATGAAAGAGAACACAATCAGTGCGACGGCTTCTGTCCATAAGTTGTGGGGGGCTCCATCCCTAAGTAGCTCCCATCTCTTAAGTAGAGATTGGAGAACCATTTGTCTGAAATGGTATAGGGTCTCCTCTTCTTCTTGAGCAGGGGGTTGGACTAGAAGATCTCCCAGGCCCCTTCCAACTCTGTGATACTGTTATTCTAAACAGCTGGTAGACGCCTGAACGTGCATGAATTGTAGGCTGCATTAAAAAGTAGCTGGCTTGGACATCTCCCCAAATGCTTAAAGCTGGCAGGCGTTTGGCCACCTCCAAAATTTTGCAAAGTTTTTCTTCTTCTTCTTCTCTTGGAAACTGCAAAATTTTGGAGGTGGCCAAACACCTTTGTTGAGCCTGAGGGGGCTCTGCAGACTGGAAGCAGGTGGCGAGGGGGGTCTGTAGAGCCCACTACCCAAAAGGCTGGTCCTGGGCTCAGTCTAAGGCCCTTGCTAAAGTGGGGGTGGTGTTGTGGGGTGGGGGGTCAGAAACTCATGAAGCTGAATCAGGAATGGTTCAAAAACCATGTTCCAACTGTGGGTGTCAACGAAATCAAGATGGCGGCCAGGTACCATGCAATCAAATCCTTGCTCTTCTCTCAGAGAAACAAACACGCATACCTGCTTCTCAACTAACCAGGTTTCTTTCTCTCTCATCTCCCCCACCCCCCAGAGATTCTGCCTGCAGCAACAGAAAGACTGCCACCTCGCCTCCATCCACAGCAAACCAGAAGCAGCTTTCATGTTCGGGCTGGCCTCCCACGGGGCCAGCCCCCGGTCCAGTGTCTGGATCGGACTGAACGATCCACAGAAAGTAAGTCCTTTCCGATGTTAATCTTCATGGATTTATCTTGACTGTTTTTCTGATGGGTTTTATTGAGGAATCCTCCAACGGGAGGCAGAGATCTCTCTCCGGAATGTTCTCGCCTTGGAAAATAAAAATAGAAAACTTTTACTGACTCCCATCCGGTCTCTCTCTCCCCTTACTATAATCCTTCCTTCCCAGTTGAAGAACTGACGGATGTCTTTAAAGCCCCCCACCCACCCCTAAAGGGATGGATCCTGCCCTGCCCCCCCATCTCAGCATCAAAGCCCCCTTCCTCTTTATGGCCCCTTGGATGGGCTCTAAACTGGGTTGAAACTCTGGTTGGCCATTAATTGAGGAACTCTTTTGCCTGGCCCAGGAAGGCTGTTCTTTCCTTCCCCCTTTTTTATTTTATGCAGAAAATTCCCCATTTCTGTTACCGGCAGCCTCTTGTCTTCTGCTCTGTTGCATTCTCAGTTCTTGAAAAAATGCTGGATCATATGCAAAGAAGGGAAACTTCCCTGGAGTTGAGCTCAGCTCCTGATGACTTTGTGAAAAGAAATATTCATTTCTGGCAACCATAGAGGAGTAGGTCCTGCCTCTCATCAAAATGAATGAACGAATGGTGCTTTTCCATTACCAACTGTAACCTATAGACCTGGGGGGGAGGGGGTTATTGGTAGTCTCCTACCCAAGGACTCATTGATTTCAACCCTATTTCTCTTCCTGAGATCAGTCAGTATCTTCCAGGGCTGCCACCAGAATAGTTGGAATAATACCAGGATAAAAGAGTTGGAAGGGACCTCGGAGGTCTTCTAGTCTGCCCTTTGGAACCTGCCAGCTTTTCCCTCTCTGCCCCTGCAGAGTCAGAGCCCCCTCCTCAGTTGGCTAACACAGCTTCCCTTTCATTACAGAAACGCACCTGGCAATGGAGTGATGGCTCCAAGCTCAGCTACAAATCCTGGATGCCAGGAGAGCCCAACAACCATGCAAACACGGAGTATTGTGTTGTGCTGTCAGCCTGGTCACGTAAGTCAATGTGATGGTGCACATTGTGTTAAGTCACGGAGGGTGCGCTTCTCACAATGAAGACCCAAAGAGGACCTCCTTGGCCACCTATGGCTTTTGTTGACCTCTCAGAGCTCTGAGTTGCCACAGTGCGACACCCTGTACAGACAAGGGAAGACAACACGTCCATGGGACACACCATTAAAAATGGAAGTGGAGCTGTACATGAAAATATTATTATTATTATTATTATTATTATTATTATTAATAATAATAATAATAATAATAATAATAATAATAATAATAATAATAATAAAATTTTTATACCGCCCTTCTCCCGAAGGACTCAGGGCGATGAACAGCCAGGATTAAAATACATACAATATACGAAAATTAAAATAATTTAAAAATAATTAAATCAAATTTGGCTTCCCCAAATTTTAAAACCCCTTACCCATAAAATAGCCCATTAAAATTTTAAGCCAGCCCGGCTTGCTGAAATAAGAAGGTCTTCAACACTCGGCGAAAAGTACGGAGGTCCGGGATCAGTCGTGTTCCTGGGGGTAGCTCATTCCAGAGGGCGGGTGCCCCCACAGAGAAGGCTCTTCCCCGGAGGGGTCGCCAGTTGACATTGCCTGACCGACGGCACCCTGAGGAGACCCTCTCTGTGGGAGCGTATTGGCCGGTGGGAGGTTATCGGTGGCAGAAGGTGGTCTCGTAAATACCCGGGCCCTAAGCCATGGAGCGCTTTGAAGATGAGAACCAATACCTTGAAGCGCACCCGGAAGACCACCGGAAGCCAGTGCAGCTCGCACAGGAGAGGTGTTACATGGGAGCGCCATGTCGCCCCCATAATCACCCACGTGGCCGCATTCTGGACCAGTTGAAGCCTCCAGGTGCTCCTCAAGGGGAGCCCCATGTAGAGAGAATTACAGTAGTAATGCTTATCACAGGACCATCAGCTCCTAATTAAACTAAGAAGCTCCATCTTAACCTTCTTCCGAAAGGCCATCGTTGTCACAGGACGCCTGGCATTTTCTTCATTTGCTTGCTCAGATATATATCAATCTTCTACCCCCCCATTGCAGTGAGATGGAGCTCAATTATACATTTTGTGTGTGTAGAAGAGAAATATTAACACACGCCTCAACAGCCTGAAAGGTAGTTTGGTCTACTGGCTAAGACACCAGGCTAGAAACCAGGAGGCAGTGAGTTCTAGTCCCACCTGAGGCACTCAAGATGACTGGGTGACCTCAGGCCAGCCCTCTCCCTGTGCCCAGCCCACCTCCAGGGTTGATGTTCTGGCAAAAAGAGGAGGAGGAGGAAGGTGCGTTGGATATGTTCATCGCATTGAGTTCTTTGTAAAAATTAATAAGGTTGGGATACAAATGAATAAAAAAATTAAATTTAATTTAAAAATAGACAAAAGAAACTGGGTGGCTAGGTAAGTCATCTGGGTCACGACCCCCTGCTGAACCCCCAGCCCGTTTTATCAGTTCTCCACCCGTGGTATCTTCAGGTCCTCCTTCAACTGAGGGAGGACGGAGCCCCTGAAAGGATCTTCTGGGACTCTCCAGGAGTCACTGCAAAAGGTGATCTAAATTTCTCTTTTGGTGCCCAGTTTACGTCGGGTGGAACGATCAGGACTGTGGGTCCAGGCATAATTTTGTCTGCAAGTTCCAGCCAAAGACTGAGATGAACGTCTTGGATCCTCCAAACAGGAAGTAATGAAGTCCTACTTCCTGTTGAAATCTCTGCTCTGCATCTCTTCGCTTCATGGATGCTTTCTGTAGCTTGGATCTGAGTTTGCTCCTCCTGATGTTCAAGAAGGTGAAATAAATTCTCTCTAGCATGACTGGCCTCGATTATTTTGGATATCCAGAGACGGTGGAGATCCAAAGCTCAGGACCCCCCGAGTGTTCTCAAATTCAAACCTTTGTTGTCAGAGTACAACGTGTGTACAATGAGATCGGCTGAGCCTCCCTTCGTACACCCCCACCCCAACACAATACAACTCACAGTAAAAGACAAAAAAAAAAAAAACTAAAAATCCCTATCCCAGTGAATCCTACTAACAAACACCCAGTCCTATTGCACTGGATAAACCAGTGGTGGGTTTTTCCCGGTTCGCACCGGTTTGCAAGAACCGGTAGTAAAAATTTGTAGTCATTCGGAGAACTGGTAATAACATTGGCTGGCCACGCCCCCGAACCAGTCCCCGGCCCAGTCGCCATTCGCTTACCCCGCCCACCTCATCAGAGGCTTTTTTTTTTTTTACTTTTAAAAGCATTTTTTCTACAACCTCTTCGGCCGAAAAAATGCTCGCGCGGCTCAGCTGGGATCATCAGAGGCTTTTAAAAGCATTTTTTTCCGCAAGAGGTTGTAGAAAAAATGCTTTTAAAAGTGAAAAAAAAAAGTTGGCCATGCCCACCCAGTCACATTCCCCCCCCACCACAAAGCCATGCTCACAAAATAAGCCACTCCCACAGAACCAGTAATAAAAATTTTTAGAACCCACCCCTGGTGTAAACTTATTGCACGTCCCGCTGGCCCCGCAAGTCAATCGTACTATGTTGTAGAGTTATTTTCCATTCAGGAGTCTGACTCCCCACGGTTAAAAACTGTTCTTCAGCCTGTTTGTGTGGCTGCCTATGCCTCTATATCTCCTTCCAGATGGAAGTGTTTATTTTCCTTCCAGAATAAAGTGTTGTCCCACTTTATTTTTTTGCAAGACCATAAGGAAATGGAGTGCCTGTTGGGCTTTCCTGGCCACCTGGATCGTGTTGTTTTTCCAGGTGAGGTCTTCGCTGAGATGGACTCCCAGGAATTTAAAGGCGGAGACTCTCTCTACTCAGCCCATCTCATGTCCATCTCATTTTAATTGGAGGGTTGAGAACCTGTTGGTCCTCAGAACCCCCTTTCCTGCTTCCAAAGCTGATTGGTGCTTGCAACCTCCACTCCGGGCATGAATGCACCATCCTGCTCAAAAGGGCCTGGGGGTGAGCGGGATGGTGGAGTGGCTTGAAAGAGGGGTCAGCCTGGTTACTCGCAAGGAGGCAGCCTTGCCCAGAAGCTGACTATTTAGCACAGCAGACAGATGGAGATGATGCTGAGTGGTGGGGTGGCCTAGAGGTGGAGCTCTGGCCTCACAATCAGGAGGCTATGAGTTCAATCCTAGGCAGAGGTTGCTATTTCTCTCTCTGGGCACAATGAGAACTTATCTGCTGAACAAAACTCCGAATTGGCAACAGGAAGGGCATCCGGCCAGTAAACACTTTGCTGACTCCATTCAGTTGCCCCGACTGCACCCCTCAAGGGATTACGGGGTCATTAAACGGTGGCAAAAGATGGCAATGATGCTGGGAACAACATGTCCATTTCCTTGCTGTGTGTTCTTGCCTTGAACTTCAGATCGTGTCCCTTCGACTGTTGCCTTGCCCTGTGGCCTTGCCTTTGCCTAGTGGACTGGGCTCACCTTTGCCTTGAGGACTAGTGTTGGCTCCATTTGAGTAGCCTGTGGAACTCATTGGGGTTGAGCTGGCACAGGGAATTGCTGGGGAATACCAATTCAGGCTCAGAAGCCTTAATAAAGATTCCTTACACCCATGGTGTGTATGTGCGTGAACGGGACAGCACACACTCACACCAGAGATCATCAGTTGTGAACAATGCTCTTTCTATCTCATAACTGGGCCTGAATCCTGACTGGAAGGGGTCTCTTCCATCCAGGACCCTCTGGAGCTGCCAGGCCACACCACCTTTTTGACAATCTTCCCTAAAAAGAGGACATTGGAAACAAGAGGAAAGTTGGGATCCCAGGCAGGTGGGATCCAGTGTTGGTTTTTTAAAAGAGGAGATGAACCAGGGATTTCTTAAAAGCCACCGGAAATGTCCCCCTGTCAATCACTGCCCGGACCCACCTAATAGTTAAAATCCTAGAGCAGGGGTCCTCAAACTTGGCAGCTTAAAGACTTGTGGACTTCAACTCCCAGAATTCTCCAGCCAGCACAGCTGGTTGAAGTTGAAGTTCACAAGTCTTAAGGCTACCAAGTTTGAAGACCTCTGTCCTAGAGACCTTTCACCACCCAGGAGGGATGAGGGTGTAACTGGGCAGGGGGCGGCCCTGATAGCCTCCAGGACCCTGTCCACTTCCTTGGGTCCAACAGGGCCAAACAATTCCCAGATAATCAGCAAGCCTCCTCCTTAAACTGTCTTTGAATCTATATTTTCCAATGATTAAATCTTCTCCCCATATCTTAAAATCTGTATATTAAAAAGTATATATATATATTTTCTATATTTCCCAATGAATAAATCTTGGTAGCTGCATGCATAATTTCTGGACTTAGTTGGCAGGGGAGAATGTTTGCTAGGGCAACCTTCCTGAGGTGCCCATCCTGAAGGCCAATTAAAGTCCATGGAGTGGAGAGAGACAACCGAGATGCCTTTTCTTCACAATCTCGGGGCTCCTAAGAGGGATCCCCAAATCTCCAACAGCAGGCGTCCAAATGGTAGTTGGAAAACTCAACAACCAGAAAAGAGCTTCTTGGATTCAGCCCATCATCCCACCCCATGTCTGTTTTATCAGGATGCTGCCTGCAGGGATTACAGGGGCCAGTCAGCATTGGGGGGCAGGAAAGGGGTGCTGAGGCCCAGCAGATTCCAAAACCCTTCAGTTTTGAAGGCCAGCTTGGCCACATAAGCTTCTTCTTCGCTGCTAAGGATGGAGGCCAGATGGCTGCCTCTCTCCAGCTCCATGCAGAACCTCTGGGAGAGAAGGACATTTGTTCAGTGGAGAAGCAGGTCTCTCTGTGTTGTCTACATCATGATGTAGTGATGTGCCTGATCTTGCCTGTCGTAAATATAGATGTAAATTATTATAATTATTTATATAAAGCTGCAAGTTGGTGTCAGTGTCTCTGACTTCATTTGGATGCCTGCTGCCCAAATTCCGTAACAGTTTAGAGACTGGAGAGGGCCCCTTCTCAAAGAATAGTGGCAGACACATCCCTGAGGCAAAGAGATGCACTCATGTTTGTACATTTCAAAAAGGAGAGGGAAATGATGGATGCACACATATTTATAAGTAATAATCGAATAGATCTCTGGTTACTTCCTATCCTTCTGTGATCCACGGAGAACAACCGTCTTAGTTAAAAGAAACATTTGCATCTTGTAGTTGATTGGTTGGAGAGTGCCAGCTCTTGCGAGAAGCGATTTGCACTGTGATTGGTTGCTGCGGGTGTGGAGGGTGAGTTTCCCTCCCCCCCCGCCTTTTTCTTCTGTGTGCTCTGTGATTTACCTCATGATGATCTTCCTGTGATGATTTACCTCAGGGGTGTTAAACTCGCAACAATACGTTGTCGTCACATGACATATCTATCACAGCTTTTTTCCCCTTTGCTAAAATAGGTGTGGGCGTGGCCAACACGTGACGCATCCAGCCCCCGGGCCACGAACTTGACACTCCCAATTTACCTCAGGATGATGTTCTTGTGATGATTTACCTCAGAATGCTCCTGTTCTCCTGACAATCTAGTTTACTATTAATATAGATGTAGAATACGTTGATTTATATAAAACTACAAGTTCATGTCGGCATCTATGACTTCCTTTGGACACCAATTGTGAAATTCCTTGACAAAGCATCTTAGTTGTCTTCTTCTTGCCTACCATATCATTCTTGAGTGTTACCTTGACTTCTGTCTGCCATTTCCATAATGGAGCCTCCAGACATGCTCCCCCCATGACATCCCCTCTATTATCTCCTCCAGGCCTTGACTGAAGATCCCCAACTCTTTCAAAGGCCAGATGAAAAGAATCCCCCAGCGATGTGGCTCTTCTTCACAGATGTGGCTGAAGGTGTTCCCACTATGGCCTTGGGCTGCTAGAGGGCGCCGAGGGCTAGAGGCACCATGAGCTCTTCAGTGCCCTCCAGAGGAGGTTCAGATCTTTGCATTTCTGATGGAGCAGCCTGATGGAGCAGCCCTGGCCCTCAGGGACCCACCTCACCATCCCACCCGTATGGTCTTTCTAGCAGGAAGCTGCATTCATGCTCCAAGTGGGGAACATGCGCCAATCATCTTTGCGGGACAGCAAAATGGTGTTGAAGCCCAGCAGATTCTCAGCCCTCCAGTTAAAGCGAGATGGACATGCAAGAAAGCAATGTAGCATCAATGGATGGTCCTCGTAAAGAAACACCCCCTCCCCTTAATACCAACCCTTGCTATATAAGAAGGCTTAGGGGTCTCTGAGTTTAAAAATAAAGGACACTCGTAATGCTAGACAGAATTTATTCAAACTTCTGGCCCATCAGAATGAGCAAAATCAGATCCAAGCTATGCAAAGCATCCGTTAAGCAAAGGGGTGTGGAGAAGAGATTTCGGCAGGCAGGGGGGCCTCGCTGCTTCTCCGACCTTCATCAGCCGCCAGCCTGAATCCGGGGCTGGAACGTGCAGACAAAAGGATGCCGGTGCGTGCAGTCCTTATCATTCCATTGGAGATACCCTGGGCAGAAAAAGAGAAAGTTTTGTAGTGACTCCCTCAGAGTCGGCAAGAAGTTTTTCAGTGGTGCCTCCCTTCATGTGGTGGCCACGATATAAAAAAGATCTGGAGACTCTAGAAAGAACGCAGAGAAAAGCAACAAAGATGATGGGGGGACTGAAGGCTAAAACATATAAAGACCAGTTGCTGGAATTGGAGATGTCTAGTTTAATGAAAAGAAGGACCAGGGGAGACATGATAGCAGTCTTCCAATATCTCAGGGGCTGCCACAAAAAAGAGGGAGTCAAGCTATTCTCCAAAGCCCCTGAGGGCAGGACAAGAAGCAACGGGTGGAAACTAATCACGGAGAGAAGCAACCTAGAACTAAGGAGAAATTTCCTGATAGTGAGAACAATTAACCAGTGGAACTCCTTGACTCCAGAAGTTGTGGGTGCTCCAATACTGGAGGTTTTTAAGAAGATGTTGAATAACCATTTGTCTGAAGTGGTGTAGGGTTTCCTGCCTAAGCAGGGGGTTGGACTAGAAGACCTCCAAGTCTGTTATTCTAAATTCATTTGCAGGAGGATATGAGGGTATTACAGGATGAGACCCTCATCTGCTATAATGGGCTTTGGGTTCAGCAGGTATTGTAACTCAGCTGGATAGTGAGATGAGTGGCATATAATTTAATGATAGGTAGACAGACAGACAGACAGCTAAATGTAGATTGATTGACAGACAGACAGATAGATAGATAGGGTAGCTATCTAGCTATCTAGTAGACAGATAGTTAGTAGATATCTACTAACCAAAAGCCCTGGTAGCGCAGCAGACTAAAGCACTGTTATTAACATCAGTTGCCTGCAATTACTGCGAGTTCGAATCTCGCCAAGGCTCAAGGTTGACTCAGCCTTCCATCCTTTCTAAGGTAGGTAAATTGAGGACCCAGATTGTGGGGGCAATAAGTGACTTTATATAAATATACAAAAGTATGAAGGCTATTGCTTAACGCACTGTAAGCCGCCCTGAGTCTCCGGAGAAGGGCGGCATATAAATCAAATTAAAAAAAAAAAGATAGCTAGATAGCTAAATAGAGATGAGAGAAAGGAGACAGATAATAGATTAGAGCAGTGTTTCTCAATCTTGGTAGCTTGAAGATGGGTGGACTTCAACTTCCAGAATCCCCCAGCCAGCTCGTCCTCTCAACGAGTGTCAGTGAAGCAAAATTAGGGGTCAAAATTTCCCAACTCAGGAACCTCTTGAACCTGCCAGTGCAAAGAATTATACCACGTGCCCAATTTCAGTGCCTTATGAAATGGACCCTGGAAGAGGGATTTCCTTGCAACTGGAGTTTGTTATCCAGTCCACAGTTTGTTTTTTTAAACTGCTTTTCTCATTCCTACGCCATCCATATTTCTTCTGCGACAGGGTGTCTCCTTGCACCTTATATTTGGAGTCTGCTCTCTTTGGCCACTTCCTTTTTTGGACAAAATGCTTTCCTGACCAATTCTTTTTCCTCTGGTTGCTGCCTGTGTTCCCAACTATTTTCCTGCAGGACTCTGGCAGCCAAAGTGGGGTGCAGGTGCGGGGGCACGGGGGGGGAGCGTTTTGGGCCTGGACTGCCTCCTGCACCACCCCGGCAGTCAAAACAGGGGTGCACTGCCCCCCCGCCTGTGCCGCATTTTGGCTAGCACAGGCCAGTCCTTTGCTATTTCAAGGTCGGCTCTGTGGACCAGATCTATAGAATTTTTAGAATAGAATAGATTGGACACGCAAGAAATTTGTCTTGGTGCATATGCTCTCAGTGTACATAAAAGAAAGTACCCCACGGGCTTGAGTTTGACACCCCTGAATTATGGGATGATATTCCTGCAACAATCTCTACTTACAGTCCCGATTTTCGAAAGAATTACGCTTTCAATTTTGTTTCTCCTACGGGTGTTTTGTGTTCCCTTGTCTGTACAAAGTGTAAGGAAGTTCAGAGATCCAAGAGATCAATGAAGGTCATCAGTGGTCAAGGAGTGAATGTTACAAGATGGGATCAGATGGGTCCCTATTATTAGAAGTGCACCCTCAGTTGCTGTTGTGGTCCATCAGCAGCCTGCGGAGCTGGCAGCGGAGTCGGACAGTGAGGAGTCTGGGGAGGAACATGGGCCAGTCCTGGAGTCCGGACAAGGGCTCTGTGTTAGAGGCAGAGATGGGGCCAGGGCCAACTGGGAATGATGCATGGATTCCGGAGCCCCCAGAGTCGGGTAGCAGAGAGGCAGAGGAACAGGAGGAGTCTGTTCCTAGTGCATGCATGCGCAGAGCTGCCAGAAGGCAAGAGCAGCTAAAGCAAAAGGGACAACTTGGGAGTAAGGCCATGAGATGATTGGCCCCTCCCATAAGGCTTAAAAGAGAAACAAAGGCACTTTGGGTCTTTTGCAGGAAAGCAAAGTTGCTAACTCTGTTTCCAGTTGGCATCTCTTGTTTGTTTCTGAACTCCATGGGGCTTTGCCAAGTAAGGCCTTTGGCAATGTGTCAAAGAAGATAAAGGTTGGTGATTATCCCGAAGGACTTCTTCTGAAGGACTTTTTTTGCAACTAATTGGGACTCAGCTGGGAATGAAAATAATTCTCAGCTGTTACAATAAAATAGGTTTTTTGGGGACTAATTGTGTCTTGTAATGACTCAGTAAGCCTAGGTCAGAACAGATGCCCCCAACATGTTGACTCACGTGACCCGGCTGTCAGCGCAACACAGAACTCCTTGTTGAAAAAGTTGTTGGGTTCGCCTTGTTCCCAGGATGTGTGGGTGATGTTGGAGCCATCACTCCACTCCCAGATGCCTTTCTGTAATGAAAGCGAAACCATGTTAACCAACTGGGGAAGGGGCTCTGGCTATGCAGGGCCCAGGGAAATGTTGGCACATTTCAAGGGGCAGACTAGGAGATCTCCGAGGTCCCTTCCAACTCTTTTATTGTATATAAACCAAATAGACCATCTCTCTTTCTCTCCCTCTCTCCCTCCTCCTCCCTCCCTCCCTCCCTCTCTCCCTCCCCCCTCCCTCTTCCCCCTCTCCCCCTTCAAATGAGGTGGACAGTCCTCCATGTTGGATATAGTTTATCTTTTCCAATGTAACTGATATGTTGCTTCTTTGTTGAGACAATAACTCTTTCTTAGGGATAGTAACAGTAGATGGGAAGGGAAATAGCCTGGCATTTGCTCATTATGAAATATTTATCCTTGCATCATCTATTACCCATGTACTAATTATGAATATTTATGCTTCCATCAAAAGGGGCCGCGATAATCCAGGGGTTAAAGATGCTGAGGTTGTCAGCTGGAAACCTGACAGCTGGGTTCAAGATGCAAGTTATACATGATGGGATGAGTTCAGGAGTGATATGCTACCAGTTCAGGCCGGTTTGCCCAAACTGGTAGTAAAATTGCTACTGGTTCGCTGAACCGGTAGTAAAAAAAGTAAAAAAAAGAAAAGTTCCAAAGATCAGCTGAGCAACGCGTGATTGTCTGAACTTTTTTGTTTTTTTACTTTTTAAAGCATTTTTAACTACCGATTCTCTGGAACCAGTAGTTAAAAATGCTTTTAAAAAGTTTTTAAAAAGGTATCCAAGATCGTGCGCCACAGCTGATTCTCACTCCCTCACTGTTCTTCTTACCTTCCCAAGCCTCCTTTTGGCGCGTGGCGCACATGTGTAGCCACGGACTGGTAGCAAACCGGATTTCACCACTGGATGAGTTCATTACATGCTTCAGTTTCTGCCCACCAGGCAGTTCGAAAGCATGCAAATGCGAGTAGATAAATAGGTACCACTTTGGTGGGAAAGTAACAGCATTCTATGTGCCTCGGTGTAGAGTCATGCTGACCACATGACCACAGAAGCTTCTAGGGATAAAGCTGGCTCCTTTTGCTAAGAAACAGAGATGAACACTGCCCGCTGGTGTCTTTTAGCGGAGAGATTCCCTACCACCTTTCAAACAGCCCCTTAGAAATGGTTAAAAAAAAAGCATTGATAAAGCAATAGAAAGGACCTACCCTCTTTGAAAGCCTCAATCCAATCCAGACATCTAAGAATTTCAATCTTTCAGAAATGTGATTGGACAACGTAAAAGACACTTCCACGTCTTTGATGGAAGCGAGATGGCCGTTTTCCTGCTGCTCCATGCAGAACCTCTGGGAGAGAGCGACAACAGAGAAAGACACGCATTCAGCAGAGAAGGAACATCCTCTCTATCTGTGTGTATTTGTGCCTGTGAGAAAAGAGCAGGGACCTGATGGCATGGTCCCGGCCAAAGTCTTGATTTCGTTGACCCCTGCAGATGTCCTTCCTGGAGTCTGCAGCTCTTGAACAGTTCCAGACTTAAATTCATGCGTTAGAATCTCAGATTTATTTTTATTTATTTATTTTATATTGGATTTCTATACCGCCCTTCTCCCTGAGGACTCAGGGCGGTGTACAGCCAGATTAAAAAACATGCAGAACAAATATTAAAAACAATTAAAAGATATATAAATTTGGCCCAATTAAAACTCATTTCATCCCCCCATCCCTTCAGAGCCCAGGTGGTCAAGAGGCCAGAAGATACCAGCCAGAGTTGCCAGCAAAACAGCAGGAAATCTGTTCTCTAGGAGATGGTCACTCAACCCAGAAGATCAACACTAAATACTGGCCACGAAAGTCTACCCCAGTATAAAGTCCACAGAATACTTTCATGTCAGACTGTCCTAAAATGATGATCTGTACTACCTTTTCATGCACACAGTCTAGTTGACCTCCAGGTCTCCCTTTATGGGTCTTTGGCCAGCCAGAAGGGACTTGAGGGATTTGCAAAATTCTGCCTAGACTTTTCCTCTGTCTGGACTAGGAGATTTTGTTTTTACTTATTTGAGTTTCAATGTCTATACCCACCCGTCTCAAGCAATCTCTCATATTCCATTCATATTCAAAAGCATGGGTCATATCTAACCTGCGCTTGGTCCCAGGTCATCCAATTTTTGAAGAACTTGTAGCAAGACACATTGTGGGAGAGCCAACCAAAGGGACAATGGTGATCAGCTCCAATTCCTGGGTGGGAAGAGAGGAAGCCCAATGAGAAGATAGCCAGGAGAGAAGGAGCAGAAGGAGACAGCTTAACCTGCTGAGTTGCAATCATCTTTGATGGCAATAAATTGAATTTGATTTGGGTTACAGACACAGAAGCTGCATTTGGAGAATATCCAAAACTTGGTTCTGGTGAACTGGGGTTAATTTCCTTGAAGCTGCATGCCTTGTGTGAACCTGTTCACTTTGGTCTACCATTCAATGAACTGTGCAAAGCTAGAAAATGGGTTCCTTCAAGCGCCAGATTAAGCCTGTTCAACCTTGCTACACTTGGCTTTGGGGTGTGAAATGTGAACCTTCCAGAGCAAGTCTCACAACCCTCACAACTATTCCAATGGGCTTCATGTGG
This sequence comes from Pantherophis guttatus, assembly GCF_029531705.1. The sequence goes on along the minus strand of NW_026843855.1, from coordinate 5,103,845 downwards.
GGCTGCCTTCGAAACTCTCCTGAAATTGTAACTGCTGAAGAAGGTAACAGTCAGGCTGTTGACCAGTGCAAAGTACTGGGATCATATAGGTCTCTCCTTAAGAGACCTATATGGTGCATTGGCCACCAGGATGTCCCATAATTGCTCAGGGGCTTCAGGGGTGATTATTTGTGCGTCTGACCCCCTTCTACTCACTGCCAAGGGGAGCCCCTTCTGAAGACGCCCTGCCAGCTCTTAGCTTCCTGGGAAAGGATCTAAGCTCGTGGGTGGATCCCATGCAGAGACACCTCTAGCAAGAGGGCATTCTTTTTTTAAAATGATCAATGGATGCATTTTTGCCAACATTTTAACTTTTCATTAATTCTGCATTTCGATCGTGTTGATTTTGCTTTGTTATCACATTGCTGCAAACAGCCCTGAGCCTTGGAGCAGAGAGACAAGGTGGGGTCGAAATTGCACGATAAGCCAAACAACAACTTCAGCAAGAGGGTTTTTTTGGGGGGGGGCATCAAATCAGGAAGAGGTTCAGAGGCAGGAGAGTTGGACTCTCCGGACACGAGAGACCCAGTCAAACTCACCACTCAGGTAAAAAGCCACAACCAGCAAGCTGAGACTCGCAAAGATGAATCGCCCCATGGTCTTCCTTCCTTCCCTGCAGAGAGAAGCAAAGAGAGGAGAAGTTAAAGGGGCAGTGATACCATTTGGAAGCCCCCCCCCAAGGAAGAGGGACCCCACCACCAACTTGGGACCAAGCTAGGAATTCCAAAATTGGTCTCAGAGTTTTGCACTGGGGCCCAGCTGGACTCTTCCTTCTTGGTCATGCAACTGCTGGCTCCTATTTAAGTGATTGTCTACTAGGACTCCAAGATGCCTCTCACAATTACTACAATTGAGCCAGGTACCACCTATACTATACCAGTGCATTTGGTTTTTCTTACCTAAACGTAAATCCTTGCTTTTCTCCACATTAAAATTCATTTTGTTGGATAGGGCCCATTGTTCAAGTCTGTCAAGATCTTTTTGGATCCTGAGCTTGTCTTCTGGGGTGTTGGCTATTCCCGCCAGTTTAGTGTCATCTGCAGATTTGAGGAGTTCCCCTTCTATCCCCTCTTCTAAGTTATTTATGAAGATATCAAAGAGTCCTGGGCCTAAGACGGAGCCTTGTGGGACCCCACTGCTTACTTCCCTCCATGCAGATGCCGTTCTATAAAGGACTACATGTTGAATGCAGTTGGTCAGCCTGTTAAAAATCCATCTGGTGGTAATGCTATTTATCCCACATTGGTCTAACTTACCACGAAGTAGGTTGTGATCTATTGTGTCCTTCTCTTTATCTACTGCAGAGATCCCCCTATACATCCCTTCCTCCCTGCCTGAGGGACCCTCCCGCAGACCCCCTGCTGCAACCTGGACGTTGCCAGCAGCCCCCTGGAAGAGGTCCCTTCAGATGGAAAGAGAGATCTGCTGCAGGGGCCTCACCTGTCAGGTGTCCACAGGTGGGAGAGCCACAACTTACCTGTCCCTTTGCCTCCACAGGTAGCAAATCTACTCAGTGGCAACTCCAGGCTTCCTTCCAGCAAAGGGAACAGGGGCTTTTATAGGCAAAGAAAGGGGTAGATTTCTTTGGGGGGTGGGTGGGGAAGAGAGGGAAATTGCTTGAGAAGGGATTTTTGGGTCTAACCATCAGGAAGCAGTTTAGAAACACAAAAGAAATTTAATCTGACAGGATTTACCTTCTGCCAGGACAGGTGTCACCGAGAGAATCCTGCAATTTGAAACGGTTCAGCCCTTGCTCAGTGATCCAAAAGGAAGCACCCAGAGCCATGGCTGATTAGCCCCCTTGCCCTTGAAGGCATCCAGACAAGGGGAGCCCACCCACCTCCCCCGGGTCTCTTGGGTCTTCTGTTGAGAGGTTGATTTTCTCTCCTTGGGAGTGAGACTGTTTTTTCTAACTTTCCTTCAGGACCTGCAGGAGGGAACAGCTCCCAGCAGCCTCCGAAGGGATGTCTATGGAGATACTCAATCACCCAGGCCATGGCTGTCCCATAAGGTGTTTTTTGTTTTTTTGTCAAAAGGCTTTTTCCGAAAGGATTTTCTTTGTTTTTACTTTTTTAAAGCATTTTTTCAGGCAAACTGATAGTAAAAAAATGCTTTTAAAATGCTTTATTTATTTATTTATTTATTTATTTATTTATTTATTTATTTATTTATTTATTTTATTTTATTTTATTTATTAATGGAACTTGTATGCCGCCCTATCTTCAATGGACTCGGGGCGGCTCACAACAATTAAAACAAAGCAACAAACCATTAAAACAAAAATCCAGGTTAAAATTAACAAAAATTCAACAAAACCCAGTTAAAATTCTATTAAAACCCACATCAGTCCAGAGCGGCCAGGTGAAATAGCCACGTTTTCAGGCCACGGCGGAAAGAGCGAAGGTCGGGGGCCACCCGGAGCTCCAGAGGGAGTTCATTCCAAAGGGTGGGTGCACCCACAGAGAAAGCTCTCTCCCTGGGGGTACAAAGCCAACACTGTCTGGCCGACGGCACCCTGAGTAGGCCCTCCCTGTGGGAACGCACAGGGCGATGGGAAGCTGTTGCTGGCTGCAGATGGTCAGCCAAATATCCTGGCCTAAGCCATGTAGGGCTTTATAGGTAATTGCCAGCACCATGAATCTCACCCGGAGGGCAACCGGCAACCAATGCAGGTCACGCAGGAGAGGTGTAACGTGGGAGTGTCAAGACACTCCCATCACTACCCGTGTGGCTGCATTCTGCACCAGCTGAAGCCTCCGAGTGGTCTTCAAGGGCAGCCCCAAGTAGAGAGCATCGCAGTAGTCAATACGGGAGGTGACAAGCGCACGAATGACTGTGCGTAGGGCATCACGGTACAAGTAGTGGCGCAACTGGCGCACCAGGCGAACCTGGGCAAATGCTTTTTGCTTTAAAAAGTAAAAAAAAAAAAAAAAAGGTTCCGATGATCACAGTTGTGCTGCGCGATCGTTGGAACCTTTTAAAAAAAATTTTTAAGCATTGTTTTACTACCGGTTCAGGTGAATAGGCAGTAAAAAAATGCTTTAAAAAGTTTTTTTTTAAATGGCCACGCCCACCCAGTCACATAACCCCCCACCAAGCCACGCCCACAGAACCGGTAGCAAAAACTTTTGCAATTCACCACTGCCTCAATGTCACCTGAATAATGCTGTGGGACCTTTTCGGAACTTTTTGCAAGGACTGTGTTATAAACAGGAGATGGGTGGTATCGTATCCTTCCCCTTCTGTTCAGCTTTAATGGAGATCAGGGATGTCAAACTCACATTGTCATGGTGGCATCACGTGATGTATCGGGTGTGGGTGTGGCCAGCGTGTGTTGCATCTGGCCCACCGGCCGGGAGTTTGACAGCCTTGATGTAGATGGCCTCTTTGACCCCTCTTTTTGCATTATTGAGGTGACCGTAAGGGCACGGAAGAAGCTCCAAACAGCCTCAACGACTCTCAGAGGGAATACTAACAACCAGATGACTGCAAGGAATATAAATCTTTCCATTCTCCACCATTCAGTCAGAACCGAAGAAGCTTCTTGGATGAGAAGCGAAACATCTTCAAGATAAACAAAGAAAGTCCAGCTGAGTTTTTTTTAAAAAAAGCACCTTTGGGAGCCCTAAGGTGCTTTTTCAAAAAATCAGCTGGACTTTCTTCATTTTTCTTGAAGACATTTTGCTTCTCATCCAAGAATCTCTGCATTCCCACAATATGCGAGGTACTCAACCCAGGTTAAGGAAATGAAATGGCTGTTCCTGGCTTCCTCTGCATGACACACTAAGCCACAGAATAACTAAGCAAGCATTGCGATTTGAGTTAATTAAAACCGTATTCTCAAAGTATTTCTCAGAGCTGGTCAACATATTTTCTGAATCTAGTTGAGGTTTTGCTGCTGTGAGAAACTCGGCACAATCACTTCTCGGGTTTTCACTCTCTTTCAAAGCCTTCCTAGAAGCAGCTTATTTTGTTAATTTATTTCTTCCATTTTTTTTTTTAAAAAAGTGTCCAATGTTTTGAAGGTGGTCCATCCTCTGCAGGATGCAGGCAGATCAGTCCAACCATCCCTGAAGCCTCTTCTGTCAAACTTCCAAGATGGAGACCCCACCAGCTTTAGAAGGACAGTCTTCTACTCTGAGACAGCTCTTGTCTCCAGGGAGTATCCTCATATATTAAAATCTATATTTTCCAATATAGCTGCAACCATGATTTCTGGACTTAGTTCAGATGTGAAATGCTACCGGTTCGTACCGGTTTGGGTGAACCAGTAATAATAAAAGCTACTGGTTCGGGCAAATTGGTAGTAAAAAAAATGCTATAGGTTCATCCGAACCGGTATTTCCAATGATCAGCTGTGCCGCGCGATATATTCGCTAGAAAGCAGGAAATCCTGCTTTCTAGGGAATATAAATCATGCGGCACAGCTGTTCTCACCTCCTCACTGTTTTACTTACTTTCTTAAGCCTCCTTTTTTCACATGAAGTGCATGTTTGGTGCGCATTGCGCATGAATGTGCTCATCATGCATTTGGCATGCACCACGCATGCGCGGGAAGCAAACCAGTGGCAAACCGAGGAGGATTTTACCACTGACTTAGTTGCCAGAAGAAAAAGTTGGCTAGAAAAACCTTCTTGATGTGGGTCTCCTGGGGCCCAATTTAACTCCATGGAGTGGACGGAGACGCCATTCCTAGCGCTGTTTCTTCAGACTCTTGGGCCACCGAACAAGGATTCCCCCAAACTCCCAGAGCATCAAGGGTTTTCTTTGCTTTAGCTAATGGTCAGCAAGCTCAGTGTTAACAGTTGAACAAGAGAGCCCCACAAAGCGTTGTGACACAATGCCACAAGACAAAAGTTGCCGTCTTCCCTTTGAAAACAAACAAACCAGGAAGGAGAAGAGGAGGAGGAGGAACAAGGAAGTGAAATCCTTAAGCAATCCAAGTCTGGGTTGGTTGGGTCTCAAATGGCATTTGCAGGAATTGCCACGTCAAAAGTCTGCTCGTCCATTATTGCAAAATGTTTTATATAAACCCACGTTATATTTATGCACACACGCATGCATCCGAATGTGGGATTAGAACTCATAGGGTCCTTGGGATTGCCCGCCTTGCCCTGGAAGGCATTGACTGGGTGCCTTCAAGGACAACCCTGTGAGGTGGTTGGGCTGAGAAAGAGGGACTGGCCCAAAGCCACCAGTTGGCTTTCATATCTAATGTGGGACTAGAACTCCCAGTCTCCTGGGGATTGGCCCAAAGTCACCCAGTTGGTTTTTCATGCCTAAGGCGAGACTAGAACTCCCAGTCTCCTGCTTTCTACCCTCATACCTTAACCACTAGACCAGTGTTTCTCAACCTTGATAGCTTGAAGATGGGTGGACTTCGACTCCCAGAATCCCCCAGCCAGCAACGCTGGCTGGGGGATTCTGGGAGTCGAAGTCCACCCATCTTCAAGCTTCCAAGGTTGAGAAACACTGCACTAGACCAAGGTGGTTCACTTCCCATGAAAAGGTTGTCTTCTCTCATTTGTTGTATGGGGAAGAGAAAGCAATGCCTACACAATGTACTCTTGACCAATTGGATTTGACTCGCAAAACTCATCTCTTCCCCTGGTACCCTCCAAAAAACCTTGTTGGCATTTGCTGCTTCCAGACTTCTGGAGGGCATCAAGCTGGGGAAATTGGAGTCACTTAGGACAGTAGGAGGGGTGGCATATACATTTAACAAATAAATAAGTTGCAAACTGGTTCTTGGCTTTGTTAAATTACAATAGAAAAGGTCCTGGAGACTTCCAAAGATGGTTCAGTGAGCGGCAGGGCAATTTCTCTCTCCTGCCGACAAACAGCTGATTTTGCTGCCAAAGCTGGCTCTTTGGTGGAACGCTCCTCAGCTTCAAACAGGAGCAACTAGGAATGACCCAAAAGGACCCTCAGATGTTCATGGACCTACCTGGGAAGAGGAATTTTGAAAGTTGCAAATTTTCGGTAGGAGCGATCAGAGGGCCAAGTCTCCATCATTTCCTTTCAGCTGTTTGTTTGGTTTAAGCACACCTCGATTTTACTTGCACATGTTAACATTTTATTTTTCTGTTTGATTTTTCCTTGTAAATGTTAACATGGAAAAGGCCCTTAGCTTTGGCCAGGATAGATTTGTTTGGCCCTTGTTCCACCACCAAGAGAATGGATGGTTTTGTGGGTCGGTGTGAAATCCAGGACTTGGTTTGCAATCAGTCCAAAGCTAATTTGTCCAATTTTGTCCTGGGACAAGTGCTAAATGGGTTCAGTGTTGGGGGTCATAGTGGTTGATCAAACCTTGTCCTGAAAATAGAAAAAAATGGCTTATTTCTAAAACCTTTGCCAAAGGAAACCACTGTGGACCTCTGACTTTTGATCAACTTCAGCTGTTAGTCCTAAAAGATGCCCAGTGTACCTTGCCCAAACAGAACCCCAGCTGGAAAGGCAGGTTAAAATCTATGTATTTATGTACATGAGAAAGGAGGGGCTCCTCACCCAAAAGAGAAGAGAGGGACCCCTTTAAAAAAAGGAGAAAAGTTGCTTCATATACAGTTCAAACATTTTGGGTTTGGAATGAGTTCTTCCATTGGCTACAGAGGTGGGTTTCAGCAGGTTCTGACCAGTTCTGGAGAACCGGTAGTGGAAATTTTGAGTAGTTTGGAGAACCGGTAGTAAAAATTCTGACTGGCCCCATCCCCATCTGTTCTCTGCCTCCCAAGTCCCAGCTGATTGGGGGGAAAAGGGGATTTTTTTAAAAAAAAATTGATTTATATGCCGCCCTTCTCCGGAGACTCAGGGCGGCTTACAATGCGTTAAGCAATAGCCTTCATACTTTTGTATATTTTATACAAAGTCAGCTTATTGCCCCCACAATCCGGGTCCTCAATTTACCTACCTTAGAAAGGATGGAAGGCTGAGTCAACCTTGAGCCTGGTGAGATTCGAACTTACTTTAATTGCAGACAGCTGGTGTTAATCACAATGCTTTTTAGTCTGCTGAGCCACCAGGCCCCGGATTTTGCAGTAACCTTCCCCTGCCATGCCCACCAAGCCACGTCCACAGAACTGGTAGTAAAAATTTTTGAAACCCACCACTGATTGGCTAATATCATTTTATGTCTCTGTGGTATAACATGCGTTCTCTCAATAACTTTAGTATGTAGCATGTAACATTTCAAAGCATCCCATAATGTTCTTAGCATGATCTTCTTCATGCTCATCCTCATGTTCAGGAGATGTGTTCCCCACATTCTAATGAGTTTGCTAATATGTTATACAAATTCAGGTCAATGTAGGATAAAAGGAGAATATTTGTCCTTGACAAGCTTGAATCTGTTCTTATCTGACTCTGCATTCCTCACAGAGAGCTTCTTGGTCCCTTCAAAGACACCTTAATCTACTAGGAACATTAATCAAAGAAACCTCTATATTTTATTATTTATATAATAAAATATTATTTTATTATATAATAATATATAAGGGCTTTGGCACTTAGATCATTAGATATGAGTACTCCAAGGTCCTTGACAGAGTGAGGGTCATCTGGAAGGTCATATCCACTCAGCTTGTATTTTGTGTTCTGATTCTTTTTGCCAATGTGTAAGACAGAGCATTTGTTGGTTGAGATTTGGAGTTGCCAATTGTTTGACCATTCCGACACAAAGTCAAGGTCTTTTTGAAGGGTAGCAGCATTATCGGTGGTGTTAAATAGTTTTACATCATCGGCGAAGAGAACGCAGTTGCTTATAATATAGACTGAAAACATTAATCCAGGAGCCCCCCCACCCCCCTTCTGCCGATGCCATCACAGGTCCCTGAGGGGGTCTCAGTTGCCCTCTGGGTGACAATAAACCCTCTTTTGAACACATCTGAGCGTTTGTCTTTTGTGAATGGGCCTGGTGGGGGGTTGGGCTCCCTCAGGCACTTTCATGGAGGCCTTGATCCCCTGCTGAGAGAGAATGCCCCAGCCCCAAATTCCCAGCTGGTTTTGTGCCCAAAGCAGAGCTACCGTAATTGGTGTGATCTCCTGGTCTTTAGCCTCCTCTTTTTAACCTCTTGCGCACCCTGGGTCTCACCCAGTCCAAACTGGGGCTCCTGTCCACCCTGCCTACTCAGTCTTACAAGAAAAAGAGTTGGGGGTGCAGAGGGACAAGGGGGAAAAAAATCCCCCTTGTTTTTGTGCCTGAACATTTTCCCCCCACAATGATTGGCTGAAGGGGCTGTCACTCTTGGGACCCTCCTGAAAACATTTCGACCTGCAGCAAATCCAAATGGAGGGGCTGGGGGAGGTGAGGGGAGGAGAGGGGTCTCAGCATTCTACAAAGTTGCATTCGGCCACAGCAGTTCTTAGTCGGTCACCATGGTCCATCTGGAGACAAATCAGGGGCAGGGGGCATCTCGGTGGTCTTCGGGCTTGACGGAATAATCACCTGGCATGACCCTTGCTTCTGCCAGCCATTCCCATAATAGAGCCCCCTCAGATCTTGGTTGGGGAGGTGGGACCCCAACCAAAAGGATATCCATTGCCTCCTCCAGGCCTTGACCAGAGACCCTAAAATCCCAGGGACCCACCCCATCATCCCACCCCATGTTCTTCTACCAGGAAGCTGCATTCATACCTAGAAGTGTGATCACAAGAGTCAATCAGCTTTGGGGGCAGTAAATTGGTGCTGAAGCCCATCAGTAGTAACTGGGAGGGGGATCTTGGAGCCTTAGTGGACAACCAATTAAATAGGAGCCAGCAGTGTGCGGCGGTAGCCAAAAAAGCCACTGCAATTCTAAGTTGCATTAACAGAGGGATACAATCAAGATCAAGTGAGGTACTGATACCACTCTGTAAAGCCTTAGTAAAGCCACACCTAGAATCCTGCATCCAGTTTTGGTCACCACATTATAAAAAAGAGGTTGAGACTCTAGAAAGAGTGCAGAGAAGAGCAACCAGGATGATGAGGGGACTGGAGGCTCAAACATACGATGGACGGTTGCAGGAACTGGGCATGGCTAGTCTAGAGAAGAGAAGGACCAGGGGAGACAGGATAGGAGCCTTCCAATATTTGAGGGGCTGCCACAGAGAGGAGGAAGGGGGTCAAGCTATTTTCCAAAGCACCCAAAGGCCAGACAAAGAGTAATGGATGGAAACTGACCAAGGAGAAATTCAACCTAGAAATAAGGAGAAATGTCCTGAGAGTGAGAGCAATCAACCCATGGAACAGAAGTTGCCTTCGGAAGTTGTGGGAGCTTCATCCCTGGAGGCTTTCAAGAAGAGATTGGGCTGTCATCTGTCAGAAATGGTGTAGGGTCTCCTGCTTGGGCAAAAGGCTGGACTAGATGACCTACAAGATCCCTTCCAACTCTGTTATTCGGTAAGCTCTGTAAGCCTCCAATTAAAATGAGGTTTGGCGTGCAAGAAAGCCTCAAAGCATCAACCGATGGTTCTCCTGTTGAGATAGCACCCCCCCCTTGCCCCCCAATGCCAAGCCTCGCCATGTAGAAGTCTTCACTTTCGGACCTCAACAGGCTCCCGCAGAATAAACCAGGCTGGTTGTGCTAAGACAGACTTTATTTGACCTTCTGGCCCATCAGGATGAGCAAAATCAGATCCAAGCTACAGAAAGCATCCATGAGGCGAAGGGATGCAAAGCAGAGATTTCGGCAGGTGGGTGGGGTGGGGTGGGGTGAGGGGCTTCCTTAATTCTGCAGGTTTCATCAGGTGCCTCCCTCAGACTTCGGCTGTAACTTGCAGATGAAGAAACGCTTGGATTCACAGTCGACAACTTTCCATCCAAGATACCCTGGGCAGCGAAAGAGAAAGTTTTCCAGTGAATCCCGCAGACTGATCCAGAAGACCCCTTCGATGGCCCCTCCCTCTTGGCCAGGAGGACACACGAAAGTGCCAAAAAATGGGAAGAGGGAGGGCTCAACAAGGTGTTGGAACTTGGATAACATACCCAGCCATCAGGTTTATTTTATTTTGCCTTTTTAAAAATTATTTTTATTAACTCGTATGCATCCCGCCTTTATTATTTTTATAAATCACACAAAACACACACTTTCTTCCTCCTCTTTGCCCCAAAACAACAATCCTGGGAGGTGGGTTGGGCTGAGAGAAAGGGACTGGCCTAAAGTCACCCAACCGGTTTTCAGGCCTAAGGCGGGACTAGAACTCACAGTCACCTGGTGATTGGCCCAAAGTCACCAGCTGCCTTTCATGCCTAAGGTGGGACTAGAACTCCCAGCCTCCTGGTGATTGGCCCAAAATCACCCAATCAGCTTTCATGCCTAAGGCAGGACTAGAATTCACCATCTCCTGGTGATTGGCCCAAAGTCACCCAGCTGCCTTTCATGCCTAAAGTGGGACTAGAACTCCCAGTCTCCTGGTGATTGGCCCAGAGTCACCCAATCAGCTTTCATGCCTAAGGTGGGACTAGAACTCCCAGTCTCCTGGTGATTGGCCCAGAGTCATCCAATCAGCTTTCATGCCTAAGGTGGGACTAGAACTCCCAGTCTCCTGGTGATTGGCCCAGAGTCACCCAATCAGCTTTCATGCCTAAGGTGGGACTAGAACTCCCAGTCTCCTGGTGATTGGCCCAAAGTCACCCAGCCAGCTTTCACAGCTAAGGCAGGACTCCTGCTTTCTAATCTGGTGCCTTAACCATTAGAACAAACTGGTTTTCAGACTGTACTTGTGATTAGCTTATAACTGTGTTAATAATAATAATTGTATATCTATATACAATTCAACTCACTGCAATGGGAATAGACATTTGATAAAGTATTAAAGCAAGGAAAGAGCCCATGCCAATCCAGATGTCCTCGGACAACGATGGCCTGAGGAAGTAGGTGAAGATGGAGATGGTTTGTTTAATTATGAGCTGATGGCCCTGTAATAATTTGCAAACACAGTTAGAGTGTTTGAAGAAACCCTGGCTTTCATGTTTAATGGTGTGTCCCATGGATGTTTTGTGTTCCCTTGTCTGAATGGAGGATAGGACTGTGGCGGCTCAGAGGTCCAAGAGGTCAACAAAGGTCATCAGTGGCGAAGGGGTCAGGGTTGCAAGAAGGGTCTCTTGGGTTGTCGTTGTGGGAAGCACGCCTTCGGTTCCCTCCCCTCCATCTCGACTTACTTGACCTTCTGGACAGCTCAACGCAGTACTTATCATCAAGGTCATTGGGTTCTCTTCGTGCCCAGGATGTGTAACCGAGTTTGGAGCCATCACTCCACTCCCAGGTGCCTTTCTGTAATGACAGAGAAGCCACGTTAGCCAACTGAGGAGGGGGCTCTGGCTATTCAAGACCCAGGGGCAGACCAAATAGTCTCTCTCTCTCTCTCTCTCTCTCTCATCAATCTCAGTTGACTTAGAACAGCCAAGCAGCGTGAAACTTGGTGATGGCTTGGAGAGGTGAGAATCAGGAGATCTAGTGAAAAGACAACTTGAAAGAAAACTATTTGAAGGTATCAATGAAGTCACCAGCTCAGCTAGAGAACCACTTGGCTTGATGCCCAACATGGAGATCGCTCTGGATGATACTGATTGATCTTAGGAAGAGAAATAGGGTCAAAGGCAAGGATTCCTGGACTGGAGGACCAGACATAGAAGAATCCCACGTCTATAGGGGACAATTTGGAATAGGAAAGCATCCTGGGTATCTTCATTTATTTATTTATTTACTTTGATGGGCGGTGGATGGGACCTACTTCTCTGTTGTGGCCAGAAATGAATATTTCAAATTCACAAAGTCACCAGGAGCTGAGCTCAACTCCAGGGAAATTTCCCTTCTTTGCATATGATCCAGCATTTTTCAAGAACTGAAAATGCAACAGAGCAGAAGACGAAAGGCTGCCGGTAACAGAAATGGGGAATTTCTGCATAAAATAAAATTTTTAAAAAAGGATGGGGGAGAGAGCAGCCTTCCCAGGCCAGGCCCTGCAGTCCCTCACTTCATGGCCCACCAGAGTTTCAACCAGGTTTAGAGACCAACCAAGGGGCCCTCAAGAGGAACGGAGGCCCTGATGCTGAGATGGGGGTCAGGGCAGGATCCGTCCCTTTGGGGCTTTGCAGACACCAATCAGTTCTTCAGTGGGGCAGGAAGGATTTGGTAAGGGGGAGAGAGAGAGACCAGATGGGAGTAAATGTTTTTTCTATGGTGTTGTCCAAGGCAAGAACACTCAATACAGAGAATCTTTGACTCCCATTGGAGGACTTGTCAATAAAACCCATCAGAAACAGTCCAGGTGAATCCATAAAGATTAGCATCAGAAAGGACTTACTTTCTCTGGATCACTCAGTCCGATCCAGACACTGGTGAGGCGCACATTGGTGGAGACCACATTGGCCACGTAAGCTGACTCTGCCCAGCTTTGGATGGAGGCGAGATGGCTGCCATTCTGCTGTTGGACGCAGAATGTCTGGGAGAGAAGGACAACAGAGAAAGACCCTCGTTCAACAGAGAAAGAAAGTAGAGCCACCATGAGCCGTGGTGGCGCAGTGGTTAGTGTGCAGTACTGCAGGCTGATTCTGCTCACTGCCGGCTGCCTGTAATTTGGCAATTTGAATCTCAGGAGGCTCAAGATTGACTCAGCCTTCCGTCATTCTGAGGTTGGTAAAATGAGGACCCAGATTGTTGGGGGCAATATGCTGACTTTGTAAACCACTTAGAGAGGGCTGTAAAGCACTATGAAGCGGTATATAAGTCTAAGTGTTATTGCTATCTATCTTTCTATATATCTACCTCCCTCCTTTCTCTCCATCCCTCCATCCCTCCATCCATCCACCCACCCACCCACCCACCCACCCACCCACCCACCCATCCATCCATCCATCCATCCATCCATCCATCCATCTATCTATCTATCTATCTATCTATCTATCTATCTATCTATCTATCTACCTACCTACCTACCTACCTACCTACCTACCTACCTACCTACCTACCTACCTACCTACCTACCTACCTACTCTATCTATCTATCTATCTATCTATCTATCTATCTATCTATCTATCTATCTATCTATCTATCTACCTACCTACCTACCTACCTACCTACCTACCTACCTACTCTATCTATCTATCTATCTATCTATCTATCTATCTATCTATCTATCTATCTATCTATCTATCTATCTATCTATCTACCTACCTACCTACCTACCTACCTACCTACCTACCTACCTACCTACCTACCTACCTATCTACTATCTATCTATCTATCTATCTATCTATCTATCTATCTATCTATCTATCTACCTACCTACCTACCTACCTACCTACCTACCTACTGTATCTATCTATCTATCTATCTATCTATCTATCTATCTATCTATCTATCTATCTATCTATCTATCTGATGGCGCAGTGGTTAGAATCCAGCATTTCAGGCTAATTCTGACGACTGCCAGGAGTTCGATCCTGACCGGCTCAAGGTTGACTTAGCCTTCCATCCTTCCGAGGTGAGTAAAATGAGGACCCAAATTATTGGGGGGCAATTATGCTGACTCTGCAAAACCACTTAGAGGTCTGTCAAGCACTGTAAAGCGGTATATAAATCTAAGTGCCATTGCTATTGCTAGTAGACCCTTGTCGTCGTCCTCAGCTTTTGAACAATTCCCGATTCAGAAGTTAGAATGTCTGCCCCCTCCCCTTTAATTAAGGTTGAACCCAGGACCAGCCTTTTGAGTAGTGGGCTCTACATGCCCCGCTCCTCATTTGTGTCTGGACTGTGGGGTCCCCTCTGGTTCAACAAAGGTGTGTCTTGCGCAAAATTTCCAAGAGGAGCAGAAGGAAGAATTTGCAAGGGGTGGCCAAATGCATCTCAGCCTTGAATGTTTGGGGAGGCCTCCATGCCAGCTACTGCCCATCTGTCAGATGCCACTTTACACTCACTTGGGTTTCGCTGCCAAGCAGTAACAGTCTGTCATGAACTCTGTGGAGAGGGGGGATGCGAAGGGGTGGGCTTCAAACATTTTAGCAAGGGGTTCTCTGCCCGGTTGCTGGGTAGGCGTGGCCATAGTGGGCGTGGCCTAGTCAGCCTCCTGCACCATGGCAGGGGAGGCATTTTTGCCCTCCTTGGGCTCCGGAGGCTTTCTTCGAGCCTCCAGGAGGGTGAAAACGGCCTCCCCAGGCTCCGGAGGCCCTCTGGAGGCCAAAAACAGTCCCATTTCCGGCCTTCCTGAACTTCCGGTACGCCTGTTTTTTGCCCTCCACAAGCCTCCGTGCACACCTTGCACTTACCTGCATCCAAAACGGGCCATGTGGGGACTCCTGGGAGGGGCAGACAGGGTGGGTGGGGCCAGCCAGGTTGGGATTTGGGGGGTTCTCTGAACTGCACAGAATCTTAGCTAGAGCTTCCCTGAACCCCTGCGAACCCCCAGCAGCCCACCCCTACTTTGGGGGGGGAGTGAAAGGAACTTCTTTGCAATGCAGCCGCTCCCTCTTGGGCCAAGCTACCTCACAGGGTTGTTGTCAGGAGGAAAATAGGAGGAAGAAGGAGCGTTGGCTATGTCCACCAACTTGAGTTCTTTATAAAAAAATAAAAATAAAGAGGGGATATAAACAAAGAAACCAACCATATCAAGGAGGGGCTTTGGGGGAGATGGATGGCAGGAGTGGAGGAAAACAAACCAGGAAAGCTTCCGATCTCTGCCCTTCATCGGCCCCATAGGCCACGCATAAGGCTGCTGCCCTCTGCCCCTCTTATGCCCAGAGGCAGGGCAGGAATTGGCAGCCATGGGCATCAAATCTTTTCCTGGCACCATTTCCTCTGGGCTCAAAGGCTGAAGAAGGGAAGTTCAAATGGGCTCAGAGGAAGGAGAGTCCATAGAATATCTGCATTTTTGCTACTTTTGCTACTTTCACCCAGCTGAGTGCCCCTCCACTTCAGCTCAGCCAGAGGGGTCTTTGGGGGTCTTCCAGGGGCTCTGCCTGGGCTAGGAGATTCATAGGCACACAAGCACTTCTAACCTCTGCATCGGCCCAGGTCTTCCATTGTTTGATGAGCTTGTAGCAAAAGTGCTCAAAGGAGAACCAGTCCAAGGGACAAGGGTGATCAGCGCCGGTTCCTGTGAGGGGAGAGAGGAAGCCCCATAAGAAGATGGCCAGGAGAAAAGGGGGAGGATGGGGGGGAGGAGGAAGAGGAGGAAACTGGGTCTGCAGGACACGTTTAACCTGCTGAGTTGCCAACATCTTTGATGACAGTAAATTGAAACTGGCCTGTTGTGGCATTTGCAGATTGTCCAAACCTTGGTTAAAATTAATCCTGGTTAATTCCCTGGAAGCTTCATATCTTGTGTGACTTTGTCCACTTGGGTTACTTTATCATTCAGTGGACGGTGCAAAGCCAGAAAATAGGTGGTGGTGTTGTTGTTGTTGTTGTTGTTGTTGTTGTTGTTGTTGTTGTTATTATTATTATTATTATTATTATTATTATTATTATTATTATTATTATTATTAAATAGGTTTCTTTCACGAACCAGATTAAGTGTCAGGGATCACTTCACTCTTGCTACACGATTGTTTGGAAGTTTGATCCTGACTGGCTCAAGGTTGACTTGTCCTTCCATCTTTCCAAGGTCAGTAAAATGAGGACCCAGATTGTTGGGTGCAATATGCTGATATATGTAAACTGCTTAGAGAGGGCTGGAAAACACTGTGAAGCGGTATATAAGTCTAAGTGCTATTGCTAAGTGGGAAGGAAGGAAGGAAGGAAGGAGGAAGGGAGGGAGGGAGGGAGGGAGAGAGAGGGAAGGAAGGAAGGAAGGAGGGAGGGAGGGAGGGAGGGAGAGAGGGAAGGAAGGAAGGAAGGAAGGAAGGAAGGAAGGAAGGAAGGAAGGAAGGAAGGAAGGAAGGAAGGAAGGAAGGATGGGTTTTGGAGACACAGTGACTAGACTGCAGTATTGCAGGCTAATTCTGCCCACTGCCAGGAGTTTGATCCTGACCGGTTCAAGGTTGACTCAGCCTTCCGTCCTTCCAAGGTCGGTAAAATGAGGACCCAGATTATTGGGGGCAAGAGGCTGACTCTGTAAACTGCTTAGAGAGGGCAGGAAAGCCCTGTGAAGTCTAAGGGATATTGCTATTGCTGTCGTTTGTACTTAGAGGTTCAAGCTGAGGCAGGCCTGGCATTAAGCCTCTTTAACCTTCGGACACGTGGCTCTAGGGTGCGAAATGCAAACCTCCCTGAGAAAGTCTCACAAGCTGTCCAGACTACTGCAATGGGCTTCATCGGGGGCTACCCTTGAAACCCTCTCGAAATTTCAACTGCTGAAGAAAGCAGCACCGAGGCTGTTGTCCAATGCAACACACACAGAATGCGGGTCAGTCCTGAATGATTTGTGCTGGCCTCCTACTATAGACGCCCCACAACTGCTCCAGGGTCTTCAGGGGTCATTCGTTGGGGGATTTCCCCCCTTCTGCCCACTGCGCAGGGGAGCCCCTTCGGAAGATACCCTGCCACCTCTTGGGTGTAAACTTTTGCGTGGATCCAAAGGAGCAAAATCCTTAGCAAGAAGTGGGGGCCACTCTTAATAATAAATGCATGCATTTATCCCAAGGTTTTAACTTTTAATTAATTGTGCATTTCAATTGCATTAATGCAGATTGGCTTTTTGGGGAGGAGGAGGGGATAAGCCGCCTGGGGAAATCATGAAAACCATTAAAAAGCAAAAGTTAGAATATTTCGGACATGTGATGTGACACCCAGAAAAATACGGCATCCTTCACTTCATCCTCCACGGAAAGATTGAAGGCAAAGGAGGTCCAGGAAGAAGAAGAAGAATCTTAATGGCTTCAAAATCTAAGGGACTGGTTTGGACAAAACTCAGCAGCATTTTTTCATGCGGCTGTTGATAAAAATAGGATGGCCAATGTCCAATGACAGATATGGTACAACAAGAAGAAGAAGTTTAGCTTTTTATCTCTGCAAACGGATTTCAGCAGACATATAAGGTGGGATTAAACTGCACAATAAGCCAAACGAAAAAGCAACTTCAGGGAGAGGAAGGATGCTGGGAGGGTCGAATCAGGAAGGGGTTCAGAGGCAAGAGAATTGGCCTCTCCGGACACGAGAGACCCTGTTCAAACTCACCATGTATGGAGAAAGCCACGACCAGCAAGCTGAGGGTCACAAAGATGAATCGCCCCATGGTCTCCCTTCCTTCCCTGCAGAGGCAATAAAAGAGGGGAGAAATTGAAAGGGGAGGCAGACCATTGGGAAGCCCCCCCCTAAGGAAGAGGGACCCCCTATTCAACCCGGGACCGAGCTTGGAATCGCTTGTTCAGCTGGGCCCTGTTCTTCCCTCCTTGGTCATGTCACAGACCCTTCCCTGCTGTGTAATGATTGAGAAGGTCTCTTCTATGCATCTCTCTCTCTCCCCAGAGATCCCCAACAGATCCCTCACTCTCTGCCTGAGGGACCGTCCTGCAGATGCCCTGCTGAATCTGGACATCACGTGCAGCCCCCTGCAAGAGGTCCCTTCAGATGGAGAGAGAGAGAGAGAGAGCGAAGAAGGAGGGACCTGGTGCAGGGGCCTCACCTGTCAGGTGCCCACAGGTGGGAGAGCCGCACTCACCTGTCCCTTTGCCTCCACAGGTAGCAAGTCTGTCTGTGGCAACTCCAGGCTTTTCTCCTGCAAAGGGAACAGAGGCATTTATAGGCAAGGAAAGTCAGGGGGGTGGATTTTTTGGGGAGGGGAGAGGGGCACGGTGGGAGAGAAGGAAATTGCTTGAGAACGGAGTTTTTTTTCTAACCACCAGGAAGTAGCACAAAAGATCTTTAATCTGACAGGATTTACCTTCTGCCAGGACAGAAAATCCTGCCAATTGTAAAACGGTCCCTGAGGCCATCCAGTCCAGCTCCTGCTCAGCCCCTGGGACACATAGCTAACTCACCCCTCACTCCCCCTGCATCCAGATAAGGGGAATTGCCCCCTCACCTCCTCTGGGTGCTGGGGCTGTTGTTGACAGGCTGACTTTCTCTTTTTGTGAGCCAGACTTTTCTAACTTTGGCACCTGCAGATATGAACAGCTCCCAGCATCCTCCTAAGGGAAGCCTTCGCTGCATTCCCACCATAGGCCAAGACCTCAACCCAGGTTAGGAAGATGGATTTTGCTGTTCCTGGCTTCCTCTGCACGACACACTAAGCCACAGGGTAACTAAGGAAGCCTTGTGATTTGCATTAACACCGCTCAAAGGATTTCTTTGAGCTGATCAACATGTTGTGCGAATCTGGATGAAGTTTTGCTGGTGTGAGAAGTTCCGAACCATCACTTGGTGGGGGTTCTCCCTTCGTGGGGAGCAGCTCATTTTATTAATGTACTTCTTCCATTTTTTTAAAAAAGTGTCCAATGTTTCAATGGGTCAGGATTCATATTTCAATGAAATCATTATAGCTGCACCCATGGAAAAACCTTCCAGTTGTAGCTATCCCGGAGGGCGCATTCAAACTCTAACGACAACAAATTGCGATTTCTCCAGGATCTTAGGCCACTTAACAAGGATCCTCCCAAACCCCCAGAGCAGCACGGACTTTTTTAAACTAGTGGTTGGCAAGCTTAGTGTTAACAACTGAACAAGAGAGCCCCACAAAGCATTGTGACACCCAGTGGCACAGTGCCAAAAGTGGTCTTCTTCCCTTTGAGAAGAAAACCAGGAAGGAGAAGTGGAGAAGGAACAAGGAAGCGAAAACTTTAAGCAATCCAAGGCTGGATTGGATCAAATGTCATGTGCGGGAATTACCACGTCAAAAGCCTTCTCATCCCATATTGCAAAATGTTTTACATAAAACCACATTTATGAACACACATATGCAGATGTATGTCTGCATACACACACACAAATGCACACAAACGCACATACAATCTTAGTCCCAAGAACTCATAGCGTCCTTGTGAGTGGCCCAAAGTGTTATGGGCCGCCAGTGGCCAGCACAGCTGGCAACAGATTTGGACAGTGGGGAGGTTGGGGTGGGCCAGTCCTGGAGTCTGGGGAGGGCTAGGACGAGGGCTCTGAGTTGAGGGCAAAGAGGGGGCCAAGCTTTCACCTTTCGCCGTTCCCTAAAGATGTTTTTATTTCAGTAAGCCGGGCTGGCCTAACCCTTTTAAACTGTTTTAATTTTTAAATTGTTTAATTATGGGTCTTATACAGGGGTGCTTTTAATTGTGGGCCAAATTAATTTAATTGTATTTTAATACTGTTTTTAAATTTTGTATTTCTTGTGTTTTATCTGTTGGCTGTTCACCGCCCTGAGTCCTTGAAGCAATTAGTTCATCTGATCGGTAAAAGCTCTGGAAACGTTCTGTCTGACTCTGTGCTAAGTTTGGCCTTGCCCTGCATCTGGAAATTAGTTCTCTGGCATCGTTCCAAGGGAGATAAGGTGGGTGTTTGTAAACAGTCCCCTGAAAGACTGTTTGAGAAGCCTCTTGGACTGGGAATGACAATAATTCACAGCCGTATAATTAAAGAGGTTTGCTGGGACTAAGATTGTACTGTATACTTTCTAAGGAAGCCTAGATCAGAACACAAAGTCACATAGCCAGGTTTCTTTTTAAAATATATATATATACTTTATTAGTTTTGTAATTAAAAAAGAATAACAACAAATCTCTACTAAAATCAGAAGTGCAGTGTTTGTACATATTTACAAGATATATATCAGATATACTTCACACTTAAATTGCAAGTAATAAGCATAATAATAAGCATACCCTGACATCATGATTTTATCCTATTATTTAACCATTTATTCCACTTTCCCCATACTACTTGGTGTTTAGACTCCTCGTCGTTGTTTAGCTCGTTCGTTAGTTTTGACATTTCTGCGCACTCTAAAATTTTATTTATTAAAATTTCCTCCGGTGGTATGGTTTTTTCTTTCCAAAATTTCGCATGGACTAATCTGGCCGCTGTCGTAATGTGTATTATAAATTGAATTTTTTCCTTAGTAAATCCATTACTGATTATTCCCAGGAGAAAAATTTCGGGGGATAAATCTAATTCCACATCAATTATCTCCCGTAACCAGATTCGAATTCTAGACCAGAACCTTTTTGTCATTGAGCAGGTCCACCACATATGATAGAAGGTGCCGATCTCCTTACCACACTTCCAACAGGTTGCTGAGGCGTTAGGAAACATCTTCACAAGTCTGGCTGGCGCTAGGTGCCACCTATGGAGCATCTTGTAATGGTTTTCCCTGTATGTTGCGGCTTTGGTCATTTTATAATTTCTATTCCAGGCCTCTTCCCAATCATTAAAATTTAAATTATATCCAATGTTTTTTCCCCCAAATAATTAATTGGTTTCTAGCTATATCTTCAGCCCTATCTTTATCTAGTAAAAGGTTATATATTTTTGCTAGCATTTTCTTTTCCACCCCTAACAAATTTTTGTCTAGATTTCCATACTTTGCTTCTATGCCAAATTGATCCCTATCCTTCTGGTACCTTGAATTTATCTGCAAATAGTTCCACCAATCTAGATTAAATCCTTGGTCTCTCAGTATGTCCAGCGATTTGAGGGTCCCGTTTTCATCTAATAAATCCTTGTATGTGTCAAATTTTGTAATATCTCTTCTATTTGGGGGGGACAAAGCCTCCATACTAGAGAGCCAATTTGGTACTTTGGTGTAAAACCGCTGCCTAATTGCCTCCCACGTTTGTATAAGGGTCTCTCTTACTTTGTGTTTGTGAAAATAAGATTTTTTCTTGTTTCTTGGGTCCCACAAATGGGCGTGCCACCTTTCTTGTAAATCATGACCCTCTAGGGTCAAAGTTCTCTTGTTTTGCAATGTGACCCACTCCTTGATCCAGACTAATTTCGCTGCCTTTTGGTAAGCTTCCCAATCAGGGAGTCCAAAGCCGCCCATGTTTCTTTTCCCCTGCAGTGTGTTATATGAGATCCTCGCCTTCTTCCCCTCCCATAAAAAATTCCTAACTCTTTTGTTAAAGTCTACGAAATTTTTTTTATCCAGACTCACCGGTATGCTTTGGAATAGAAAAGTAATTTTAGGGAGAATATTCATCTTAATAGCTGCTATTTTACCCGTGAAAGACAATTTTAACTTTTTCCATCTGTCTAAGTCCTGATATATTTTTTGTAATAGTGGAGTGTAATTATCTTCTTTTAATGATGAATACCTCGATGTAATCCATATTCCTAAATATTTTGTTTTCTTCACTACCTGGAGGCCTAAAGTATCTTCCAACTCTTTCTTATATGCTTCTGTTACGTTTTTCACTATTATTTTGGTTTTTGTTTTATTAAGTTTAAAGCCGGCAACTTCTCCATATTTCTGTGTTTCCTGTAATAATTTAATTAATAATAAATTAATTAATTAAATAATTTAATTAATTTAATATGGTAAGATCTCATATTAAGAATTACCTAGTGGCGATAAGAGTAGAGAAGAGTAACTACTTTTCTACTCTTATTGCGTCATCAGATAATCGCCCAGCTGCCCTGTTTAGGGTGACCCGCTCTCTGCTCCATCAAGAGACGCGGGAAGACCCCTTGGAGGGTAGAGCTGAGGATTTTGTACAACATCTGTATGACAAAATTGCTCAGATTCGTGAACAGCTAGACTCTGACTGGATTGATCCAGAGGAGATGACAGGGGCAGGTCCTGAGAATATTATTTGGGAAGAGTTTGATCCTGTGACTCCCGAAAGCGTGGACAGGATACTGAACAGACTAAATGCGACCACATGTTTATTGGACCCGTGTCCATCCTGGTTGGTACTGGCCTCCCGGGAGGTGACACGAGGCTGGCTCCAGGAGATTATAAATGCTTCTTTGAGTGAGGGTGTCTTTCCCACCGTCTTGAAAGAGGCGGTGGTGAGGCCCCTCCTCAAGAAGCCCTCCCTGGATCCAGCTGTATTAGCAAATTATCGTCCTGTCTCCAACCTTCGCTTTGTTGCAAAGGTTGTTGACAGTGTGGTTGCACGACAACTGCCTCAGTACCTGGATGAATCGAATTATCTAGATCCGTTCCAGTCGGGATTCAGGCCCGGGTACAGCACAGAGACAGCATTGGTCGCATTGGTTGATGATCTCTGGAGGGCTCGGGACAGGGGTTGCTCCTCTGTCCTGGTCCTACTAGACCTCTCAGCGGCTTTTGATACCATCGATCATGATATCATGCTGCACCGGTTGGAAGGGTTGGGGGTGGGGGGCACTGTTCTACAGTGGTTCTCCTCCTTTCTCTCTGACCGGTCGCAGTCTGTGTTGACAGGGGGGCAGAGGTCGACCCCGAGGCCCCTTATATGTGGGGTGCCACAAGGATCGGTCCTCTCGCCCCTTCTATTTAACATTTATGTGAAGCCGCTGGGTGAGATCATCCGTGGTTTTGGGGTGAAGTACCATCAGTACGCTGATGACACCCAGCTGTACATCTCCACCCCAGACCACCCCAATGATGCCCTCGAGGTGATGTCCCGGTGCCTGGAGGCCATACGGATCTGGATGGGGAGAAACAGACTCAGGCTCAACCCATCCAAGACCGAGTGGCTGTGGTTTCCGTCGTCCCGATATAGTCAGTTGGCGCCATCTCTGACTATTGGGGGCGAGTCGTTGGCCCCCACAGATGGGGTTCGCAACTTGGGCATCCTCCTGGACTCACAGCTGTCTTTTGAAGAGCATATGACGGCCGTAGCCAGGAGGACTTTTTATCAGGTTCGCCTGATTCGCCAGTTGCATCCCTTTCTGGATCGGGACTCGTTACGCACGGTCACTCACGCCCTTGTCACCTCACGCCTGGATTATTGTAATGCTCTCTACATGGGGCTCCCCTTGAGAAGCACCCGAAGGCTCCAACTGGTCCAGAATGCGGCCGCGCGGGTGGTAATGGGAGCAATGTGGCGCTCTCATGTAACCCCCCTCCTGCGCGAGCTGCACTGGCTCCCAGTGGTCTTCCGGGTGCGCTTCAAGGTTTTGGTTACTATCTTTAGAGCGCTCCATGGCTCAGGACCAGGGTACTTACGAGACCGCCTCCTGCCACCAATAGCCTCTCACCGACCAGTTCGCTCCCATAGAGAGGGACTCCTCAGGGTGCCGTCGGCCAAACAATGTCGACTGACGGCCCCCAGGGGGAGAGCCTTCTCTGTGGGGGCACCCGCCATCTGGAACGAGCTCCCCCGGAGATACGGGGGATCCAAGACTTACGCATTTTCCGCCGAGCCCTGAAAACATTTCTATTCCAACAAGCTGGTCTGGCCTAACTCTCCCTTTTTAATTGGCTTTTAAACTGTCTTTTAAATTGGGTTTTAAACCTCTTTAGATAAATTTGGATGTTTTTTAATCTTTGAGCCTAAATTACTTAACCTGTTTCTTAATAGTTTTTAACTTCTATATGTATTTGTATTTATTATGGCTGTTCACCGCCCTGAGTCCTTCGGGAGTAGGGCGGTATACAAATATGATAAATAAATAAATAAATAAATAAATAAAATTTAGGGCCAGATTCTAAAGGATCTTCTAATATTAGAGCCACATCATCAGCAAAAGCTTGAGTTTTAAATATTTCTTTCCTAATCTCTAGCCCTTTAATTTCTTTATTCGATCTAATCTTCCTAAGCAGCACTTCTAACGCCAGAATGAAAAGTAGAGGTGATAGGGGGCATCCCTGCCTTACTCCCTTTTGGATCTGGAATGTTTGGGTCTTGTCTCCATTCATCAATATACTCGCCCTCTGATTGTGGTAAATATTCTCAATCATTTTTCTAAAATTTGCTCCAAATCCCATTAAGTTAATTTGATTGACCATAAAGCTCCAATTCAGGTTGTTGAACGCCTTTTGGGCGTCCACAAACACTAGCGCCAGCTGCTTTTCAGGATGTTGCTCGTAATACTCTATGACATCTAGAACCGTTCTCAGATTGTCCTTCATTTGTCTCCCTGGGAGAAATCCATTTTGGTCTTTTTTTTTTTTTTAATTTGATTTATATGCCGCCCTTCTCCGGAGACTCAGGGCGGCTTACAATGTGCTAAGCAATAGCCTTCATCCTTTTGTATATTTGTACAAAGTCAGCTTATTGTCCCCACAAACTGGGTCCTCATTTCACCTACCTTAGAAAGGATGGAAGGCTGAGTCAACCTTGAGCCTTGGAGAGATTCGAACCAGCAGTAATTGCAGGCAGCTGTGTTAATAACAGGGTGCTTAGACCACTGTACTATCAAGGCTCGTACTATCAAGGTCTTGGTGGATCCAACGATTTAAAAAATTTTTCACCCTCTCGGCTATTATACTCATAAACAATTTATAATCTGAATTTAGTAAGGAGATGGGTCTATAATTTGCAATCTGTTTCGGATCTGCATCTTCTTTCAATATGAGAGCGAGATACGCTTCCCTCCATGTATCCGGGATTCTTGTGCCAACCAAAACCTCATTAAAAATTTCTAGTAATTCTAATTGTACTGTTTCATCAAATTTTATATAAATTTCCCCTGGTAGTCCATCTGGACCTGGGGTTTTGTTCTTTTTAATTTTAGTAAGGGCAGTTTTGAGTTCCTCTATTGTAATTTTGTTATTCAACATTTCCCTTTCTTCTTCTGTTATGTGAGGTAGGCTAGCATCCATCAAATATTGTTCCACCTTAACTGGCTCAATCTCTTCTTCTTTATATAAAGCTTCATAAAATTCTCTAGTTCTTTCTAATTTATCTTCTTCTTTCGTCAGGAGGTTACCCTTCGAATCTTCTAATGCGAAAACTTGACTCTTTTCATTCTCTTTTTTTAATTTATATGCAAGCCACCTTCCGGATTTATTAGCGTTCTCATAGTAATAATGTTTTGTTCTTTTTATTTTCTGCGCTATCTCCTCCTGATCCAAAATATTCAGCCTATGTCTCGCCATCATCCACTCTTGCTTGGCCACTTCGTCTCCCGGATTTTGCTGTAGTTTGTTATCCGCTTCTTCTAATCTTTTGGTGTGGGACTCCCTGGTCTTCCTTTTTTCTTTATTTCTAAACGCCATATAAGATGTAGCCACTCCTCTCACATAGGCCTTCATGGTATCCCAAACGATTTCTCTAGCCGTACCTTGGTTACCATTTTCCATAAAAAAGTGCTTTACTTCTTCATTCAATTTAACTGTAAACTCTTTTTCATTCAGTAGATTCGTCTGTAATCTCCATCTTTGTTGTTTCCTCTTCTTCCTATACTGCCAGTTTATTTCGAGAAGCTTGTGGCCTGCCCAGGCATTTGTGCCCATGTCGACCTTCTTAATTTCCAATCCTAATTTCCTAGTGGCCCATACCGTATCTATTCTAGACCAGGAATTCTGTGCATTCGAATAGAAGGAGTATTGTCTGTCGAAGGGATGCAATGTTCAATCAAATTTAATTCATCCACCAGATCAAAGAAACTTTTAGGCAAGGGCGTTCTTTTATTTTTTTAAAATTTTTCCGCTTTTATAGTCTCTATCTGGGTCGACAATGCCAGCTTTCATGGTTAAGGCAGAACTAGAACTCTCAGCCTCCTGGTGATTGGCTGAAAATCATCCAGGGGTTGAGGACGAGGCGGCCCCAGGACCACCTGGAAGGGGGGAGGGCTGGCCAACCGGACAGACAGCTGCCTGCAGGAGTGGAGCAGCTGCAGGTGGCCAGTGGACATGACAGGCTCCAGACCACGTCGGATGAGGAAAAGCTGCCTCCCCCGTTCGATTCACAGGGGAGGAGAGCAAAGTGGCACAGAGGAGTCAGCAAGGCTGCCTGCGAAGAAGCAGCCCCGTCTCTCCTCCCAAGGAACAGCTGGGGAAGGGGGGTTTGTCAGGAAATCCTGCTCGTTTTGGGGTGCACCTTCCTGGCTTCCCTGGAGTCCTGTTCCTTGAACTCTGGACTGTGTTTTTGGACTCTGAACCTTGGACTTTGCTTGTGGACAGAATAACAGACAGAATAACAGAGTGGGAAGGAACCTTGGAGGTCTTCTAGTCCAACCCTCTTTGGACTTGACTCTCTGATGGCTCTTTGGGTGTTGGAACTCTGGACTTGTGGGTGTAGCTGCTTCCCTCTTTGCCACGTGGGTCAGCTAGGACCTAGTTTATGGAGCTGGGGAATCCAGGCTGAGTGGAAGCTGAGGTCAGGGCTGGAGTTCACCTGGACCGTTGGGGGCCCCTTTGACTCTGGGATGAGTGAGAAATAAACAGACCCTACTTGACCTCTGTGTGGCCAGAGTGACTTGGGTCAGGACATGGGGTGGACATCCAAGAAAGCATCATAGCATCAATGAGTGGTCCTTCTAATGAGACACCCCACCCAAACACCCCTCAAGGCCAAGCCTTGCCATCCATGCAGACGATTTGGGGGGTCTGGAACTTCGGACCTCAACAGTCTCCTGGCTCTGCAGAATGAAGGAGGCCAGTTATGTTGGATAGGTTTTTATTTGACCTTCTGGCCCATCAGGAGGAGCAAAGTCAGATCCAAGCTACAAAAAGCATCCATGAAGAGATGGGGTGCAGAGCGGAGATTTTGGCAGGCGGGGGGGGGGGTCTTCCTTGTCTCTCCAGACTTCACCAGGTGCTTCCCTCACCCTGTGGCTGGAACTTGCAGATGAAATAACGCAGCGATCCGCAATTCTGATCGTTCCATTTGAGATACCCTGGGTAGCAAAAGAGAAATTTTCATTAAAGAATGGGACGCGGTGGCTCAGTGGCTAAAATGCTGAGCTTATCGATTGAAAGGTCGGCAGTTCACCGGTTCGAATCCCTAGTGCTGCTTAACGGGATGAGCTCCCGTTCCTTGTCCCAGCTTCTGCCAACCTAGCAGTTCAAAAGCACGTAAAAAATGCAAGTAGAAAAATAGGGACCACCTTTGGTGGGAAGGGAAGAGCGTTCCATGCGCCTTTGGCGTTGAGTCATGCCGGCCACATGACCACGGAGACGTCTTCGGACAGCGCTGGCTCTTCGGCTTTGAAATGGAGATGAGCACCGCCCCCTAGAGTCGGGAACGACTAGCACACATGTGCGAGGGGAACCTTTACCTTTAACTTTAGTCCTGTAATAATTTGGCTCTACAGCTTGAGTGTTTGAAGAAACCCTGGCTTTCATGTTTAATGGTGTGTCCTATCAATGTTTTGGGTTCCCTTGTCAGAGGGTAGGAGTGTGGTGGTTCAGAGCTCCAAGAGGTCAACAAAGGTCATCGGTGGCCAAGGCTTGCCAGAAGGCTCCCTTGGGTCCCCATTGTGGGAAGCAACCTTCGGCTCCCTCCCGTCCACCTCGGCTTACCTGACAAGCTCCACAGTTCAACGCAGAACTCTCTCCACAAAAAATTGTTGGGTTCTCCTCCTTTCCAGGATTTGTAGCGGGACCTGGAGCCATCACTCCACGCCCAGGTGCGTTGCTAGAATGACAGAGAAGCCACCTGAGCTAACCGAGGAGCTACTCAGGGCCCAGAGGCAGAGAGCTGGTAGGTTTCAAGGGCCAGAGCAAATACTCCCCCTCTCTCTCCCATCTATCTAATCGATCTCAGTTAACCTGGAACAAGTAAACAGGGTTAAACTTGGTAAATGCTTGCAGAGGTGACAATCAGGAGATGCAGGGAAAGAAACAGAAGAAAACTACCTGGAGGTCTCTATGAAGTCACCATTTGGTGACAGCTCCAGATGATACTGATTGATGTCAGAAAGATAAATAGGGTTAAAGTTAACTGGTTGGGGGGACCACCAACAGAACCCCAGGGCTATCGGGAATTGGGGAATTTAGGAATGGAAAAGCATCCTAGAAGTAGTTAGTTGGTTAGTTAAGGCAGTGGGGTGTGTGTGTGTCAGACTACTCCTCTGTTGTTGCCAGAAATTGAATATTTCTGTTCACAAAGTCATCAGGAGCTGAGCAAAACTTCAGGGAAACCCCCTTCTTTGTATATGTTCAAATATATATTCATATATTTTTCAGGAATTGAAAATGCAACAGAGCAGAAGATGAAAACCTGCTGGTAACAGAAATGAAGAACTTCCGGCCTATGTTGGTGCAGCTGGGCATGACTCCGCCCCGAGACACTCGCCTGCCGCTGCCACTCCTTCTTTGCCGGTGCGAACAGCCTGCCACCACGGCCTCTTTCCGAATGCACCAGCAAAGAGGCAGCGGCCGCAGACGGTTCGCTGGTTCTCCAAACTGCGCTAAAATGTAACAACCAGTTCACTCAAACCGGCCGGAACCGGCTGAATCCTACCTCTGGGTAACAGAAACGAGGAATTTCTGCATAAAAATAAAAAAAGGGGGAGGAAAGAACAGCCCTCCCAGGCCAGGCCCTGCAGTCCCTCACTTCATGGCCCACCAGGTTTGGAGACCACCCAAGGGGCCATGAAGAGGAAGGGAGGCCCTGATGCTGAGATGGGGGCCAGGGCAGGATCCGTCCCTTTGGGGCTTTAAAGACAGCAGTCAGTTCTTCAGTGGGGCAGGAAGGATTTGGTAAGGGGGGAGAGAGAGAGAGAGAGAGAGAGAGAGAAAATGGGAGTAAAAGTTTTTTCTATTTTCTATTGTGTTGTCCAAGGCTCTCTATCTCCCATTGGAGGATTCAACAATAAAACCCCTTAGCAACAGTCCAGGTGAATCCATAAAGACTAGCGTCAGAAAGGACCTACTTTCCGTGGATCACTCAGTCCGATCCAGACATTGAAAAGGAAGACATCGTGGGAGACCACCCTGGCCACGTAAGCTGCCTCTGCCCAGCTTTGGATGGAGGCGAGGTGGCCGCCTTCCTCCTGTTTCCTGCAGAACATCTGGAAGAGAACGACAACAGAGAAAGACAGTTGTTCGGTAGAGAAGGACTAGGTGGCCTCTGCTTCCGCATTGGTGCATGTGAGAAAAGAAAAGAGCAGGGACCTGACTTTATTATTATCATTTTTTTTGTAAAAGTTTTTTATTTTTTTCCCTTTAAAACAAACATTTCATCGTTCATTAGTCAATGTGTTGTCTGAGTACAATTTTTTTTTGTGTCATAATAGTTATAGCTTACCATTGAATTCTTTATATAAATCTATTCTTATTTTGACATTACAACTGAACCTATCTCCTAATGTGCAGAGAAGAGCAACAAAGATGATTAGGGGGCTGGAGGCTAAAATATACGATGAACGGTTGCAGGAACTGGGCATGGCTAGTTTAATGAAAAGAAGGACTAGGGGAGACATGATAGCAGTCTTTCAATATCTCAAGGGGCTGCCCCAAAGAAGAGGGAGTCAAGCTATTCTCCAAAGCACTATGAAGTGGTATATAAATCTAAGAGCCAGTGTTACTGTCCGGCATTTAATACATCCTAGAACTCATGTACTCTATGCATCTATCAGTTGTTTAGTTTAGTTTAGTTTAGTTTAGTTTCATTGCACCTTGTAGAACAAAATTAAATGCCATCTTCAGTGTACATTATAATTATAAAAATAAAACACAAACACACATCCTTCGCATCTATACAATTGAATTGAAAACCAGATATTGCATTAATATTGTACCATATAGTAGAATTCAATATAGTTACTGCCCTGGGATAGAAGCTGTTTTTCAGCCTATTTGCAACTCAACAAGACAGACACAGACTTCAGAGGATAATTAGAAATGCAGAAAAAACAATGGCTACCCACCTGCCTTCCATTGAGGACCTGTATACTGCAGGAGTCAAAAAGAGGGCTGTGAAAATACCTACGGACCCCTCGCATCCTGGACATAAACTGTTTCAACTCCTGCCCTCAAAACGACACTATAGAGCCCTGCACACCAGAACAACTAGACACAAGGACAGTTTTTTCCCGAATGCCCTCACTCTGCTAAACAAATAATTTCCACAACACTGTCAAACTATTCACTAAGTCTGCACTACTATTAATCTTCTCATCGTTCCCACCACCCATCTCCTCCCACTTATGACTGTATGACTGTAACCTTGTTGCTGGTATCCTTATGATTTATATTGACTGTTTCCTAATATGATTTGATTGCTTATTTGTTCCCTATGACTATCATTAAGTGTTGTACCTTATGATTCTTGATGAATGTATCTTCTCTTTTATGTACACTGAGAGCGAATGCACCAAGACAAATTCCTTGTGTGTCCAATCACACTTGGCCAATAAAAAATTCTATTCTATTCTATTCTATTCTATTCTATTCTATTCTATTCTATTCTATTCTATTCTATTCTATTCTATTCTATTCTATTCTCCTTGTTTTTATTATCCTGTACCGTCTGCCAGATGGTAATAGTTCAAAAAAAGAGTGCCCAGGATGAGATGGATCTGTAAGAATGAACTTTCTTAAGGCAGTGGGAGCTATAAAGCTCTTCCAAAGAGGGGGGAGGGCAACAAAGGATTCTCTGGGCAATGACGTTGACCCTCTGGAGTGCTATCCTATCTGCCACTGTGCAATTGTTATTGTGTGGAAAACAGAAGGAGGAAAGCCTATTGTGTGTATTGGCCATCTTGAGGTATTTGTAAAAAATAATAAACATGGGATAAAACTAAATTTTAAAAATCCCACATCAAGGAGAGGCATTGGTGGAGATGTATGGCAGGAAAACAAACCAGGAAAGTGCAATTCCGTGCCCTTAATCGGCCCCATATGCTACCAATAAGGCTGCTGCCATCTGCCAATCTTATGCCCTGAGACAGGGGAGGAATTGGCAGCCACGGGCATCAAACCTTTTCCTGGCACCGTTTCCTCCGGGCTCAAAAAGTGGAGAAGGGAAGTTCAAGTGGACTCAGAGGAAGAAGAGTCCATAGAATAATTGCATTGAACTTATAATCATACACTTTTCACACACCCAGCCTAGTCTCCCTCCATTTCATCGTAGCCAGAGGGGACTCCGGGGGGCTTTGGGAGGCTCTGCTTAGACTTCTCCTCTGCCTGGGCTAAGAGAGTCACAGACACACAAACATTCCTAACCTCTGCATTGTTCCAGCTCTTGAGTTTTTTGAAGACCTTGTAGCAATGCCCATTATAGAAGGACCAATTGAAGGGACACTGGGGATCAGCTGTAGTTCCTGTGTGGGAAAAGAGGAAACCCAATGAAAAGATGGACAGGAGAAGAGGAGGAGGAGGAGGAGGAGGAGGAGGAGGAGGACATTCAGCAGAACATTCTTGACCTACTACAGTAAGTATAACCATCTTTGATGACAATCAGTTAAATCTGACTTGGGTTACAGACACGGTGACTGCATTTGCAAATTGTCCAAAGCCTGGTGAGGTTTAGCCTTGGTTAATTTCCCCGAAGCGGCAAGTCCCGTGTGAACCTCTCCACTTTCCTTGGCCTCTCATGCCCAGTTCAGGAATCAGAGGAACCTTTGTGGACTTGGGCCCCAAGGCCCCAACTGAGCCCATTTGGTCTCAAGGGTGAGGGCAGAAGGCTGGAAAGTGGGAGATCTTGCCAAGAGTCCTGGGGCAGAGAGAGAAGGTGGGGTCTAAATTGCACCAAACAAGAACCAAAGCAACTTCAGCGAGAGGATATTTGGGGTGGGGGTGGCGGGGGTGCCAAATCAGGAGGGGGTTCAGAGGCCAGAGAGTTGGTGTCTCTGGACCACAAGAGACCCTGCTCGAACTCACCACTTAAGGAGAGGGTCACGACCAGGAAGCCGAGGCTCACAAAGATGAATGGCTGCATGCTCTTCTTTCCTTCCCTGCAGAGAAGAGCAAAAAGGGGAGATGAAGAAGGGGGAGCAAGGCCTCTGGGAGAGACTCCCCAGGAAGGGGGACCCCATCACCACTTGGCCCCAAGCCGGGAGCCCCATAGTTTGTCTCACAGTGGTGCCCTCCCCATCTGGCCCCCATTTCTCCCTCCTTGGTCTCATAACGGCTTTAAAGAGCCTCGGTGGTGCAGCGGACTAAAGCTCTGTTAAGTGCTAGCACTTAGCTGCCTGCAATTAGTGCAAGTTCGAGTCTCACCAGGCTCAAGGTTGACTCAGCCTTCCATCCTTTCGAGGTAGGTAAATTGAGGACCCAGATTGTGGGGGCAATAAGCCAATTTTGTATAGAACAACACTGCTTAGGGGGAGCCGAAAGCCCTAATAAGCAGGTATGTACAAAAAAAAAGTATGCAGGCTATTGCTATAATGCATTGTAAGCCGCCCTGAATCTACGGAGAACGGCGGCATATAAATTGGACAAATAAATAAATAAATAAATAAATAAATAAATAAATAAATAAATAAAGAGTTAGAGTGAATCCTGCACTGGCATGTCATGACTGGGTGGGGGGAGTTCCTAAGAAAGGATCTCCTTTGGGTCTCTTTCTCTCCCCCACCACTGGAGTTCCCCCAATAAGATCCCTTGGTCCCTGCCTCCCAGATCTCCTGCTGGAACATAAGGATTGCCTGCAGCCCCCTGCAAGAGGTCCCTTCAGGGGGAGAGAGACAGATACAGGAGCGATCTGCTGCAGGGCCCTCACCTGTCAGTTGTGCCCACAGGGGGGAGAGCTGCACTCACCTGTCCCTTTGCCTCCTGGATTAGCAAGTCTGTACGGTGGCAATTCAAAGCTTCCTTCCTGCAAAGGAAACAGAGGCATTTATAGGCAGGGCAGGGGTAGATTTCTGTTGGGGGGGGTAGAGAAAGAGAGTTTTGGTTTAACAACCAGGATGTAGCTTGTTTGCACACAAAAAACTTTAATCTCATGGAATGTACATTCTGCCAGGTGAGATCTCACAGAGAGAAACTTGCAATTTGAGGTCATCCAGCCCAGCCCCTGCTCAGGGCAGCAATCCAAAGGAAAGCACCCCGGACACCACTCCTTGAGGGCATCCAGACAAGGGGATCCTTCCCCTCCTTCCTCTGGGCCTTGGGGCTGTCAGATTTATGAGTGAGATTTCTCTAACCTTCCTTCAGGACCTGCAGGGATGAACAGCTCCCAGCATCCTCCCCAGGGGGTTTTTCCCTGCATTCCCACAATAGGCCAAGACCTCAACCCAGGTTAAGAAAAGGGAATTGTTGCTTCGTTCACACAATCTGCTGCATGACTGGCTGGGTTTTCAAGAAACGCCAAACCACAAACCACACAACTGTTTTCACTGAGTCTCCCCTTCAAACTCCCTACAATACAGAAACATAGAAAACTGACAGCAGCAAAAGACTTGTGGACCATCGGATCTGCAGCTTAAGTTTGTGTTTGATTTTATTTCTTAAGTTTTTTCAGATGATGGACATGTCTTTATCCCAGCCATGTTTAAACTCAGTTTCTGAGGATTGGCCCATCCTCTGTGCTGGATGCTGGTTGCAACCTTCGACTGCTCTTTCTGTGAAGTCCGACTTTCTAACATGGCTTCCCAACATCCCTCCTGTCCTTTTGACTTCATGCCTCCAGGTTCTTCTTGTGTTTTGCGGAATCCAAGGACTTTCCCACGTCAGGCCTTTAATTTGGGACAGAATTAAACCCCCCTCTCTGGATTTGTACAGCAGCCACTTCCTCTGCATGACACACTAAGCCACAGAATAATTAAGTATTGTGGGTTGTGTTAAAAAGAGGTAGGGATGTTTCTCACAGCTGATCAACCCGTTGTCTGAATCTAGCAGGGGTTTTGCTGGTGTGAGAGGCTCAGCACGGTCACTTCTCAGGTTTTAAACTCCTTTCATAGGGAGCAGCTCATTTTATTGATTGATTTCTTCCATTTTTAAAATGTTCAACGCCGGTCCCTGGAGCCTCCCAAAGAGAGAGCGCCACAAAGCATCGACAGAAAGTGCCAGAAGCCAAAAGTTTCCTCCTTCCCTTTGGAAAGGAAACCAGGAAGGAGAAGGAGAAGAGAGGGGAGAAGGAAGCAAATTCTTTAAACAATGCGAGTCCAGATGGGTTGGATCATCAAAAGAAATTTGCGGGAATTGCCACATCCAATGTCTGCTCATCCCACATTGCAACATGTTTTACATAAACCCCCATTACATTTATGTGCACATATATGCACCCCCACCCACCCACCCACACCTAGTCCGAAGGCAGGATTAGAACTCCTTGCCTCCTAATGATTGAACCAAAGTCACTTAGCCAGCTTTCATGCCGAAGGTGGGACTAGAACTCACCAATTAAAACCGCTTCATTTATGTACCTGAGAGAGGAAGGGCTCCTCCCTCAAAGAGGAGAGAGGTGGGAAGCTGCTTTATATGCAGTTCAAACATATTGTGTTTGGAATCAATTCTTTCATTGGCTAATATCATTTTACGCTGCTGTGATATAACTCACGTCCTCAATAACTTTAGTATGTCGTGTGTAACATTTCATAGCATCCCATAATATTCTTTGTGGGATCTTCCTTCTTTCTTTCTTTCTTTCTTTCTTTCTTTCTTTCTTTCTTTCTTTCTTTCTTTCTTTCTTTCTTTCTTTCTTTTCTTTCTTATTTATTGGTTCGATTTATATGCCGACCTTCTCCAGAGACTCAGGGCGGCTTACAATGCGTTAAGCAATAGCCTTCATACTTTTGTATATACCTGCTTAGTAGGGCTTTCGCCCCCCCCAAGCGGTGTTCTTTTTTTATACAAAGTCAGCTTATTGCCCCCACAATCCGGGTCCTCATTTTACCTACCTCGAAAGGATGGAAGGCTGAGTCAACCTTGAGCCTGGTGAGATTTGAACTTGCAGTAATTGCAGGCAGCTGGTGCTACTTAACAGCGCTTTAGTCTGCTGCGCCACCAAGGCTCTTAATGTTTAGATCCAGGTTGTGCATTTCCCACAATCTAATGAGTTACTAAAGTTCAGGTCAATGTAGGATAAAAGGAAAATATTTGTCCTTGGCAAGTTTGAATCTGTTCTTCTCCGACTCTGCATTCCTCACGGAGAGCTTCTTGATCCCTTCAAAGACACCTTAATCTACTAGGAACATTAATCAAAGAAACTTCTAGTAGCTGAAGACATTTATTCAAGAGTCCCACCCCCCCCCCACTTCTGCTGATGCCCTCATAGTTCCCTGAGGCAGTCTCAGTTGCCTTCTGGGTGACAATAAACTCTCTTTTGAACACATCTGAGCGTTGGTCTTTTGTTGAGAATGGGCCTGGGGTGGGGCTGGGCTCCTCCAGGCACTTTCATGGAGATCTTGATCCCCTACTTTGGCTGGGGAATCCTAAGGGATCCACACAGCCCCCCGGATCCTGTTTGGGGTCATCTCTGCTTTTGTTAGCTTGCAATAATTAGGGAAGGACACAGCATCCTTTTGGGTTGCCTATCCATAATCTGTCATGTTGTACCAGAGACTCTTAGTAGCTCAAGGTTGAACTGTCCAGTCCAGCTCCTGCTTAGCGCAACAACAAAGGAAAGAAACCCAGATACATGGCTGATTACATGGCAACTTGGGCGTCCTCCTGGATGCACGGCTGTCTTTAGAAGAGCATCTGACGGCCGTGGCCAGGGGGGCTTTTTATCAGGTTCGCCTGATACGCCAGTTGCGCCCCTTTCTAGATCGGGACTCCCTACGCACGGTCACTCAGGCACTCGTCACCTCCCGCCTGGACTACTGCAACGCTCTCTACATGGGGCTCCCCCTGGGGTGCACCCGGAGGCTCCAGCTGGTCCAGAATGCGGCCGCGCAGGGGATTATGGGAGCGACGTGGCGCTCCCATGTGACACCTCTCCTGCGCAAGCTGCACTGGCTCCCGGTGGTCTTCCGGGTGCGCTTCAAGGTGTTGGTGACCACCTTTAAAGTGCTCCATGGCTTAGGGCCGGGGTATCTATGAGACCGCCTTCTGCCACCAATAGCCTCCCACCGGCCAGTACGCTCTCATAGAGAGGGGCTCCTCAGGGTGCCGTCCGCCGGACAGTGTCGGCTGGCGACCCCCAGGGGGAGAGCCTTCTCTGTGGCGGCGCCCCCCTCTGGAACAACCTCCCCCCAGAGATACGTACAATATCAGACCTCCAGATTTTTCGTCGGGCCCTGAAAACTTATTTATTTCAACTAGCCAGGCTGGCTTGACCCCACAGTTTTGGGTTAAATTTTAAATTGATTTTAAATTGGGTTTGTTTTAAATTGCGGCCAAAAATATTTAATTATTTTAAACTGTTTTTAAATTTTGTATGTTTTGTTTTTATTTTGGCTGTTCACCGCCCTGAGTCCTATTGGAGAAGGGCGGCATACAAATTGAAACAAATAAATAAATAAATTATAGCCCCCACCCATTGGGGGAATCCAGACAAGGGGAGCCCCCCCCCCTGCCACCTCCTCTACGTCTTGGGGCTGCTGTTGTCAGGTTGATTTTCTCTCTTTGTGAGTGAGATTTCTCTAACTTTCCTTCAGGACCTGCAGGGATGAACAGCTCCCAGCATCCTCCCCGGGGGGGGCTTCACTCCGTTCCCACAGTAGGCCAAGAAGTCAACCCGGGTTAAGAAGAGGGAACGGATGCTTCGTTCACACAATCTGCTGAATGAATGGCTGGGTTTTGAAGAAAAGCTGAACCACAAACCGACCAAATTTGTTTTAATGTAGATTTGTCTGCAAAATTACCTCAATCCAATCATGAAGAACGGTTGCGGGAACTGGGCATGGCTAGTCTAGAGAAAAGAAGGGGTGACATGATAGCAGTCTTCCAGTATTTGGAGGGCTGCCCCAAAGAGGAAGGGGTCAACTTATTTTCCAAAGCCCTTGAAGGCAGGACAAGATGCAATGGATGGAAACCAACCAAGGAGAGAAGCAACCTGGAATTAAGCAGAAGCTTCCTAACAGTGAGGACAATTAACCAGTGGAACAGCTTGCCACCAGAAGTTGTAGGTGCTTTCAAGAGACTGGACAGCCATCTGTCAAAAATGGTATAGTGTCTCCTGCTTGAGCAGGGGGTTGGACTAGATGACCTACAAGGTCCCTTTCTATTCTATTCTATTCTATTCTATTCTATTCTATTCTATTCTATTCTATTCTATTCTATTCTAATTCTATTCTATTCCATTCCATTTCATTCCATTCCATTTTAATTTTTTAATATCACCCTTTTAATTTTGGACTGAGTGAATTCCCCCTTCTGGATTTGTACAGCTGCAGCAAGCTGAAACCCACCATCTTGGCTTCCTCCGCATGACACACTAAGCCACAGAACAATTAAGTATTGTGGGTTGTGTTAAAAAGAGGTAGGGATATTTCAACCCGTTGTCTGAATCTAGTAGAGGTTTTGCTGGTGTGAGAGGCTCAGCACGGTCACTTCTCAGGTTTTAAACTCCTTTCACAGGAAGCAGCCTCAAAAAAAGAGAGCGCCACAAAGCAATTGACACTAAGTTCCAGAAGCCCAAAGTTGCCTTCTTCTCTTTGGAAAGGAAAACAGGAAGAAAAGGAGAAGGAACAAGGAAACAAATTTTTTAAGCCATCCGAAGCTGGATTGGTTCGGTCATTAAATGTCATTTGTCGGAAGTATTCACTCAAGGCTTTGCTCAATCCTATTGCAAAATGTTTTCTATAAACCCACAGTATATTTGTGCACACAGGTACGCACACACACAGAGGTTTACCTACCAACATAAGAACATTTTATTTCTGCTTCCCCAATTTCTCTACCCCAAAGTGATGGAACAGACCAAGACATGAACAATTTCAACTGAAGCCACTTTGGTATGTGGGACCAACTCTTCGTTCGTTCGTTTGCTTTAACCTCAACTTTTATTGATTTTATAAGTAACTCAAGATGGTGAATATGTTTAATACTGTCAAACTATTCACTAAGTCTGCACTACTATTAATCTTCTCATCCTTCCCATCACCCATCTCCTCCCACTTATGACCATATGACAGTAACTTTCTTGCTTGTATCCTTACGATTTATATTGATATTGTTTCCTGATTGCTTATTTGTACCCTATGACTATCATTAAGTGTTGTACCTTATGATTCTTGATGAACGTATCTTTTCTTTTACGTATGTACTCCGAGAGCATATGCACCAAGACAAATTCCCTGTGTGTCCAATTACACTTGGCCAATAAAGAATTCTATTCTACCTATTCTATTCTGAGCTTGTCAGCTGGAAATCTGACAGTTGGGTTCAAGACCCAAGTTATACATGATGAGATGAGTTCCCATTACTTGCTTCAGCTCCTGCCCACCAGGCAGTTTGAAAGCATGCAAATGAGAGTAGATAAATAGGTACCACTTTGGTGGGAAAATAACAGCATTTTGTGCGCCTTGGTGTAGAGTCATGCTGACCACATGACCACGGAAGCTTCTAGGGGTAACACTGGTTCCTTTTGTTAAGAAACAGAGATGAACACTGCCCCCTAGAGTTGAGTACGACTGAACAGGGGAAACCTTTCCTTCATGCTTACATCATCCTTTTTTATGTACACTGAGCGCATCTGCACCAAGACAAATTTCTTGTGTGTCCAATCACACTTGGCCAATAAAAAATACTGTATTCTATTCTATTCTATTCTATTCTATTCTATTCTATTCTATTCTATTCTATTCTATTCTATTCTATTCTAAATACACCTTCTTCTTCTTCCTCTTTTCCCCACAACAACCCTGTGAGGTAGATTGGGCTGAGTCACTGGCCCAAAGTCACCAGATCAGTTTTCATGCCTCCATGTCTTCTGGTGATCAGCTCAAAAACACCCAATCAATTTTTATGCCTAAAATGGGACTAGAACTCACCATCTCCTAGTGTTTGGCCCAAGTCACCCAGCTAATTTCACATGCTTAAGGCGGGAAACTAAAACTCCCAGTCTCCTGGTTTCTAGCCACATACTTGGTTCTCCTCATCCACCCCTAACTGAAGGGAGGAGGAGGACGAGGAGGAGAAGAACGATGGGGTCCTTGGTCCTCTCTGAGCTCGGTGGTCTTGCTTGTGCCCATTTCCTCGAGAGTCAAGTGGGGAGAGAAACCAACCAACACTCGAATAGAATAGAACAGAATTCTTTTTTGGCCAAGTGTGATTGGACACACAAGGAATTTGTCTTGGTGCATACGTTCTCAGTGTACATAAAAGAAAAGGTTCGTTCATCCAGATTCATAAGGTACAACACTTAATGATAGTCATAGGGTACAAATAATGGGCATACCGAGGCAAAATTGTTGGGGCTCCTCTATTTCTGCCTTCGCCGTCTGATCCCTCTTGGTAGTTCTGAGCACGGCTGCTGAACCCGGATATTTGCTCTGCTGTGCACCCACGGAGCCCATGGACGGACAGAGAGATGGATTTGACTAATTGATTCTGGAATCGAAGGCTACGAGTGGTGCTTGCTATTTCCGTGTCCTTTCTTAAAAATAAATAAATAAAGGAAATAAACTGTTCCCTTACCACTCCCAGCTAAGCCTTTAATAACCGTCAAGCCACAAAGACCTTCAGGCTAAATGGCAAAGTTTAAGGAGCGGACAAGAACTCAGTCATCGTTGGCCTTAAGGGGTTGTTTTCGTTTAGAATAGAATAACAGTGTTGAAATGGTCCTTAGAGGTCTTCTAGTCCAACCCCCTGCTTAAGCAGGAGACTCTAGACCATTCCAGACAAATGGATAGCCAGTCTCTTCTTAAAAACCTCCAGTGATGGAGCCCCCACAGCTTCTGGACGCAAGTCGTTTCACCATAATCGTCCTCACTGTTAGGAAGTTTCTCTTCTCCTTAGTTCTCGGTTGCTTCTCTCCTTGATTAGTTTCCATCAGTTGCTTCTCGTCCTGCCTTCTGGTGCTTTGGGGAACAGCTTGCCCCCCTCCTCTTTGGGGCAGCCCCTCAAATATCGGACGACTGCTATCATCTCACCCCTAGTTCTTCTTTTCATCAAACTAGACACCCCCAATTCCAGCAACCGTTCTTCGTACTGTATGTTTTAGCCTCCAGTCCCCTAATCATCCTGGTTGCTCTTCTCTGCACTTTTTCTACAGTCTCCACATATTTCTTAGAATAGAATAAAAAATACAGAACAGAGTTGGAAGGGACCTCAGACATCTTCAAGTGCAGGGGTCTCTAAACTTGGTCACTTGAAGACTTGTGGACTTCAGCTCCCAGAATCCCCCAGCCAGCATGCTTTGAGATGGGTGGACCAGGGGTGAAATCCAGCAGGTTCTGACAGGTTCTGGAGAGCCAGTAACGGAAATTTTGAGTAGTTTGGAGAACCAGCAAATACCACCTCTGGCTGGCCCCAGAATGGGATGGGAATGGGGATTTTGCATTATCCTTCCTCTGCCACGCCCACCAAGCCACACCACACTACGTCCACCAAGCCACGCCCACAGAATCGGCAGTAAAAACATTTGGATTTCACCACTGGGGTGGAGTTCAACTCCCAGAATTCTTCAGCCAACCAAACTTGGCCACTTTAAGACTTGTGGACTTCGACACCCAGAATCCCCCAGCCAGCCAGCCAACCACGCCATGGACCTCTGGGAGTTGAAGTCCACAAGTCTTGCCAAGTTCGGAGAGCCCTGGTCCAGTCCAACCTCCTGCTCCATTAAGGAGAGAATGTCTGAATCAAGGCTGGCTTGCAGGAGGACAGGACCACCAATGAGTTGGGGGTCTTCAGATCTCTCTCCCGCTTCAGGCCTCCACAAAGGGGCTTCTCTTTCGCCCAGGTGAGCATAAAACGGACTCAAGCCCAGGGAGCCTTCCAGAGGCAAAGAAGACTAGGCGGCTCAGTGGCTAAGACACTGAGCTTGTCCATCAGAAAGGTTGGCGGTTCGAATCCTTAGTATGGGTCTCCTGTGTGAGCAGGGGGTTGGACTAGATGACCTCCAAGGTACCTTCCAACTCTGTTACTGTTTATTTATTTATTGGTTCAATTTGTATGCCGCCCTTCTCCGGAGACGCAGGGCAGCTTACAATGTGTTAAGCAATAGCCTTCATACTTTTGTATATACCTGCTTAGTAGGGCTTTTGGCCCCCCGAAGCAGTGTTCTTTTTTTATACAAAGTCAGCTTATTGCCCCCACAATCCAGGTCCTCATTTTACCTACCTCGAAAGGATGGAAGGCTGAGTCAACCTTGAGCCTGGTGAGATTTCAACTCGCAGTAATTGCAGGCAGCTGGTGCTACTTAACAGCACTTAAGTCTGCTGTGCCACCAAGGCTCTTTCTGTTAAGAGATTTTTTCCTGGAGTGGGTG
Source organism: Pantherophis guttatus (assembly GCF_029531705.1). The sequence continues at coordinate 5,062,845 of NW_026843855.1, read as the reverse complement.
TGGATTGGGGGGGGGGAGGAAGTCAGGACTGAAGACTGGCAGGTAACCCCCTCCCCCATGATGTGTTTTCGAGGGGAGGGGACCCTTGCAGCCTGGATGAGCTCAGGATTTTCCCCGGATTTTACACAAAGAGCGGCTTCGTCCAAACCTTTGCAATCACTCCAGATGGAAAAGCTGCTCCTGGACTCTGGAGTTTCGGCCCCTCAAATTCACACGACCGTCCTTATGCCTGGCCTCGGGGGCAGATCAAGGCCCCCCACTGACCCCTTCCCAACTTGTCTCCCAGCACCCGAAAATCAGGGCAAACTCCCGTCTTCTGCATGCCTGCAAAAGAGCCCTTGAGGGTCTAGGGCAGGGGTCTAGGGCAGGGGTCTCCAACCTTGGCAAGCTTTAAGCCTGGCGGACTTCAACTCCCAGAATTGAAGTCCTCCAGGCTTAAAGTTGCCAAGGTTGGAGACCCCTGGGCTATTGGAGGGGGCTTTAGCTCTTAGCTTGAACTCAAGAGTGGAGTATCTCAGGAGGAACTTTGGAGTAAGCTGGCTGGGGAATTCTGGGAGTTGAAGTCCTCCAGACTTAAAGTTGCCAAGGTTGGAGACCCCTGATCTAGGGGCAATGCTGATCCTGAATTTGAGGAGGGGGGCTCCCCAAAGCCCTGGCTCCAAGGAGGTGGTGCCGTGTCCCCTGGGTCTGTGTGTGTGTGTGTGAGCCCCCACCGCCCCTATGCCAAAAGGGGGCGCGCTTTCTCTTCCCCATCCAAAGCGGATTCCGCGCATCGCCTGGCTTGAGCGCTGCGATTGTGCGCCCCCTGCCGGCCTCTTTGCAAGCCGCGGAAAGGAGGAGGAGGAGAAGGAGGAGCGAGGGCAGCAGACTCGGCGCGCATGCGCAGGAGGAGAAACTCTGCCCGGGCTCTCCGGCTTCTCCGAGCTGCGCGACACGGAAGTGAGTGGGGGGGGGACACGTGTCTGGAGCGAGTGGGGGAGGGGGCAGGGGCGGGGGGAGGGGCGCATCTTTGGAATCCTGGGCTGCAATAAGTCATGCGGGCCGGGGAGGATGGGAGAGGGAGTGCAAGGCTGGAATTGGGGGGGGGGGAATCCAGGGGTCTTTGTGCATGCAAACACCCGGGGGTGGGGGTGGGGGGCTTGCAAGTGAGGGGTCGCAGGATCGGGGGCAGGGAAGTGGGGCTGGGGGTCCTCCTCTCCCTCCTGGTGGCAACTTCCAGGCAGGGGTCCAAGCCGCAGGACCTCCAACCTGTGGATCCCCTTAATTGGGGGAGGGGGGCTTTGGGGCATTGGAGGGTTGCAGGGACCCCCCCTTTTTTAAATTTGATTTATATGCCGCCCTTCTCTGGAGACTCAGGGCGGCTTACAATGTGCTCAGCAATAGCCTTCATCTTTTTGTATATATATTTATACAAAGTCAGCTTATTGCCCCCACAAACTGGGTCCTCATTTCACCTACCTTAGAAAGGATGGAAGGCTGAGTCAACCTTGAGCCTTGGCGAGATTCGAACCTGCAGTAATTGCAGGCAGCTGGTCTTAATAACCAGCTTAATAACAGGGTGCCTTAGACCACTGTACTACCAAGGCCCTTCCCCCAAGATCTCCGGGGTCTGACCCCGCCAGCAGCCAAGGGATTAAGAAGCAGCTCCTGGGTTCAGCTTCAGCCCGACCCTCCCATGGAGGGCAGATTTGGGGGTCCCCCACCCCCACCCGGCTGTGGCTTGCAAGCAAAACCGAATAGCATCCCCTAAAACTAGCGGGGTTCCCCTTGAGCCCCTCCGTTGGGGCTGGTGCTCCTTTGTCCTTCCAAGGTTTTAGGACGGGCCTGCAAAGGTTTGGCACCATGTTTCTCAACCTGGGCTGCTTAAAGACGAGTGGACTTCAACTCCCAGAATTCCCCTTCAGCCCCTCCTCCCCCCCTCCCCATAGGGGGAATTCTGGGAGTTGAAGTCCACCCGGCTTCAAGCAGCCCAGGCTGAGAAAGCTTGGAGTTTCCCCCTCTATTCCATCCATCCATCCATCCATCCATCCATCCATCCATCCATCCATCAATCAATCAGAACAGAGCTGGAAGGGACCGTCTAGTCCAACCCCCTGCTGGAGCAGGAGACCCTGGACCATTCAATACAAGTGGCTGTCCGCCCTCTTCTTAAAAACCTCCAGTGATGGAACACCCACAACATCTGGTGGCAAGGAGTTCCGCTGGTTAACTGTCTTCACTGTTAGGAAGTTTCTCCTTCATTCCAGCTTGCAATTGTGAAGGGAAAAGCAGCGTTTTCGTGATAGGCAAATGCAAACTGAATTCCTGCATTTTGTCTTTCCAGCTCTTCGGGGGATGTTTCAGTGCTGGGCTAGGCTGCAGCCTTGGCGGCTGGGAGGCTACTCCACCCTCTGGGGGAGGAGCCTGGCTGGCAGTCCCCGCCCACCGTCCCGCTATCTAAGTCCCCTTGCTGCTTCTGGCCGCCACCCAGCCTGGCGGTCTTCTCCGTTCTGGAGGGTGGACGACTTCCGCCTCTCGGTTCCCGCCGGCCAGCCTGCTTTGACCCTCTGGAGACCCTCCTCCCAAGGCTCCTCTGAGCCCCCCCGACCGGAGCCCCAATATCCTCTGAGGACCCGCCTGCTGGTGGTCTCCATCGTGACTCTTCAGCTGGTGCTGGCGTGGCTGTATTTCCGGTCGGAGAAGGAGAAACTGGACAAGCAGAAACGCATCGAGGAGTTGAGGAAAGTGGCGATCGGGCAAGGCAATTTCCAGCTGGTGGACCACACGGGGCGTCCTTGCTCCAAGGAGGACCTCAAAGGCAGCTGGATCCTTCTCTACTTCGGCTTTACTCACTGCCCAGATATCTGTCCGGAAGAGCTGGAGAAGATGAGTCGAGTGGTGAACATGTTGGACGCCGACCCCAAACTGCCCCGTCTCCAGCCCGTCTTCATCACCGTGGACCCCGAGCGGGATACGGTGGAGGCCGTGGCCAAGTACGTGAAGGAGTTCCATCCACGGCTGCGGGGGCTGACCGGCACACCGGAACAGGTGCAGAAGGCCGGCCGGTCTTACCGCGTCTACTATAGCACCGGCCCCAAAGACGAGGACAATGATTATCTGGTAGACCACACGGTCATTCTGTACCTCCTCAGCCCGGACGGGCTGTTCTTGGACTACTACAACCGGTACAAGACGGACGTGAAGATTGCGGAGAGCATCCGGGGACACATGGCCACTTACAAGACTCTCCTCGCCTGAGCCGGAGGGGGGGGGGGAAGCGAACTGGGGGATGGGAGGGGTTTAGTTTGGGGCGCTCTCGGCCCATTGCGAGAAGACAGGCCGTAGGTTGTGTGTGTGTTTTGGCAGACCTGCGTGCCGTTTTGGAGCGGCGGGTTCCTCAGGGATTGTCGCGGTAACAATAATCACACTCTGAAATGGTGTCTCGTATCGTCTGCATATTATCAACCGGCGTTTCCCTTTTCTTAAAATTGGCATCCAGGCGGTGTTTGTATAATTACAACCGCCCTTGACCCCAACGTTTCCATGACTAAGTGAGACACTTGTTCAGCGAGTTTCGTCCCGTTTTACGATCTTTCTTGTCTTGTCATTGTTAAGTGAATCACTGCAGTTCTTATAGTCACAGGGTTGTGAAGTGGATCCAGCTTCCCACCCCCCACTCCTCCGTTGACTTCGCTCATTAGGAAACTCGCAAAACGGGATTGCATGACATCCTCCCCCCCCCCCCCGGATACTGCAGCCGTCATAAAGACAAGTCGGTTGTGACCGGGGAAATACTGCAACGGTCGTAAGTGTGAGAAATGGTCATAAATAACTTTTTTCAGGGGTGGTGTAACTGAACGGTCGCTAAACAAACTGTCGTAAGTACAGGCAGTCTTTGAATTCCGACCAACTGAAGAAGGGGACTTGGGACCTGGATTGGGGTGGTCACAGGCCTGAATTTTGGACACGTGGCAACATGGCTATCCCGTGTTTTATGAGGAGGATGCTGAAAACTTTGGCCAAACTGTTCCCATAGGGAAGCATTGGGTTCGCTTGAGGACTGCTGCACAATAGGTCATAAAACCAGGGAGGTCGTGTGACCGACCCGTTTTACGACCTCAGACCACAGTCGTATGTCGAAGAGCACCTGAACGCTCATTTCCCCTTTCTGTACAATCGTATCTGAAGCTGCCTGCAGTTTAGGTTCACACAACATCCCTTCTTTTTCACTCCCTTTCTTACTTTTCCATGGTTGTTTTTTTTTCCCTTTGCATTTTATACTTCGATAAACTAATGAAAAGTTAAATCACAAAAAGAAAAGAAAAGGGGGAGAAAAGATGCGCATTCTAGCTAGGGAATTCTGGGAGTTGAAGTCCAGACAACTTTTAAAAAGTTGAGTAACTTAAAACCATGGAACCGTTTATCCAACATGACGTCCCAAACATGCCTGAGTTTTGTTTTCAGCAGCCACCACCCCCTCCCCCCCCAAGTAGCCAAGCGAAAGGGCTTCCTGGCCAAGGAACGTGGGAATTGTAGTCCAGGCTCCTGGAAGGGCAGCTGGCGGCGAAGGACTGACTCTTAAGAGTGGCAAAGCAGGGATGGGGCAGGAGGTACACAGGACATGTTGCGAAGGGCAGATGTTTCCCCCCACTCCACCCCTTTGGCTCTGAGGGTCCCTGGGGGGGGGGGGGGGCTGGCTGAAGAATTCTGGGAGTTGAAGTCTACAAAAACTTGCTGAGTTTGGAAACCTGCAGTAGAGCAGGGGTCTCCAACCTTAGCAACTTTAAGACCTGTGGACTTCAACTCCCAGAATTCTGGGAGTTGAAGTCCACAGGTCTTAAAGTTGCTAAGGTTGGAGACCCCTGCTCTAAGAGGATGATTAAAAGGTTTGGGGTCAAAAAGGAACACAAATTGCGTCTCTACAAGGCACCTTTTATTAGGGGAAAGGGCCCGTTGCTGAAACACTTGGAGGGGATGGGGAGTATGTAAGGGCAGGATAAAGCTATACAAATTTCATACATTTACATACAAGCAAATATATACATATATATGGACATATGTACACAAATAGGAGGCACAGCGCAGAGGAGGCGAGAGGGGCGTCACTGCTTGCTGAGCGAGGGAGCCGTGTACGTGTGAAAGCGCTGATGGGCCCTTTCCTGGCTCAGGAGGCGCAGCGCCATGGTGTCGACGGCCTCTTCCAGGCCTGGCCCCTGGGAGACTTCCACGGTGTAGTCGTTGGCCTGGAGGAACACAGAAGAACGTTTCGGGGATGAAAGGGTCCAGCGTGTGGGGTCCTTGGTGCTCTCTGAGGTTGGTTGTTTTCTTGCAGACGTTTCATGACCCAAGTAGGTTACATCATCAGTGCTTACAAGCCTTCTAGTCTTTTAGCCCTGATGATATTCCCTAGTTGGGTCACGAAACGTCTGCAAAAAAACGACCAAGGTCAGAGAGCACCAAGGACCCCAGTTCTCCTCCTTCTCTTCCCCCTCCTCCCTATTTCTTCTCCTCCACTCCTCAAACCCCACTCCTTTCTACCACTGATGATGTTACCTAGTTGGGTCATAAGACGTCTGCAAGAAAGCCAAGTTCAGAGAGCACCAACGACCCCACAGTTGAGCCCAGAGCTAGAAATATTCACTTCTGTTGGTAGGATCCGATTTTCTAAAGGAAATTCTAGTATCCCAGAATTGGAACCTTTAGAAATCAACTAAGCTCACCCCCTGCTCAGCGAGGATCTCCTGAAGTAGTGTTAACTTCGCTTTGGACAGTCAGAGACGGACTTTTAAGTCCCACAATTCCCCAGGCAGCCAGCAGCCCAGACTGAAAAATGCGGCCCCTATAGCAGGGGTCTCCAAGCCTGGCAACTTTTAAGACTTGTGGACTTCAACTCTCAGGATTCTGGGAGTTGAGGTCCACAAGTCTTAAAGTTGACAAGTTTGAGACCCCTGGTTTATCCTATGGAATTCTGGGAGTTGGTCCACAAGTCTTAAAGTTGCCAGATTCTGAGACCCCTGCCCAAAAACAACAGCACCTGTGCACACAATCTTCCCACGGAGGATAGCCCTCCCCTCTGTGGGGCAACGTGTCCCACTGGCTGCCGGCTTGCCCCAGGCATGGAAGTTCCTCGCCGTTTCGTCCCGCTGGTCCTGATCTTTCCTCGTGGGGCAGCGGCCTGGCCCAGCCTTCCTCCCAGCCCCCTCCCCCCAGGTTGCAGACATCCTCACCAGTTGCAGGGAGGCCAACATGGCCCGGCAGACCTCGAAGGCCGGCTGCCCTGCCAGCAGGCTGGCAAACGAATGCCACTCGCCCACGCGGCTGAACCGGGACACCAGCTGGTCTCCGTAGCTGTGGATGTCGAAGGCGGCGCGGGCTTCCTGTGCAAGGAGGAAGAGAGCTGGATGCTGAAGGCCGCGTAGCCCTAACACTTCAGACTGATATTCCGCTTCACAAGTGCTTTCCAGCCCTCTCTAAGCAGTTTACAGAAACAGTTTCTTGCCCCCCAACAATCTGGGTCTTCATTTGACCCACCTTAGAAGGATGGAAGGCTGAGTCAACCCTGAATTGGTCAGGATCAAACTGCTGGCAGTCAGAAGAATTCGCCTGCAATACTGCATCCTAACCACTGCCAGGGCTCTTCCTTCCTTCCCAATCACCTTCCTTCCTTTCTCGCTCTTTTTTCCTTCCTTCCTTCCTTCTCAATCATCTTCCTTACTCACTTTTTTCCTTCCTTCCTCACTCTTCCTTCTTCTCAAACATACTTCCTTCTCAGCCATCTTCCTTCCTTCCTTCTTTTTTCCTTCCTTCCCAATCACCTTCCTTCTTTCTCAATATTCTTCCTTCCTTTTTCCTTCCTTCCCAATCACCTTCCTTCTTTCTCAATATTCTTCCTTCCTTTTTTCTTAAATCATCTTTCTTCCTTCTCAATCACCTTCCTTCCTTCCTCTTTTTTCCTTCTCTCTTTTCCTCCCTCCTTAGCAATATGACTTAAGACTTTTATACCACTTCATGGTGCTTTACATCATTCTAACCACGGCACCACCAGGGCTCCCCATCCCGTGTCCTGGGTGCCTTCCCTGCCTCTGACCTCACCTGTTCCTCCAGCTGCGGGACCATCATCTCCTCCCAGTCGCGGACCCGCTGGGACAGCACCGTCTCCCGGGCGTACTTCTGGGAGTGGGCCATGAAGAGCTCCTGAAACCAGTGGGGAGAAAGAGAGGGTCTCTCATGGGGAAGGGAAGGAACCAGCCTGGTCTTTGGAAAAGGAACTTTGGGGGGTGGGCAGCTGTCCCTCGGGAGAATGATGTTCCACAAAGAAGCCCCCCCCCCCAGGTGGTGGTTACATTAATTGCCTAAGTTGCTCTTCCTCCGCAGGGGGTCAGGACACGTACCACGTTCCTGCTGACCAGCTCCTCGTAGCTCAGGGAAGAGGGGATTTCCCCAGGATCTGAAAGCAAATGGAGAAATTGAGGGGGGGGCTCCCAGTGTCCCACGAGGAATCTCTGCGCCTCTTATTTCTTTTCCCAGCCCAGAAGATGATTGAATGAAAGGATGGATGAATAGTTGAATGGATGGATGGTTGGGTGGGTGGGTGGATGGATGCATGGATGATTGGAAGGAAGGATGGATGGATTGTTGAATGGTTGAATGGATGGGTGGGTGGATGGATGGATGATTGGAAGGATAGATGGTTGGATGGATTGTTGAATGGATGGTTGGATGATTGAATGAAAGGATGGGTAATTGAATAGAAAGACAGATGGATAGTTGAATGGATGGATGTATCATTGAATGAAAGGATGGATGGATAGTTGGATGGATAGATAGATGGTTGAATGGATGAGTGGGTGGATGGATGCATGGATGATTAGAAAGATGGATGGATGGATGGTTAAATGGATGGTTGGATGAATAGTTGAATAGAAAGATGGATGGATGGATGGATGGATGGATGGTTGGTTGGTTGGTTGGATGGATGAGTAGATGGATGCCCTGGGTACAGAAAGAGGCCAGTTCGCCCAGCCATTACCTGCCACGCCGTCTGGCATCCCTTCGGAGGCTTCCAACGGGGGGATCTCCTCATCCGCCACAAAGTCCTCTGTGAAAGGAGAAGACATTCCAGCAAAACTTCAACTTATAATCATTCGTTTAGCGACTGATCAACATTACACTGAATGAACTAAAAAAGGGGACTTACGACCATTCCTCACGCTTACGTCCCTAGTCGACATCAAAATTCGGGTGTTTGGCAACCGGCAAGGATTTACAACAGTTGCAGCTTCTCGGGGGTCACATGATCACCATTTGTGATGCAATGGGAGAAGCCCGATTTGCTTAATGACCACATGATTCACTTAACAATGGCAGTGATTTGCTTAACCACCATGGCTGTGGCTTTAACCCTCTTGCTAAGGAGGCCTTTGATGAAGCTGGAACGCAGAGGCCCCCCTGTTAAATATTTTATTTATTTTATTTTTTATTTATTTAATTTGATTTATATGCCGCCCTTCTCTGGAGACTCAGGGCGGCTTACAGTGCGTTAAGCAATAAGCAATAGCAAATAGAGGTGGTCCTCGACTTACGGCCATCCTGGAGACGCCAGCATTTGGGTGCTGCAGTTGTATGTTGAGGCACCACGTGACCGAACTCGATTTTACAACCGTTGTAAAGCGAGTCACTGCAATCGTTAAGCAAATCACACGGTCTTTTCTCGCCACAAACTCACACAAAAAAGTCACAAATTGTTGTGCTTTTTATAACTTTTTTTTAAAGATTTTTTTTTTTTTAAAAAAAGATAGTTTTTTTAGTTATTTTAACCTCGTGGATTTTATGGTTATTTCAGCTTTTAAAATGACCTGTTTGCATTTTGCCCTGATCTGTGACTATAAGATAAAGGCTTGATAGTCGTGATGGTGCCCTTAGTCCTCAACTTACAATCATAAATTGAGCCCAACGTTTCCGTTGCTAAGCAAAGCATTTGCTAAGTGAGTTTTGCCCCATTTTATGACCTTTCATGCCACTGTTGTTAAGTGAATCACTGCAGTTGTTAAGTGAGTAACACGACTGTTAAGGGAATCTGGCATCGTCCATTGATTTGGCTCGCCGGAAGGTCACAAAAAGAGGATCACGTGACCCTGGAGACACTGCAATTGTCGTAAATATGAGTCAGTTGCCAAACATCTGAATTTAATCACGTGGCCAAAGGGAGGCTGCAAAAGGCCGTAAGGTGGAAAAACGGTCATAAGTGACTTTTTTCCAGTGATGTCACCAGTGTGAACGGTCCCTAAATTAATTGTTGTAAGTTGAGGACTATCTGTATAGTCAGGCTGCTTGTCAAGCACCCCAAAATGCAAGGGAGGTGGGGTCGACGTAAGTTTAAGGTGGGCTCCAAGTAGCTTTTTGAAAGCCCATTGTAACTCCAAACGGTCACTAAAGCAACTGGGCACAAGTTGAGGACCAGCTATATAAACCAGATTCTATATCATCATCAACTCCTTTTAACGACCCCATAATCCCTTGCGGGGTGGAGCCTGGGCAACTGACTGGAGCTAGCAGAGTGTTTACTGGCCGGATGCCCTTCCTGTCGCCAATGCGGAGTTTTGTTCAGCAGATATATTCTCAATGCACAAATCCTGCTCCAACCGTCACAATCCAGATGGAGCTGAATTGAGGAGAACCAAGTCCTAACTTGAGAAGGGATCTCTTGCAGCAGGTTGAGAGATCGCAGCTCACAAGGGTGGGGGGGGTCTCCACACCCTCCCCCCAGACAGGAGAGAGGGCCGTCCCCTGGCCCAGCTACCAGGCAGTGTGGAAGACGTACCTGGCCCATCGTCGGCAGCAGCCGCAGCATCGAAGTTCTCCTCCTCCCGGTCCATCTCCAGAGCGCCAAGCTCTCCGAACTGCAACCCCAGATGCGGACGCTGGTTCAAGGGGGGAAAAAGCTGTATTTAAAAACATGCTTTAGCGTCACATCACAGAAGGAATCAATAAAAGATTTGTAGCTCAGGGTTGAACTGGTCCTTGCTGCTCTCTGAGCTTGGTAGTTTTCTTGCAGATGTTTCATGACTAGGTCATGTCATTAGTACTAGAAAGGCAATGAGATTTGCAAGAGAGGAGGAAGAGGAAGAGAAGGGAGGAGGAGGAGAAGGAGAAGGAGGAGAAGGAGAAGGAGAAGGAGAAGGAGAAGAAGAAGAAGAAGAAGAAGAAGAAGAAGAAGAAGAAGAAGAAGAAGAAGAAGAAGAAGAAGAAGAAGAAGAAGAAGAAGAAGAAGAAGAAGAAGGGCCTTGGTAGTACAGTGGTCTAAAGCACCCTGTTATTAAGACCAGCTGCCTGCAATTACTGCAGGGTTTGAATCTCGCCAAGGCTCAAGGTTGACTCAGCCTTCCATCCTTTCTAAGGTAGGTAAATTGAGGACCCAGTTTGTGGGGGCAATAAGCTGACTTTGTATATACAAAAGGATGAAGGCTATTGCTTAGCGCATTGTAAGCCGCCCTGAGTCTCCGGAGAAGGGCGGCATATAAATCAAAAAATTTTTTTAAAAAAAAAGTAGTAGTAGTAGAAGTGGTAGTGGTTCTTGGTGGTCTCTGAGCTTGATTGTTCTCTTGTAGATGTTTCATGACTCAACTAGGGAACATCATCCACTTGGAAAGGCCCCTACTGCTGGAAGAAGGCCCAAGGATGTAAGCCAGAGAGGCTGCAGGAAGGAAGGAAGCTCCTCCTTCTCCAAGAGGTTCCTCTCAGTTGCGTTGCCCCCCCCCCCACTCCTTTCCTCTGGGCCAGTCCAGAATGCCAGCCCTTGTTCCCATGAGCCGCTCTGCCTCCCCACTCACCATCCTCTTCTGCAGCTTCCTCTGGGCCGCCAGGCGCTCCTTCACGTTCCTCCAATACAGGACCTCCAGGTCTGCTCAGAAATGAAAAGATTTATTTAATTTTCTACACCGCCCATCATGCCAAAATGGCTCCGTGTAGTTTATAACATCCTAATGAAACCCTGTTAAACGCACGGCTCCAAGCATAGGTTAAAAAAAGAATTCAGAACATGTTAAAACCGACGAGTAAAAATTAAAAACCGAGTTAAAATATTCAAAGATTGGTCTACTGGTTAAAGCATCCAGGTTAGAAAGCAGGAGATGGTGAATTCTAGTCCCACCTCCAGCCCAAAAGCTAGTTGGTTGACTTTGGTTCAATTACCAGGAGACTGGGAGTTCTAGTCCTGCCTTAGCTGTGAATGGCGGCTGAGTGACTTTGGATCAATCACCAGGAGACGGTGAGTTCTAGTCCCACCTTAGACCTGACAGCTAGTTGGTTGACTTCAGACCAATCACCAGGAGACGGTGAGTTCTAGTCCCGCCTTAGACCTGACAGCTAGTTGGTTGACTTTGGACTAATCACCAGGGGACTGTGAGTTCTAGTCCCGTTTTAGCCATGAATGGCGGCTGAGTGACTTTGGATCAATCACCAGGAGACGGTGAGTTCTAGTCCTGCCTTAGACCTGACAGCTAGTTGGTTGACTTTGGACCAATCACCAGGAGACCATGAGTTCTAGTCCCGCCTTAGGCATGAAAACCAATTGAGTGACTTTGGGGCCGATCCCCGTTTCTCTCAATCCAGCCCACCTCACAGGATTGTTGTTTGTGGGGCAAATAGGAAGGTGTGCTGGATATGTTTGCCACCTTGATCTATTTATAAAAACAATAATGGTGGGATGCAAATAAATAACTAAAAAGTGAAAAGAGGTTAACCCGGCAGCAGGAATGTCCTCAAGCCACCAGTGACCCCAGCATTGGGGGGGAGGGGGGGCCCTAAAAACCAGGCCTCTCCTGGCCCCCCAGCTCCCTCTGCCTGCCTGTCCCCCGCCCACCCCCTCTGTCAGTGCCTCTGCTTCTGGGCAAGCCCTGCAGGGACCAGGAGCCACCTCCCTGCTGCTACCCCAGCCCCACACAGGGCCAGCCGGGGATCCTCTTTCCCCCACAAGACTCACCAGCGAACGTGGAGCCTTTCCAGCGGCTTCTCTGGCTGCCAGCCTGGTCGGGCTCTGGAAAGCAAGCAAGTCTCTGAGCTGGGGGAGTATGGGGGGGGGGTGTACAAGAGGTTTTTTTGGGGGGGTGGGGGTCACAGCAGCCCTTCGGCCTCCTCCCTCCCTCCCGCCCCATGGCACAGGAAGGCCGTCCGGGCTCCCGAGGTGAGAAGCAGAAGGGAGGCAAAAGGGGAGGGAAGGCTTCAAGTGGCCAGAAGGCGGCCGTGTCTCTGTTTGTCTAGTTTATCACAAAAGGTAAAACACAAAACAGGAAACCAAGCCATACATCGGCGCTAAACAAGAAACAAACAAAGAAAAAAAGGAGGGGGGAGAGAGAGAGAGAGAGAGAAGAGAAAAAGGCGATCCAAGTAACAAATAAATTTAACATTTAAGTTAAAATTTAACGTGGAACAGGTTTTATACGTGGTTGGAAAACAGAAATCAAATTAAGAAATAAGAATATAAAGTGAAATTAGGTATTAACATACTGGATATAAATGTAAATAATGATCCTGCTAACAAAACAGTTAATTAAGAGTATTTAAAAATAAATTAGACATATAAGAGAGAAAGGTCCAATGCATATCAAAAGGCTTTATAATGTTTTGCTAGAAAGAGATTCAGAAACCGAATTAGTCAAAGACTGTATGATTAAGTGGGCACAAAATTTGAAGAACCAGTGATGTTGGAAACATGGGAAAAAATTTGGGTTCAGAATGTTAAAATTTACACAGTCGCAGAACTGAGGAAAATTTCTATAAAATGTTTTATAGATGGCATTTAGATCCTAAAAAGTTGTCATGTATGTACCCTAATGTTCAGCCAAAATGTTGGAGATGTGAATGTTTGGATGCTACGTATTATCATGTTTGGTGGACCTGTAGGAAAGTTAAGGCTTTTTGGATAAAAATTTGGTGGTCATGCAGAATGTTTGAAGAAAAAAATTCAATTTTCTCCACAACTGTTTTTATTGGGCATAGTTAAGGGTTTTACATTGGGTGAAAACAAAATGATATTGTATATGATAACAGCAGCAAGATTGTTGATAGGTAAATACTGGAAGAATGAAGCTTTGCCCACTATTGAGGAATGGACTTTGAAGATGGTCAGTTTTGCAGAGATGGCGAAGATTTCAGCATATTTAAAAGATGTTCACAAGAGACTTATGAATGGGAATGGAAAAGGTGGATAGAATATGTTCAGAACAAATATCAAACTAGAAAGTATCAAATAGCTTTTACTTGAAAATAATGTACTGGAAATTTTTTAAAGTAATGAGATAAAGAGAAAAATTATACAGGGAGGGAGGGGTTCAAGTTTATATATAAGTGTTATATTAGGGTTCTTCATGATTATGAGTATTTATAGGGAATGGGGGGAGGGGAGGGTTAGGGAGGTTAGGGAGGTTGGGAAGTTTGGGGGGAGGTGGGGGGGAAAAAGGGGTGAAAATGTAATTGTAAAACTTTTGCAATAAAAAAAAAGAGTATTTAAAAATAAAGAGAAGGAGCAGGAGGATAGAAGCTAAGAGTAAAGACAAAAGTCGATGCAGAAAGTTGTAAAATTGTATATATCTGTTGTTAGCATTGTATTTTAACGTCTGGTGTGTGAGTGTTTTTCTTTTTGTCTCTTGACTTCTTTTGCTATTGTATGTTTGGTTTTAAAATGTAAAATACTCAATAAATTATTTTTTTAAAAAAAAAAAAAGACAGAGGTCTTCAAACTTGGCCGCTTTTAAGACTTGTGGACTTTAACTCCCAGAGTTATGCTGGCTGGAGAATTCTGGGAGTTGAAGTCCACAAGTCTTAAAGCAGCCAAGTTTGAAGACCTCTGGTTTAACCTATAGAATCCCTCAAGGCTGGAAGCTGAAAAAAAAGGAAAAAACAATTCTTCTCCTCTTTTACATACATACATCTACACACACACACACACACACACACACACACACACACACAAAAAGGAAAAAAGAAAAGTCAATAGGTTAAGCTAAACCAGGGGTCAACAACCTGTTGCTCTGGAGCTGCACGTGGCTCTTTTACCCCTCTGCTGCGGCTCCGTCACTCAAAATAAGCATCACAGCCGCCAATATGTGACACCCACCGGCACACAATTTATTGAGCTTTTCAACCCCCGGTAAGCCAACCACGGATAAACCCAAGAAAATAAAAGTTTCAGAAGAAAACAGAACGTTTAATTCAACTATGTATGCTAGTTTCGTGGCCGCTCTAAGAAACAGTCAGGCACGGGAAGGGTTTTGTGGCTCCCGGTGTTTTCTTTTCTGTGGGAAAACGGGTCCTAATGGCTCTTTGAGTGCTTCAGGTTGCAGAGCCCTGAGCTAAACAGTCAATAGGTTAAGCTAAACATTACACTAATCTTCAAATCCCTGTTAACCATTTTTTTACAGCTAGTCCTCAACTTACGACTGGTTAACGGCCACTCAAAGGTGTGACCCACCTGCAAAGGGGAAGGGGGAGGTTACACCCCAGTTCTGATGGTCAATCTCTACCTGGGCTCAGGTGACCGCACTTCAAATGCTCAGCAACACAACCCCGTTTGCAGCAGTTTGTAAGTCCTGCAATCACCTACCCCGTGGCTTGTGACGGTTGGAGCTGAAAACCGGATATTTTTTCCAAAACCTCCACTATTTTTTTTTTTTTAAAGGATAGACAGGGCAAGGGCAGGGCTGCCACCGAGCCCTCCCCCCCCCCGAACTGGAGGATGACATCAGCCCAAGCCGAGGACACTCACCGGAGGACGAAAACCACGACACAAAATCTTCCAGCTTGGAGGACGGACGTCTCTTGCGTTTGGCACCGGACAAATCTTCCAGGCCGCGGGGCACGGTGAAGGGTCTCCCTGAAGAGGGAAAAGAGTGGGTGGGACCACCTGCTTCTCCATCCAGGCCCGGGCAGGTTAGCCCACCTCTCTTAAGGGCAGCGGCTGCAGGAAGGATCCCTCCCAAGGTCAAGGAGTCTGGCCGCCCGCCTGGTTCCATCAGCTCAAGTTCTCCAGGAGATGGTGAGAAATGCTCGGGCAGGTCTGGAAGCCCCCTCCCGTTCCCTTAGAACCCAACCTGCCCCGATGCCTTGGACTACAGCTCCCATAACTTTCACCTGGCAGGGGAGCTGTGGTCCACACCGGGTGTTGTCCACAGAATGTGGTCAAACGGTCAAGATGGAGCCAACATGACTCGACTTTCTGACCTCTCCCCGTGGACAACCCTGGTCTGTCCCTCCCAGAGACGCTTCTAGGGCTGAAGGTGCTGGGTTCAAATCCCCCCCTCCATGCCCTGATGGGCCCGGGGGATCCGCACCTTTCTTCAAGGGTTTGTCTTCCGAGGAGCTGAAGGGGTCGAGGCCGCGCCAGGGGTCCCCCGTGTCCTGGAAGAGAAGGAGAAGCAGCTGGTGGGCCTCGCGTTCAGAGACTGAGTGTCCCCTGGGGCTTCAGAACTGGGCCTCAGCACCACAAAAGGAGCCCCACCCAGCTAGTCTAATGAAGAGAAGGACCAGGGGTGACATGATAGCAGCCTTCCAGTATTTGAGGGGCTGCCCCAAAGAAGAGGGGGTCAAAGCTCCAGAGGCTCCAGGACAAGAAATAACAGATGGAAACTCATCAAGGAGAGAAGTAACCTAATAACAGTGGAAAAATGAAGAGATCCCTACAAATGAAAGGGAAATTAAAATATATATATTAGAATGCGCAGAGATGGATAGATTAACACTCAAAATAAAGGAGAAGGAAGAAACAGAATATTTTTTTTTAAAATGGGATTTGTTTTACCAACGGTTAGGTAATAGAAACAGAAGTTAGAAACTCAAAAGTTTAAGAGAATGATTAACTATACAATAAAGGTTTATTAGTATGGCTAAGCAAGTATTATCATGATGTGATTATTATCAATGCTATGAATATTAGTGTTATTACTATTGCTATTTTTCAAAATTAATTGTACCCAGACAACACACTGTTCATGAAATATTGAGTTTTTATGTAAAGAAAAAAATATAAACTATCTATCATCTCTATCTATCTATCTTTATCTATCATATCTATCTTCTATCATCTGTATCATCTATCTCTATCTAATCTATCATATCTATCTTCTATCATCTCTCTCTATATATTTATCTATCTATATCTATCATATCTATTTCTATCATCTATCTATATTTCTCTCTATATATTTCTCTCTCTCTCTCTATCATATCTATCGGTATCTATCTATCTATCTCCTCTATCTATATTTATCATATCTATCATCTCTATCTATCTATCTATCTATCTATCTACCGGTATCTACCTACCTACCTACCTACCTATCTCCTCTATTTATATCTATCTTCTATCTATCATCTGTATCTATCCTCTCTATATTTATCTCTCTATATTTATCTATATCTATCATCTATCTATCTATCTATCTATCTATCTATCTATCTATCTATCTATCTATCTATCTATCTGAGAGAAGCAACCTGGAACTAAGGAGAAACTTCCTAACAGTGAGGACAATAAACCAGTGGAACGTCTTGCCACTAGAAGTTGTGGGTGCTTCATCATGGTTTATAGGGTCTCCTGCTGAGCAGGGGGCTGGACTAGAAGACCTCGGAGGTCCCTTCCAGCTCTATTCTGATTCAGATCAGGCAGAGACGTGGCTCAGCCTGGCACATCCTCACATCTGGAAGCTTCTCTAGGGCAGAGGGGAACAGCTAAACTTCAGGGCTTACAGCCACTGAGAGACCTTTTGTTACAAGCTACCAGGCTAAGAGAGGTTCGTTTAGTGACCGTTCAGAGTTACAACAGCACTGAAAAAGTGACTTATGGCCGTTTTTCACACTTGCAACTGTTATATCTCCAGGGTCACGTGATCCAAATTCAACATTGGCAGCGTCCTGGGGTGTGTGTGTGTGTGTCACACAATCCCTGCTTTGGCGAACTTGTCTGACAAGAGAAGTCCGTGGGGGAAGCTAGATCCCCATGCGTTTCACTTAATGACCGTAGCCATCCTTTTCATCACCGTGGCAAGAAAGTATCTTCGCTTAGCAACAGACATTTGGGGCTCCGTTGCGGTCACAAGGTCGAGGACTGCTTGGGTCGAAAGGCTCCTGGGAGCACCACTGGCAAAACATGGGGTGATGTACGGGGCTGCTCCTTACCTTGAGGTGGGGATTGGCATCCAGGGCAGGGAGTCTCTCCCGCAATGCGTACCCTTTGCTCTGGGGGGCGCTCTAGGAGACAGAGAAAGGGGGAGGGGTGTCTCATCTCCGGATTGTACCAAAAGCGCCCTCTGCCGTCCCACCCTAGGCTGCCCTCCTGCCTCCGAGTACCGTCTGATGCGCGACGTCTTCCTCTGCTCCGGCGCAGGGGACCTCTTGACCCTCTTCTGGGATGTCTGGCAGAAAGTCCTCACCACCATCTTCATGGTCATCAGTGGGGTTCACTGCTCCAGGGGGGGGGGGGGGGGGAGGGGGTGTTCCCGGGGGAGGAAAGAGAACGAGAATGAAGAGTTTAGCCCCGCAGAGCTCAGGGCAATGGTGGGACTCAGCCAGTTCGCACTTATTCGGGAGAATTGGTTAACTTTCTAAGCAGTTTGGAGAACTGGTTGTTGGAAGAAATCTTATTTTGTCTTTTTCACTTTACAGGGCTAATCCTGTAAGGAATTACAACATTCTGGTGTTGTTTCTAGCCTAATCTTTATTGCCCTGCTTACAGAAACTGCCTCTCTGCTAACCCTTATTACATTGTAACAGCTAAGGCGAAGCGCCCATTCAACCTGAGTGACGTTGAGTTGGGCATGCCCACACCGTCACATGACCACACCTACCCAGATGGTCATTAGGGCAGAGAACCAGTTGTTAAATTATTTGAATCCCACCACTGGCTCAGGGTGGCTAACTGCGACTGCAGTAGGCGGAAGGAATGGCCTTGGGGGACAGGAGGAAGATGCAGGACCAAGACAATAAAAGAAACCACTGGGGCAGGGCTGTCATTTTGAGAATGCCTCTCAGGCCAGACCCTCCTAGGAGGGAGTGGGGTCTCCTGCCTGTTTAGATGCACTGAGGATGTTCCCTAGTTGGGTCACGAAACGTCTGCAAGAAAACCACCAAGCTCAGAGAGCACCGAGGACCCCAGTTCTCCTTCTCCTCCTTCCTCTGCTTCTTTCCCCTTCTTCTCCTCCACTCCTCAAACCCCACTCCCTTCTAGCACTGATGTTGTTACCTAGTCAGGTCATGAAATGTTTGCAAGAAAACCACCAAGCACCAAGGACCCGATAGTCCATTTCCTCCTCCTCCTCCTTTCTACAAACCCTCCTCCCTTCCAAAACTGATGAAGTTACCTAGTTTGGGTCATGAAACGTCTACAAGGAAACCATCAAGCTCAGAGAGCACCAAGAACACCATAATCATTGTCTTTCTCCTCCTGCCTCTCCTCTTCTTTCATTCCACAACCCCCCCTCCCTTCTAGCACTGATGATGGTACCTAGTAGGGTAATGAAATGACTGAAAGGAAACCACCAAGCTCGGAGAGCTTCAAGGAGCCCACAGTTTCCAACCTGAGCTACAAATATTCCCAAAGATTCCCTGTCCAGTGTATCAGCCTATAGAGCCCCTAGCTGGCTCTAAATTCTCTCTCTCCCCCCCCCCCATGTTTTATTTATATAACATTCAATTTTCATCAAACTGTGGGTTCTGGGTAGTTATGTTTAAATAGTCATATTATACATCTTTGTTGTGATAATTCATCTCCATCATATTAATAATATTAATAACATTAATACTTAGCACTTAACATCATCTTCTTTAACTCCTCTCCACTTTACCATTTCCTCTTTTTATATCTCCTCCTTTCTAACTTGTTTCTGTTGTCTAGTCATTGATAGAATATGTCCCATATCAAAAAAATATTTTGTTTCTTCTTTAGCTGGCTCTAAATTCTCATTAACTGCCTGCAGGGTCTGCTAAGCGAGAGACCGCGTATAAAAGGCTTTCAAGACGGTGAGCTTTGAGCTGGCATCCCATTTCCCAGCTGGGATTTCCTACCGGCACCTCCCCTAACTCCAACTTTCTTGAACGTTCATTTTTCCTCCCCCTCAATTCATTGGGTCCCTGTGACTCACTTCCTTCTCCAGAGAAGTCCAGAGCGAGAACGGGGGTCTCGCACCCGCTGACCTCCATGGGCATGGAGCCAGCTGTTGGAGCCAGGCTCTGGACACCTGCACGGAAGCAAAAAGTGTGTGTGAGCACACCTAGCACAACTCCCCTGCCGATCGGCTGGTTCTACAGGACACCCCGTGAAGGGAGATGGTCCCAGGTCTATCAATCCAATTTTCTTTAGGGGTGGCAAATCTTTTGCAGACAGCAAGCTAGGAGCTGCATTTGCTGCTTTTCTTAAATTTCTACCCGGTTCCCGACAAACCACATGCTTAAAATAAAATAATAATAAAAGAAAAAAACAAGAAAATAATAAACAAGAAAATAAAACAAAACTGAATATAAAAATATAAAATTACAAACAAATAAAAATAAAATAATAAAATGAAAATAAAGTTAAAATTAAAGATAAAATGCTAAAAACAACTAAAGCTGAATGAAATTAAAAAGTTAAGTAAAATTAAAAAATAAAATTATACTTAAAACATAAAACAGTGAAATAAAAATGATTTAAGTCAAGGCTGAGCAAAATTAAAAATTAGACTTAACCAAATGAAATAACAAAAAAAAATTCAAAATGAAAAAAAAAAAGCAAAATTTAAAACCAAGTAAAATCAAACAAAATCAAATTGAAAACAAATGCAATTTAACAGTGAATAATATGATAAAAGTAAAATAAAGTGAATCGTTAAAGGATAAAATCAAAGTAAAATCAAACAAAATTAAAAGTAGAATGAAGTCAAAACTAAACTAAGCTGAAACAACAAAGTAAAACAACAACAAAAAAATTCGAAACAATAAGTGAAAAAGAATCCAAATCGAAAGAATGAACTAAGTTTTAAAAGGAGGATCCACCGTGGTGGATGCCAGTTGTACCGTTGGGGTTGCCGTGGCCCCAACCGCCGTCTCTGCCCTCTTGGCACTGGGTGGGCGAGACCCCCGCCAGTTCCAAGACAAAGAGCCCGTTGTGGTGGGGGGTGCAGGTGTTCATCCGGAAGTCCTTCCTGCTGGCCAGCAGCTCTCCCTTCCGGCTGCAAGGAAAGAAGCCCAGATCAGACGGAGGCGGCCAGGGGATGCCGCACCTCGTACCCCACGGTAGGAGAACGGGGGGAATCGCCCCCAGAGGACCCCGCGAGAGCCTCTTACCTAAAGAGGGGGTTGTCCTTCTTTTCCGACTCTTCGGGGGGCACCAGAGCCATGGGGGTCAGGGGAACAATGGGGACCGTCTGCAAAGGCAGCAGAGAAGTTACAAGAGGGGGAGAAGGGAAGGGGGTGTGGGTGGGAAGGGTGCTGGGGGTCCCAGGGGTGGGATTTGGGGAAGGCTTGTCTGTTCTCCTAAGCCCTGGCTGTGGGGCAGGAGGGTTTCCACTCACAACTATTCATTTATAGTGACCGAAGTTACAATCACACTGAAAAAAGTGACTTAGGACCATTTTTCACACTTATGACCGTTCCGGCCTCTCCGTGGTCAAATGATCAAAATTCAGATGCTTGGCCACTGGCATAGACTTGTGTCGGTTGCCGTGTCCCGGGGGCCATGTGATCTTTTGCGACCTCCTGACAAGCAAAATCAACGGGGGAGCCGGATTCACTTAATAACCGTGTGACTAGCTTAACCGTTGCGGTGATTCACTTAACAACTGTGGCAGGAAAGGTTGTAAAATGGGGCAAAACTCACTTAACAATTGTCTTGCTGAGCAGCATGAATGTTAGGTTCCATTGGGGCCGTAAATCGAGGAGTACCTGCAACTACAGCCCACCAGCCCCTACTGCCTACTCGGTGAGCCGACACCAATCATAGTACAGGCAGTCCTTCAGCTACGACCACAATGGAGCCCAACCGTTGGTTGCGTTTTGCCCCATTTAATGAACTTTTTTGCCACAGTCGTTAAGCGATTCACTGCAGTTGGGAAGTCAGTAACCCGGTCGTTAAGCGAATCCGGCTTTCCCCCGTTGATTTTGCTTGCCGGAATGGTCGCAAAAGGGGACCACATGACCCCGGGGACACGGCAACCGTCATAAATACGAGTCAATTGCCAAGCGTCCGAATTTGAATCACGTGACCATGGGGAATGCTACAATGGTCATCAGTGAGAAAAAAATGGTCAAAAGTCGCTTTTTTCAGGGCCGTTGTTCACTTTGGTCTCTAAGCGAATGGTTGTAAGTCGAGGACTTCTTGTAAACTTGCAAAGGTGTTGTGTGTGTGTGCGTTTGTGTGTAGCCCTGGGAGCAGACAAAGCTGCGGAGGCTTCCTTATGCCCCCCTGCCCTTATTCAGAAGTTTTGGAGCCACTAACGTTGTGCTGCTGGTCGTCCCTCAGGTCCATGTTGGCTCTGCTGGCCTGCTGGATGTCGTCCAAGGAGAGGAACTGCATGGAGAAAGACGCAGCCTGTTAGTCCTGGAAGCCACCTTTTACTTTGGGTCTTCAGGGCTGTGGGAGGGGGGATTGTATGGAGCCTGGGTGATATGTAGTCAAAACAACATTCCTTTCTCAGAGAGTCAAGGTCATCCTGCCCTGGATCCCAACTCCAGTTGGGACGGTGCCTTGATTGGACCATGTGACGGACATGTGGGTGCAGGGGGAAGGGACTTGGACTTTCTTTTGGGTGGGGAAAACCTGGAAGTTTTCAGATTCGGGTTTTCCCAGATGTCCCAGTATGACATCTCTAATAAAATGAGCAATTCCTTGCCTTGGAGTCTTCTTTCATTGGGGGTGTTACTTGGAACCCTGATACACTCCATCAGAAAAGAAACCAAGGAAAGAGCTGTCTGGGCCAGAAAGAGCCTCTGCCCCCGCCTTGGCTGGACGGAATGAAAGCTGACCCAAGTAAAAGACAGGTCGTGGGCAATGACCCCACCCCTTATCTGCCATTCCTTTACAATTCAGATACAGACTGGTAACCATCACATCATCATTTAACAACCCCATAATCCCTTGCGGGGTAGAGTCTGGGCAACTGAATGGAGCTGAGTGTTTACTGGCCGGATGCCTTTCCTGTCGCTAATGCGGAGTTTTGTTCAGCAGAAATATTCTCATTGTGCCCAGAAAGAGAAATATTTGGATTGAACTCACAGCCTCCTGATTGTGAGGTGAGAGCTTCACCTCTAGGCCACCGCACCACTTTAGATACAAACTGGTAAGACAAACCTTATTTTAAAACAATTAGTCCCTTTTAATAATTTAAACAATAGAGTTAAAAGACGAGCAGCGGTAGATGCATTTTATATTGACTCATCAGGACCGACATTACATTAACGTGGTTAAAATCAGCCTAAAAGATAAGATCTAAGCAAGAGCATTAATAGTCTATAACGTGTGTGCAGGAAGCAACCGATGGCAAACTTCATGCCCACGGGAGACGTAGATTGACATACAGCTGTTTCTGCATGCTTAAGGGAGCATGCAGAATAAAAAATAAATTTTTAAAAAATCTGTTTTTTTTTATGTTTATCCAATTTATTTTAATAAAATGCTTTTGGAGTAAAAATCTACCTAAAGATCTTTTTCTGTTTAAGATACATTCATAATTTAGTTTATTCAGCATGAAATGGAGCTTAGTTCTGTAGCATGAGGAGGCTGTATATTCTGCAATATTGGGACTCTCGGCAAGTCAACAACCGGCCAGAGTTGCTCTTTAAAAATTATGATTTAAATCGACTCGATTTAAATCAAGCCTTTTTACTAGTGATTTAAATCACGATTTAAATCGACTTGAATCAAATCCACCCTGGCAACTGCTTTGGCAAAACGGAGGAAACGAGACTTCCTGTGGCGCAGTAAAACTCTGAATGGAGGGTTTGGATCCACCTGGTAGCCCGTAACTAGTGTCTCGCAACGGCTGAAGAAGGCGTTTTATGGCCATGATTTGCTGTGGTTGTTGGATTCAATACCCCGGAGCTCACCTCTTCTTCTTCTTCTGCTCCTGGTCCGGCGCTGACATCCCCGTCGGCCCCATCCGCACCGACTGACGTGGGCTGTTTCTCCCGCCTAAGTTGTAAGAAGAATTACGACAGAGAGACACAGAAGGGAAATGAGCAGTTTATTCCAGAAAATACAGGCAGTCCTCAAATTACAACCGTAATAGAGCCTCACAGTTACTGCAACTGACCTGATTTTATGACTTTTGCAGCTGTCTTTAAGTGAATGCAGTGGTTGTTAAGCAAACACATTACTGGATGGGATTGTTCCCCTTTCCTTTCTTTCCTCTTTTTTTTCCTTCTTTCCTGCCCATTTTTCATACCCCTTCCTGCCTTTTTCTTTCTTTCTTTCCTTCCCTTTTTCCTTCCTCTCTTCCCAAGGAGGGGTTTACTCACTTCTTACTGGAGATAAAATCGAGGGCTTGGTACACCAGTGAGTAAAGATACTCCACCTGAGAAAACAAATGCAATAGATCAGAGAATGAAATGGAGAATAATCCCCAAAGGAAGAGTCCTCCAGGAATTTGCTCAAAAAAAAGTCTGAAAATGAATTTTCAGTTTGATGGAGAGCAAGGATGTCCATCTGCTGCTCCTGGTCACCAGTCACTCAATCAGTTCCTCCCTGTTAGAGTCCATTCCAATGTCCTTAATTAAAACAATCAGGGCAATTAGTATAAAACAGCATCTCTCAATCTTGCCTGTTAAAGTCACCAAGAATGAGAAGCACAGGAAATGAGGCCCTCAAATGAACAAATATCTAGTCCCTCCCCCTGGTCATCTTTAAGACACCCCCCCCCCGCATCCCTTACTTAGGCATTCCCCCGTCTCCCCATGGGGCCATTTCCCACTCCCATGGGGTCATCCTCCCCCCATGGGCCCATCTTCCTGTCCTGCCCCCCACCTGGCCATCCTCTCCAGGTGCCCCCTCAGTCATCCCTCTCACCCCCTTTGGAGCCAACCTCCTATCTCCCCCACCTGGCTATCCGATCACCTCACGGGGCCCTCCCCTAACCCTAACCCCCCCACCACCATTTCTTCCCCCACCTGGCCATCTTTCCCAGGGGCCTCCCCACCCCACCCTTATGGAGCCATCCTCTTTGTCCCTTTACCTGGTCAACCCCCACCGCCCCCATGGGTCCATCCTCCATCCGGCCCCCCCCATGGCGCCCTCCCCTTGTCCCCCTGGCAGGCCATCCCCCAGAGCTCTCCTCAGCCCAGCCCGGACATCCCCCTCCCACCCTCATGGGTCCATCCTCCATTCCCCTCTGTGGGGCCTCCCCTTGTCCCCCTGGCAGACCAATTCCACCCCCCACTCCAACCTGGAAATCTTCCCCAGACGACTCCCCCCCCAACATTTAGCCCCCCCTCCTCCTATCCCCCTGGCAGACCACTCCCCCTCCCGAACCTGGTCATCCCCCAGAGCCCCCCCTCCCCCCCGACATCCCCAACCCCCCATGGGACCCTCCCCTTGTCCCCCTGGCAGACCACTTCCACCCCCCTCCAGGCCACCCCCCTCCCCCCCTCCCCTCCCACCTTCTTGCTGTAGATGCAGGCGGATCCCTGGATGAGCAGCGCCGCTTCGATGAAGTTCATGGTGGTCTTCCCGCCGTCGAAGGAGATGCAGATCTGGTCCAGCTGCGGGGGGGAGAAGGAGAAGAGGCGGCGGGGCGCTCACAATGCAGCCCCCCCTTCTCTCTCTGTGTGTGTGTGGCCTACCTCGCGGGGTCGTTGTGCGAGGATTTCCCCCCCCCGTTTCCCCCTCCTCCTACCTCCTCCAGGTACTCCCCCAGCTGCGTGGCCACGTCCACCTCCCAGTTCTTGGTCAGGTCCCGGATGGGCTGCAAGAAGTGCAGGAAGCGCGACTCCGCGTCCTCCATGGCGGCGGCGGCGGCGGCCGAGGCGGCGGCGGCCGTTTTGATTTTCCCGCCCGGCCGCTGACGCCATCGGCGCGCGACACGGAGGGGCGATGACGTCGCGAGGCGCCGCCCCCCCCCCTGCGAAGGGCTGACGGTGATGACGTCGCGCAACGTCCATCCCCCCCCGCCCCGCGCTGGTCTCGGCTCCGCCCCCGCGTTCTATCCCCGCCCCCTTTGGCTACATTGTAGCCGAGCGAGCGAGCGAGCGAAGGGCGGAAGGCGCGATGGCCTCGGAGGTTCCCCGCCTGGCCCGGCAGCTCTTCCTGCGCGGCTTGGCCGCCGCTTTCCTGGCCGCCTTCGCCTCGCTTTACGTCCAGCTGCCCGGTGAGCCTGCGGCGGCGGCGGAAGGGAAGAGCGGGGAGGGGAGCGCTCTGCACATGCCCCGGGGCGCCCTCGCCCTTCCCGCAAAGCACAAGCCGAGTCCTCGCAGGGGCGTCCGGGGAGGGAAGAGGCCCGGGAGAGGGGAGGGGGGGGGCTGTGTCCCGCTTAGTGACCTTGCGGAGGGCCCGGCGCCGAAAGTCCGCCAGCCGCTCGGGCGAAGGCACCGGCTTCTCCGCCTCTGGGTCCCGCTGCAGCCGTCCACGTGTCCCGGCCAAGGGAGGGCTTGGGCAGTGGCTCCCTCCCGGGGAGAAATCTGGCGGGGCGCGAGGGTCTCCACGTCTGAAGGGGGCGCCCCTCCCTCCTCAAAGGAGTCCCGTGTCCTCACGTGCCCCCCTGACCCGTGTCTCGGACCCCGCTTCCCTGGAGGGAGAGAGGGGCAAGCATCCTCCTCCCCATAGCTCCTTGCCCCCTCCCCAATAAACCCTGGGTTGAACCGAGTTTTGGTTGGGTGGGCTTCTTCATTTTATGGGGGGGGTCTCTCCCCCTCCCCCCCACTCCCTTTGGGGATGGGGGCGCTTGAAAGACTTTATATTGGGGGAGGATGGACCCATCAAGGGGCTCTCCTGCTTGGGACTCCCCCCCCTTCCTCCCTGCACCCCTTTTCTCAGCAGCCCCTGGGAGAAACCGAGGGGGAGGGGGAGGGGGCTTGGCTGTGGGGGTCTCTCTCCTTTTTCTGCATAAAGAACTGCTCTCTTCTGCCCCTCCCTCTGCTTTAGCCCCGCCCCCTTTTCCCAATATCCCAGCTGGATGGGGTGTTTTTTTTTTTAGCCTGTGGCCCCCCCCCTTTTTTTCCCCACCTCTGTCCCAGGAGCTCCACGTGGCACTGGCGCTGCAGCAGTTGTGCAAACGGTCTCACACGTGGAGTGCGGGGGGGGGGGTTGGTGTGGCCCACCGGCCCTCTCCCCTCTTTGTCTCGGCCTTGGGTGGGCCCTTCAAGCCCCCCCACTCCACCCCAACCTTCCTCCTCCTCCTCCTCCTGTTGGAGAAAAGATTTCCCCTTCCTGATCCAGCCATTTGTCCAGAATAGAAGTCTTCAAACTTGGCAGCTGGAAGACTTGTGGACTTCAACTCCCAGAATTCTCCAGCCAGCTATGCTGGCTGGAGAATTCTGGGAGTTGAAGTCCACAAGTCTTCCAGCTGCCAAGTTTGAAGACCTCTGGTCCAGAAGGTCTCCTGCCTTGGGCAGGGGGCTGGACTAGAAGACCTTCCAAGGTCCCTTCCAGCCCTAACAGAAGAACAAGAGCTGGAAAGGGACCTTGGAGGTCTTCTAGTCCATCCCCCTGCCCAAGGCATGAAAACTTATACCATCGCAGACAAATACTTGTTGCAAATCTCAGTGTTGGAGCCCCCACAACTTCTGGAGGCAATTTGTTCCACTCGTTAAGTCTTCTTCTCCTTCGTCCCAGGTTGCTTCTCTCCTCGATCGGTTTCCATCCGTTGCTTCTTGTCCTGCCTTCAGGGGCTTTGGAGAATAGGTGGACCCCCCCCCCCGCCCCTCTTCTTTGGGGCAGCCCCTCAAATCCTGGAACGTTGCTGTCAAGTCACCCCTCGTCCTTTATTTTTATTAAACAGGATAATAGAGTTGGAGGGGACCTTAGAGGTCCTCTAGTCCAACCCCTTTCTCAGGCAGGAAACCTTATATCAGTGTTTCTCAACCTTGGAAGCTTGAAGATGGGTGGACTTCAACTCCCAGAATCCCCCAGCCGAAACACTGCCCTATACTATTTCAGACCAATGGCTGTCCAGTCTCTTCTTAAAAACCTCCAGTGATGATCCCCGACTTCCTGAGGCAAGCAGTTCCGCTGATTAATTCTTCTCACAATCTGGAAATTTCTCCTTCCTTCTAGGTTTCTTCTCTCCTTGATTGTTTCTTGCCTTGCCTTCTGGTGCTTTGGAAAATTTAAGTTTCCCCCTTCTTTCGGGCAGCCCCTCCAATATTGGAGCACTGCTCTCATGTCTCCCCTGGTCCTTCTTTTCATCAAACTAGACATTCGCAATCCATGCAGCCATTCTTCGTATATTTCACCCTCCAGCCTCCTAATCCTCTCTGTTGCTCTTCACTGCAACTTTTTCTAGAGCCTCCACATCTTTTTTTACATCGTGGCGACCAAAACTGGATGCAAATATTCCGAGTGTGGCCTTTCCAAGGCCTTGTAAAGTGGTATCAACACTTCACGTGATCCTGATTCTATCCCTCTGTTGATGCAGCCTAGGATTGTCTTGGCTGCTGCCGCACATGGCTGGCTCCTATTTAAGGGATTGTCCACTAGGACTCTCTCGCGCAGTTACTATTTATTTATTTATTTATTTATTTTATTTTATTTTATTTTATTTTATTATTTTATTTTATTTTATTTTATTTTATTTTATTTATTTTATTTTATTTTATTTTATTTTATTTTATTATTTTATTTTATTATTTTATTTTATTTTATTTATTTTATTTTATTTTATTATTTTATTTTATTTTATTTTATTTTATTTTATTTTATTATTTTATTTTATTTTATTTTATTTTATTTTATTTTATTTTATTTTATTTTATTTTATTTTATTTTATTTTATTTGTTTTTTTTTAAATTTGTATACCGCCCTTCTCCAGCAGGACTCAGGGCGGTGAACAGCCAGAATAAAACAGAACATACAAAATTTAAAAACAGTTTAAAAATAATTAAATATTTTTGGCCGCAATTTAAGACAACCCAATTAAAATCAATTAAATTTAACCAAAACTCTGGGATCAAGCCAGCAACTACTATATTGTTACTACTAATAGCCCTAGGATTCTAGAATTCTATGTTACACCTATGCGTTCAAGATTAGCATTGGATAACCATTTGTCTGGGATGGTATAGGGTCAATGATGGAGAATCTTTTCAGCACCGAGTGCGAAAACTGGAGCCGAACCTGGAAGAGAGAGCAGCTGGCGCATGTGCAGACGTGGGCCATAGGTTTGCCATCACGGGTGTAGATAGTCCTCGACGTAACGACCACAATTGAGCCCAACATTTCTGTTGTTAAGTGAGACATTCGTTAAGTGAGTTTTGCCCCATTTTACGACCTTTCTTGCCACCGTTGTTAAGTGAATCACTTCAGTTGTTCAATGAGTAAATAGGTCGTTCAATGAATCTGGCTCTCCCTTTGATTCTGCTTGTCCGGAGGTCGCAGAAGGGGATTCACACAACCCCTGGGACACTGCAACCGTCGTAAGTACAAGTCAGTTGCCAAGCCTCTGGATTTGGATCACGTGGGGATGCAGCAAGTGGCGTAAGTGTGGAGAACGCTCACAAATTCCCAGGGAAAGGTCACTAAGGGAACCGTTGTAAGTTGAGGACTTACCTGTAGAAAGAAGAAATGCAGCAACGAAACGAATCTCAGAAGTTGTTTACCCGAATTCTTAGTTTAAGGTTTCGGAGAGGTGAAAATGAACAAAAGTTTGCGAAGGGCAGTCTGACTTTCCGCAGGGTGCGGTGTGTGTACATTCGGGGTGAAGCGAAGGTGTGTTTGGTAGGGGAAAAAGGGGCAGACAATGGCTGCCAAACCCATTAAGTGGGAAAAAAATTAAGAGCGAGAAAATCGTTTATTAAAATGCCGGAGAGGTTTTTAAGGCATGCCGTGGTGGAAGAAAAGGAAAGAATTAATCTTGGATTGGAAGGAAGATTGAAAAGGGGAAATTAGCCGGCTATTGCAGGGGTCTCCAATCGTGGCAAGTTTAAGCCTGGCGGACTTCAACTCCCAGAATTCCCCAGCCAGCTGGGGAATTCTGGGAGTTGAAGTCCGCCAGGCCTAAAGATTCAAGAGTGGAATATCTCAGGAGGAACTTTGGAGTAAGTTTTGGGAACCTGCAGCCAACGAATTGGGAGGAATCCAGGAGAACCATTTCTGGCCAACCCCTTTACAGGAAGTCCTCAAGTTACGACCGTTCATTTACTGACCGTTCAGAGTTAACAACAGCACCGGAAAAAGGGACTGAGGACTGTTTCTGACACTTAACAACCGTGGCGCCATCAGCCCTGAAAAAAGGGACTTATGGCCATTTTTCACACTTATGACCGTTGCAGCATTCCCTTGGCAACCGACTCACGTTTATGACATCCGCAGTGTGTCCACCCCCCCACTTCCCCCGGTGACCCCCTTTTGCGACCTTCTGACAAGCAGAGTCAATGGGGAGGGAGGCCGGATTCGCTGAACAACTGTGTGACTCATTGAACGGCTGCAGTGTTTTGCTTAACAACGGTGGCAAGAAAGGCGGTAGAAGGGGGCAAAGCTCACTTCGCAACAGCCTCGCTTAGCAAGAGAAATTTTTGGTGAAATAATTCTGGTCGTTAAGTCGAGGACTCTGCATGCCAAGGCCCCACTTCCCTGTCTTGCTTAGCAGCAGAAATGGGGGGGGGGGAGAAGGGGAGAGGAGGAGGAGGAGGAGGAGGTCAATTCTGATCGTAAGTCGAGGATTCTTTGCATGGCAAGGCCCCTAGTTCCCTGTCTTGCTTAGCAGCAGAAAACTCTGTGAGTGTGTGTGTGTGTGAGAGAGAGAATTATGGTCGTAAGTCGAGGACTCTGCATGGCAAGGCACCACTTCCCTGTCTTGCTTAGCAGCAGAAAACTCTCTCTTTCTCTCTCTGTATGTGTGTGTGTGTGTGTGTGTGTGTGTGTGAAAGAGAGAGAGAGAGGAGGGAGAGAGAGAATTCTGGTCGTAAATTGAGGACTCTCGGCATGGCAAGGCACCACTTCCCTGCCTTACTTAGCAGCAGAAATGGGAGGGGGGGTGTCAATTCTGGTCGTAAGTCGAGGACTCTCTGCATGGCAAGGCCCCAGTTCCCTGCCTCGGATGCCTGCAAAAGCACTAGGATGATGTGTGCGTGTGTGTGTTGTGTGGCGTTGCCCCCGTTGCCAGGCTGCCCCGTTGGAGCCTCTCTCTCTTTCTCTCTCTCTTTCTCTCTCCCTCCTTCCTCCCTGCAGGCCTCTACGGGAAAGATGGCATCCTGCCCGCCCGGAAGATGCTTCGCTTCACGGGCAAAAGCTTCTGGCAGCAGCTGCGGGACTCCCCGACTCTGCTGTGGCTGGGACCCCACCTGGGGCTGGACACGGAGCAGGGCCTGGAGCTGCTGTGCCTGATGGGCACGCTGCTCTCCTTCGGGGCCCTGGTGCTGGAGCCCCTGCGGGACAGCCTGGTCTTCCTCGCCCTCTGGGGCCTTTACCTCTCCGTCTACCAGGTACCGGGGGGGGCGGGGGGGCTGGAGCCGGACCTTTCCCTGCCCTCCAGGGGTGCTGCCTGGGGAATTCTGGGAGTTGAAGTCCTTTGGAAGGAGCTGGCAAGGAATTCTGGGAGTTGAAGTCCATGCTTTCTAAAGTGCCAAGAAGGAATTCTGGGAGTTGAAGTCCTCACTTCTGATGGTGCTGGATGGGGAATTCTGGGAATTGAAGTCCTTTTGAAAATGCTGGCTAAGGAATTCTGGGAGTCCATGCTTTAGAAAGTGTGAAGAAGGAATTCTGGGAGTTGTGTTGCACTAACACAGTGTTTCCCAAACTTGGGAACTTTAAGAAGTGTGGACTTCAACTCCCAGAATTCCCCATCCAGCATGGCTGGCTGTGGGATTTTGGGAGTTGAAGTCCATACATCTTGAAGTTCCCAAGTTTGGGAAACACTGCACTAACAAACTGGGTTCAAGCCACACCCTCTCCCTGGGAGGTCCGTGGGGGGACTTTGAGGCCATCGTGCATACTTGGCCCAGCCTACCTTACAGGGGTGTTCTGTGGGGGGGGGGGAAGGTCTCATCCAGAGAGGGCCATTCCCAAATTCCTAGCATAAGGGTGGCCAAACTGGAGTGAGGGAGGAGTTGTTGCATTGTGATTAGTTAATGGTTAGTGGGGTTAGTGGTTAGCTAGTGGCTGGGGTGGAGGATGGAGACTTTGCAGGTAGATTCAGCCAGTGGGATATGGTTTACATTGGGGAAAACCAGTCTGAACTCAGGTAGAAGGCACCTGATGAGCCACTCCAGCTGCTGATTGGATTTTCCTTCCTTTGTTCTCTCTCTGCAGGTGGGACAGGTGTTCCTCTATTTCCAATGGTAAGTGGCCCTGGGCTTCTACAGGTGGGGCTCAACCTACCACCATAATTGAGCCCAAGGTTTCTGTCGCTAAGTGAGACATTTGTTCAGTGAGTTTTGTCCCATTTTATGACTTTCTTGCCACAGTTGTTAAGCAGTCTTCCCAGTATTTGAGGGGCTGCCCCAAAGAAGAGGGGAAGGGAGGGAGGACAAGAAGCAACGGATGGAAACTCATTGAGGAGAGAAGCAACCAGGAATTGAGGAGAAACTTCCTAACCGTGAGGACAATTAACCAGTGGTACTGCTTGCCACCAGACGTTGTGGGGGCTCCATCACTGGAGGCTTTTAAGAAGAGACTGGACAGCCACTTGTCTGAAATGGTATAAGATCTCCTGCTCTAGCAGAGGGCTGGACTAGAAGACCTCCAAGCTCCCTTCCCCTCTCTATTCTGATTGATACTAACTTAAAACCACTGTGGCGAGAAAGGTCGTAAAATGGGGCAGCAAGTCTCACTGAATCCCTGACCCACTCAGCCAGGGCTCAAATGGTGGTCGTAAGTGTTAAGGATATTCTTGGCTCATAACCAATGTTATGGGTTATTGAGCAGAGTACCCCTTGAGTATGCACATGAAAGTGGCTGAGAGTGAATAACCACAGTTAATATACTGACACACTGAGTTGTGGTAGTCTTTTACTTTTAGAAAAAAGTAAAGCAAAGTCCAATTACAATCCAAGTCATACACAGATAAGGCGATAGTTAAAATATCAATTCAGGGATATTCCAAGTACAAAGTCTTCTTACCAGTTGTTGTCATTACACAATAAAAACAGTTCTTCTTGAGTTTCAAACAGGAACAAGTTCAGTATTATAACATTCAATAAATAGTAGAAAACTACAAGTAGCAATGATCAAACAGTGATCATGCAGAGAGAACAAGTAGAGATAAGCAGATAAAATGGTGTAGTGTCCACAAGCCATGATTCAGGCTTCCCCTTAAGTACATTGGCTACAGAGCTCAGCCAATCAGGACACAGGATGATGCAATACAGTCTTAAAGCAATACAATGCCTTTTGACAAACATGTATTGATAGTTTATCTATTGCCTGACCAACTAGTTAGGCAATAGCCGTTTCCTAACAATAAGCCAAGGACTGCCTGCAATTTCTACGTCACGGGGAGGGCCTCCTAGAGCCCCTGTGAGGGTTGGCAAGGGGAAGGGCGCTCTAGCCATGCTCTTTTGACCCTCGTCTTTCTCCACCAGGGACAGCCTTTTGCTGGAGACGGGCTTCCTGGCGGTGCTGGTGGCCCCCCTGCACCTGCTCAAGTGGAAGTCCACCACCTGGCGGGCGCATGACGGGGTGACCTTCTGGCTGGTGCGCTGGTTGCTCTTCCGGCTGATGTTCGCATCCGGGGTGGTGAAGCTGACCAGCCGCTGCCCCACCTGGTGGGGGCTCACAGGTGAGTCAGCCAGCACAGAGAGAAAAACTGCCTGACCGGTTGGCCCCGGGGGCTCAGACGCTGAGCTTGTCGATCAGAAAAGGTCGGCGGTTCGAATCCCTAGGACAGGTTCTCCTGCGTGAGAGCAGGGGGTTGGACTAGATGACCTCCAGGGTCCCTTCCAATTCTGTTATTCTGCCATTTGCCTCAGGAATTCTGGGAGTTGAAGTCCACAGGTCTTAAAGGGGCCATAGTTGCGCACCCCTGTTTTAGAAAGTCCCTTGTTCAATTTATTCATTAAATCGGATGTGTTGCCAGCCACTGAAACTTGGAACACAAAACCCGCATGCTTCACTTAACAGCCACAGTGATTCGCTTAACGACAGTGGCAAAACTCACTTAACCAATGTTCTCGTTTAGCGACAGAAATTTTGGCCTCGACTATGGTCGCAAGTTGAGTACTACCTATATTCCCACCCTCTCGTGACTTAATGAGAGATTTGCTTAGCAATAGAAATTTCGGGCTGTTTTGCATCCATAAATCAAGGACTAACTAACTATATTCCCACCTCTTCTCCGCCTCTCTCTTTCTCTCTCCCTTCCCTCTGTCTGTCTCTCTCCCTTTCTCTTTCTCCATCTCTGCCTCTCTCTCTCCTTCTCTTTCTCTCTCCTTCTCTCCCTCCCTCTCTCCCTCCCTCTCTGTCTTTCTCCTCTCCCTCCCTCTCTTTCTCTCTCTCCTTCTCACTCTTTCTCTCCTCTCTCCTCTCTCCCCTCTCTGTCTCTCTCCTTCTCTCCCTCCCTCTCTTTCTCTCCTTCTCACTCTCTCTTTCTCTCTCACTCCTTCTCTCACTCCTCTCTCTTTCTCTCTCCTTCTCTCCCTCTCTTTCTTTCTCTCTCCTCTCCCTCTCTGTCTCTCTCCTTCTCTCCCTCCCTCTCTCTGTCTTTCTCTCTGTCTTTCTCCTCTCCCTCCCTCTCTCTCTTTCCTTCTCACTCTTTTTCTCTCTCTCCCCTTCTCACTCTCTCCTCTCCCCCTCTCTCTGTCTCTCTCCTTCTCTCCCTCCCTCTCTCTGTCTTTCTCTCTGTCTTTCTCCTCTCCCTCCCTCTCTCTCTTTCCATCTCACTCTTTTTCTCTCTCTCCCTTCTCACTCTCTCCTCTCCCCCTCTCTCTGTCTCTCTCCTTCTCTGCCTCCCCCCTCTTTCTTTCTCTCTCTCCTCTCCCTCTCTCTCCTGTTATCCCTTTTTCTGTCTGTCTCTCCCTTTCTCTCTCTCTCCCCCTTTCCCCTTCTGTCGCCAGCATTGACCTACCACTACGAGACCCAGTGCATCCCCACGCCCAGCGCCTGGTTTGCCCACCAGATGCCCTTCTGGTTCCAGAAGCTCAGCGTCGTGGCCACCTACGTGATCGAGATCGCCATCCCGCCCCTCTTCTTCGTGCCGCTCCGGCGCCTTCGCCTCTTTGCCTTCTACACCCAGGTACGGCCGGGCGCTGGGAAGGTGAGGTTGGCAAGCGCTGGGGGTTGCGGGGGGGGTTGGTCTGAATGCCCCCCAAGGAGAAGGTTCGCAGCAAAACTTAAGAGGGAGAATTTGCACACTTATTTGGCACGGTCAAGCGCCAATAGGCCTCAATTTACAACCTCAGTTAATTTTTTTTTTTTTAATTTTAAATTTATATACCGCCCTTCTCTGAGGACTCAGGGCGGTGTACAGCCAGAATTAAAAAACATAGAATATAAAATATTAAAAAACAATTAATATATATATAAATTTGGCCCAAAATTAAAAATACAAACCAATTAAAACATTTAAAATTTCTTCTTAAGCCAAAATTGGGCCCAAAGTTTATGTCGTTAAGTGAAGAAATTAGTTTTGCTCCCAATTTATGACTTTTCCTCGCCGCATTGGTTAAGTGAAGCTCTGCGGTTGTTAAATGAGTCTCACGGTCGTTAAGTGAGTCTGGCTTCCCCGTTGACTTTGCTGGTCAGACGGTCACAAAAAGGGAATCGGGGACCCCGGGACACTGCAAAAACGTCACACCAACTTAACTGCAGTGGTTCACTTAACGACTGGGGCGAGAAAGGTTGTAAAATGGTGCGCAAAATTCCTTGAACAACTACCTTGCTTGGCCACAGAAACCTTGGGCTCCGTTGTGGTCGTAAGTCGAGGACTCCCTGCATTTTAACCCTCCTCCAGGTCCTTCTGCAAGCCCTGATCATTTTCACCGGCAACTACAATTTTTTCAACCTGCTGACTCTGGTGCTGAGCTGCTCCCTGCTGGACGACGAGCACGTGGGGCTGTGGCTGGGCCACGGGCGGAAGAAAGCCAGTGGCGGTGAGTCCCCCAGGCCCCAGGCCCCGCCCCCACGAGGAGGAGGAGGAGCTTCCCTTGGGCGCATTCCTCGATTTATTTATTCTGTTTACATGCCGCCTGTCTGGCTATCCAGAGCGGCAGGGTTGATGGGAGCTGCAGTCCTGTCGCTTCTCATGGGGTGGTGCATGATGGGCTTGATGGTACTTGCATGATGGGATTGGTGGTGCTTGCATGATGGGCCTGATGGGAGCTGCAGTCCAGTCGCTTCTCATGGGGAGGTGCATGATGGATTCATGATACTTGCAAGATGGGTTTGGTGGTACTTGCATGATGGGTTTGGTGGTACTTGCATGATGAATTTGATGGTACTTGCATGATGGGTTTGGTGGTACTTGCATGATGAATTTGATGGTACTTGCATGATGGGTTTGGTGGTACTTGCATGATGGATGCATGGTGCTTGCATGATGGGATTGATTAGGAGTTGCATGAAGGCAGTTGATGGGAGCTGTAGTCCAGCTGCATCTCATGGGAGGTGCATGATGGGATTGATAGTACTTGCCTGATGGGAGCTGCCTGATGGGAGCTGCAGCCCAGCCCCCTCTGCAGGGCCCTTAGGCCCCCATCCTCAGTGCCCGCGGTCGGCCACTGTGGGGCCCCTAAGCCTTCCCCCTTGACCTTGACCCCTCCCTCTGTTCCTGCCCTCTCTGGCCCTTAGGCTGGGCTTGGCGATTGCCCCCCCTGCTGGCAGAGCTGGCTGTCTACGGCCTCCTGATCTTCTGGACCAGCCGTTACTTCGGGCTGACCATCAACTGGGAGAAGAGACTCCTTGAAACCAAGACAGGTATTTCTTTGGGGGGGGAGAGGGGGGGCTTCAGTTGGCAGTGGGGGGGTGTCATGTGGGGCATGTGGGGTGTCCTGGCAGTCCCTCAGCTGCGGTGGGGTGAACTTTTTCCCCATTTCGGCATTCAAGGGGCTCAGCCCTGACCCACCAGCCCTATTCTCACATTCTCAGACTTGCCCAAGGATTCCCCCCTCCTCCCCTCCACCGCCCCCATGTGAGTGCACACGTGCAAGATTTGTCCCACACCCCAAGAACTCTGCTCCCTTTGTACCCCCTCCTCACCAAGGGGGAGGAGGCCTTGCCCTGTGAAATGCAAGACTTGAAGGGGTCCCGGGTGCCTCGTAGCTGCCCCCACCCCAACCCTCGTGTTTTAGAGCTGGGGGTACAATTCCTGGGGGGCTGGGAGACCTGGGGTCCTCCCCCATTGGAAGAGGGGTGCAATACAGTAGCATTGTGTGAACCTGTTGGATCCTGGCCAAGAGAGAGAGAGAGAGAGAAGGGTGGGCAACCCGGGTCCTTTCCTGGCTCCGGTTCGTCCATTCACACCCTCCCTCAACCTGGTCTCTCTCCAGCGTTCACCTTCCACGAGTTCATGCAGTGGCTGAAGATGGTGACCCTCCCTCTGGTGGCCGTGGGGCTTCTCTCCTTGCTGTGGGAGATCCTTCAGGCCGGATACAGGTGAGTCGGGAGTTGACTTGGGGCAGGAAGGGGACGGCAGTTGGCAAGCCTCTGTTTCACCCCCAGAAGACAAGACTCAACTGGCTCTGTTCTCCTTCATGTCCTCCCCCTCTTCACCATCATTTTTCCTTCTCTTCCTTCACCAATTTTTCTCCTCCTCTTTCATGACTATTCCCCCTCTTCCTCCCCAAGCCCACTCCTTTCCAGCACTGATGGATGTTAGCTGGTTGGGCCAGGAAATGTCTGCAAGGAAGCCACCAAGCTCAGAGAGCACCGAGGACTCCCACGATCGTCCTTCCTCCTCCTCTTCTTCTTCCTCTTCCTACTTTCTTCTTCTTTCTTCCTCCTCCTCTTTCTCATTTCCTTCTCTCTCCCCCTTCCTCTTCCTCCCCCTTCTCCTCCTCCTCTTCTTCTTCCTCTTCTTTCTTCTTCCTCTTCCTACTTTCTTCTTCTTTCTTCTTCCTCCTCTTTCTCGTTTCCTTCTCTCTCCCCCTTCCTCTTCCTCCCCCTTCTCCTCCTCCTCCTCTTCTTCCTCTTTCTTCTTCCTCTTTCTACTTTCTTCTTCTTTCTTCCTCCTCCTTCTCATTTCCTTCTCTCTCCCCCTTCCTCCTCCTCTTCTTCTTCTTTCTTCTTCCTCTTCCTACTTTCTTCTTCTTTCTTTCTCCTCCTCTTTCTCATTTCCTTTTCTCTCCCCCTTCCTCTTCCTCCTCCTCTTCTTCCTCTTCTTTCTTCTTCCTCTTCCTACTTTCTTCTTCTTTCTTCCTCCTCCTCTTTCTCATTTCCTTCTCTCCCCCTTCCTCTTCCTCCTCCTCTTCTTCCTCTTCTTTTTTCTTCCTCTTCCTACTTTCTTCTTCTTTCTTCCTCCTCCTCTTTCTCATTTCCTTCTCTCTCCCCCTTCCTCTTCCTCCTCCTCTTCTTCCTCTTCTTTTTTCTTCCTCTTCCTACTTTCTTCTTCTTTCTTCCTCCTCCTCTTTCTCATTTCCTTTCTCTCCCCCTTCCTCTTCCTCCTCCTCTTCTTCCTCTTCTTTTTTCTTCCTCTTCCTACTTTCTTCTTTCTTCCTCCTCCTCTTTCTCATTTCCTTCTCTCTCCCCCTTCCTCTTCCTCCTCCTCCTCTTCTTTCTTCTTCCTCTTCCTACTTTCTTCTTCTTTCTTCCTCCTCTTCTTTCTCATTTCCTTCTCCCCCTTCCTCTTCCTCCTCCTCTTCTTCCTCTTCTTTTTTTTCTCTTCCTACTTTCTTCTTCTTTCTTCCTCCTCCTCTTTCTCATTTCCTTCTCTCTCCCCCTTCCTCCTCCTCCTCCTCCTCTTCTTTCTTCTTCCTCTTCCTACTTTGTTCTTCTTTCTTCCTCCTTCTCTTTCTCATTTCCTTCTCTCTCCCCCTTCCTCTTCCTCCTCCTCCTCTTCTTCCTCTTCCTACTTTCTTCTTCTTTCTTCCTCCTCTTTCTGTATTTCCTTCTCTCTCTCCCTCTTCCTCCTCCTCTTCTTCCTCTTTTTTCTTCTTCCTCTTCCTACTTTCTTCTTCTTTCTTCCTCCTCCCCTTTCTCCTCATTTCCTTCTCTCTCCCCCTCTTCCTCTTCCATTTCCTCACAGTCCATTTTTCAGATCCACGAATGCTGTTTCCTACAATTTAACCAGCTCTGTTATTATTCTTTAGTCTTTTTCAAACCTTACCCGCTTTAAAATAGGTGGACTTCAATTCCCAGAATTGCCCGGAACTAGCTTTGCTCCTTTGTCTCTTAAAGGAATGTCCCATCACCCCCAATATTTGGGGTGGTCTCTGGGGACCTCCTGCCTGATGTCCCTTTCCTTCCCTCCCCCCCAGGAGTGCCTGCGTCCGGGGATTTTTCTGGAAACTCTGGGCTGTCGTGCAATGGGCCGTTTTTGCCACAGCTGCCCTGGGGATGTTCACTATCAGCCTGGTGAGTCTTGGGGGGGGGGGGCAGGGGCAGATGGGCCAGGATGAGCATACCTGGTGGCATCAGCCTGGGAGGGGCTGCTACACGTTAATAGGCTTCATGCCGGATGCGGTTGGGCTTCTTTGGGGGTGTGGAAATTGGGGTGAATCATACCGTAGGAGGAAGATTTTGGGGGAGACCCAAGTGGCCCCCGAGCAGAAAACCCCCCAGAATTCCTAAATAAGTCAGTATATTTAAGGATCCTGCCTTGCTTTAAAACATAACAGCCATGGTGGTGGCCCAGTGGTTAGAATGCAGTATTGCAGGCTGACTCTGTCCACTGTCAGGAGTTCGATCCTGACTAGCTCAAGATTGACTCAGACTTCCATCCTTCCGAGGTGGGTAAAATGAGGACCCAGATTGTTGGGGAGCAATTATGTTGTAACTACTTAGAGCTGTAAAGCACCGTGAAGCGGTATATAAGGCTAAGGGCTATTGTGAAGGAAGGGAGGGAGGGAGGGAAGGGAAGGAAGGAAGGAAGGAAGGAAGGAAGGCAGGCAGGCAGGCAGGCTGGCCCTGGTGGTACAGAGATTAGACTGCAATGCCCACAGCCAGGAGTTCGATTCTCATCAAAACATCTTGGACTGAGATCTGGCTCAGACCGACTGGGCTCTCTTGATGTCATTGCTGTTGCTTTCCAGAAGATGTTGTGGGTTCAAATCACAGCCCTCTGTTCCTTCCTCAGGTTCCCTTCACGTACATTGAGCACGAGTCCAACGGGAAGCTCTGGCCGGGCATCCATCAGGCCTTTGGGGCTGTGGATCGCTACCAGCTGGCCAATTCCTACGGGCTCTTCCGGCGAATGACGGGCGTCGGTGGGCGGCCGGAGGTGGTGCTGGAAGGCAGCCACGACAAGGAAACGTGGACGGTGAGTGGCTTTGGGGTGCTGTCAGAGGGAGGGCTGGGGGCTGATCCTCCTTGACTCAAGCTGAACCCCAAAACCCTCGAGAATTCCTGGAAGCCTGGCATTCGGACAAGTCGGCCATCAACAGGCATGTAGAGATAAATAACATCTACCCACCATTTGAAAGAGACAGTTGTAAGGCTTGAAATAGCCCAATTCAGGAAGTACCAAATCAGACAATCAAACAGTAAACCACAGCCAAATGCAGGAACCACCGAGGAGAAAACATGTCCACCAATACTGATGGGACAAGCCACTAGTATATGAATGAGAGCAAAGCCCCCTTCTAGCACTGATGCTGTTTCCTAGATGGGTCCTGAAATGTCTGCAAGGAAACAACGCAGCTCAGAGAGCTTCAAGGGCCCTAAATCCTCCTCTTTGCCACAACCCCACTCCCTTGTAACACTGATGATGTTCCCTAGTTGGGTCATGAGACATCTGCAAGAAAAGGACCCAGCTAGGAGAGCACCAGGGACCCCACAATTATTCCCCTCTCCTCTCCCTCCTCTTCCTCCTCCTCCTCTTCTCTGCAAATCCTATTCTACAATTAATTTTACTAACCGTTAGTAGGATATTGTATTTATTGGCTTCACTCTGGCATGCCTTGGTTTTTTTTCCTTCTAAATTTGGCTGATCATTGGCCAGATAAATATTATTGATCGGTTGACACAAACGGGAGGGCGGGGCCTCCTGGCAGGGAAGAGGGGGCGGAGCCACGGAGGTCCAACCGGCGCTCTCTGCCCACTTCCCCAGGAGATCGAGTTCATGTACAAGCCGGGCAACATCAGCGCTCCCCCGCCCATCGTGGCCCCACACCAGCCCCGCCTGGACTGGCAGATGTGGTTCGCTGCTCTGGGCCACCACAGCCACAGCCCCTGGTTCACCAGCTTCGTCTACCGCCTCCTGCAGGGCAAGAAGGAAGGTGAGCCTGCTGGATAATCCCTCCTCCTTCCCTCCTTCCCTCCATCCTTCCTTCCTTCCTTCCATCCTCCCTCCCTCCCTCGCCTTCTTCCCTTTCTCACTTCCTCCCTCCCTCCCTCTCTTCCTTCCTTCCTTCCTTATTTACTTCCTCCTTCCCTTTCTCCTTCCTCCCTCCCTCCCTCTTTCTCCCTTCCTTCCTTCCTTAGTTCCCCTCTCCCTCCCTCCCTCTTTCTCCTTCCC
The DNA here is from genome assembly GCF_029531705.1 of Pantherophis guttatus. The sequence continues at coordinate 5,022,153 of NW_026843855.1, read as the reverse complement.
TTTCTCACTTCCTCCCTGCCTCCCTTCCTTCCTTCCTTCTTTACTTCCTCCTTCCCTTTCTCCTTCCTTCCCTCCCTCCCTTCCTTCCTCTTCCAAGCCCTGTCTTCAGGGTCCCAGAGAGACCCCTTGGACCATAGAGCGCAGTTGAGAGGCGGGGACCCAGGACGGTGGGGTGCAACGGCCAGAGAAGGGAGCTGGGGATGGGTGGGATTGAGCCCGAGAGGACCCCTGCAGCCATTCACCTTTGCCCACCCAAAAGGATCTTGTACGCACGGAAGTCCGATGTCAGCACTTCAACCTGCATTTACTCTAGTGCCGACATAAGAAGGAGAAGAGGAAGCAGCTGGCAAGAGGACACTTGACTTCTCACCTACTTATTTTCCCTGAAGATAATATCCCCTAGGAGATGAGATGGGAGGAGGGACATTCCTGGGAGCTGAAGTAATAGATATGGGGAGAGTGATTTGGAAGAGGGCTAATGAGACGCAGAGAATTGGGGAACGGAAAGGGAAGGTTTGGGGTCAGGAAGTCAGTGTTGGCTACGCCACGATTGGGGACAGTTTGTCGTGCTTAATAAAATGAAAGATTTCTTCAAAGACTATTGTTTGGAAATGCAATTTATTTTATTTGAGACAACATCGAAACCTGACATCCAGCCTCTCCTTCAGGAGAACGAGGGAGTTGCCTTTGGGAAGGCAACACCTGGATGAATGTCTGAGAAAACAGGCTGTACCAGACGGGCTCCAATGTGGGGTGGGGATGTCTGCCCACCTGGGATCTAGGCAGATTAGAGCCTCTCTGTGGCTCCTGCATCCATCTTCAGGATGATGAGGGATGTCAATGGGGGGGGGGGCAGGGGACCCTCAATTTTCTTCTTTCAGCTGACCAACTGACCCATCTCCCTCCCCCCCCCACCCCCGATTTCCCTGCAGTGATCCACCTTATACAGGTGGACGACTCCAAGTACCCCTTCAGGGACCACCCACCCACCTACATCCGGGCCCAGCTGTACAAGTACTGGTTCACGGAGGCAGAGACGGACGGGTGAGTGGATGGTGGGGGGAGGGAGGACGGTGTGGGGGGAGGAAATCTTCAGTCCAGGAAAATGTTTTTTCCCCTCTGTCCCCCATTGGGAAAGGCCAATTAAGGCCAATCAAACCAATTAAAGCTATAAAATATTCTCTGTGTCTCCACGAGAAGGATTTGGCTCCCCCAGCAAGGCCTGGGAATGGGGGGGGGAACTGTAGCCCCCACCCCAAGCCAGAAGGAGTTAGGGGCCAGAAGGAGTGCAGGCAGCCCCCTGGGTGGAGAAAACATCCAGCTTCACCTCCCCCCTCCCCATTTCCTCCCGGCAGGACCCTCCCTCAAAATTGGTGGCGGCGTCACCGGATTGAGGAATTCTACCCGGTGGTCTTTTTGGGAGACCCCAACCTGGAAGCCCAGCTGGCCCAGCACGGGCTCAAGGTGAGGAGCATGGACATTGTGGTTGGGGGGGAGCAGCCAGCTTCGAGGAGAGGGAAGGGGGGCTATGTCGGCCCAGTCTGGAGTAGAAACGGGGGTGGATGGGTGTCGATTTTTTTACCAACCAAAATTGAAACCACAAAATATTTCCAATGTCAATATTTTTCAAAAGGGAATTTGGCAGTTGTACACCCCCTCCCCCCGCCCCCCAAAAAATTTACAGGCAGTCCTCAACATATGACTGTTGAACCCAAAATTTCCGTTGCTAAGCATGACAGTTGTTAAGTGAGTTCCGCTCCACTTTACGACCTTTCTTGCCATGGTGGTTAAGCGAATTGTCGCAGTCGTGACGTTAGTAAGATGGTCGTTCAGTGAATCTGTCTTCCCCCTTGGGTTCACTCGTCCGAAGGTCGCAAAAGGGGCTTCTACGACCCTGGGACACTACAACCGTCATAAATACGAGTCAGTTGCCAAGGGTCTGAATTATGACCAGGGGCTGCTGCAACTGTCATAAGTGTGAGAAAGTGTCATAAATTCCCTTTTTTCCGTGCTGTTGTAACCTCGGATGGTCACTAAACGAACTGTTGTAAGTTGAGAACTTCCTGTAGCCTCCACTCAACCTGGACCCCCCCTCCCTCTCTTGGTCACCCCAAAAAATCCTGAGGGTGTGTGTGTGTGTGAGTGAGCCTGTCTTACTGAAGATTTTCCCTCTCTTCTTCCAGGACAAGCCCCCCGTGAAGCGCCCCCCGGATGCCCTCCTGCCCAGCCTGCTGCAGCGAGTTCGAGTCCACCTCCACCTGTACACCGGCCCGGCCATCATCTGGTCCCTCTACCTGACCGCAGCGGCTGTGGGCATCCTGCGAGGCCTGGGGGCCCGTCTGCTGGCCGGAGGGGTCCCCACCGGAGGCAAGCAGAAGCCGAGTCGGCCGGTTGACGCGGTGGCCGATCCCGGTGGCGGCGGAGACCAGCCGGGCGGAGAAAAGAACGGGCAGTTGCGCAGGAAGGAGGAGAAGGGCCGGGCGGCCAGCGAGACCCCCTCCAACGGGCTGCGGCACACGAAGAAGAAGAAATAAGGCCGGGGGGGCGGCAGCACCGGGACCCCCCCCTCCAAACCCAGCCTCTGCGAGACGCCAGGCGGGACATGACTAGGGCGGGGGAGAGCCTTTGCCCTCCCCCCCGTTGTCGGACTTGGTTGCCTTCCCTCCTCCCGTCACACACAAACACGCACGCACACCAGCTGTGGGGTGGATGGAAACCCCTTTGAACACGCCTCCCCCCCACCCACCCGAAGGTCCTCCCTCTCGCATCAAGGGAGGGGCAACGCTGCTGCCCCCCCCCTCCTGGTCAGCTGGAGGGATGAGGCTGTTTGGGCTGAGCCCCCCACCCCCGACCGCTTGTTCTTCTCAGCCTCCTGCTCCGTGGCCCCTTCCTCGCTCTCCGTGATGGCATGGATGGGTGATTCTCTCTGGTCAGCTGGGAGCAGCCTGGGTCAGTTGTTGGGGGGTGGGGTTTGCGTCCCTTTGGGTTCTTTGGGGGTCCCCAGGGAACGTTCTGTCCTTCCTGGCAGGTGGGGGGTGGGGAGGGTGAAGTGAGTCTCGGGAGCCCCTCCCCTCCATTACTCCCTTCCCTCCTCTCTATCTTCCTTCTTTCCCTCCCTCCCTCCTTCCTTCCTTGCCCACCCCTCCCGCCATTCTTTCCTTCCCTTTCCCTTCTCCTTTCCCTCCCTTCTTCCTCTCTCCTTCCCCTATCCCCACCCCTCCCTTCCTTTCTTCCCTTCCTTTCCCTTCCTTCCTTCCCCCATTCCTACTCCTCCCTCCCTTTCCCTCCCTCCTTCCCGTCCTCTTCCTCTCTCCTTCCCTCCCTCCTTCCCCTTTCCCTCCCTTCCTTCCCCCATTCCTACTCCTCCCTTTCCCTCCCTCCTTCCCCTATCCCCAACCTTCCCTCCCTTTCTTCCCTCCTTTCTTCCTAGCTTCCTTCCTCCATTCCTACTCCTTCCTCCCTACCTCCCTTTCCCTCCTTCCTTCCCTCTCTCCCTCCTTCCCCTCCCCTCTCCCTCCCCATATCCCACCAGGGTCTTGAATCAGACGTTGGGGGTAACGTGGCCAAGGCTGAAGTTTCAGCTTTGGCTTTAGGGGCTCATCTGCCAGCCGAACCCTCCCCTCTCCCTCCCCATCTCCATCCCAGCCCTTCCCTCAACCTTCTTTGGGGAGGAGGGGGCTTGTTCGCTGCTCCCTGCTGCATCATTGAGGCTGGGGGCAACAGGCGCCCCACTGGGCTCCACCCTTTGCGCCTTGGGGCAGCAGAGTTGGCGCTTCTCACACGCGGGACCCAAGAGACGGCTTCAGTTTTCTAAATAAACCCTGTACATTCCAGGTCTCTCTGTGTGTGTGTGTGTGTGTGTGTGTACATGCATGCATACAGGTAGTCCTCGGCTTACGACCACAGTTGAGCCCAAAATTTATGTTGTTAAGCAAGACATTTGTTAAGTGGATTTGCCTCATTTTATGACCTTTCTTGCCCCGGTTGTTAAGCAAATCATTGCTGTTAAGTGAGTCACTTTCCTGGTCAGAAGGTCGCAAAAGGAGAAACACGTGACCTCCGTGGACATTGCAACCGTCATAAATACGAGTCAGTTGCCAAGCGTCTGAATTTTGATCCCGTGAACATCATGGGGATGCTGGAAAGGTCGTAAGTGTGAAAAACGGTCGTAAGTCACCTTTTTCAGTGCTGTTGTAATTTCGGTCACTAAATGAACCATTGTAAATCGAGGACTATCTGTGTTTGTGGAGAGATGGCTGGAACCACGAAAGGGGAAGAGGTGGAAAATTTGCCACTGACTGAACCAATTTATGATAATCCTCTACTTACGACCACAGTTGAGCCAAACGTCTGTTGCTAAGCAAGACTTAAGTGAGTTTTGCCCCATTTTATGACCTTTCTTGCCACCCATTGTTAAGTGAATCACTGCAGCTGTTACAACAGCACTGGAAAAAGTCACTTATGACCATTTTTCACACTTAACGGGGTCACATGATCAAAATTCAGGCGCTTGGCAACTGATTCATAGTTATGACGGTCGCAGTGTCCCGAGGTCACGTGATCCCCTTTTGCGACCTGCCGAGCAAAGACAACAGGAAAGCCAGATTCACTTAACAACCGTGTGACTGACTTAACAACTTCAGTGATTCGCTTAATGACTGTGGCGAGAAAGGTCGTAAAATGGGGCAAAACACACTTCCCAACTGTCTCACTTAGCAGTGGAAATTTGGGGCTCAATTTCAATCGTATATCGAGGACTTCCTGCTGGTCGTAAGAATCTCAGAGTTTGGATTCTGTGGGCAGAAGACCCGAGACCCCCCGGCCGATCTTGGATGCCAGCTTGGGAACAAAACCAACCAAAAAAAAGATCTGATCAACTTTTCAATCACATTTTATTAATATTGAGATAAAACTCCTTGGTCAGCACGGATTAAATTAATCACTTTAAAAAGGCATGAAAAAGCATCGGAGAAAAAATTGGCACCTTTGAACTTGTGGCACAAAGTAGGGGTAGCCCTCGATTTACAACAGTTTGCTTAGTGACCATTTTTCACACTTACAACCCATGGTCATGTGACTTACATTTGGATGCTAGACCACCGACTCCCATCATTCCCCTTTTGCGACCTTCCAATGGGCAAAGTCCATGGGGAACCCAGATTCACTTAACAACCGTGTGACTAATTTAACAAGTGCAGCCATTCACTTAACAACTGGCGAGAAAGGTTGTAAAACAGGGCAAAACTCACTTAACAAATGTCTCCCTTAACGGCATCAATTTTGGGCTTAGTTGTCATAATTTGAGGATTACCTGTGCCATGGACAGCCAGAGCGAAGGTGCTGAATTATATACAACCAGACATTAAAACCAGAAGCTAAAAATCACAAGATTGCATCCGATTTACTTCGGCCAGATCACAAGTTCAAATTCCCTGGAAAAGTCAAGTGATGCTAGGAAGGGTTAGTACAGAGCAGTGGTGAAATCCTTCGCGGATCACCACCAGTTCACTGACTGCCTATGCATGCCGTGCGCCAAATGCACACGCTACGCACACATGGGCACTGCGCACCAAACACGCCCTTCACGTGGAAAAAGAAGACTTCACTAGGTAAGTAGAACAGCGAGGGGCGGAGACAACTGTGCCGCGCGATTTAGCATATAAACCACGCAGCACAGCTGATCGTCTGAAATACCACTTTGGACGAACTGGTAGCTTTTTTAACTACCGATTCGCTCGAACCGGTAGATTTTTAACTACCCATTCAACTGAACCAGTATTATCACTACCAGTTTGCCCGAACCGGAGCGAACCAGTAGAATTTCACCCCTGGTACAGAGGTCTCCAACCCCCGGTCTGCGGACTGCCACCGGGCCACGACATGCCAGAAACCGGGCTATACAAATGAGCGAAACCCCATCTGGGATGCAGGCAGGATGTGAAACCACGTCCCCCTCTGGTCCATGGGGAAAAAAACTCCACGGAACCGGTCCCTTGTGCCCGAAGAGTTGGGGGCCACTGAGTTAGTGGATGAAGAAGAAGGGGCGAGCAAAGACCACGCTGGCTTCATAACCATCAAAACTGATGCAAAAGTTGAACATGCGATAATAGGGAAAAAACTGCAATTGACAGGATAGAGAGGAGAGAAGTTGCTAAGAATTGGACAGTTAAAATAACAAGCATCAATTGGACCACAGGAGACCTTGATGCTTCAAACGTAACCCAGAAAGAAGTCCTCTCCTTCCTGGGAGGGGGATGATGGAAGTAGGGGTCCAGCACATCTGGAGGGCAGCTGCTGCTGCAAGGAAGAAGCAGGAGCAGAGTGGCCCAATGCCGTTGGAGGTCCAGGCCATCACCAGGACAGTTGGCCTGGACAGTATTTGGCTATCAAGCCTTCATAGTAGGGCTTCAGTTGCTGCGGGTCGGGAAGCTCTTCACACTTGGTGTAGAGGTCAAACTTGCTGCAAGAGAGGCACAAAGGGGGGATTATTGAGGAGGTGGGGGCGGAGAGGGAAGGCTCCCCGTTATCCTGAAGCCATGGTGATGTTGGGTCTCTTCTGAGCAGGCTTTGATAAGCCAGGAAAAAGCCAACATCTCGCTCCAGGGATCTCCACCGCTTCTTGAGGCCACCAGCAAGGAGATGACTAGGACAGAGGGTGAAGTCTTTGCTAGAAAAAGACCAGGTTTAGTGCTGCGCCACAGGCCAGGTGGGAAGGAAGGAGGCTGCAGCAGACAGACAAACTTAACAAATATTAAACCAGCAAGAAGAAATCATTGCAAATGAATATTAAAAGTTATCTGATAAGCAAATGAGTTGCTGTGCAATCTGGGTGCACAGATACCTTCTTGAAGCTGCAAGATAGAGGTTGAATGTTGCAATGCCTCCTCCGCTCTGGTCTAACAATAACAAGAATTGGAAGGGACCTTGGAGGCCTTCTAGTCCACCCACCCCCAACTCAAGCAGGAGACCCTCTGCCATTCCAGACAAGTGGCTGCCCGCTCTCTTTTTAAGGACCTCCAGTGAGACAGAACCACAACTTCTGTCCCACTGATTAATTGTTCTCACAGTCAGGAAATTTCTCCTTAGTTCTAGGGTGGAGAAACATTGGATGGAAACTAATCAAGGAGAGAAGCAACCGAGAACTAAGGAGAAATTTCCTGACAGTGAGAAGAATTAATCAGTGGGACAGAAGTTGCCTCCTGACGTTGTGGGTGCTTCATCACTGGAGGTGTTTAAGGAGAGACTGGACATCCACTTACCTGGAATGGTATAGAGCCGTGATGGTGAACCTATGGCACGCGTGCCACAGCTGGCACGTGTAACCATATCAGTGGGCACGTGAGCTCAGCTTCCGGTGGGACTGGAAGTTGTGAAACAGGCCATTTTTGGCCTCCGGACGGTCTCTGGAGGGATGGGGAAGGCTGTTTTCGCCCTCCCCAGATGCCTAGAGAGATCCTGGAGCCAGGTGAGAAAGAAAAACGGGCCTACCGGGCCATTGTGTGCCAGGAGCGGGTGAGCAGGGGGTGGGTGGGTCGCAAAGAATTATGGGTATGAGCACGCACGCGGACGACCCCCCCTGCCCCCCCCTTCCTGGCACGCAATGGCAAAAAGGTTAGCCATCACTGGTATAGAGACTCCTGCTCGAGCAGAGGGTTTGGATTAGCAATAGCACTTAGACTTATATACTGCTTTACAGTGCTTCACAGCCCTCTCTAAGCAGTTTGAGAGGGACGTGGTGTCAGCTTTGGAAGTTGTATTAGGCCGGAAGCTCCCACGCTGCCACCTTCTTCTGTGTGGGAAAGTGTGGGGGGGTGTTAGTAGAGGGGTTGTCTGTAGACATAATAGCATTCTTCCTCTCGGTCAAGGTCAGGCCGATCCTTGCATCTGGAGTGGTGGGAGTGCTGTCTTGAGATGGGACGGACGGTGATTGGAGCATGTGATCGACTGAGGAGTGAGGGGATGGTTTTGGGGGTTTTGATTTACTGAGGGAAAATATGGACCTCTCAGATTGGGGTTTTCCCAGATGTGCCAGTTTACCTATTCTAGTAAAGAGAACTTTGAAAAATGCCTCCTTCAGAGTCTTTACTTGAGTCGATGTATTTCAAGACATGGGATAAATTTCATGATTGGTTAGAAAGGAAATATGAATTAGGATATAGAGACAAAATAGATAGAGAACAGATGGGAGAAAACAATTAGAAAAATAGAGACCCAGATGATGTCAAGTAAAAGGAGAAAGGGGAGGGGGGAGGGTAAAAGGGAAAAAAGTGAGATATTATAAAAATGTACGCAAATGATGAAATAAAAATAAATAATAATTGAATAAGAAATTGAAATGAGAATAAAGATAATTAGAAAATCGGGGCTCTCGAATACCACTTTAGATTGAACTGAAAAGGGAAACAAGAAGAGAGAGAGGAAGGAGGAGAGAGAGAGGAAAGGAGAGGAGAGGAGAGGAGAGAAGAGAGAGAAGAAAGGGAAAAGTAGAGGAAGAAAAGGGAGGGGATAGAGGAGCAGAGGAGAAGGTTAGAATGGGGGAAGAAGAGAGGAGTGGGGGAAGGGAAGGGGAAGTAGGAAGGAGAAGAGGAAGAACGAAGGAAGTAGGAGGAGAAAGAGGAAGGAAGAGAAGGGGAGGAAGAGAAGAAAGGTTGGAGTAAAGGTAAAGGGTAAAAGAGCAGCCCCGAAAAAGTAAAAATGAAAAATGAAAGTTAAAAGATGAATGAAAAATGATGGAAATGATTGTACGTGTAAATGTGTTTATGAGAAATAAAAATAAAGAACGTTTTTTGAAAAAAAAAAAGAATCTTTACTTGGAGTTGGGGGTTTTCTGGAATGCTAAAACGCAGTGGCTCAGTGGCTAAGACACGGGATGTGAACTGCCAAATTGCAGGCAGCTGTAAGGCAGTAGAAGTGGCCTGCAAGGTTTCTTCCAACTGTTATTCTATCCTTCTCTCCTTGATTAGTTTCCATCCGTTTTTTTTTTTTTTAATTTGATTTATATGCCGCCCTTCTCCGGAGACTCAGGGCGGCTTACAGTGCGTTAAGCAATAGCCTTCATACTTTTGTATATTTATACAAAGTCAGCTTATTGCCCCCACAAACTGGGTCCTCATTTCACCTACCTTAGAAAGGATGGAAGGCTGAGTCAACCTTGAGCCTTGGAGAGATTCGAACCAGCAGAAATTGCAGGCAGCTGTGTTAATTACAGGGTGCACTAAACCCCTGTACTATCAAGGCTCTTTTGCTTCTTGTCCTGCCTTCTGGTGCTTTGCAGCAGGGGTCTCCAACTTGGCAACTTTAAGACTTGTGGACTTCAACTCCCAGAGTTCCTCAGCCAGCTGGGCTTTAAAGTCTGGGAGTTAAAGTCCACAAGTCTTAACGTTGCCAAGGTTAGAGACCCCTGCTTTGGAGAATAGATCGACCCCCTCTTCTTTGGGGCAGCCCCTCAAATATTGGAACAGAGCTCTCATGCCACCCTGGTCCTTCTTTTCATTCAACTCATCATCCCCAATTCCTGCAACAACCGTTTTTCGTATGTTTCGTCCTCCAGGCCCCTCATCCTCTTCGTTGCTCTTCTCTGCGCTCTTTCTAGGGTCTCCACATCCTTTGGAACATCGTGGAGACCAAAACTGGACGCTGTATTCCAATGGTGGCCTTATCAAAGCACTATTAACAGTTCCAGAATGGTGCGGAGGTTTCCTCCCTTCTCCCATCCCTGGTCTTTCCGTTCCCCCCCTTCATGGCTTGGAGCTCCTTACTTGAACTCTTGCACCCAGGGTAACATCTGGAGGTCCTTGGCGTTGCACAGGTGCATGTAATCCCCTCCGGTGTGCCAGGGGTAGAAGGAGTGGAACCGCACCATGTAGAAGGCCTGTAGGCAACAATGAGATTGGCGGGAGGGACATTGCAAGGACCGGTGCAGCAGCTACCCACACCTGGACCCAATTCAAACATTTTAACAACCAGTTCTCTGCCAAGTTGCTGGGTGGGCATAGCCAGGTGGCCTACTTGGCTACTCCTGCACCATGGCAGGAGGAACATTTTCGCCCTCCCCAGGCTCTGGAGGCTTTTCTCGAGCCTCCAGGAGGGCAAAAACTGCCTCCCCTGGGCTTCAGAGGCCCTCCAGAGGCCGGAAACGGTCCCATTTCCGGACTTCCGGAACTTCCGGGAGGCCCATTTTTCGCCCTCCCAGAGCCTCCACACGGGCCCTGTACTTACCTGGCATCCAAAATGGGCCGCTTGGAGACTCCTGGGAGGGGAAGGGCGGGAGGGGCCAGCCGGTCCTTGCAACTACCGGTTCGGCGAACCAGATGTAAAATTAGCATCTGATTCGCCTGAACCGATCCGAACTGGCTGAATCCCACCTCTGAACCTATTGTAGGTTAACCTGGACCAGGAGAAGGATATATCTCCAAAAACATACTTTCACAGCGCCCACCCCCCTCAAGCAAGGCCAGTCAACTGCAATGAAGGCAGCTGGAGACCTCAAATTCAGATGGCACCCTGGAAATCCCTCCCAAGAGAAAAGAAATGGTGGGGATTTGTCCCCCACATCCGCCCCAAGGAGAACAAGGAAGCAGACCCGTCTTCTCAGTCTCTTACCTCTTCCGGAAGAGCAAATTTATTTTTCTTCATCACTTGGTACATGTACTCTGGAGCAGGTAGAAAAAAGAAAGAAAGAAAGAAAGAAAAAAGGTAGAGAGTTACAGTATTTGCAGAATTGCAAACGGCATCCAGGCCAGCCAATGTGACCTCCTCCGGGTAAATTGGACTTCAACTCTCATAATTCCTCGGTTTTTGTGGCATGAGGACAGTACCAAATCGGAGAAGGCAGAAGTTGCAATCTGGCTTCAACTGCTTCCTTCGTTCCTCATTTGTCCTGCTACTACATTGTAGCAGGGGTGAAATGCTTCTGGTTCGGACCGGATCGCCCAATCCGGTAGCAATGGAGGCAGGTGGTTCAGAGAACCGGTAGCAAAAATCCCTGTCCCCGTCCCCCATGCCCAGCTGAGCCACGCGATCATTGGACGCTTTTTTTCCTTTTAAATGCCTCTGACGATCCAAGCTGAGTTGCCCGATTGTCAGAGGCATTTAAATGCCTCTGACGGTCCAAGCTGGGATCGTCAGAGCCTTTTTAAAGCATTTTTTTACAACCTCTTCACCGAAGAGGTGGTAGAAAAAATGGTTTTAAAAGTTTTTTTTTTAAATGGCCACGCCCACCCAAGCCACGCCCACAGAACCGGTAGTAACAAATTTTAGATTTCACCACTGTATTGTAGCCTATATAGAATAACCAAGTTGGAAGGGGCCTTGGAGGTCTTCTAGTCTAACCCTCTGTTCGAGAAGGAGACCTATTGTCAGGGTCCAAGTAACACCCCTAATGAAATAAACCTCTGAGGCTTGAGTTTCCTCAAAAGTACATTTTATTACAGATGTCATATTGACACATCTGGGAAAACCTGAATCCGAAAGTTTCCAGGTTTTCCCCACCCAAAGAAAAGTTCAAGTCCCTGGCAACACCCACAAGCCCATCACATGGTCCAATCCAAACACTGTCTCAACTGGAAATGCCTCCCAGTTCCAGCCCTCCAGGTGCAGGGCAGAGTGACCTTGACTCTCTGAGAAAGGAATGTTGTTATGACTATGTCAGCACTCCAAACTACATTCGTTCCAGTGCTGACATAAGGAGGAGAAGAGGGGGCAGCAGCTGGCAAGAGGACGCTTGACTTTTTACCTACTTATTTTCCCTGAAGATAATATCCCCTAGGAGATGAGATGGGAGGAGGGACATTCCTGGGAGCTGAAGTAGTAGATATGGGGAGAGTGATTTGGAAGATGGCCAATGAGATGCAGAGAACTGGGGAACGGAAAGGGAAGGTTTGGGATCAGGAAGTCAGTGTTGGCTACGACATAATTGGGGACAGATTGTCGTGCTTAATAAATGAAAGATTTCATCAAAGACTATTTGTTTGGAAATGCAATTTATTTGAAGACGACACTGAAACCTGACAGATTACATATCACCCGTGCTCCATACAATTCCCCCTCCCAGTTTCCCACTGTAGTAAACGTGGCAGGCCCAATGCAAAAGATGGCTTCCAGGCCTGACATCTATACAGTTTCAGATAAATGGTTGTCTAGTCTCTTTTTGAAAGCCTCCAGTGATGGAGCACCTACAACTTTGGAACAACCGTAACTTGGATTGAGAATGTCTGTAGATAAACTGGGATTTGTTTTCGCTTATACTTAGGGCTTGTGTGTTTGTGTGTGTTCTTTGAGAACTAGAGCGCTTACCATCATGGCCCCAGGACATCAGGACATTTTCCAAGCCACAGTGGGGCTGATACATCCCATATTTGGTCCTGAGGAGGTAAAAAGAGAGAAGGTTGGAGCTGAAATTCTTTGATCTGGAAGCTTCTGCGAGAGGGAAGATTCGAGAAGAGCCAGTATCTCTAATTGACATTCTGAAGAAGGTGACAAGAGTCTGGAGCAGAGGTCTCCAACCTTGGCAGCTTTTAAGACTTGTGGACTTCAACTCCCAGAATTCATCTTTGCTGGCTGAGGAATTCTGGGAGTTGAAGTCCACAAGTCTTAAAGTTCCCAAGGTTGGAGACCCTTTGTCTGGAGGGGCACCTGCAGGTGGAACATCAGGTAATTGGCCAAGCCTTTGATAAATGCCAACAGTAACCATTCTTCATGCCTCTGGTTTCAAAGCAAACATGATGGAGCCAGGTTGTAGGTCCAAAGAGATGCAGAATAGTACTGGTACAATCACTAGTAACCCTCAGCAGATAATGTCCCAAAGGTGCTTTTTCAAGAGGCAACTGGTTTTTCTTTGAAGATGTTTCACTTCTCATCCAAGAAGCTTCCTCAGCGCTGACTGAATGGTGGAAGATGGAAGGATTTATTCTCCTTGCAGACCGCTGGAGATTTGCATCCTTTCAGAGAGTCGTTGAGGCCACTTGGAAGTTTATCTGTGTCCTCAGGGTCACCTGAGTGGTGCAAATGGGTGTGGGGTCTTCTTGGAACTGCTGAAAAGACCATGTTGTAGATTGGAGATAGATGAGGTTGTATCCCTCCCCCCTCTATTGAGAGAATGCTGTTCAACGTTGACATAGATGGCTTCTTTGACCCCTCTTTCAAACCAGCAGTCCTCTTTGTCCAAAATATGGACTTTGCTGCCTTCAAAAGAGCCGCCTTTGTCTTTTAAATGCAGGTGGACTGCTGAATCTAATCCTGGTGGCTTTGTTCTCCTATGTTGTGCCATGCACTTATGAAGTGGTTGTTTTGTTTCCCCAATATTCAGATCTGCACACGTCTCACTGCATTGTACAGCATATACCACTTTGCTCAGTTTATGTCTGGGTGTTTTATCTGTTTTACCATTCCCCACCATCCAGCCAGAGGTGAAGAAGCTTCTTGGATGAGAAGCGAAACATCTTCAAAAAAACCCCAGAAAGTCCAGTTGCCTCTTGAAAAAGCACCTTTGGGACAACCAGGACCTGATGGATGACACAGAATCTCCATAGACACCTCAGCAGATAAGGTCTTCCATCAGAGATGGAGAGGCGACAGTGGAAGGAGGACCAGGGAGACTAGGAGCCAAGTGGCTGCTGATCTCGGCTCCACATGCCCTACCTTGTAGACTTCTACATCCATCCAAGGGTGGCCTCAAAGCAAGGTCAAGCAAGAACTTACGTGTACAGAGGATTCCTTGTATCTGGGTTGTCATGGAACGTGGAGTCCTTGAAAACGATGGAGTCCTGCAGCTTGCAACCCACTGGGAAGGTGTCTCCCACCACAGCCCACTGTAGGAATAACCAAGATCAAAACGCCCCATCACACCTCGGTTCCTCTTTATTTGATAGTGTTGCCCTCGGACTGAACCCCATTTTTCTATCCTCACTATTGGCAAGTGTGCAATTAAACACACCATTTAATTTAGTGCAGGGGGTCTCCAAACTTAGCCCCTTTGAGACTTGTGGACTTCAACTTCCAGAATTCCTTGGCTGGCCAAGGAATTCTGGGAGTTGAAGTCCACAAGTGTTAAAGTTGCCAAGTTTGGAGACCCTTGATTTAGTGATTCCTCAATATGTATCAATTATAGATGCTCAGATTTTAGGTTCTTCATCCATTTCTGAGCACAAACCTCATTTTTCTGCCCCATAATGTAAACACTGGGTATTATGGAGCAGGACCTGGAAATGTTGACTCTCTTCCATGCCCCTTGTCCTTCATCTCACCTGTGGTTCACCAGACAGGGCCAAAATCTTCCCCAAATCATGGAGCAATCCAACCAGGTGGAACCAATCTAGGGTGGGACCAGAGAGAGTGAGAATCTGTTTCAGTCCCTTGACAGGTCCCTCTAACCTCAGTTGGGGCATCAACTTAGACCCGGTGCCTCATGGAACATCTTGATGCCAGGATCAGAGCAGGACTTAGCTATGTGGAAGATCTAGAGGGTGAGGAGAAAGGGCTCGCATGCAGAAAGGTCCAGCTGAACATTGTCCTCTCCTGGTGACAGCAAGGAGTACTGACGGCTCCCTGGAAAACATCTCTGCTCTGCTTGAGGTCATCATGTGTTGAAGACACATGGAGATGGCATTGCTCAATGGTTACAAACAGTCCCAGAGCATCTTCTGCCATGATAGATGGGGAATTATGGGTGATGGTCTCCATCATCTCTCAGAATTGGAAACTAGACATGACTTGGCACCCAAATAATTTGATCCTTCTAATATCTGCAGGACCCCAAACAATTGTCATCTTCTGCATCTAGGTAGAAGTGGGGAGAGAGCCTCTTGTTCTCCTAGGGACTATAGATCTAATCAAGGAGTTCACCTTTCTCAGGATGTTTCTCCCGAATGCCCTCTGCTGTCTGGTAGGCATGGTAGGAGTTGGGGAAGTCCACATCGGGGTCCGATTCGTCCACCACATTGTCCAGCAACTCCAAGCCCTCCATGATGGTCATCTGACGGAGGTTACAGCCACCGTATTGCTCATTCTAGGGAGAGGGAACTGTAAGGACACTATGATGGACTAGAGCTATGATGCCTTCTTCAAACTTGAGGGAAATCTAGTCTAATGAAAAGTACTAGGGATGATATGGTGTCAGTCTTCCAATACTTGAGGAGCTACCACAGAGAATCGGGGGTCAACCTCTTCTCCAAAGCACCTGAAGGCAGGACAAGAAGCAACGGATGGAAGCTAATCAAGGAGAGAAGCAGTGAGGACAATTTATCAGTGGAACAACTTGCCTCCAGAAGTTGTGAATGCTCCATAACTGGAGATTTTCAAGAATAAATTGGACAACCATTTATCTGAAACGGTAGAGGGTTTCCTGTTTGAGCATGGGTTGGACTAGAAAACCTATTATTCTATGTTCTAACTGTTCAGGCAAATTTTGAAAATGAGGTAGGATCTTAAGAAGAGCAAGTCATTTTAGACTAACTTGGAAGGAAACCCAGAAGGAATGAAGACTTTGATGGGTCTCTTGCTGGCAACCCTTGGGGTATCCATACAGCCCCCAAAGAACTGGAGATAGGCCTCTCTTGTTGCTGGTATCACCTGGATGCGTTGAACCATGCTCGGTGCCCAAGAGACCCTCCCCAGAAGAGAGATGGGGTCTGCCTGGGCAAACTCACCTTCTTCTGCACAAATTCCACAGTCTGGTTGGTGTGCATGAGTAGATAAGTGTGGTATACTCGGTCAATCAGTGCCCCCTCCTGAAATGACAATTTGGAAGTATTGCAGTGAGTAACAATCATTAATCCAAGGCAGAGGGTTTCCACCACCCACCCCCCAAACTTGGCCACTTTAAGATGGGTGGACTTCAATTCCCAGAATAGGTGTTGTCCAAGTCAAGTCCAAAAGTGCTAGAGAATTCCTGGAAGCCTGGCACTCAGACAGATCAACCATCAACAGGCACATAGAGATAAACAACAGCTACCTATCATTCGAAAGAGGCAATAACAAAGCTAAAAGACCACAACGCCTCCTGACCAGCAATCTATATCCTGATAATCAAAGTTCAGCACCAACCAGTAAACAATGCCCCAATCAAGCAATGATAGTAAACAACAGGTTAACCAAGGAATGACTAAGAATACTCCCACCAACAGCAAACCTCCCTCTCTTCTAGCACTGATGATGTTCCCTAGTTGGGTCATGAAACATCTGCAAGAAAACCAACAAGCTCAGAGAGCACCAAAGACCCCCACAGTTCTCCTCCTCCTCCTCCTCCATCCCTTCTCCTTTTCATCCTCCTGTATCTTCTTCCCCTTCCTTTCCCCCTTCCCTTCCCCCTTCCCTTCCTCCCCCTCTTCTTCCTCTGTCCAGCCTCAGTTGCCTCTGCCCCAACATCTGGTGGTCCCTCCCAGAACAGACTTTGCACACTTTTGCACTAGTGCCTTTAAATTATGAAGTGTTTTCAAAATATATTCATATTCATCTCCTACCCAGCATTTTTCAACCTGATCCTCTGGAATTGTGGGACAAAACAGAGACACTGTCCATCTGCTGCTGAATTTCACTGACCTTGAAATTCCTGAAGTTTTCCTTGGACTTTGGGTTCTCCAGATGATTATCAGCCTGCGGAGGATCTGAAGACTGACATGCCTGAGGAAAGAGGGTCTCAATATTAATATCAATCAGAACAGAGCTGGAAGGTCTTCTAGTCCAGCTCCCTGCTTAAGCAGGGACCCTATGCCATTTCAGACAAGTGGATGTCCAGTCTCTTCTTAAAAACCTCCATGATGAAACACTCACAACTTCTGGTGGCAAGCTGTTCCACTGGTTAATGTCCCCACTATTACGAAGTTTCTCCTCAATTCCAGGTTGCTTCTGTCTTTGATTAGTTTCCATCCATTGTTTCTTGTCCTGCACTCTGGTGCTTTGTAGAATACTTTGACCCTCTCTTTGCCTCTCAAATCCTTCAGATCACGGACCTGAGCAGACCATCTAAATGTTTAAAATTTGGGTCCTACACATCTTAACTCCCATGTCAATAAATGCTGAAGGGAATATGGATATCTGTCACCATTTCACTTGGCCTAGAGTAGTGGGCAGGGTGGGATTCAAGTAATTTAACAACCGGTTCTCTGCCCTAATGATTTCTTTCAACAACCAGTTTGCCAAACTGCTCAGAAAGTTAACAACCGGTTCTCCTTGCCAGCGGAGGAATTGTGTGGCGCTGAAGTCCACAAGTCTTAAAAGTTGCCAAATTTGGAGACCTCTGGCCTAGAACAGTGTGGCTCAGGGGTGAAATGCTCCCGGTTCGGACCGGATCGCCCGATCTGGTAGCGATGGAGGCGAGTGGTTCGGAGAACCAGTAGCAAAAATCCCTGCCCCCCCCCATGCCCAGCTGAGCCGCACAATCATCAGAGGCTTTTTTTTTTTTTACTTTTAAAAGCATTTTTTCTACAACCTCTTCGGCAAAAAAATGCTTTTAAAAGTAAAAAAAAAAGCCTCTGATGATCGCGCAGCTCAGCTTGGATCGTCAGAGGCTTTTAAAAGAAAAAAAACCACCTTTTTTTCTTTTAAATGCCTCTGACGATCCAAGCTGAGTTGCCTGATCGGCGGAGGCTTTTTTAAAAACCTCTGCCGATCAGGCAACTCAGCTTGGATCATCAGAGCCTTTTGAAAGCATTTTTCGCCAAAGAAGTTGTAGAAAAAATGGTTTTAAAAGTTAAAAAAAAAAATGGTCATGCCCACCCAGTCACATTATCCCCCCCCTCCCCAGCCACGCACACAGAACCGATAGTAACAAATTTTAGATTTCACCACTGGTGTGGCTCAATCTTGGCATAATTTCAGACGTATGGACTTCAACTCC
The DNA here is from genome assembly GCF_029531705.1 of Pantherophis guttatus. The sequence goes on along the minus strand of NW_026843855.1, from coordinate 5,004,320 downwards.
CAGAATCCCCCAGCCAGTAAGGCTGTATTAGGCCACAGGGTCAAAATCCTCACTCAAGTGGCTTCAATAACTACCAGGATTTTCTGGTCAAGGATAGGAAAACACAGAAGGCCTTGTTCTGCTGTCATGACTCGTCACCATTATACATCTGCTTGCAGAAAAGAAGATTTAGGAATGGGCAGAGGTGGGTTGCTACCGGTTCGGATCGGTTCACCTGAACCGGTAGTTCCAAGCACTGGCTGGCCCCGCCCACCCGCCCGTACGCTATCCAGTCCTAGATATCTCACTTTCCGTCTCGCTCGCCTCGCCCCGCAGCCCAGCTGATTTGTGCGCCCCTCCCGTTCTACTAACCGTGGTTGACCTAACAGGTGTGCAGGAAGCTGCCCCCATCAAAAAAGCCTTATTTCAGGTGTTGCACGCAAATGCGGAAGGCATGCACGCTCTCTCACATTTTCGGCCAACTGATTGTTAAAGTATGTGCAACCCACCTCTGGGAAGGGGGTGAGATGTTTTCACTGCTTGAGGAAGGGGCCTGGCTTGGTTTCAACAGAGGAGATGAATTTGGGTAGCATCTCAAGCTGAATCACCTTCACTTGTAGATATGAGATGGGCCTGAGCAGGGTTTGCTCAGGATCCCACCTAGAGCCAGCAAGGAGATGCTTAGAGGAGCATGGACTTCATCTGTCCTGCGATCAGCTGTGTTATTTATTTTATTTATTTATTTTATTAAATTTCTATACTGCCCTTCTCCCGAAGGACTCAGGGCGGTGAACAGCCATGGGATAAAACACATAAATACAAAAAAATTAAAATGAATTAAAAACGAATTAAATAATTTGGCTGAATTTAAAATACCCCATAATTTTGTGTTTTGTGTGGTTAAATCTATTTGTTATCTAGAGCAGAAAATCCAGAGCTCCATCTTAGCAGAAGTAATGCAAACCAAACAAAGAACAAGGCGAAGAAGAAAAAAAGAAAAGGAAAGAAACATCTTATTATTATTGCTAAATGAAAAATACAGCATTTATATAGAAAACAGAATAACAGAGTTGGAAGGGGCCTTGGAGGTCCTCTATTCCAACCCCCTGCCTAGGCAGGAAACCCAACACCACTTCAGACAAATGGTTATCCAACATCTTCTTAAAAACTTCCAGTGTTGGAATATAGGGCTGTCAAAGGTCTCCTGGTATCATGAGGAATAAACTGGAGGCCTCTGGAATCGCTGAAGCTATTCAAATTCACGTGTTCCATGAATGTTTGGCTGTTTGGATGGAACAGATCTGGTTTCGAAGCCCGTGAGGCTGTTTTCTGCTTCTTCCCACTTGAATAAAATGCTTCAACTGGTTGCAAATTCAACCCATCTTCTGGGATGGCACAACAGGGTGAATCATAAACAAACTCAGCAGGCTTGGCTCGCCCAACACTCAATGTTATCAAGAATCTAAGCCAGAATAAAACTAACCAAGGTTGCATCAACTGAAGGAGAATACCAAGATGACGTGAAGTGATAGACCGCCATTTAACTATGAGCCAGCGGTGTTCTACAGCTGCCAAAAAGAGCCAATGAGGTCCTACCGTAGGTTCCATCAACAGAGGGATATTTTCAGGATCACATGAAGTGTGATAATAACACTTTACACTGCGTTGCTAAGACCACACTTGGAATATTTCATCCACTTTTGGTCACCATGATGCAAAAAAGACTTTGAAATTCCAGAAGGCGCGCAGAGAAGGGTAACAAAGAAGATTAGCAGGCTGGAGGCTAAAATGAACGAAAAACGGTTGCTGGAATTGGGCATGTCTAGTTTAATGAAAAGCAGGACTAAGGGTGACATGATAGCAGCCTTCCAATATTTCAGAAGCTGCTACAAAGAAGAAAGAGTCAACCTCTTCTCCAAAGCACCTGAAGGCAGGAGAAGAAGCAATGGATGGAAACTAATCAAGGAGAGAAGCAACTTAGAACTAAAGAGAAATTTCCTGACAGTTAGAACAATTAACCAGTGGAACATCTGGCCACCAGAAGTTGTGGATGCTCCATCACCTGACTTTTTAAGAAGAGACTGGACAGCCATTTGTCTGAAATGGTATAGGGTCTCCTGCTTGAGCAGGGGGTTGGACTAGAAGACCTCCAAGGTCCCTTCCAACTCTTGTTAATCTAATATTCTGCAAGTTTACCAAACTGTGTGGTCCAGCACATTGTAGGAACACAACCTCTTGATATTCAACCAGGATCCTTCCGTTCCTCTTACTGTGACTTCTCCTTCACCACACCTATGCTCGGCTGGGTTTGAGTGTGTGTGTGTGTGTGTCACTTACCGGGCCCACCACCTTCATCCTTGCAGCTGTGGGAGAAGAGAGGCACAGGAAGGCAGCAGTCTTAGGAAGGGGTCTATCTGCCTGCTTCTCCAGGATTTATAACCCTCGGTTTTATAGATGGCAACAGATGTCAGTGTTAACGGGACAATAAGTCATCCGTTAACCCACCAGGGCCAAACTCCTCTCTGGCGTGAGCAAACAATTAATGCCTGATGTTTATTAGAAGGAGAAGTGCTCCCCAGGAGTCCTGGGGGGCAGGGGGCACCCTCCTTTGCCCCTGGAATTTGAACCATAGCTACCTCCAAGCCAAGCAAAGGTTGAGACTCGGTCACTGCCTTCGCCAGGGCACAGGGTAGCCAAAGGAGCATGACCAGGCCTCCATCCACGAGGCTGGACTGGGTTCAGGTGTTATTGGCTTCCTCACGTGGGGCCAAGGAGAGCTGAGTTGGAGGGGGGAAAAACAGGACAAAAGCATCAAGCCACCAAAGGTTCTTCCAGCAGGACCAGATTCATGTGGGCCGTTATGCTGAAGGGAGGTTGGGCTGTTGGTGGGAACTTCATGATGGTTGAGAAGAAGGAGGGCCATCTCACAAAGTCAGGGTTTGGGTCACGCGAAGACTGCAGTGTTGTTTTGCTAAATTTGTGGAACCCAGAGGAAGGTCCTCACCTCAGCTCAGATGCTTCTGTGGAAATAATTTGATTTTAGGGGTCCTTGGTGCTCTCTGAGCTTGGCTGTTTTCTTGTAGACGTCTCATGGCCCACCTAGATAACATCATCACTGCTAGAAACAAGGGGGGTTGCAGAGAGGAGGAGGAGGACTGTGGGGTTCTCTGAACGTGCTGATTTTCTTGCAGAGATTTCATGACCCAACTAGGTAATGCCATCAGTGCTAGAAGGGAGGTGGGTTTGCAGAGAGGAGGAGGAGAACTGTGGGGTCCTTGGTGTTCTCTGAGCTTGGTTGCTTTCTTGAAGACATTTCATTTCTCAAACTATAGTAGGTAATATCATCAGTGCTAGAAAGCAGTGGTAGAAGACTTCTAAGCACTGATGATGTTCCCTTGGTAAGGAAGGCTCACCACAAATACTATAGGTCTTAGCTTATGCACTGATCTGGGCTTTGGGGTTTTCTGCTAGAAAGGATCCACCACCAGCAGCATCTGTTATGGTCTCTAGAGTCCTGAGCACTGCAAAATGGTAGCAAGCCATCTACTGAATGATGGTGTCAGAATGTCTCTATCTTGTAGTTCAGGACACTAAATAAAACTCACATTCTCCTTCCTGTTGATGGTTTTGTCAAATGTAGAGAAAGTGGTTGTTTTAACACAGAATGTTCAGAGTTCAGAGTATGAAACCGGGTGTAAATTGTTCCAGAGTTTACTTTTTTGGAGTAGAAGTTTATTTATTTATTTATTTATTTTTCAGATTTCTATACCGCCCTTCTCCTTTCGGACTCAGGGCGGTGAACAGCCAAAATAAAACACTTGTACACAAAAGTTAAAATCGATTAAAAATAATTAAAGTTTGGCCCATAATTTAAAACGTTTCAATTAAAATCAATATCAAATTTTAAAAACCAACCATAAAATCAGGACAGCCTCGCTTTGGTTCCTGACCCTGCAGTGCACTTTCTCAAAGAAAGGCCTGTACTTCCTTGCCTTCTCCTGTGCCAGGAGAATGAAAACACGCCACGATATTTTGACAAACATCTGGATTTTCGCCAAGAGGCCTCCAGCCTGCAGAAGTGAAGCATGTGGCAAAGCAGAAGACAACAGGGCTCCTGGCGGTGGAAGTAGATCTTTAATTTTAATTCCCACTTTACTATTAAGGAGAAGTTGAACTTAGTTGAATTCCCACTTTAGCATTAAGGGGAAGTTGAACTTAGCAGGACCAAGCGTCTCTAGACTGCAAGATCTAATTTTAGACCGGCTAGATCGGTTTTTCAAATGTGGTGACTTTGAGATGTGTGGATTTCAACTCCCAGAATTGCTTCAATGGGGAATTCTGGTTGTTGAGGTCCACGCATCTTGAAGTTGTCAACTTCGAAAAACACTGATCTAGTGAATCCTCAGGTCTCCTGGCTTCATCTTTGCAGATTCAGGCTATTTGCTGGTATTCTACTTTATGTGTCCCTCTTTCCACTTTTTATACTTGTCCTTTTTGTCTTTCGGTTTATCAGAGAGTTCTTTATTCAGCCATGCTAGTTTCTTCTGGAATCTCTCATTTTTCTTTTTCAGTGGTATTGTGCTAGTCTAGGCTTTTATCATCTCATTTTTCAGTTTCCCAAGCTCCTTGTGCTCACGTTCAAGAGAAGCTGGATGTTCTCCTCCTCCTCCTTCTCTTCTTCTTCCTTCTTTCTCCTCCTACCTTCTTCTTCTTTCTTTCTCCTCCTCTTTCTCCTCATTTCCTTCTCTCTCCCCCTCTTCCTCTTCCTCTTCCTTCTCCTCCACCCTGGCAAATTCTGGGAATTGAACTCCCCATCCATTTAACCCAATCAATTAACAACCTGGCATATTTGCTTAATTTTAACCTCTCTTGAGCTTCGGTCTGTTTGTTTATTTAATATGGGTTTGGCATGCAGTTGGGAACTTAGCCAATTTATGCCTCAACGGATTGGGTGATCCCAGAAAACAGGGACAGGTTAATCCAGGGACGAGGATAAGGGTAGGTCGTGCGAAAGCTGCTTTGGAGGGACACCGTGGGAGACCTTAGCTTTGAAGAGAAGTCATTGAAGGTGGGAAGGAAGAAGCTGACAAAGGTCTATCTGAGTTGCTTTGTCTATGGCTCCTTCCCAAAAAGGCTTCCCTTAAAACAGCTGCAATAGAGGCAGGATCTTCCCTGTAGACCTGTAGGCTGATGCTTCAGCTCCTAACTGTTTTCCCTGGTGTGAATGGTTAATAAATCACTTGGCAATGAGGAAAACAAATCTTTTTTTTTTCTTCAGTTGTTTATTTCTGCAGAAACCTCACATGCTTGGGACAGAAGTCCATCCCGAACACGCCCGAGTAAAAGTTGGCTCAGATATTTATTAAAGAAAAATTTTATTATTTACGCCATGCCGATCTTTGTAATTTCTTGTCCAAGGTCCGTGTTCACACTTGATCGATTTCGCTTGTCATATTTGGGACAAGGTTGCATTTGTCCTACTTGGTAGGAGATGACTCACAGCCGGCCTTTGAAAACTTTCTAATCCTATGGCATTGTCAGAGGTTTCCTGCTGCCTGTTTGTGTCTCAAGTTGTCCGTTTTGCAAGGAAGCTGGCAAAGAGAGGGGAAGGATGGATGGCCCAGTCAATCATTTCTAATTTTTGCTTCTTTGTACATACTGTATTTTGATTAATTCCTGGCTGACTTGGTGTTGAAAATATTATTTGAGACCTTTTATTTTAATCAATGTGATTCTTTCCCTATAGAATAGAATAGAATAAAGATACAGATTAACAGAGTTGGAAGGGACCTTGTAGGTCATCTAGTCTAACCCCCCCACCCAAGCAGGAGACTATACAGTACACCATTTCTGACAGAGGGCAGTCCAGTCTCTTCTTGAAAGCCTCCAGTGATGAAGTTCCCACAATTTCCGAAGGCAACTTCTGTTCCATCGGTTGATTGTTCTCACAGTCAGAAAATTTCTCCTTATTTCCAGGTTGAATCTCTCCTTGATCAGTTTCCATCCATTATTCCTTGTCTGACCTTCAGATGTTTTGGAAAATAACTTGACCCCCTCCTCTCTGTGGCAGCCCCTCAAATATTGGAAGACTGGTCCTTCTCTTCCCTAGACTAGCCAGGCCCAGTTCCTGCAACCGTTCTTCATATGTTTTAGCCTCCAGTCCCCTCATCATCTTGGTTGCTCTTCTCTGCATTCTTTCTAGAGTCTCAATATCTTTTTTATAATGTGGTGACCAAAACTGGATGCAGTTTTCTAGGTGTGGTTTCACTAAGGCTTTATAGAGTGGTATTAGTACCTCATAGAATTAGAATAGAATAGAATAGAAAATAGAAAAAAATAGAATAGAATAGAAAATAGGAATAGAATAAAATAGAAAATAGGAATAGAATAGAAAATAGAAAATAGAAAAAATAGAAAAAAGAATATAGGAATAGAATAGAAAATAGAAATCGAATCGAATCAGTTTCCATCAGTTGTCCCTTCAGGTGCTTTGAGGAATAGATTGATCCCCTCCTTTTTGTGGCAGCCCCTCAAATACTGGAAGACTGCTATTATGTCACCCCCTGGTCCTTCTCTTCATTAGACTAGCCAGGCCCATATTCTTTAACTTTTATAGCTATTTATGTGCATGGGCCACCCAACTCAATTCTGCTGCAAAGGCAAAACCCTGAGAATGACACACAGCTCAGTATTTTAACCAGTAACTCATATTTCCCGTTTTCTGGGCTCAGCTACGGTGAAAGTCCAGCTGACAGACAGGACAAAGGGACAAAGTTAAGGAGAATTTGGGCCTGGATTAGTTCTGGCCAGACAAGCCGGACGGAACTGGTTTCCCTGCCTCAAGGACTCTCCCCACTTTTTACTTCTCTGTGGCTCCTCTGACCCTTCCTGGCCACCAAGCTGAATTTCTCTCCATTCCAAAGTTCCCTTTTCTCTGGTTTTTAATATTAAATTGAAGGGAAACAGTAACAAGGATATAATAAATAATACTAGAATATAATATACTGGTATACTAGAATTAGTAGAAACTTGTTATTCTGTAACGATTAGGTTCCTGTAATACATATATAGCCTTTGTATTTGTATAACACACATATACTGTGTATATACCTTTATATTTGTATCTCCTGTAACAAACATATTCTGTTATTAGGCCTCTGTAATGTATTTGGTATCTGTCAAACATTTGTTCCTGCCATTTGATCTGAACCCATATCAATCTTCTTCCTGTTTTTCTTGTGCCATCTAAGAGCATGGTACGTGTATCTCAGTTGGAACTGCAGACATCATTCAAGGGATAATTTACACTTCAGCTCTAATTTACACCTTTGATCTGTATAAGCTCCTTCCTTGCAGAACCAGGGAGCCAAATGGCCAATTGAGAAAAACAAAGGAATGCTCAAGGAAGAGATAAGGCTAATTGGGAGGCTTCTATTCCTTTGCAGGGCAACAGGGAATGCACAAACCTAAACTAGGAGGCCAGAATTGGGTATTAAGATGATGCCTCTGAAGGTATAAAAAGGATGCCATACCTTCCCCAAGGTGTGGCTATCTCCTCACATGCATTGTATCTGTATGTTCTGGATATAGTCCCACCCAGTATTTTGTTTTTGGCCATAAATAAAATCTGCTTCTTTTTGCAAGCCTCGTCTTGAGTCTCTCTCTTTGGCATTCTGGTGACTCAAGTATATTTTGGGACCTTACAAAATGTTTAAACTACAGGTGTTTAAAAACAAAAACAAAAACACACCTCGGGCACTTTAAGATGGGTCTTAAGACTTCATCACCCATAATTCCCCAGGCAGAAGAGCAAGACAGGGGAATTCTGGGAGTTGAAGCCCACCCAACTTAAAGTGGGGCTGGTTGAGGGGGATCCCCATCCCAAGACTGAGGGGAGGGGTCTGTGTTTCAGAGGAGAGCTCCCCCCCTCCACCTGGGTCCAGCTGTTGAGTTCATTAGCTGTTTCCTTCCCCCTCCTGTTCACACCTGGGGGAGTGGGTGGGAAAGCAAGGATGGAACTACAACTCCCATCTGGCTGGGGATGTGGCATTTGTAGTCCCAGGCAACTGTCTGGCCCTGTCCTGCAGAAGACAAAGGCATTGGGAGAGGGTGTAAGGGAAAAAAATGCTTGGTTTGTTGATAGAAGGTTGATTGATGCCTCCTTATGTATATTGTGTGTGTGGGGAGGTATTTCATACACAGGATTCTTTATTTCTCTTTCCTTTTTCTTCCTCCCTTTCTTTTTTGCTTCTTTCCTTCCTTCTTTTCCTTTCCATTCTTTTCATCTCTTTCTTTTCTCCCTCTATTCTTTCCTTCTTTCCCTTCCTTCCTATCTCTCTCCCTCTTTTTCTCTTCTTTTTTCTTTTTCTTCCATTTTCATCTCTTTCTTTCTTTTTCTTCTCTCTTCCTTTGTTTTTCTCCCTCTTTTTTCTTTTTCTCCCTTCCTTCCCTCTCTCCCTTTTTCTTCCTTTCCCTTTTTCTTCCTTTCTCTCCTTTTCCTTCCTTTTTCATCTCTCCTCCTTTCTTTTTCTCCCTCTTTTCTTCCCTTTTCACTCCTTTCCTTACTATCTCTCTTTTTCTCCCTTTTCTCCTTCCTTCCTTCCCTCTTTTATTTACTACATTTATATGCCTCCCATCTCACTCTTCAAAGGGGCTCTGTTGAAAATTGTTAAATACATTTAAAAAAAAATTAACATAAAAAAGGATTTTTAAAAGCTTTTCTGCCTTCCGCCGCTTCTTTCATTCATTGAATGCTGCAGGCGAGACCTCAAACATTAACATAAATTACCATATGCAAATCGATGCCCTCCCCCTCCACTGGACGGGGACGGTTTAACTTTTTTTCTGCCCCCGCCCCCTCAGACTCCGATTGGTCCCTTCTTCCAGGAGACGCGGCCGCCGATTGGTTCCGAGCGGCACGAGCGCCTCTTCCCATTGGCTTCCTTTGGTTTGTTTTGGTGCGGGCAGGGCGGCGCCCAAGCCGCGTTTGCTCATTGGTGGAAAAAGAGGCGTGACCCGGACCGCCCTTCTCCTCCGCGAAACCACAGCAACAGCCCAAGCCGCGCCGAGCGATTGGACAAAGAACCTGTCTGTCTCGAATATTTCCCATTCCTATTGGCCGAGATCGGAGAGAAAGAGGCGGGGGATTGGAAGTGAGGCAGCCGGAAGTGCCGAGTGGCCGGAGACCGGGGCGCTTCCGGTGCTGATGTGGCCGGAACCCGGCGGCGCGTCGGAGCGGTGAGTCTCGCCCGGGGTCGCCGATTCTCTCAGCCTCAAATCTCCCCCCTTTCAATCCTCTGGGCGGCGGCGCAGGCCTCAACTCTGCAGGAGCCCCGGTTGGACTCCCGCCTGCTTTGCCCTCCAAGAGCTCGGAGCGCCCCACTCCCCACCGGCTCTGCAGGCCGAGGCCCAACCGGTGCAGCGTCTCTTCCCCCCCCCGTCCTGCAGGCGGATAAAAACACCCTAAGAGCCCCTCGGAGGAGCGGAGGAGGAGGGTCTCGGCGGGGACCGTCTTGTGGACCTCGGGGTGCCCCCTGGAGACGTTCGCCTCCTCCTGCCCAGACAGCAGCTTAGAAGCCTTCGGCCGCCCCTCCCCCCACCCCCAGCCCCTTCTAGCACGGATGAGGTGACCTAGTTGGGTCGTGAAAGGTCTGCAAGGAAAGAATCAGGAGCCCCCAGGAGCCCCTCCTCCCTCCCCTCCATCCATCTCTCTTTCTCTATCTCTATCTATCTATCTATCTGGTGGGAGAAAACCCGAATAACCAAAGACCTACATACAAACACCCGATCAATAGTATCTCTATTTATCTATCTACCTCTATCAATCATCTATCTATCTATCTATAATCAATAGTATCTCTATCTACCCCTATTAATCATTTATTTATTATCTATCTATCTATCTATCTATCTATCTATCTATCTATCTATCTATCTATCTATCTATCTATCTCTTAAGTGTTTTTCTGTCGCAGCACCTGGTCTACCCCAATACGGGAGGGAAGCATCCTGTTTCCCTTTCGTCTTTCAGCTCCAATCCGTCGCATTCACGACAAGCCATTTTTATACCAAATTTATATTTGCTGATAAAGAAATAAAGGGAGGCGAGTATAGAGCTATTTTCAAGCTATTGAAATAGATCTATTCTAGTCTCCCTTTATTTCTTTATCAGCAAATATATATATATTTATTATTCTCTTTTCGTAGGTCTTTATGTGTATTTTTCTCTCAGCCAGGTTTTTCCTACGTAAATCAAGATCTTTATACAGCCATAGTTCAGTGAAATCTCATTCACTAGTTTCTAGGCTTTATCAGACAGCAAACCAGCATTTAACTCCTTTAAGTCTCACAACAGATAGCAAAATGTTGGTTTGCTGTCTGATAAAGCCTAGAAACTAGTGAATGAGATTTCACTGAACTATGGCTGTATAAAGATCTTGATTTATGTAGGAAAAACCTGGCTGAGAGAAAAATACATATACATATATATATGTATGTATGTATGTATATGTATGTATGTGCATGTATGCATGTATGTGTATGTGTATGTATAGATTAGATATAGATAGATATATAGCAATAGGCCTTAGACTTACATACCACTTCACGGTGGTTTCCAGCCCTCTGTAAGCGGTTTACAGAGTCAGCATAATTGCCCCCAACAATCTGGGTCCTCATTTTACCCACCTCGGAAGGATGGAAGGCGGAATCAACCTGAAGGAAAGGAGGGAGGGATGGAAGGAAGGAAGGATGGAAGGACAATAGCAATAGCAATTAAACTTATATACCACTTCCTACTGCTTTCCAGCCCTCTCTGAGCAGTTTAAAGATTCAACCCAACAATCTACCGTACAGAGTATAAGACGCACCTACTTTTTTTTTTTTAATATATATATATATATATATATTTTAGGCAAACACACCTACAAACATACAATGTATTTTCTTTGAACAGAGTATTTGTTTGAACAGAGTTCACAAATTTAAACAGTGTTTAGTCATTTCAATTAAATTTACAATTTCTATATTTCCTTTTTGCCATATTCCTCATCTATTTTTTTAAAAAAACCAATATTACTCTTCATCCTCATCTCTAATCTTAATCAAATTCAATTTTTCTCTTCTCTTCTATATTATACCCTTTCCCATTGTCATCTATTTTTATATCCATCCTCACATTGGTTAATTATGTAATATTACAGTTGTTTAATACAAATTCAACATTTTAATATAAACCAATTAGTTATATAACTAACTTTTTTGTATATTAATCAATATGAACATGAATATTCCAATTATTTCCATGCAATCCAATTTCTTACAAATCAATTAATTATATTTACCAATAATAAACCATATATATATTTCCCCCATATATTCCTCCAAACCACAACTTAACCATTTCTGCTTTCAACACAATATACAATTAATAGCATCTCAATTATTACAATTCCCTAGTTAAATAGAGCTTTCCCGTTATGTTACTCATTTTCACATCTTAAACTCTCCCAATAACCCAAATAGTTTTGCCCATATAATCCTCCAAATCACAACTTAATCATTTCTACTTTCATCGCAATATATAATGAAAAATATTTCAATTGTTACAATTTCCCTAATTAAATTTTAAAATGTTCTAGCTGTTATCCAATCTACAACTTAAATCGTTTTTACTTTCACCACCATATACCATTAAAGGTATTTCAATTTACAGTTTATACATATTTCTAAAAACAAAACAAAACAAAAAAAAACTTATCATTGTCTAGATTTCAAAAATACAAAGACAGACATTCCAATTATTATTCATTTCATTTTTACAATCATGATTTCCCATTTATTTCTTACTACTATTCATATTTCAATTCTAAATATGTATAACATCTTTCTCTTTCATTTCTTTTTCTCCCTTCCCATTTTTATTTTTGTCTTTTTCTTTCTCCTTTTTTTCTTTTGTGTTTTAAAATCTTGAACTCTCCTCTTTTGCCCTAAATTTTCCATTGTTTGTACCTACCTTTTTTAATGAGGAAAAAGAAGAAAAACGAAATCTTCCTCTGCCTCTGCCTAATTTTGCATTGCAGTAAACCGCAAACAGCCTGCTTTACTTTCATTTTCAGCATAGCTTGATTAGCACAAGGAAAAAAATTTGCTCCAGGAATTTACCACACCCACCAAGCCACATCCACAGAACTGGTAGTAAAATTTTTTGAAACCCACTACTGATATAGATGATAGATAGATAGATAGATAGATAGATAGATAGATAGATAGATAGATAGAAAGAAAAGATAGAAAAGATAGAAAAGATAGAAAAGATAGAAAAGATAGATAGATGTAGACAGACAGACAGACAGATTACTCCTCATACCTTCCTTTTCTATCAATTTATAGAAAGCATTCTGACCCTCAAGGTAATGATCTGGCCCTAGTCCCAATTTGTGTATGACCATATACTCAAATAAATGGCATGGACCATATGTGCCCCCTTGCACATCTGTTCCTTTAGGGCCATACTCAGATTAGGACTAGGGCTAGTTCATTAACTTGAAGGCTTTTTATCAATCGATTCCTATTGGAATTGATTGGGAGGCATGATGAGTCATCAATTTGTGACTAAACGGTGTATGATACCCCTGTGCCACTTATACCTCATTTGAATGATGTGACAGTTTGAATCCTGGCTTTAGCAGCGACTTAAAAGCTGACTCTGTTCTTTGCTTTGAAGCCCTCTGTGAGATTACATGACTCAGATCTCATGAGGACTAGCGCCTTGCTTGGAACTTCCTCTTCTTCCACCAGAACATACTTGACTCTTCAGGATTCTGGCAGTTTAACTGTGTTAGAACGTCCCTTCCCGGTGATGGCTCTTTTATTTAGCCTTGGCAGCGTGAGAGCACAGAATGGATGGGATTCGGGGAGCGCCTTGCGGGCGCTCCCACGAAATGGCTGCCAAGGGTTTGTGCATTCATTGCAGGCTTCCTAAACTGTGGTCTACACACTGATTTGCCGGAATGTTTTTTCCAGGACCCCTGGGTCTTTTTTCCCCTGGGCAATGGGCACATTTCACCCAGAGTCACTTGGCTGAGTTGGGGTGGCTGTAGAAACCGAAAGTGAATAAATGATCCAAACAAAGGCTGAGTTGCATGTTTTCTTCTATGTTTTCTAAGGAAGTGCACAGGATATCTTTTACTCTGGGACATAAACACAGAGCTGTGTAGTGTGTTACCTTTTACTTTGGGTTAAATTATGATTGTTGTTGCAGAAAAACTATCGGCCAAAGCAGCTGAGTGCCCGCCAAGGAAGAAACCAACGTGCACCTGGGCAGCCTATCGGAGACCCCGGCGGCTTGCAAGCTGTGACTCCTTCCTTCTCTGGACCTTCTGTGCTCCTTTTATGCTCCAGCCGACCTCCTCCTCCTCCTCCTCCCCCTGTGCCGCTGGTTGCCTGGAGGGTGAAGATGCTCAGCCGTTTGTCGGGGCTGGCCAGCACTGTCCTGCACGAGCTCTCTGGGGAAGGAGAAGATGGCGGGACGGCACCGTCCCCCGCTGTAAGTCGCCTGTTCTGTCCCGGACCAGTTTGGCAAGAGAAAGTTGCCCAATCCAACCCAATCTCTTCTTAGAAGCCTCCAGTAATGGAGCACCCACAGTTTCAATCAGAAGAGAGCTGGAAGGGACCTTGGAGGTCTTCTAGTCCAACCCCCTGCTCAAGCACGAAATCCTGTACAATTTGAGAGAAGTGGCTGCCCAGTCTCTTCTTAAAAACCTCCAGTGATGCAGCATCCACAACTTCTGGTGGCAAGCTGTTCCACTGGTTAATTGTTCCCACTTCAAAGAAATTTCTTCTTAATCTCTCCTTGCTTTGATGCAAGTCAACCTACAATTACAGGCCTCCTTTTATTCAAAGCCAGCATTCTTAATTGTTCTTGAGTCAATTGGATGGTGGAACATTGACAAAGCAACAGCTATAAAACTGAGTGGCTGTATAAACACTTTAAATTAATTAACTAGAGATAAAACGATCTTGAGTCAACTGGAGCTGCCCAGAGTCACCTTATCAGTGAGATGGGCAACATATACGAGTATAAATAAAGGGCAACCTATATACATAGGATAAATAAAGCAGTGATGCGGTGGCCTGGTGGTGGAGCTCTCGCCTCGCAATCTGGAGGCTGTGAGTTCAATTCTAGGTAGAGGCAGATATTTCTGTCTACTGGGCACAATGAGAATAGATCTGCTGAACAAAACACTGCATTGGTGACAGGAAGGGCATCCGGCCAGTAAAACACTCTGCTACCTCCATTCAGTTGCCCTGACTTCACCCCGCAAAGGATTATGGGGTCGTTAAAAGATGATAAATAAATAAAGCACCAGTTAGCACCACTTAATAATCTGTAACAGGCAACCTATTCCACATTTATATTTAATTTTAATTTTTAGTTTAATTTAGTCATCTTAGCCCTCAGCTTCGGAGGAAACAGATAGGTTTTTAAATCTTTGAGACTTGGTCATTTGTGGCAGAATATAGAGGTTGACCCAGGGGTGAAATCCAGCAGGTTCTGACAGGTTCTGGAGAACTGGTAGCGGAAATTTTGAGTAGTTCAGAGAACCGGCAAATACCACCTCTGGCTGGCCCCAGAGTGGGGTGGGAATGGAGATTTTGCAATCTCCTTCCCCCAGGAGTGGGGTGGGAATGGGGATTTTGCAATATCCTTCCCCTGCCACACCCACCAAGCCACGTCCACAGAACCGATAATAAAAAAAATTGGATTTCACCACTGGGTTTGGGCCTTTCACAAAAGCGACAGCCAAAGCGTCTGGCCTCCTTTGCATCTTAACCCCCCCAGGAGCACTAAATGAATGGCGAGTCCCTTCTCGGACATTCATGTGACACCAACCCTTGTTTGGGGACCGAGAGCTTGAAAAGCTACAGGGGTGACTTAAGGGCTTCTGCTTCCCATTTTTTTTTTCTCCTCCTCTGCAGGGACCGGAGTTTGAATCCAGCCAGCAGAATGGGGAGGAGACCCCAGAAGACGTCCTGGAACGGCTGGCCCACATGGAGAAGCTGGTGGCACAGCTGAAGACCCTGGTGCGGGAGAAGGACGCTCAGCTCCATCAGAAGGAGGCCACGCTTCAGGTGGGTGGAAAGCAGACGCCCTCTTTCTCCTGGACAGGAGCTTCCGTTTGTGTGTGTGTGTTAAGGTGGGACTAGAACTCACAGCCTCCTGGGGAATGGCCCAAAGTCACCCAGTTGGCTTTCATGCCTAAGCCGGGACTAGAACTCCCGATCTCCTGGTGATTGGCTCAAATTCATTCAACTGGCTATATTTATGATAACCAGTGTTTACTTCTGGTTTTTGGCAACAAATGCCCTGTATTGAATAAAGCAGGGGTCTCCAACCTTGGCAACTTTAAGATTTGTGGAGCAAAGCTGGCTGAGGAATTCTGGGAGTTGAAGTCCACAAGTCTTAAAGTTGCCAAGGTTGGAGACCCCTGGAATAAAGGATGAACTTAAACGAGTTAATGGGTGGGTGGGATGGGAGTTTTAGCAGCCATCAGCAATGGGCTGCATCTGGCCCCCAACTGGGCTGCTACACTTGGACAAGGTTGCTCCACTATTTCCTGCTGCACTTTGGGGAAGGTGGGGCGGGGGGAAACATAGGAAAATTAGCATGGGTGGGCTTGCTATATTTAAAAGCCGAAAAGCAATTCCCTAGAAGGAAATTTTAAAAAAAAAAAACGGGCTAGAAATTTTTCGCGCGAAGTGTTTGGCAACTGTAAAATTATTACATTTTTAGTTCAGCCGCAGAGGGTCCTTAACTTAGGACTGTAATGGAGCCTGCCTATTCCGATCGTAAGTTGTGACAGTCGTAGAGCAGGTAATCAAGTGACCGGACCTGATTGGATGGCCTTTTGTGTGGCACTTGTTAAATGAATACCATGATTGTTTAAGTAGATCCTCGGTTTGCTATGAGGTGTTCTTGCAGAAAAAGAGAAGTAAATACTGGTTTTAGTAAAAAAAAAATGCCATAAATAAAGCCGGCTAGGTGACTTGAGTCAATCACCAGGAGACGGTGAATTCTAGTCCTATTTTAGACATGAGAGCTGGCTGGCTGACTCTGGGCCAATCATAAGGAGACGGTGAGTTCTAGTCCTACTTTAGGCAGGAAAGCCGGCTGGGTGACTTTGGGCCAGTCCTCCTCTCTCAGCTCAACCCACCTTACGGGAGGGAAGATTGGAGGAAGGTGTGCTGGGTATGTTCTCACCTTGAGTCATTTGTAAAAGTAATAAAGGTGGGATATAAATCCATCAATAAATACACAAGAGAGGGGAAGTAACCTGGCCCTGCAGGAATCGCCCCCAAACACCCCCAGGAAATGAGCTTTTCCTTCTGGGCCGAAAGGGCTTCCCTGGATCTTTTGTTCACCTGATGCAGAGGACAGCCCTCTCTTCCCCAAACCCCTCCGGGCATCCTCCTGCAAGGGTCACCCCTGCCCCTCACGCCCCCGTAGCTCTGGCCCTGTGTGTGACGTCGTGGTTCCCCTGCAGGAGGAGAGGCAGGCAGCCGATGCGAAACTGCTGAAGCTGAAGCTGCAGGCTAAAGTGAAGGTGGCCAACCTGAACAAGCGCATCGAGGAGCTGACGGCCCAGGGAAGGGCAGCACCTGCCGAGGGGCAGCCGGAAGGGCCCCCGCCTCCTGTCCAGGTGAGCCCCCTCCCCTCCGCAGGGACCAAGGCACCACCTCCAAGCCGGGCGTCCAAAACGTCCCACGTGGGAGGAGGGAGTGGCTGTCCTCCGAATGTCTTTCTTGGCTTCTTGGCTGAGTGAGAGAGTCCCATTCAGCCACGTAGCCCCTTCCCGTCCACAGACCCTCTGCCCACTTCCACTGGCAAACTTATCCCTTCCAATAAAGACATGGATTCAGGAGCGCTTTGCCTAAAACCACACCTAGAATCCTGCACCCAGTTTTGGTCGCCATGCTATAAAAAAGATGTTGAGACGCTAGAAAAAGTGCAGAGAAGAGCAACCAGGATGATGAAGGGACTGGAGGCTAAAACATACGAAGAACGGTTGCAGGAACTGGGCATGGCTAGTCTAGCGAAGAGAAGGACCAGGGGAGACAGGAGAGCATCTTCCAGTATTTGAGGGGCTGCCCCAGAGAGGAGGAAGGGGCTCAAGCTATTTTCCAAAACACCCGAAGGCCAGACAAGGAATAATGGATGGAAACTGACCAAGGAGAGATTCAACCTGGAAATAAGGAGGAATTTTCTGACAGTGAGAACAATCCACCGATGGAACAGAAGTGCCTTCAAAAGTGGTGGGAGCTTCATCACTGGAAGCTTTCAAGAAGAGTCTGGGCTGCCCTTTGTCAAAAATGGTGTAGGGTCTCCTGCTTGGGTGGGTGGGGGGGGGTTGGACTAGACGACCTATAAGGTCCCTTCCAACTTTGTTAATCTGTTAAAACATGACAACTTTTGAAAAGTCCAGGACTGCCTAAATCTTCTCCCAAAACTCATGCCTGTCTTCGGTGCTATCAGGGTGACCATGGCCTAAGCGACGGGACGGTGGACGAGACGGGCGTCCTCAGGAGGCAGCTTCAGGAGCAGGAAGAAACGGTAACGGAACTCCGAGGGCAGCTGGAGGAAGCGACGGGAAGACTCGGGGATGCCCAGGCCCAGGTGGGGAATCCGCGATGCCCATCTGGGCTTTTTGGGGGGGTTTTCTGACCTCTTGGGATCTTCTCAGGCTAATATTGGCAAGGGAACCATAAAACCAATGACTGTACATTATAGATTACTAGGTGTTTTCTCTTCTCCTGTGAAATTCCTATAACTTGTCCAGCAATGCTTTGGTGTTTCCATACACAGTTTGAAATTGTGGTCCAAAGTTGCCTGCTGAAGCATGTTGCCAGTTTTGGTCTCGTGGTTAAGGCACCAGGCTAGAGAGCAGGAGAATGTGAATTCTAGTCCTGCCTTAGGCATGAAAGCCAGGTGGGTGACTTTGGGCCAATCACCAGGATTGTGATGGCCAATCACCAGGAGATGGTGAGTTCTAGTCCTTCATTAGAGATGAGAATTGACCGTGTGACTTTGGGTCAATCACCAGGAGATGGTGAGTTCTAGTCCCGCCTTAGGCGTGAAAGCCACCTGGGTGCCTTTAGCCCAATCACCTTCTCTCTCTCTCTCTGCCAACCCACCTCACAGGGTTGTTGTTGTGGGGACAACAGAAGAAGGAGGAAGGTGCGTTGGACATCTTCCCCACCTTATCTGTAGAAAGAATAAAGGTGGGATGTGAATATAATAATGCAGAAAAGAAGAGCCTCAGCCTCTCACGAGGCACCTGGTGAATGAGAGATAACCCTGCGTGGGAGAGTTTCGCCTCCAGGTGCCTGGTACATTTGAACCAAAAGCATTTTCCCAACTTCCAGGCTGCCCATGGAAAGGGATTATTTTAGCATTGTCTCTTTTCTGCCCTGGGGGCTCCAGCGACTCTCCTGAGGCTTCCCCCATTATAATCCTCATTTTATTTCATTCTTCTCTCGGCAGATCAGCTCCCTTCAAAGGGAAGTGCTGGAGAAAGAGTCACTCCGCGAAGAACAGGCTCTCCAGCATCAGGCAGAAATCCACCAGGTAGAGGCCTGGTCGGCCCGCGAAGCAGAAATGCAGCAGGTGGTTGGCTTCGGGGAAGCTGCCAAAGATTTACAGGTAGTAGGGGCCACTCAGAGTTACAACGGCACTGAAAAAAGTGACAACTGTGTTTCACATTTACGACCGTTGCAGCATCCCCATAGTCACGGGATCAAAATTCGGACGCTCGGCAACTGGATCCTATTTATGACGGTTGCAGCATCCCTGTGTGTGTGTCACGTGATCTCCTTTTGCGACCTTCTGACAAAGTCCACAGGGAAGCCAGATTCGCTTAAGGACTGAGTTACCAACTGCAACGATTCACATAACCACTGTGGCAAGGAAGGTCGTAAAACGGGGCAAAGCATGTCAGAGTTTCTTGCAGAAATTAAATCCAGAAAGCACACACAGGCAGACCGATGCAGCAGGATTCATTAACTTCTTTATATACACAATAATACATGAAGTAAATTTACAATACCAATAGCAGATTCACAGGCAGAGGAGAGATTGCTTTCCAGCAGCAGACTAGTTTCAGTTTCTCTGCACAGACTCAGAAGCTGCAGACTAAGACACGCCCTGAGAGCTCCAGTCCGTCTCAGCTCCCAATTGGCTGACTTAGTTGCTATGCCTATTCATTGGCTGGCCTTGTTACCATGTCTCTGCCAGTTCCTCTTGACAAAACTCACTGAACAAAGGTCTCACTTAACCACAGAAATTTTGGGCTCAGTTGTGGTCGTAAGCCGAGGACTCCTTATATCTGGCCAGAGGCAAAGCCGGCAGTGAGAAATCTGTATTTTAGTCTTGTGGCTTTTGAACCTGGGCCTTTTGGGGTCTCTCTCTCTCTTTCCTCCCTCCCCCACAATAGAATCTGAGGCAGCTGCAGCGGAAGGTGGAAGAACAGGAGGAGGCTTTGCTGGGCCGGACGCAGGTGGTCGAATTGCTGCAGCAGGAACTGAACAGCTCTCAGGAAGAAAAGCAGGTATCGCCCCTGGGTATCCCGACAAGAATCGCCTTTTATTGCAATTTCGGTTTGCAAAAAAAAATGCACACATCCAGGAGCAGAATTACTTCCTGACTTTTAAATAAAGCAAATCCAAGTTTTTAACATGATCGTGCGGTCAGGGAAACAAACAAACAAACAAACATTTAAGACTTTGTTTTTTAAAAAATGGAAACCTAGAGCTGGACTTTTTGCTGAAAGAACAAAAAGACAGAGCTGGTGATTTAGGGATTTAAGGATTAGAAAGGGTTAGAGGGGAAAGAGGTGGCAATTCCTTGATGCAAGGAAGAGGCAACGTTCTATCTTTCCTTCCTTTTTGTTTTTGTTTTTTTAAAAACCTTTTTCTGATTTTTATATTAGTTTTCATTTTTTAAAAAAAACTTCTATTGTGTCGTAAAATATCTTTTTAAGAAAACTCATTTACATTAGAGGCAACAGTTTTCCTGGATTTGATATTTCCTCCCTGGGTCGTCTTGGCTCCATTGTCAGGATGTGGAGTAAACCATCCATCCATCCAGCAATCTGGCTTTTGCAACTTCTATGCGCATAGCTCCCTTCTTCTGCCCCCACATATAACCCCACCTAAGAGGGGGAAATGACTGATTCCCTCCCCCCACCAGAATTCCTCTGCTGTCCATTTTCTGTTGTCTTCTCCTCAATGAAGATGGTGTCCTTCCTATCTCTGGCTGAGCTCCACGCTTCCGTCTTTCTCTTCCCTAGAATCTCCTGGAGAAGCTGCAAAAGGCAGAAGCAGAGCTGGACACCTCCAGAAGCACCCTGGCTTCTGCCCAGGAGGAATCCCTAAACCTGGTCAGGAGGCTGGAGCTGGAGCTGGCCAAGCAGAAGACGGCCTTCCAGCAGAGCCAGGAGGAGGTTCAAGAGCTGAGCCAAGAGCTGGCCCAGGCGAGAGCAGCCCAGGCCGAGCGAGAGCAGGAGAGGCAGGCCGAGGAGGCCAGGCACGCCCTGGAGGTGGCCGAGAAGAACGAGGAGATGGTCGAGCTTCAGAAAGCAGAGCAGGACCTCCATGCCAGTTACGAGGCTGTCCAAGCAGAGAACGCCCAGCTGCGGCAGAAGGGGGATGCGCCACCGGAGAGCCCGCCTGACGACGCTTCTACCATGCAAGGTCAGAGGAAAAAACCCATCTGTAAGGAAGCAGCGACGTCCTCCTGAAGGAATCAAAGTAACAGAAGAGAATATTTGTAGCTCAGGGTTGAAATGTGGGGTCCTTGGTTGCTCTCTGAGCTGGGTGATTCTCTTGCAGACATTTTATAACCCAACTAGGGAACATCATCAGTGCTGGAAGGGAGGTTTGCTCTCTGTTTACATACTAGTGGCAGTGTTCTTCGTGATCAGGCTATTGTTTACTGTTTGATTGTTTGTCTGAGTTGGTGATTCCTAATTGAGGTATTGTTTACTGCTGGATTCAAGGAGTTTACCAATTCAGTCCAATAAACAACAGTCGAATGAAGGAACCAAGAACAGTCCCAGGAACACTGACAGGGCAAGGTAATAAGTATATAAATAGAGAGTAAACCCAGTAATGAAAGTATGTCTGTTCCCAGGGATCCTCATTCTATTCCCGAGATACCTGGATAGATTCTCCATCAGCTATGTATGTATGTATGTATGTATGTATGTATGTATGTATGTATGTATGTATGTATTTTATATGCCGCCCCTCTCCCGAAGGACTCGGGGCGGCTTACAAAGAACGGAACAAAAATTACATAAACATTAAAAATCCAATTAAAAATTGATTAAAATTATTTAAAATCACCTCTGCGGATCAGCCCATTTGATGAAAGAGCCACGTCTTCAATTTGCGGCGGAAGGAGAGGAGGTCAGGGGCTGTCCTAAGGCCGTTAGTTGGTGGTGCAACTGGTGCAAAAAGCTGGTGCTTTTTTCTGGTTAGGCTGTTAGCAACACTCATCCCCACATTTTGATTGATTGTAAAATGTCAACCATTCAATCGGAATAGAGCTGGCAGGGGCCTTGGAGGTCTTCTAGTCCAACCCACTTCTCAAGCAGGAGACCCTGTGCTATTTCAGACAAATGGCTGTCCAGTCTCTTCTTGAAAACCTCCAGTGATGAAGCTCCCACAACTTCTGGTGGCAAGGAGTTCCACTAGTTAATTGTCCTCACTGTTAGGAAGTTTCTCCTTAATTCCAGATTGCTTCTACCCTTTTTTAGCCTCCATCCATCGTTTCTTGTCCTGCCTTCTGGTGCTTTGGAGAATAGACTGACCCCCTCTTCTTTGGGGCAGCCCCTCAAATACTGGAATGCTGCTAGAATGTCCCCCTTAGTCCTTCTTTTCTCTAGACTGGCCAAACCCAAATCCTCCAGCCGTTCTTTATAGGTTTTAGCCTCCAGCCCCCTAATCATCTTTCTCGGGCCTCTCTGCACTTTTTCCAAGGTCTCAAGATCTTTTGTGTAACGTGAGCAAAACTGGATGCAAGTATTCCAGGTGTGGCCTTACTAAGGCTTTATAAAGCGGTTCTAATGCTTCATGTGTTTTTGATTCTCCCTCTCTTTATACAACCAAGGATTATATTATCTTTTTTGGCTGCTGCTGCACACGGCTGGCTCACGTTTAAGGGATCGTCCTCTAGGATTCCAAGGTCCCTCTCACAGTTTTTGTGCCAGGTTTCGCCTAATCTGTACTTGTACCTTTGGGTTTTTTTCCTGCCCAAGTGTAAAACCTTGCTTTTCTCCACATTAAACTTCATGTTGTTGGATTATTGTTGTTGTTAGTTACGAAGTTGAGTCCGACCCATCGCGACTCCATGGAAAACTTGCCTTCCTGTCCTCTATCATCCTCTGGAGTCCATTTAAGCTCACGCCGACTGTTTCAGTGACTCCATCCAGCCACCTCGTTCTCTGCCGTCCCCTCCTTCTTTTGCCCTCCATCGTTCCCAGCACTGGGCTCTTCTCCAGGGAGTCCTTCCTTCTCATTAGGTGGCCAAAGGGTTTGAGTTTCCTCTTCAGGATCTGGCCTTCTCAAGAGCAGTCAGGGTTGATCTCCTCTAGGACTGACCGGTTGGATGGCCTTGCAGTCCAAGGGACTCGCAGGAGTCTTCTCCAGCACCAGAGTTCAAAGGCCTCCATTCTTTGGCGCTCAGCCTTCCTTGTGGTCCAGCTTTCACAGCCATCCATTGCAACTGGGAAAACCAGAGCCTTGACCATACACACTTTCATTGGCAGGGTGATGTCTCTGCTTCTTAGTAGGCTGTTTATATTTGCCGTAGCTTTCCTCCCCAGGAGCAAGCATCTTTTAATGTCTTGGCTGCAGTCCCCATCTGCAGTGATCTTGGAGCCCATTGTTCAAGTCTGTCAAGATCTTTTTGGATCCTGAGGTCGTCTTCTGGGGTGTTGGCTGTTCCCGTCAGCTTAGTGTCATTTGCAAGTTTGTTCCCCTTCTATCCCCTCATCTAAGTCAGGTCCTCTGTTACTATACTACTATGTATTACGATGCTACTATGCACATACTACTATGCTCTGACACCGTGTCAGTATCCCCTGCTCAGGAACAGCCCAGCATGTCGGTTGTGCCCGTGGCAGCCTTCAGGATTTTAAGTCCTTTCAGTTTTTGCGAAATGAAAATGGCCTCTCAGTCTGGCTGCTCCTTAACCAAGAGCAGATTTAAGGAGAG
The DNA here is from genome assembly GCF_029531705.1 of Pantherophis guttatus. Next base: position 4,981,067 of record NW_026843855.1, on the reverse strand, counting down.
GGCTTCACTTGGTGGCCGTTTTCTGCTTATCTCGGCTTGTGTGTGTGTGTGTGTGTGTGTCTCTGATTCCACTTTTGAGGGAAAGCTCATGTTGCGTTTTCTGCCCCAGGCGAGACCCCTGAAAGACCCCCGGAGCTCAGCTTGTCTCAGCCAGAAGTGGAAACAGCCGCAGTCCCGTCTCCTCCCCTGAACCAGGTAATTGTTTCTGTAAATACCTTTGCAGAAGAGGTGGCAAGGCCAGGTTTCCTGGGAAGTGACCGCAGGGAAAGCATGTAGTAAAACAAAGGAAAGTAAGGTAAGGTCTATGGAGATTCTCAGTCATCTATCAGGTCCTGGTTGTCCCAAAGGTGCTTTTTTTCAAGAGGCCATTGGACTTTCTGGTTTTTCTTTGAAGACGTTTTGCTTCTCACCCAAGAAGCTTCTTCAGCTCTGACTGGATGGTGGGGAATGGAAGGATTCCATCCAGTCAGAGCTGAAGGAGCTCCTTGGGTGAGAAGCGAAACGTCTTCAAAGAAAAACCAGAAAGTCCAATGGCCTCTTGAAAAAAAAGCACCTTTGGGATAAGGAAAGGTAAAATAAATAAAATAATAAAATACGAAATAATAAAATAAAATATCTGCTTCTTGTAGAGGAATGACTTCTTCGTTTCCTTCTTTCAGTCCAGCGCAGACCGGACCCTGGAGGAGCCCCTGCCGGCCCAACCGGACGGACAGCCCGATCTCCAGGAATCCTTCGCTGGGGAGAAGCAGCGTGATCTGTCCATCCTGCTTCTGGAACTACAGGAGGCCCAGGAAGAGATCGCTTTCCTCAAGGGGCAGCTTCCTCTCTCCAGCAGCCTGGAGGCCGAAGCAGGAGGTCCCCAGGGGAGCGATGGCGAGAGAGAGGGAGAAGGGGCTGTGCCCATCCAGAGTGACTCAAGCAGCAGCTCTCTGGTCACTGTAGACATCCAGGACTCTCCTTCTGTTTTGGGGCTGCTCTTGGGACCGGAGGAGAACGAAACAGCTCAGGGACCATCTCCAGACTCTGGGCTGCAGTTGCAGAAGATAACCAGGTTGGAGCTAGAAGTCGCTGAACTGCAAAGAAGGCAGCAGGAAGCCGTGGAAACCCACCAGAGAATCTTGGAGGAGAAAAGCACAGAAATTGGCCAGCTTCAGGAACAAGTGGAGGCCTCAGCCAGAGCTGCGGAGACCTTGGACGCAGAGCAGGACCAGCTCTTGTCTCGCCTGAAGGAACTCTGCTTCCTCGCAGAACTGAAAGCTCAGCCCGAAGGCATCCCTGCTCATCCAGAGCTGCAGCCGCAGCTTCCCAACTACGAAAGTGGAATCTCTCACCTGGGTTTGTTGAAGGAGCAGATTCAGAGCCTGAGAAACGAGGCCCAATCCAAGGACGTGAAAATCGTCGCTCTGCAGAACGACCTGGACGAAGCCCAGCGTCAAATCTCGGAGCAAGAGACGGTGGGGAGGAACCTCCTCAGCCAGCTCCAGAAGGAGCAGGAGAACAGCCGAGCCCTGGTTGAACAGGCGCAGGAGGCTTCCATGAAGGCCGAGGAGCAATCCCAGGCCTTGGCCTTGAAGGAGCTGGAAGCCACCAAGCTGGCGACGCTCCTCTCGGAAAACTCCATGGAGGTGGAGAGGCTCCAGCAGGAAGTGTTGGAGCGGGAACGGAGGATGGCCGAAGTCAGCGTGGGCATGTCTGACCGGATGGTGCAACTCAACGAGGAGAAGTTTGTGCTGGGGAAAGAGCTGAAGAGCGCGATGGAGCAGCTATGCATCTTGCAGCAAGGGAAGGAGACCAGAGAGCAGGCGGTGGAGACAGAGGAGAGCCGGCCGCTGGCCGAGGAGTTGCCCACCAGTGAAGCAGCGGAAGTTCTAAGGAAGGAGAACGAGCTCATGAGGAAGAAGCTGCAGGCTGCTCTTCTCAGTAGGAAGGAGCTCCTCGGCAGGGTTCGCCAGCTGGAGCAGGAAGGAAAAGGAGGGGAAGCGCTTCCAGCTGAGAGCCAGGAGGGGCTGGCTCAGGAGAACGAAGGAGGTGGACATCCCTCTGAGAGCCCTAGCGGCCAAGGGCATCCCGTAAGGCGGGGCAGGGCTGCCTCCCTGAACCAGCTGCCCTCTGCAAAGGAAGCCACGTCGCAGGTCACCCCTGAGGAAGAAGATTGCACGTGGCCACGGACCGTGATTGCAGAGTTGCAGCAAAGCCTGCAGCAGAAGGACCTTCAGATCAACGCCCTGCAGGCTGAGCTCAAAGACTGCAAGTTGTCCCCCGAGAAACAGAGTCCAGCGGATCAGAATTTGGAGGGGTCCAGCTCAGCAGATTCCGGGGCAGGTAGGTCAAGCAGCAACGCTGACCTTGGCCCGGAAGGAGGAAATAAGATCTTCCAAGAAGAGTTCTCGGCACTGGTCCAGCAGAGAGAAGAGCTCCAAAAGAAGCTGCAAGAAGCTTTGGTCTCGCGGAAGGAGACCATCAAGAAAGCCAAGGAGAAGGATCGTCATTATCGCGAGCTGCTAAAGCAGCAGAAGGATGACTACAAGTTGCTACAAGAGCAGTTTGAGCAGGAAAGCAGGGAGAAGGAGAACCTGCAGGACCAGCTCCAGACGCTCGCCAAGGCCCTGGAGAGCTTCCCTCCTCAGAAACCTGCTGGAGATGTTTCTTCTGAAGGTCCAGCATCAGGGCTTGTGCAGGAGTTTGGCCAGGAGGTCATTGAAGAACGCGCTTCCTTGGCAACCGAAGACTCAGTTGTGGCCCAGCTGAAGGCTGACTTTGAGAAGCTTCAGGCGGATAAGAGAGAACTGGAAGCCCACCTCACGCATCTGGAAGGCGAACTGGACGCCAAGTCTGAGAAGGTTCTGCTCCTCCAGGAAAACGTCGAGCAACTTCTCGCCGAAGTGGAGATGGCCAAAGCTGCCTGCAGTCAGGCAGAAGCCAGCATGGAAAGCCTGAAGCTGGAGTTGCAGGAGAGCCAGGAAGAAATCGCCAGGCAGGAGAAGCTGAGATGCCACCAAGAGGAGAAGGAATTCAACAGCAGAGAAGAAATCCAAGGCCTTCACTCCCAGTTAGCAGATAAAAACGTGTCCCTGGGTGGCCTCCAAGCTGAGTTGCAAGAGAGGGAGAATAGGATCCAAGCTTTGCAGGGACAGTTGGACCAAGCCCAGCAGCTGCAGGCCGAACTGCAGGTGAAATCGGCAGAGACCCAGTCCAAAGCCCAGGTCCAGAGGAAGCTGCAGGCAGCCCTCATCTCCAGGAAGGAAGCCCTGAAAGAGAGCAAGGGGCTGAAGGACGAGTTGTCCGGCACCAAGGCCGCTCTGGAAAGCACCTCTCTCCATCTTCAAGAGGTAGAGCTTCGGGCGTCTGAGCTGGACAAGGAGAAGGTGGTCCTGTTGGAGAGACTGGCGACCCTCAAGAAGGAAAGGGACAAACTCATTTCCGCAGTGGACAACGCCTTGGTGGAAAACCAGAACGTGACCGGTTCCTGTGAGAGTCTGAAGTTGGCACTGGAAGGGGTGACTCAGGAGAAGACAAGACTGGAGGAGGAAATGGACTCGCTGAAGGAAAGGCAGGCCCAGGAGCTCTCCGAGTGGCGGAGGAAACATGAGGAGCTGCAGAAGGAGTACGAGACGCTCCTGCAATCGTATGAGAACGTCAGCGATGAGGCCGAGCGGATCCAGCGGGTGATGGAGAGCGTCCGGCAGGAGAAGCAGGACCTCTTCCTCAGACTAAAAGAGGTGGAAGCCGAGAAGAAGGATGGGGAAGCTCGCCTGCAGGGAGCAGAACAGGAGATGGAAGGCATGAGGGAGAAGATGAGGAAGTTTGCCAAGTCCAAGCAGCAGAAGATCCTGGAGCTGGAGGAAGAGAACGAGCAGCTGAGGTTGGAAATCCATCCCGGGGATGGTAGACAGGGTGGGACCAATTCTGCTCTTCGAGAAGAGCTGGAGACCTCCAAGAACAATTGCCAGGCTCTTTCTGATGAGATGAAAGCGCTGGTCGCCGAAAAGGACCTCTTGAAGCAGGAAATCCAAAACTTGAGGCAGACATTGCAAAACAAGGAAGATCAGAGAGGCACCCAAGAGGAGATGGTGGCCAGAAGCGAGGTAGTTGGTTCCACCATGATGTCATCTTCAGAGGAGGTGGCTGAGGAAGGAGATCCAGACACGGGTTCTGAAGTTCTCATCACTGTCACTCCGAGCCTTGAGGACAAGAAGGAAGAGCTTAGCACAGCTGGCCCCTTGTATGATGAAAGAGTTGGGGATAGTCAACAAGTAGCAGAGCTTCAGGAACAAATGGCGGCACTAGAAGATAAGAGGAAGATGGCGGTAGAGGAAATGAATAAGGCCCATGGGGATTTGGAGGTCCTGAAGGAAGAGAAGAACCGCCTGGAGGGCTTACTGGCTTTGAAAGGCCAGGAATTGGAAGCTCTCCAAGAAAAGGTCATCAAGATGGAGGAAGCTTGTGGGCAAACCAAGGAGCAGCTGGCTGAGGCATTGATGTTGAAAGAAGCTTTGGAAACTGAGAAGGATGACCTTGAAGAGAGGCTGATGAACCAGCTGGCTGAGTTGAACGGGAGCATTGGGAACTACCAGCAGGACATGGCCAACCTGGAGAGCAAGAACCAGCAGCTCTTCAGTGAGATGGAAGGTCTTCAGGGGGCCCTGAGCCTCCTGGAAGACGAGAAGCGGCATCTGTTGAGGGAGAAGCTTGAGGTGGAAGCCGAGAAGAAAGAGAACGTGGAGAAAGTCAAGAGCGCCTGGAAGGGAGACAACGGCCGGACTCAGACTAGAGAACTTCAGGAATTGTTGAAAGAGAAACAGCAAGAAGTGAGGCAGCTGCAGAGAGATTGCATTAAGAGCCAGGAGAAGATCAGTGGCTTGGAGAGAACCATCAAAGCCCTGGAGTTTGTCCAGAGTGAGTCCAAGAAAGAGCTGGAGACCACCAAGAAGAGCATGGTGGAGGCAGAGGAGAAGACCAAGAAGGTCCAGGCTGAGTTGGCTTCCTGCAGGGTCTTGCTGGACGATACTCAGAGCGAAGCTGCCCGAGTCGTGGCGGAGAGCCTGAAGGTGAAAGAGGAGCTTCAGGCCACCCAGGCTCAGGTCAGAAGTCAGCTGAGTCAAAAAGATAAGGAGCTGGAGAGACATGTGGAACAAGAGAAGGCCAAGCACCTGAAGGAGATCAGAAACATGGACGAGAGGTTGGAGGCCTTGCGGAAAAAGCAGGTGTTCGTGGAGGAGTCGGCACGAGACCTCCAGGTGTCCCTGCGCCAAAAGGACCAAGAAGCCAAACAGCTTCAGGGCAGCCTCAACCACACCTTAGCTCAGCTGGCGGCCTTCACCAGAAGCATGTCCTCCCTGCAGGACGACAGGGACCGGGTGATAGACGAGTCCAGGCAGTGGGAGAAGAAGTTCAGTGAGGCCATTGAGAAGAAGGAGCAGGAACTCTCTGCCCGAGAAGAGGCCTGCGCTGCCTTGCAAGACCAGGCCAAGAAGACGGCTCTCCAGGTGGAAGACCTCCAAGGCCTCGTGGCCAGGTAAGACAGCGGCTGACCCCTTCCGGGGTTCCTCTGGGGCTCTTGCACTTTTTCATAACTAGCAGAAGGAGAACTAGAGTACGTGAGCCAAGGGGAAGGACGCAGATCTCCTTACCCCCATTTCTTCTGTGCTCATTTTAGTGTGGGAGATGAGAGTCACTGAGGTTGAATTTGAGTCTGTCCTCTTGGCAAAGCTACTAGAGTCAGTGGAAGCAGATTTTGAGCTCACTGTGACGTTATTTTGCCTACCTGATGCTGTCTTCGATGCTGAAGCCACCGGGTGGCTCAGGTTGTGGGTCAAGGCTTGGAGATGTAGCGAAACACTTTGCAGAGAAGAGGTGTCCACTTTCTCTTTGGGCTAACTTAACTCGGGATAGATAAGGATTGAGGAGTAGATAGAGAGTGTAGGGTCCTTGGTGCTCTCTGAGCTTGGTTATTTTCCTGCAGATGTTTCATGACCCAACTAGGTAGCATCATCAGTGCTAGAAGGGAGTGGGGTTGTGGAATGGATGAAAAGAAGGACGAGGACTGTGGGGTCCTTGGTGCTCCCTGAGTTGGTTTTCTTGCAGATGTTTCACGACCCAACTAAGTTAAGATCGTCAGTGCTACAAGCTTCCAGCACTGGTGATGTGACCTAGTTGAGTCATGAAATGTCTGCAAGAAAACCACCAAGATTCAGAGCACAGCAAGGACCCCATAATCCTCTTCCTCCTCTCCACAAACCCCACTTCCTTCTAACACTGATGATGTTCTCTAGTTGGGTCATGAGATGCCTGCAAGAAAAGAGCCAAGCTCAGAGAGCACCAAAGAGGCCACCATTCAACCCTGAGCTACAACTATTTCCTTCTCTTAGTAGGTCGAGACTTTGCAAAAAAAAATCACTGGGTCACCAAAACCCAACCCCTCCATATTGGAGAAGGGCCTCCTTCACCTTAAAGCGTTCTGAGCTGGCAATGGTCCAACCCATTCTTTGAAACTGACCCAGGGATCTCATTCCAACCTTGGCCTGAGACATTTCCTCCCACTTTCAGAAGCTTTTTGTGAAGGGAAGTCAACAGATCTAGTAGCTTGTTTCTTTCCTGGGCTTTTCTGACTGTCCATTGGTTCAGTCCTCTGGATTCCCTCATGCCCTGCAGTTAAATATGGCCCAGCCTCCACCCTAACTTCATGGGAATATTTTCCAGAGCCCTTTTATTTATGGTTCTGCTAGTAGTGGAGAACTCCGTTAGCATTTCAGGTGGCTGGTTTGGATGGAGGGCAATGAGTAAAAGTGAAAGGAACGTATATGGCAGAGGTGTCAAATTCAAGGCCGCGGGCCGGATTTGGCCTGCTGGGCTGCCCTGGAAGCAGTGAAGGACCAGCTCACGGTGCCTCTGCCAGCGAAAACAAAGTTTGGGTTCCGTTTTCTCTGGCAGAGGGTTGCAGGAAGCCGTCGCAGCCGAAAACTGAGCTCGGGAGCCCGTTTTCACAGACAGGTGCCCCCAACATGAGTGACACTGAGCTGGCCACGCCCCGGGCCCCCTACGGTCAAACACAACCCCGATGTAGCCCTCAATGAAATTGAGTTTGACACCCCTGGTATACGGGCTCTTCTCAGATTCTGCCATTTCTGCTTGCAGCTTGGAACGCAGCCAATCAGCCCAAGAGTCTCATGCCCAGGAGGAGCTCCTGCACCATCGAGAAGAAGTCGGGTTGCTCCAGGAGGAGAAGCACAGACTTGGACTTCAACTGGAAGAGGTCCAGCGGTTACTGAGCCACTCCCAGAGCCAGGTTCTCCAGCAAGGAGGAGAACTTGGGTCTCTGAGAAAGCAGCTTGCCGATTTGCAGGCCTCCTTCGAAGACTGCGACCGGGCACGTCTTGAGAGGTCAGAGACGGTGAAGAGCCACGAGGCCAGTCTTCAGGACTGCAGGTTGAGTCTGGAGCAGCTGGAGGCTGATCTGCGGGCTTCCAAGGAGCTGACAGAGAGACTCCACAACGAGGTGAGCGACAAGGAGCAGAAGATTGTCGGCCTTGTGGCTGCCAAGGAAGAGGCCGTAGCCGAAGCCCTGCTAGAAATCCAAGAACAGCACAAGGAAGACCTGAAGGAGTTGGAGAACCAGATGGCCAAGGCTGAAGCTGAGAAGGTGGCCTTGGAGGCTGAGAAGGCAAAATCTCAGGAGAAAGTGACCGGTCTCATGGAGAAGTTGAAAAACATCTACGAAGAGAGCAAGCAGTACAAAGCTCAGCTAGATTCCTTCACCAAATCCATGTCTTCCCTGCAAGATGACCGGGACAGAGTCCTGGAAAACTATCGGCAGCTGGAACAACGTCACCTGGCCGCCATTTTAGAAAAGGATCAGCTCATCCAGGAAGCGGCCTCGGAGAACAATTCCTTGAAGGAGCAACTTCGGAGCCTCCATGGTCAGATGGATGACTTGCATGCAGAGAACGCCAAGTTGGATGCCGAACTGGTACGGTATCGCGAGGACCTGAATCAAGTCATCTCCATCAAGGACACTCAGCAGAAGCAGCTGCTGAAAACCCAGATTGACCGGATCCAGGCTCTGGAGAAGGAGAAGGTGGGGGTGGAAGGCCAACTGCGAGAGTCTGAACTTGGTTCGGCCAACCTACAGCGAACCGTGGAGGCCCTGCAGCTGGAGAAGCAGAATCTGGGCCAGGAGGTCAAGGCTCTCAAATCTTCCCTCTCCCAGTTGCAGGATGAGATGCAGGTTCTGCGGGAAGGGGGTTCCATGTTGGAGCTGCAGTTGCAGCTGCAAGAGAAAGTGGATGAAATCCAGAGTTTGGGCGGGCAGTTGTTGCTGGCAAATCAGCAGGTGGCGGGCCTGGAAGAAGAGCTGGCTGGCCTTCATCAGAAGTTGCAGGACGCGGAAGCCAAGATGAAGAAAGAGCTCAAGAGCTTCCATCACGACACTGGACTCCTGCGGAATGAGACCGAGACAGCCGAAGAACGGGTGGCAGAGCTGGCCAAGGACCTCCTGCAGATGGAGCAGAACCTCCTTGTGGTCACGGAAGAAAACCAGGATTTGAAGGCCCAAATCCAGTCGTTCAAGAAAGCCATGAGTTCTCTCCAAGACAGTTGGGATCAGTCTCACGAAGAACGGCATGCCCTGGAGAAGAAATACGCTGCAGAGCTGGAAGAGCAGAGGCAGCTGGTCCAAAGCCTCCATCAGGAGAAGCTCCATGCCCAGGAGACACAAACAGCCCTCGAGAAGCAGAGGGACAGCCTGACCTCCGAACTCGCCGCTCTCCGAGTCTCAACGGAAGAGAAGGGCTTCTCGGAGAAGCTGGAGAAACTCAACCAGCAGCTTCAATCCAAAGACTCGCAGCTTGCTCGCCTCTCGTCGGAGCTGGAGAAGACCTCTGGCCAAGTGAAGGCCTTCTCCCAGGCCATGGCCAGCCTTCAGGCTGAGCGAGACCGTCTGCTGAGCCAGCTGGACAAATCCCGCAAGACGGAGGAGGTGAAGCTGCAGTCGGCCGCCAACGTGTCTTCCAGTCTTGCCGAAACGTCGAGCCTCAAGAAGGCACTCTCGTCCCTGCAGAACGACCGAGACCGGTTGGTAAGTCTTGAATCTCTGCTGTGTGGGCAAGGTAACAGAATAACAGAGTCGGAAAGGACCTTGGAGGTCTTCTGTTTCAACCAGAAGATGCTGGCATGTAACCCTCCACTAGCAGGAGAACCTATACTGTTTCAGACAAGTAGCTCTTCTCCAATCTCCTTGAAACCTCCAGTGATGGAGCATCCAAAACTTCTGGAGGCAAGTTGTTCCACTGGTTAATTGTCCTCACTGTCAGGAGGAATTAATTTCTCCTTAATTCCAGGTTGCTTCCCTCCTTGTTTAGTTTCCATCCGTTGCTTCTTCTCCTGCCTTTAGATGTTTTTGAGAATAATAGATGGAGGGTGAAATGTCAGCATCTCCTGGTTTCTGGACTCGTCCACCATTTGTCTTGAAAACTCAACATAATTTTTCTTCAGCTTTTTAAAAAAACCACTTCATAAATACAAGCAAGGAATGCATTTGTATTGTGGATGTTCTGAAGGAAGACTGTTCCACTAGAAATGTTGGGGCTGCATATTTCAATCCAAAACCACCTTGCAAGAAGGTTGCAGTAGGGGGGGAGCTCCAGTGAGGAAGCCCAAGCGGATCAGTCCCTAGATTGAGTTTCAGGAGTGAATGCTTGGGAGTAGCACTGTAAAAATCATGCTGGGTGCAGATCAAAAGTCTGAGGATGTTCAGAATAGAATAACAGAGTTGGAAGGGACCTTGGAGGTCTGCTAGTCCAACCACTTCAGACAAATGGTTATCCAACATCTTTTTAAAAACTTCCAGTGATGGACATTCACAACTTCTGATGGCAAGCAGTTCCACTGATGAATTGTTCTAACTGCCAGGAAATTTCTCTTTAGTTCTAGGTTGCTTCTCTCCTTGATCATTTTCCACCCATTGCTTCTTGTCCTGCCCTCAGGTGCTTTGGAGAATAGCTTGACTCCCTCTTCTTTGTGGCAGCCCCTCAAATACTGGAATTCTGCTATCGTGTATCATTGTTATCACTGTTAAGATATGTGATACGATGATATTGTTATGATACGTGTATCATTGTTACGATAGCGCTGCTATCAGAGCCATTGTTGTTCTATGTTGCATGTCACCCCTAATCCTTCTCTTCGTCAGAGTAGACATACCCAATTCCTGCCACCTTTTGTGGAGATCTTTTGTGGGGTCCTTGGTGGTCCACTAGGTACCACCTTCAGGGTCAGCTCTGATGATGCTACCTAGTTGGGTCATGAAACGCCTGCAAGAAAACCTCCAAGCTCGGAGAGCACCAGGGAACCCCCCAGTTCAACCCTGAGCTGCTGCTACAGATATTCTCTTCCATTGATGTCGGAGTCTTTTGTGGGGGATCCTTGACCCCTTACTTAACCTGTTTTGGAGAAGCAGTGGATCTCGTCGGGAGCCTTGACAAGCACGTTCTCCTCTCCTTGTCCTCCAGCTGGAGGAGCTGAAGAACCTCCAGCAGCAGTATCTCCAGGTGGGGGTGGACACGGCCGAGATCAGCCGCTTGAAGGCCCAGCTCCAGCAGAAGAAGCAAGAGATGGAGCAGCAGGAGGAGCTCTTCCAGGAGAAGCTGAAGCAGGAGAAGACCTCCGTGGAGCTGGAGCTCCAGCAACTCAGGTGAGCCCATGGAGCCATGCAGGCAGCCCTCGACGTACGACCTCCGCGGGGCCAGGAATTTCCATTTCTAAGCAAGGCTTAGAGTCATTTGGAGTCATTCCTGGCCTTGCAACCTGTTTTGCCACGGTCGTTAAACAGATCATTGCAGTTGTTAAGGGAATCAAGTCCCGTCCTCCCCATTGACTTTCCTCCTTTCGCTTTTGGGGCTTGTTTTTTCCAGGGAAGAAAAGGCAGGCTGGGAGCAGGTCAGGCAGCAGAGCCCACCCAGCAGCGCCCAGGCGGCAGAGAAGCAGCAGAGGGAGGTGAGTGAGGCAGTCCGGAGGACAGGAGGGTTTGGAAGGTTTGGAAGCCACCTATGAACCGTCCGAGGCCAGAGTGGATGGTGGGAGGATCTTGTTGGGCAAACAACAAGATCCAACAACAAGATCCAACAACAGAGCCTTGATAGTACAGTGGTCTACGCACCCTGTTATTAACACAGCTGCCTGCAATTTATTGCTGGTTCGAATCTCTCCAAGGCTCAAGGTCGACTCAGCCTTCCATCCTTTCTAAGGTGGGTGAAATGAGGACCCAGTTTGTGGGGGCAATAAGGTGACTTTGTATAAAATATACAAAAGTATGAAGGCTATTGCTTAACGCACTGTAAGCCACCCTGAGTCTCCGGAGAAGGGCGGCATATAAATCAAATTAAATAAAAATAAATAAAAATGTGGGCAACAGCTGACTGGGCCTTTCCACAGGGGTCTTCGGGGACGACTAGCTCCGACAGAGACACATCTGGCCAGATGGCATCCATGGAGGACCTCCAGGTCCAGCTTGGGAACAGCTTGAAGCACCTTCATCAGAAGGAGCTACGCATCCAGCAGCTGAACAGCAAGGTGGGGCAGAGATCTGGGGCGTCCTTCTCTTGGGCCGGGAGATCTTTTCCAGGGGGTTAACTGTGGGGAGAGGGTGTCCTTCCTGGGAAGCTGGCTATCTCCAGTCCAACCTCTCGTAGTGGTTCAACCCTCTGGATGTTGGGCTTGCATTGTGCTCTGAGTCAAGGCTCTCCAAACTTGGCAACTTGAAGACTTGTGTCATGCCCCCGTCGCAGCCTGAATCTGCGGAGGAAGACGAGATGGAACTGGAGCCGACGGAGATCAAGTTGGCTTGGGAGGAAAATGGGGAGGAGCAGGGCCAGTCAGGCCTGGGCCTTTCAGGATTGAGATGGCTTGTAGGCAGGGAGGAAGACGGGGGAGGATGACTAAGCAGTGAACATGAGAGACAGAGCTCAGGCAATGAGCAAGGACCGCCCCCTCCTGATCCTCGAGCATGGAGAGTGGAGAGAAGGCGGGAACAGCGCAGGCTGACCCGACTACTCGGGAGGAGAGCGCCCCGCCCCTTTTCACAAGGCACACCTGGGGACTGAGACCTAAGGAGATGCTGTGGGGAGGGGCATTTGAACTTTCCTGGATTCCTTGCATTCTTTCTGGATTAATTGCCTTGTTACTTTGCTTCCTGGACTCCTCAACTTGCCCTGCTGGATTTCTTGCTTTGCAGCTGTGGTGCTCACAGCATTGGACTGGACTACTTGCAGCTAGAGGCTGCTGGAGGTGTGTGTGTGTGTGAGAGAGAGAGAGAGAGGGAGGGAGGGAGGGAGAGAGAGAGAGAGAGAGAGAGAAATTTAGAGCAATAAAGGGGCGGTTTGAACTGTCAGATGCTTTTGTTGCCTCTGTGCCGTGCCCCGGGTCATCACAACTGGTGAACTTCAACTCCCAGAATTCCCCAGCCAGCTATGAATTCTGGGAGTTGGAAGTCCGCAGTTCTTCAAGTTGCCAACTTTGAGACTCCTTCTCTTAAATCCTGGCTTCTTTTAGCCATGGTTGCTGAGGGCCTCCATCGGTTGGGGGGGTCGCACTAAACCCAGACCCAACGCAGCCAATATCATCTCAAACATCTATGAATCCAGCTAGCTACTTTCAGGCCTCCAGTGATGTGTTATGCTGGCTTCCCGTTGGGTGGGTGGGGGGACTCTGAGAAGACCCCCCCCTCCCCCAGCCTCATGCTGTCGCTCATCTCTCCAGCTCTCGCAGGTCTTCGAAGAGAAGAACACACTCGCTCTCCAACTCCGGGGGAGCAGCCGCAGCCTCCGCGAGAGCTGCCAGCAACACAACGAGGCTCTGTCCCGTTGTGCGGCTCTTGAAAAGCAGCTGCAGGAATGGCAGGGGCCGGCGAAGACCGTGGTAAGGCCAGGGAAGGGGGTCTGGGCTCCCCCATCTCATGGCCCAACCGTGTTCCACCCGGGCCAGGAGGGGCAGAGTGGGGAGGCAGACTCTAGGATCCAGGCCTTTGCTCCTGCCACCCCTGTCCCTCCAAGCGAGAGAGACCAGCTGCTTTGCGCAGGGGGAAGGGGTCGTCCTCATTTTCTGCCCCGTGTGGTGAGTTCATCTGGTTTCCATGCGGCACAGGTTGCCTGGCGTAAGCCGGGGCCTCCGTCAGTTGAGTTCGTGCTCAACACGGTCAGACGGCAAAGGCAGAGGGAGCCCCATCTTCACGCCAGGTTTCTACCCTAGGGACCCCTCCTGACCGATGCCGCCCCCGGAGCCCCCCAGGAAAAAGACGAGACCAACGCACGGGAGCTGCAGGAACTTCAGGCGCAGTGAGTGTGGCGGGCGAGCGAAATAACTTGGGGGTTCCTGGGCTGCCTGATCCCCTTCGCCCCAATTTTCCACCAACCTCGGGAGTCTCAGTTCCAGCCCCCCAGGCCTGACCCCAACGGAGGTATCGGGTTCAAGGAATCGGGGCCGCCCACTAATAGCCAACACAAGCAGCTTTATTGGCCTCCGCCTATCCAGGCAGTCCTCCACTTACAACAGTTCTTTCAGTGACCGTTTGAAAGTGATGACGTCACTGAAAAAAGGGACTTACGGTCGTTTTTCACGCCCCTCTAGTAGCATCCCCAGGGCCCCGCGATCAAAATTCAGGGGTTTAGCAACTGACTCGTATTTATGACAGTCGCAGCGTCCCCGGGGTCACGCGACCCCCCTTTTGTGACCTTCTAACCAGCAAAGTCAACGAGGGAACCCGGATCCAGCCCTGTGACTAAATTATCAAATGAAGTGTGATTCGCTTAACAAATGTGGCGAGAAAGGTTGTGAAAATGGGGCAGAATTCACTTAACGCCTGCCTCACTTAACGATAGAAATGTTGGGCCCAAGTTGTGGTCGTAAGTCAAGGAGTGCCTGTATTTACAAGAATCTGCCCGGACTTCTTGCCTTCCCCTGGGAACCCCCAAATAACGCTTCATGGGCGATAGGTTGGGGGTGGCTTCAGTCTTATGCCTCTTGCAGCTACTCAAGGATTCAAGGCTACTTCCCTGCTTGACTCCTCCTTCCAGCCTGGCTGGCAGCTCCCCAACAGGAGAGTCTCTTCCTTTCTGCCTCTGATCCCAGGGACATCCGGGCCCGGTCTGCCTCTCTTTGAAGAGTCAGGGTCCGTCCTGGGGGCTGCTTCCCCTTCCCTCCCCACTCCCGTCTCTCTCACGGGGCTTCTCCTTCCATCCCCAGGCTCTCGGAGGCCAAGCACCAGCAAAGCCTCGCCAGGCAGGGCCTGACTCAGCTTCAGCAGCTGCTGCAGGAGGAGCAGGAGAGGCGCCTGGCCGCTGAGGAGGCTTGCTCTGCAGCCCAGGAGCAGATGCGCAGGTGCTGGGGCAGGGCTGGCCCCCTCCCTCCCTCCCTCCCTCCCTCCTGGCTATTCCGGGGAACCTGTCTGAAGGGCTCCCCCCTCTACTCTGGCAACCCTCAGCCAAGCGGGCGGGTTAAATCCGTTGACTCAATTGGTGGACGGACCCATCTTTTTTATTTTATTTTTTTTCTTTCTTTTTTTTTTTTTTATTGAAAAGGTTTTCAAATACAAATTTTTCCCCTTTTCCCCCCCCTCCCCCCCTCCCTAACCCCCCCTCCCCACCCTTCCCCCCTGTGACTTCTTCGTAACAAAAAAAAAACCCTAATTCATAACAGATTACTTACTCCCTCCTCAAAATACTGACCTTTACTTACTAAAAGTATTATAAATCCCCCTTTATCCATACATTTCAGAAAAGAAGAAGAGAAAAAAAAACAAAAACAAAAAAAAACAAACACATTATACTATAACTATTATAAAATAACTCTAATTTAGCATAATAATGTTTTATATCTATGCATTATTGCAACAATTCAAAACCACCTTCCACTTTAAAACTATACAATAAGTCCTACTTTAATAACATTTCAAAGCGGGCTCCCCATAAAATCTAATTTAACATTTATTCCACTCTATCCATTTCCTCCACTCCCCTAAATGTATCACTTAAAAATCCTTTTCTTAAACTAATCAGTCTGTAGCTAGCTTATTCACCCACTGTCTTACAAATTTACCATACACAACAATTCTTGATATCTTTAATTCACTGCCCACACTACTTAAAAATATATATATATATATATTCCATTATATCTAAATAAAAAAAGAAAAGACAATAACTTTAAATTTATAGTCCATATAATATCTTCTTGAAGTCTTTCCACTGGATTGTTAAAACCAACATCCATAATAGGGTGACATAGCTTGCGGATGCAACAGTTTATTCAAGATCTCCAATCATATCTGCCCCCATCAGTAGTAAACATCTTCTTATATATATAAAAGTAAAAACAACCACCCGAGTGACATTATAATTGTATTCCATATAATAATAATTGTGGGTTTCATCAGGATTATTAATTTCCATCATCGTATTGGGTAACAACCCGATCTTCTGCATGTCCCAATGTGATTCTCTTGCCTTATAATTCAAGATAATTATAATATATTTATCAACACAAAAAGAAGTTTCAAAATAGATAATTCAAAACCATCAATTTGAGGCTCTTTCCATGTCCCAAAATTACGGCAATGCAGAGATCTGCCACTATCCTCAGGATGATATTGACCAATATGTCGCCTCCTCTATGTTTTCACATAATCATTCATATTTTAAAATCACTGGCTTCACTGTTGCTTGGGTTAGAAATTTCTATTTTTGTACAACCTATTTCTTTTTTTGTTTTCTTTTTGTGGGTTTGACCTCCATCCTAATTTTTTGTGTCTCGCATTTCTTTTTTATCCCTTGTATATCCTCTAATTGGTTTCCATGCTTGTCCTTGCCTTGATAAGTCATCACATTAAAATCAGATGGCACTTCTCTCAAATTTGTAGATAATCCAGCTGGGGTATCCGATAAATCCAAAGGCAATTTATCTGGTACAGTCTCTGTCTTTAGTTCCAGCTCCTTCTGCTTATCCTGTATTATATCTGAAGACGTTAAATTCATTTTCAACCTATTTTGATAAAATTCTTCCGCCCTTTCAACAGTATTTAACTGGTATCTTTCTCCTTGATATCTCAATATAATACCAACTGGGACGTCCCACCGGAATTGAATATTTCTCCTTTTTAACTCAGACACCAGAAAGCCAAATTTCTTCCTTTCCATTAATATCTTAGGTGGGAGTTCCTTGTAAATCCAAATCTTTCTTCCATACAATTGCAAATTAGAATTGAAGGAATTTTGCACAATTTTATTCCTAATTTCTTTATCTGAAAAATAGATTACCACATCTCTAGGCAATTGCCTTTGCTTGGCAGTCCAGGAGTTTATTCGATAAGCTCTGTCAATCCTACAAAACACTTCCTCAGGTTGAATCTTTAAAATCCCAGCTAGAAATTCAGAAGATATTTTCCTTAAGTCATCTCTGTTATTTTCCTGCAAACCTCTAAGTCTTATTGCATATTCTGTGAAATTATATTGTATCTTTAGAACCTCTTTTTGAATCCTCTGTTCCAGATATTCTACATTACCAGACTTTTGGTCAGCATCCATTTTAAAGTGGACGGACCCATCTTGTCGTGGTCCCTTTCCCAGCCCTGCAGACCCCTGGGAGGGTTTCCCGTCTCAGCGCCCTGGTGGGCTTGGCCCCGAGGGAGGCGTTTCCGAGGCTGATCAGTGAGAGGGAGGAGGGGGACTCCCGGGTGGAAGGAGGCAGCCTGGTTCACGGGGCCTTCAGAGGCCTTCAGAGATGTCTCCGGGTCCTCCGCAGGGCTCAGGGAAGGTCGGGCTGCAGCGCTCGCTCCCCAGCCAGCTGCGGCTCAAGGGAAGGGGTACTTTGGGTCTCTGGGGAGGGGTATTCAGGTCTCCGGGGAGCAGCAGGTGGGGGAGGCCAGGGGCCATGGGTGGCCTCAGGGACAGGACCCTGATATCTAGGCCTCTTGCCACCCAGGTTGGAGTCCGAGGAGTATGCGCAGTCTCTGGAGACCAGCATTGCCATGCCTCCCAGCTCTGAACATGCCCTGCTGCTGGGGTCTGCAGAGAGCTCCTTCAGCAAGGTAAGGGGGGCACCGGAACCCCTCAGCCCACTGTTGAGGGTCCCTGTGATGCCTATTGAGAAGTCACCTCATTTTAAGTCTTTCCTCTCTCCTTTCTCCCTTCCTTTCCTCCCCTACACTCCTTCCTTCCTTCCTCCCTCCCTCTTATTCCCATCTCCTTCCTTCCTTCCTTCCTTCCTTCCTTCCTTCCTTCCTTCCTTCCTTCCTTCCTTCCTTCCTTCCTTCCTTCCTTCCTTCCTTCCTTCCTCCCTCTTATTCCCATCTCCCTCCTTCCTTCCTTCCTTCCTTCCTTCCTTCCTTCCTTCCTTCCTTCCTTCCTTCCTTCCTTCCTCCCTCCCTCCCTCCCTCCCTCCCTCCCTCCCTCCCTCCCTCCCTCAGCCCGGGGATCCCAGAAATAAGGGCTTATCATGAACTTTCACTCTTCCTTTCACTCACAAACAGAGCGGAAAGTCCAACTTCCCCTTTCTGGCGTGGACTGTCCCTCCAGTCGGACAGCGTCCCTGATCATCCCTTTCCACTTCTCTTGGTGTCCGCTGGGCTGGGGCTCTGGGGTCGAAATGCCCACCTTCCCTAATTCCTCCTCCCCCCCCCACAGGCTCGAGGGCCCAGGGGGCTGCAGCGTGCCCTGCGCTCCGTCTTCTGCCCCCGGAGGCTCTTCTCCCTGCTGGCCACGGTCTACCTCTTCGGGATCCACGTCTTGCTTTTCCTCCACGCCGTGGGCCGCCTGTGAGAAGACCGGGGCACGAGAACTCGGATGAACCACGGACCTCGACACCTGGGGGACCCTGCCGGTCTGGACACGGGGAGGCTCCCGGCTCACCCGTGGCGTCGTCAAGGCTGCCAGAGGTCGAACGCAATCCTGGCTAGTTAAAGCAGGCGACGGCCTTTCTTGCCATTGGCGATGCAGGGTTTGTGTGGCTCCTTCCAGGGAAGTGCCAGGGCTTTCTGGGCCTCGAATGCCGGCCGAATCGGGGTTGGCATCACCGTTGATTTGGGGTGGGGGAAAGGGCGGAGCCACGAAGATGCCCGCCTCCCATCCTTTTGCTGGCACTAATCATAATCAGTTAAAGTGGGACTCCTGCAGAAGATCAGATTTCTGCTCTTTTGGGACTTGACTGACAGGTAGACTTCTAACTCACGTTAAACATCAGTTCTCTCTTTCTATACCGTTTGGGGGGGGGGGGCGCCGTTTTAGCCCCCGGAGCTGGAAATATTGCCCTCAAGACAAAGAGTTCCCCAATCTTGCTGGATTTGGGGACCGGCCCAGGGGAGAGGGAATGGATCCGTGCAAGTGGCAGGAAAGCGCATATGTGTGCACGCACCTCCATTTGTGCGAGCGGTGAGCAACCCTGCGCCCGTGCTTGCTCACTTCTCGCACAAACGGAGCGTTGTGCGCCCGTGATGGCTGCTGACACAAGTGGGAATGCGTGCATGTATGCAGACGCTTGCCTGCCATTTGAACCCGGTTCCAAAGGGCTCAAGGTCCGGTAGTGGGCTGCAGCCAGGGGGTTGAGGACCCCTGTCCTGTTCCGGAGAGTCAAGAAGGAGGAAGGGTCTGTCGGGGGTCCTGCAGTTAGGTTCTCACAACGTTGGAGGCCCTGACCCTCCAATCTCCGGACCTCTGGCGGTCAGTTAATGGAAGGTTGTCCAGCAGATCCCAGAGGAGGAAGCCACTTCCTCGGCTTGAAGGGGAAGGGTTGTGGGTTATGGGTCAGGGGGTTCCCTTTCTGGCCACTCAAGAAGAAGAAAAGGCCTCTCCTGGTCTGGCCTGGGATCTGCTTTTCAGACCTCGATTGGCACTTAATGGGGGTCCCCTCCCCGTGGTCTGGGGGTGCCTTTATCCCCTCCACCCGGCCTTCTGGTTCTCTGCCACCCCTTTGTTGTGCAATAAAGATGTTTATTTTTCTGAGAGTCGAGTGCGAGTAGCGTTTTGTTCAAAGGTAATCGGGAGCTCCGGAGTTGATGGGGGAGGGGTCTGCTTCCAAAAAGGTCATCAATTGGCCGTGACTCACTTAACGACTGCCATATGTCGAGGACTACGACTAGTAAATCATCTCCTTTTAACAACCCCAGAATCCCTTATAGGGTGGAGTCTGGGCAACTGAATAGAGCTGAGTGTTTTACTGGCTGGATGCCTTTCCTGTCGCCAATGCGGAGTTTTATTCAACAGATCTATTCTCATTGTGCCCAAAGAGAGAAATATCTGCCTCTACCTAGGATCAAACTCACAGCCACCTGATGGTGAGGCGAGAGCTCCGCCTCTAGGCCACCGTACCACTCGAGGACTACGACTAGTAAATGCTGGCTGGGGAATTCTGGGAGTTGAAGTCCACACGCCTTCGAGTTGTTGCGTTTGAGGGCAAATCCCCAGATCTCTAGAGGCCGGCTAGTCCCTGGGCCTCAGAATGTCACACCT
The DNA here is from genome assembly GCF_029531705.1 of Pantherophis guttatus. The sequence goes on along the minus strand of NW_026843855.1, from coordinate 4,961,580 downwards.
CCACTGGGGCATCTGGAGATCGAGCAGAATTAATTCATGAGGTTGCTTTGAAGTCTCGCCGTACGCAATTACGGGGACATAATGAGGTCCCTCTTGAACCGCTGCAAAACCCAACGTGGTATCGTTAATTGGGAAGGCATCTGCGCCACGATTCCTCAAACTTTGATTCCCTGGGCAAAAGCCTTGAAAAAATATAAGCTGAGAAACATTTAAAGCAGGGTTGGGCGTCATGCTTGGCCCCTTTAAGACCTGTGGACTTCAACTCCCAGAATTCCCCATCTGGGGAATTCTGGGAGTTGAAGTCCACAGGTCTTAAAGGGGCCAAGCACGGGCACCTCCGATCTAAAGGTAAGTCTTTTTTAAAAAAGGATTTTGGGTGGCCTGAAGCAATGTTGGGAACGAGCTGGCTTTGCTTGGGGGTGGAACAACTTTTTCACCTGTGGGACAGGTAGCACCTGCAGGCAAGCCCTACACAGGTAAGCACGTTGGCTATGAAGAAGCACATTGTAAGAGGAAGATGCTTTGACGTTCCTTGAGGTGCTTCCTAAATTTATTTTATTTTTGCATCATGCCTGGTTGAACCATTGCCTCTTGTTTGCTTCTGAACATGTGCAGAGTGCACTTCCTATTTATGCAATAAATGCACATGCCATTCCACCTCATTATTTGAGCGACTCTGGTTTCTGCTTCATTCCTATATACAAGACACATGAACACGGGTGAAATGTAAAATGTGTTACTACCGGTTCTGTGGGCATGACTTGTGTGTGTGTGGGGGGGTAATGTGACTGGGTGGGCGTGGCCAACTTTTTTTTTTAAAAAACTTTTCAAAGCATTTTTTTCTAATGCTTTGAAAAGCCTCTGACAATCAGGCAACTCAGCTGGGATTGTCAGAGAGGCTTTTAAAAAAATGCTTTGAAAAGCCTCTCTGCCGATCCGGGATCGTCTCAGCTGGGATCGTCAGAGACTCTTCAAGCCATTTTTTTAAACCACCTCTTCGGCCAAGAGGTTGCAGAAAAAAATGCTTTGAAAAGCCTCTGAGGATCCCAGCTGAGCCGCAGGATCATCAGAGGCTTTTTTTTTTTAACTTTTAAAAGCATTTTTTCGTCGGAAGAGGTTGTAGAAAAAATGCTTTTAAAAGTAAAAAAAAAAAGCCTGTGATGATTGCATGGCTCAGCGGGGCATGGGGGGGGGGGAGGCGCAGGGATTTTTGCTACCAGTTCTCCGAACCACCCGCCGCCATCGCTACCGGATCGGGTAATCCGGTCTGAACTGGTGATCCGGTCCGAACTGGGAGAACTTCACCCCTGCATGAACACCATCAAACACCATCAAAGTGTCCACTTCATGCTTCTAAGCAACTGATCTTGGAAGCCAAACCATTTGCCCCACATCGGAGATCCTCGGGCGGCAGAATGTCTTGCTGTAATGGCAGAGGAATAACGGAAGGGACCTTGGAGGTCTTCTAGTCCAACCTTCCTGTCTTGCTCAGGCAGGAAACCCTACACCACTTCAGATAAATGGCTGTCCAATCTCTTCTTGGAAACCTGGGGATGGAGCACCCAAAACTTCTGAAAGCAAGCCGTTCCGATGGTTGTCATTATCGGGAAATTTCTCCTTCATTCCAGGTTGCTTCTCTCCTTGATGAGTTTCCATCTGTTCCTTCTGGTGCTTTGGAGAATCTGACGCCCTCATTTATCTGAAATGCTGCAGGGTCTCCTACTTGAATAGAAGTCCCTCAAGACCAGTGGTGAAATCCAATTTTTTTTTACTACCTGTTCTGTGGGCGTGGCTTGGGCGTGGCATGGCTTGGTGGGTGTGACTTGATGGGCGTGGCAGGGGAAGGATACTCCCAAAGGGCCTGGTAGCTCAGCAGACTAAAAGCATTGTGATTAACATCAGCTGCCTGCAATTACTGTAAGTTCGAATCTCACCAGGCTCAAGGTTGACTCAGCCTTCCATCCTTTCTAAGGTAGGTGAAATGAGGACCCAGTTTGTGGGGGCAATAAGCTGACTTTGTATAAAACATACAAAAGAATGAAGGCTACTGCTTAACGCATTGTAAGCCACCCTGAGTCTCTGGAGAAGGGCGGCATATAAATCAAATTTAAAAAAAAAAAAAACCATTCCCTCCCTGCTCCTGGGGGAAGGATACTGCAAAATCCCCATTCCCACCCCATTCTGGGGCCAGCCAGAGGTGGCATTTGCCGGTTCTTCGAACTACTCAAAATTTCCGCTACCAGTTCTCCAGAACCTGCTGGATTTCACTCTTGCTCAAGACCATGTTTCCAATTTTAGGGGCCAGACTCCCCATCTTGTCAGAAATGGTGCAAGGTTTCCTGCTTGGGCAAAGGGTTGGACTAGATGACCTACAAGGTCCCTTCCAATGGTGTTAGTTCTGAATATTTGGCTTCTTTGCGGCAGACCTTCAGATATTACAACCTTCCTGTCGTGTCACCTCTTTGGGAACGTGCAGCGATTTCCACCTCTCCCCACACGCCTGGCGTGGGCTCAGATTTAGACCCCTGGGCTGGTTGGGCAGAGGAGGGCTGAGCCCCCCACCCACCCACTCCCCAAAGCCAGGCCATTGGTCTTCTTCTGCTGAGACGGGCCCAGGAAGAAGCAAAACCTTCCTGATTTGGTGAACTTCAAACAGGAACTTAAGGTTTGCAAGTGAAACCAAGCTGTGGGGAGGGAGAGGAAGCCGAGCAGAGACGCTGCCAGAGGTGGAACTGAGGCTGTGGGGCAAGGTATGGAGGCTTCAATGCGCAGCGCATGGGGGGCGGGTGCTGGGCGCTCGCGGGGGGACTGCGGGTGGGAATGGAAAGTCAATCTTGCTTGCTCCAAGGCGCCCGGTGGCCCCGTCCATCTCTGGAGCTGGTGGGATCCGGGGAGGGTTGCTTCGACCTGGCAAGAAGGAGCAGTGGGAAGAGGCAGCCACGGGGGAGCAGATTAACAAGAGTTAACGGAAGGGACCTTGTAGGTCATCTAGTCCAACCCCCTACCCAAGCACCATTTCTGACAGGTAGCAGTCCGGTCTCTTCTCGAAAGCTTCCAGGGATGAAGCTCCCACAATGTCTGAAGGCAACTTCTGTTCCGTGGGTTGATTGAGCGCAGGGGGCCAAAGGGACTGAGAGGGGCCCCTTCCCTTGGCTCTTGGGCTTCTGATCTCCAGAGGGAGCTTGCTTGTTTCCTTCATTCCTGCCTGCCTGCCTTCCCTTCCTCTTTCTTTCTTTCTTTCTTTCTTTCTTTCTTTCTTTCTTTCTTTCTTTCTTTCTTTCTTTCTTTCTTTCTTTCTTTCTTTCTTTCTTTCTTTCTTTCTTTCTTTCTCTCTCTCTCTCTTTCTTTCCTTCTTTCTTTCTTTCTTTCTTTCTTTCTTTCTTTCTTTCTTTCTCTCTCTCTCTCTCTCTTTCTTTCCTTCTTTCTCTTTCTTTCTTTCTTTCTTTCTTTCTTTCTTTCTTTTTCTTTCTTTCTTTCTTTCTTTCTTTCTTTCTCTTTCTTTCTTTCTTTCTTTCTTTCTTTCTGTCTTTCTCTTTCTCTCTCTTTCTCTCTCTCTCTTCCTCTCTCTCTCTCTCTCTCTTTCTTCCTTCTCTCCCTTCCCCCAGATGTGGAAATCTGTGGTGTGTCTGCAAAGGTGGAGACCCAGCAGCTGCATTGCTGCCCACATTGCCTTGTGCCCACCGATGGGCTTCCACAGGGCAGCATCTGGAGCAAAGTGGAGGAACAAAGGACCCCTTTGAGACGGGGAGGCCAGGGGGTGTCTATGTGTGTCCCAAAAAAGGGACCACCGCAAGGGCTGAGAGAGGGCAGGGAGGGACGTCTGGCGGAAGTCGGGGCCTCTGATTTTTTTTTTCAGCAGCGTTTCCTGGCTGCATAGTTTTTGCAAATGCTTTCAAATTCTTTAAAAGCTGCAGGAAGTTTCTTGCAGCGCTGTGAGGCTGACCTTGTGGGCAGTTTATTTTATTTGTTTATTTAATTACTTGTATCCCACTTTTTCAATTTTTTTTCTTACAAAATAACACAAGGCGCGGCAAACAGATCCAACACCCCTTTTCAGGGGTGAAATCTAAAATTACTACCGGTTCTGTGGGCGTGGCTTGGTGGGGGGGGGTTAATGTGACTGGGTGGGCGTGGCCAACTTTTTTTTTTTTTTACTTTTAAAAGCATTTTTTCTACAACCTCTTTGGCCAAAGAGATTGCAAAAAAAAAAAAAAAAGCTTTTAAAAGCCTCTGATGCTGGGATCATCAGAGGCTTTTAAAAGCATTTTTTCGAGGTTGTAGAAAAAATGCTTTTAAAAGCCTCTGACGGTCCCAGCTGAGCCGCGCAATCATCAGAGGCTTTTTTTTTTACTTTTAAAAGCATTTTTTTGGCCGAAGAGGTTGTAGAAAAAATGCTTTTAAAAGTAAAAAAAAACAGCCTCTGTTGATCGTGCGGCTCAGCTGGGCATGGGGCGGGGGGGGGGCCGCAAGGATTTTTACTACCTGTTCTCTGAACCACCCGCCGCCATCGCTACCGGATTGGGTGATCCGGTCCAAACTGGGAGCATTTCAACCCTTCCCCTTCCTCTTCCTCTGTCCCCCCCCATAACAACAATCCTGTGAGGTGGGCTGGGCTGAGACTTGAACTCACGGGTCTCCCACTTTCTGGGTCTCTAGAAGCACCAGGCTCTCTGGCGTTGCAGCTCATTATGGGTCCTGAGGTCAACCTTGTCTCTGTTGATTCTTTTCGACCAAAATCTGGGTGGGTGGGCTCAAGTAGAATCCAGAGTGGCATTGTTGGAAATGATGGTACAAAGACCATGTGAAGGCATCTTGCAGGTGTCTGTGGTGGTGCTGTTGGTGTAGAGGTGAGGGCCAAGGAGACATCTGGATGTGTTCAGAATACAGAATAACAAGAGTTGGAAGGGACCTTGGAGGTCTTCTAGTCCAACCCCCTGCTCAACCAGGAGACCCTGTACCATTTCAGATAGGTGGCTGTCCGGCAGTGGTGAAATCCAATTTTTTTTACTACCGGTTCTGTGGGTGTGGCTTGGTGGGCGTGGTATGGCTTGGTGGGCGTGGCAGAGGAAGGATACTGCAAAATTTCCATTCCCACCCCACTCTCGGGCCAGCCAGGGGTGGTATTTGCCGGTTCTCTGAACTGCTCAAAATTTCCACTACCGGTTCTCCAGAACCTGTCAGAACCTGCTGGATTTCACCCCTGCTGTCCGGTTTCTTCTTAAAAGCCTCCAATGACGCTGAATTTTGCTGCAATGGTCATAAGTGTGAGAAACGGTCGTAAGTCACTTTTCTCAGTCCCTTGTATGGTAACTTTGAATGGCCACTCAGTGAGCTGTCGTAAATCGAGGATTACCTCTATAACTTAGGGGGTTCACCGAAGACTCTATTCGGGATAAAGAGTTAACAGGTAGAGAGCCAAGTTTAGGGTTAATTGTTCTAATTGTCAATAAACCTTTCCTCAGTTCCAGGTTGCTTCTCTCCTTGATTAGTCTCCATCCATCGGTTACCTTCCCACCTAAGTGGTACCTGTTTATCTACTTGCATTTTCAAACTGCTAGGTTGGCAAGAGCTGAGGTGAGGATGGGAGCTCGCCCCATTACGTGGAGCTCGGGTCTCGAACCTGGGCTGCTGACTTTCCAGCCGACAAGCCCAGCATCTTAACCAATGAGTCACCATGCTGCCCCTGATAGGAGCTAGGAGGGGGGGCTTTTTAGGGGCGGCCCCTGCCCCATGGACCACCCCCTAAAATTCAGCAGGCCCCCCACCCTCCTTGCCTTCCATGGGGCTTTGAAGAGCTGGCTTTCCCCCATGCGCTGAGCAAAGATTAAATAACCATGAATTAGAATCAATTTGGCACCAAGTTATTGTTGTTTTTAATGTGTTTAGTTTTATAGTTTTAATATGGTTTTATAAGTTGTTTTAACTTTTGATTGGGAGCTGCCCAGGACTAGTGAGAAGATGGGTGCTAATTAAATTTAAAGCATATAAATGCTTTAAATAATTAAAAAATAAAATTAGTCTCTCTCTCTTCCTTTAAATCGGAGAGTGGGAGGACAAATTCTGAAACGTTGTTTGACAACGCACGTTCCCCTTCCTTTGGGCTGTGGGTCCCTCGCAGTGTGGGACTAAGTTTTAGGGCTTGTAACCCCTTCCTTAAATGGTTGTTCGCTCTGCAACTGTGGTGCAGAGGAGAGATGGAAACTCAGCTAACCATCTTCCAGTCAGCCGGATGCAAGTCAAAAGGAAACGATCGCTCTGTTGCAAGCATTGTGCGGCACATGCAGCTCTTTGGCTGAGATCTCTGTGGGTTCATGCGCCAATTCAGCTTTTTTTCTGTGGTCACGGCCACAAGAAGTGGAAACCGGTGTCCAACCCCCCCCTCCTCTCCAAGGACAGGTTGTCGTGGGTGGGTGGGTGGGTGGCGCTTTTCAGCAGCCAAAGAAAAGCAATGAGACCTTGAGCAACTTAGAATTACGGAGAAACTTCCTAACAGTGAGAACAATTAATCAGTGGAACTCCTTGCCACCAGACGTTGTGGGTGCTCCATCCCTGGAGGTTTTTAAAGAAGACACTGGACAGCCTCATGTCTGAAATGGTCTAATGCTCAAGCAGAAGGTTGGACTAGAAGACCTCCGAGGTCCCTTCCTGCTCTATTCTGATCAATTGATGCATTGAAGTCCTCTTCTTACAACCGTAATCCAATCTGTAATTTGTGACGATGGCAAAGCGGGGGCCCCAGGGGAGGGGGGCACATGACTGTGCCCGATTGTGCCATCTTTTTTTCTTTTTTTTTGGGTGGGCGTCCTTAAAGCAAACCTTGTGGTCGTTAAGCGAATCCACTGTTTGCCCTGGGGCATTTTTTTTTTTTTTTTGCCAGACGCTGGGAATAAATGCTCTTTTCCGGCAAACACGTTGGTCGACTATCGTTTTCATGGAAGGGCGCTGCAAAGGGCCATAAAACCTGGGCCTGTGAAATGCAGAGGGGGATAAATGTTGGCATTTCAAATTGGGGTCATAAGTAGCTTTTGTGGGGCTGTCATAAATTTGAATGGTTGCCAAGCAACCGGTCGTAAGTCGAGGACTTACTATCATGCACATTCCACATTCTCTGTTCCTGAGCAATTTTTAAATCATCCGGGGAAGGAAGAGACCCCTGTCCAAGGAGGGACCTTCTCATGTTTTGGGAATATGATGCGCACTGGCTTCAGCTAGGCGGGGAGTCCTCGATTTACGACCAAAATTGAGCCCCAAATTTCCATTGCTAGGTGAGACAGTCATTAAGCGAGTTTTGCCCCATTTTACGACCTTTCGTGACACAGTTGTTAAGTGAATCTGGCTCCCCCGTGGACTTTGTTCATCAGAAGGTGGCAAAAAGGGGATCATGTGACCCTCCCTCCCCCCGGGGACACTGCAACCGTCATAAATACGAGTTCAATGGCAAGCGTCTGAATTTTGATCACGGGACCGCGGGGAGGCTGCAATAGTCGTAAGTGCGAAAAATGGTTCATAAGTCCCTTGTTTCAGTGCCATAAGTCACTAAACAAACTGTTGTAAGTTGAGGACTACATGTTCTGATCATCAGCCATTTTGATGAATGTGTAATGCGTGCTGAAATCCCTCCATTTTGAAAAATCTTGTGCTTGATTTGGAGTCTTCTTCCTTCCTTCCTTCTTTCCTTCCTTCCTTCCTTCCTTCCTTCCTTCCTTCCTTCCTTCCCCTTCCTTCTTTCCTTCCTTACTCTTCCTTCCTTCCCCTTCCTTCCTCTTCTTTCCTTCCTCTTCGTTCCTCTCCTTTCCTTTCATCCTTCCTTCCTTCCTCTTCTTTCCTTCCCCTTCCTTCCTTCTTCTTCTTCCTTCCTTCCTTCCTTCCTTCCTTCCTTCCTTCCTTCCTTCCTTCCTTCCTTCCTTCCTTCCCTTCCCTTCCCCTCCCCTTCCCCTTCCCCTTCCCCTTCTCCCTATCTTCTTCCTTCCTTCCTTCCCTTCCCTTCCCTTCCCTTCCCCTTCTCCCTATCTTCTTCCTTCCTTCCTTCCTTCCTTCCTTCCTTCCTTCCTTCCTTCCTTCCTTCCTTCCTTCCTTCCTTCCTTCCTTCCTTTTTTCTTTTCTCTCTTCTCCCAGATGTGGAAAGCTGTGGCGGGCCACAACGTGGCTGCAAAGGTGGAGACCGAAGGAGATGATTGGGACACCGATCCGGATTTTGTGGTAAGTCCTCTGTGCTCCCAGGCCGATCGTGGTTCAGGAGCTCCAGACCCATGGGGCTCTGCCTGGCTCCCACAGGGATGGGCACAGCTGCTTCTGAGGCGGCAGAAAGGGGGGTCCTATAAGGGCGCAGTTCAAGGAAGCCAAGATGCTCATCGCGACAGTGCAGGGAAAACTCTTAGGTCATCCCCCCTTCCCCAATAGAGACGAGGGACCGAAAAAACGAGAAACGAGGAGGAACTTTAGAAAAGTTGTTTATTTGTCTATTTGTCTATTTGTCTATTTGTCTATTTTTCTATTTGTCTATTTGTTTATTTGTTTATTTCTCTATTTCTCTATTTGTTTATTTGTCTATTTGTCTATTTATTTCTCTATTTCTCTATTTCTCTATTTCTCTATTTCTCTATTTCTCTATTTGTTTATTTGTCTATTTGTCTATTTATTTCTCTATTTCTCTATTTGTTTATTTGTCTATTTGTCTATTTATTTCTCTATTTCTCTATTTCTCTATTTGTCTATTTGTCTATTTATTTCTCTATTTCTCTATTTATTTCTCTATTTGTCTATTTGTCTATTTGTCTATTTGTCTATTTGTCTATTTCTCTATTTCTCTATTTGTCTATTTATTTCTCTATTTCTCTATTTGTCTATTTGTCTATTTGTCTATTTATTTCTCTATTTCTCTATTTCTCTATTTATTTCTCTATTTCTCTATTTCTCTATTTGTCTATTTGTCTATTTGTCTATTTATTTCTGTATTTCTGTATTTCTGTATTTCTGTATTTCTCTATTTGTCTATTTGTCTATTTGTCTATTTGTCTATTTGCTTATTTGCTTATCTCCTCCCCACGCCCCATTTTGGGCCTAGTAGGCCTCCCTGCACTTTCCTGGGAGCCAAAATAAGGCGCATGAGGACGCCTGGAAGGGGCGGGGCAGGGCAGGGAAGGGAGGGGCGGGGCCAGCCAGCAATTTAACAACTGGTTCGCCTGAATCGTCCTGAACTGGCTGAATCCCACCACTGATTGTAGCCATCTTATCAGTTCTTCAGTCCCTGGAGATCCCCAAGGCTGCAGGCATAGCCCGTTTCATAAATTTTATTTGTACATTTTTCTTTAACATAAACGAATGCTTAATAAACATTTTATTTACTTATACATAATATCAATAATAGTAACAATATTTACTTGTAGATAGTGGTACACCACCAACTTCTAATTACTACCTTTATTGTCTAAAACAAATCCCATGTTTTAAAAAAATATTCTGTATCTTCTTCATCCTTTATCTTTAACGTTAGCCTATTCCATTTCTGCACAGTCTAATATTTTTTAAATTATGTTTTCATCTGCAGGAATTTCCTCATTTTTCCAATACTGTGCAAATACAATTCTTGCTGCCATCAACACATGTAATATTAAATATGCAACCCCTTTGTCATGCTTTTCTGGTAGTATACCTAACAGAGATATGTCTGGCTTTAGATCGATATGTAGGCACATACATAGCCCATTTTAAAGGACTTCCAGAAGGTTGGTGGAGATGGAGGCAACCTGACCTCATCATCATGGAGATGATGTTCCATGAATGGGCACCAGGACACCTTCTCCTGAGTCCCACCAGGTGTAACTTCTTATCTCCTCTTGTTGACAGAACGACATTTCAGAGAAGGAGCAGAGGTGGGGGGCTAAGACCATCGAAGGCTCTGGCCGTGCAGAACACATCAAGTGAGTGGCTTCTCCATCCCGTCTTCTCTTTCATCTAGACCTCAACTTCTGCTGGGTCAAAAGTAGGCCTGTGACCCTCCCCCCAAACCCTTGGCCCCGGTCCTCGAGGTATGACCATAATGGAGCCCAGAGCCATGTTGAAAGGAGGGCTTTAGTGTCTCACACATGTTGGAAGGAGGGAGGGGAGCTGGACTGAGGCTCTAGTCGGACTTCTTCTCTTGGTGGTTACCATAGCAGTGTTTGCTTCTCTCAGGGAAAGGAAGTGGTGTCCTCACCCAAATGTTGGCCAAGACTTTTGAAGGCCAACTACAGAGAAAGACCGAGCTATTAGTGGGAGCTGGGGCCGAGGAGTCTTCGAACAGTGTTTCTCAATCTTGGTAGCCTGAAGATGGGTGGACTTCAATCCCCAGAATTCCCCAGCCAGCTGAGGAATTCTGGGAGTTGAAGTCCACCCATCTTCAAGCTACCAAGATTGAGAAATACTAAGAGGACTAGTGACTTTGTTGACTTTGATCAATGGAGCTCATGTCAACAAATGAAAAGTGTTATTTTGGGGCACAGTTCCCCACCCCAGTCTCTGAATTTGGGGACCAGGAACCATTAGAAGGAGAAAGAAGAACTTCAGAAGTTCTTATTCTCCATCCTGTTCCACATATTTGAAGACTCATAGCTCAGATCCTTGCACAAGACTTTATCCTGCCCTTTCCTGTCCAGAGTCATTGGATAACAATACCCATCTTCCCCAAGCATTGAATTTGCAATCCAACCCCGAAGGCACTAAGTTGGAGAACCTGGTGGGGTTCCTCCAGGGAGAACAGGCTGTGCTTCAACTTGACCGTGAAGTTCTTCAGCATGAATGGAATCCTGTGACCCACAATTTATGTTGCTTCCTTGTTCTGTTCTCCAAAAACTGAGGAAGTGAGGTCCTTCCTCTTTTTCAGACAACTTTTGTGTATGTATTTATTTGGAGAAAGGCAGAAGTGCTGCTTTTCTTCATCTTGGAGGACATCATAGCCCTCGCATTTGGTGACCGTTTCTCTTCTTTCAATATCTCCGCTGAGCTTTCTCCTGACTTATTTTATTTACTTATTGATTAAATTTATACACTGCCCATCTCGCTATCAAGAGGAGATTCCAGGCGGCAGACAATCGTATAAAAATGACAATATAAAACATTGTTAAATGTTAAACATTAAAATTAATCAAAGTTAGCTAAGATAGGAATTACAGGGGTCCTTGGTGCTCTCTGAGCTTGGTTGTTTTCTTGTGGCTGTTTCCTGACCCAAATTAGGTAGCACCATCAGTGTGAGTGGCGAACACTCCATATTCCTTGGCACTGATGATGTTCCATAATTGGGTCGTGAAATGTCTACAAGAAAACAACCAAGATCAAAGAGCATCAAGAACCCCACAAGAACCTTCTCAGCTCCTTCTCATCCATTCAATAAATCCCTCTTGGACTGATGATGTTACCTAGTTGCATCACGAGCCATCTATGAGCAACCATCTATGAGCACTGACAGTTCTCCTCCTCCTCCTCTCCAAATTTGCTACGTATTTGATGTCTCTTTTCAGCATCCACCAGCTCAGAAGCAAGGTATCTGAGGAACATGAAGTTCTCAAGAAGAAGGAGCTGGAGACGGCACCCAAAGCTTCCTATGGCTACGGGGGCAAGTTTGGAACCGAGAAGGATCGTATGGACAAGGTACAATCTTGATGTGGGGCTCTGTTCTTTTTCCCCCCTTCTTTTTTGAAGTTCTCAACTGATCTCCACTTGGTCTTTCGCACAGCTGCTCTTCTGCAAGGCAGCTTGACCTTCTGGAGAACTTAATCCAAATAACAAGCGTGCCAGGAGATAACCCTGGTTTTTCTTGGTTCTCCAGAGTGCCCTGGGCCACGAATATGTGGCCGAGATTGGCATGCACTCTTCCCAGACGGACGCAGCCAAGGGATTCGGTGGAAAGTATGGCATTCAGAAGGACCGAGCAGATAAGGTTGGAGCCGTTTGATTACTGTTCTGCCTACTATTTTGGTTATAATACTTATTCTAGCGTGAAAGAGAAGTGATGAGGTTGGATGGTTTAACTTCTTTAAATGCATTTGACTCAATGGAATTTTGCAGTCAATGTTCTTTGGTGTTGCAGTCAGAAACGGGGCTGTGAAGTTTCCGAAAGATGCCCTAATTAATTCATGGGCCCCATCCCAATTAGGAGCACCATTTCGGCAATATTCAGATGCAGTTAGAACTAATCCCACGTAGATTTATGTTCCCCCATGACCCTGTCTCTCCCCTCCTCCCTGTCCGTGTCATAAATCACATTCTCCAATTAGCCACTTTGGCTGGCTGTGAAATCCAAAGCTCTCCTACTGATTGCCGGTAGAAAGGCATCTGTGGAATGTAGTTTCAGTGAGAGAAGTCAATCAGCTCCATCAGTTCTCCCTCCCTCCTGCTCATGGCAACTTGAAAGCTTTGCAAGTTGACAGAGGCTTTCTTTGGAAGTTAGAGGTCAGCCCTTTAGTGTAGCTCAGGCAAGAAGCACCACCATGGGTGCTAATACTATGGTAAACTTATAGTAACAGAATCTTGCAAGTCTGAAAGTACTATACATCTTTCCCCCTCTCCTTTATGGTGGAAGATACTAGGGAGGGTCTCTTCCATTCCTTCTGTGGGCTCAGATTCCCCCCTCCTCCTCCTCACAAACACCACTCCCTTCTAGCACTGATGATATTTTTAGTTGGATCATGAAACATCTGGAAGAAAACACAAAGAAAACCCCACAGTTGTCCTCCTCCTCCTCCTCCTCCTGACATTAGGTGACTCCCAACAGCCCAAATAATTGAATGTAACTTTATTTCTTTTCCAGCCCCCTTGCTACCCTCCCTCCCCATTTTATTTTCTTCCCACTCAACATTATTTATTTATAATCAAATTTATACCCTGCCCATCTCACTAAGGGACTCTGGCTAGTTTACAATACAAAAAACAACAAATACATTGAGGGCAAGCTACTGTATGGTTGATTATTTTGACCCATCAAGTTATTTATTTTTTATTTTATTTTATTTCAAATTTATATACTGCACCTTCTCCCAAGGGACTCAGGGCGGTGTACAGCCAGATAAAAACATACAATACAAACATTAAAAACAATTAAAAGAATATATATTAATTTGGCCCCAGTTTAAAATGACAAACCAATTAAAATTAAAATTAAGCCCGGCTTGTTGAAAAGAGAAAGTTTTAAGGGCACGGCGGAAGGCACTGAGGTCTTGGATTCTCCTTATCTCTGGGGGCAGCTGGTTCCATAGGGTAGGTGCCCCCACAGAGAAGGCCCTCCCCCTGGGGGTCACCAGCCTACATTTTTTGGCTGATGGCACCCCGAGGAGGCCCTCTCTGTGGGAGCGCACGGGTCGATGGGAGGTTGTCGATTCCAAGTGATCAATACAATTATCGGATATAATTATTCTGAGGGGTGGGGGATATCTGTATAACGTCTCTTGCTTTCCCTTCCCTGCAGTCTGCACTTGGGTTTGACTACAAGGGAGAGGTAGAAATACACACCTCCCAAAAAGGTAAGTTATGAGACAATCCACCCCCCAGGTTTCTGGGCATTCTCCCCCCTCTGCCCCCGGATGCTTTCTCCAGTTCCCACAGCACATTCCCCAGTAAAAGGGCCCCAAGGATACCCATTCACTTTCACTGATGCATCAATCTCTTCCCAGGGGTGAGGCACCCCAGATTCCTATTCTGGTGCTCAGTCTCCTTGGACCCTGAGAATGAAATGAGTGGGTTTTTAAAATGCCAACTTTTCAGACCACCCCAAAGATGCTTTTTCAAAAGTCAACTGAACTTCCTGGTTTTTTCTTAAAGAGGTGTCACTTCTCATCCAAGAAGCTTCTTCCGTTCTGACTGAATGGTGGGGAATGGAAGGATTTATATTCCTTGCAGTCGTCTGGTCATTAGTATTCTCTCTGAGAATACTCCTTCCATTTCCCCGCACCACCACCATTCAGTTGGAACGGAAGAAACTTCTTGGATTTCTCAGTGAAACATCTTCAAAGAAAAACAAGAAGGTCCAGGTGCCTCTTGAAGAAAAGCACCTTCGGGACAACCCATGACCTGGATGACCGAGGATCTCCGTAGATTTTCAGACCATCCATGGGATTGACCTTCTGAAGAAAGTTGTGTTCTCCCGCTTCAGACTATGCCGTTGGATTTGGTGGGAAGTATGGCGTGCAGAAGGACCGTCAAGACAAGTCTGCCTTGGGATGGGCCCACAAGGAAGAAGTCAAGCCCCATGAATCTCAAACAGGTTTGGAAGCTGCAAGTCAACCTTGGTTCATCTCAATTAAATCTCTCATGGCTTTCTGAAAAACATTGTGTTCTCCCATTCCAGACCATGCTGTTGGATTTGGTGGGAAGTATGGTGTGCAGAAGGACCGCCAAGACAAGTCTGCCTTGGGATGGGCCCACAGGGAGGAGGTGAAGCCCCACGAATCCCAGACAGGTCTGTAGAAAAGACGGATGGGTTGAAGCTGTGGCCTGATGGTCCTTTAGTTTGGCTGGCCCATCTCTTGCTTCGGGCCAATATGTACACGGGGTTGCTTTTCATCCCCATTAGTCTGCTACATGAGGAGCTCCTCAGATCATGAACATGAACTCTAGAATTGGCTCAGGATAGGAACAGAAATTTAAGGATCCCAGACAGACGGCTGTCCAACCTCCACTTCAAGCTCCCAGAGCTCCCAGAGAAAGAAGTCCATCTGTCTTTGGAACTTGGACTGGGAGCGGCAAGTCCATTTTCCCCCTATGAAAATGGGGAGATAGCTTTGGTTGAGAGCTAATGATCAGCCTAAGTCACAAAGAAAGACTTAGAAAACTTTAGAACCTACTCACCTTGCAATATATTGGCTCCAAGAGAAGAGAATATTTGTAGTTCAGGATTGAACTGTGGAGTCCTTGGTGGTCCCTGAGCTTGGTGGATTCCTTGCAAACGTTTCATGACCCAACTAGGTAACATCATCAGGACTATCCTCTTCATTATCATCGATGGTGTTACCTAGTTGGGTCATGAAATGTCTGCAAGTAAAACAACCAAGCTTAGAGACCACCAAGGACTCCTCCTCCTCCTCCTCCTTCTCTCCTTCATTCCTTTTCTTTCCTTTTTCCTTTTCCTCTTCTCCTTCTCATCCTCCTCCTGCACTCCTCAAACCCCTTTCCTTCTAACACTGATGAAATTACTTAGTTGGGTCATGAAATATCTGCAAGAATTCAAACCGGTTCAGAGAGCACTATGGACCACACCCTCCTCCTCCTGCTCCTCCTCCCCCTCCCCCTCCTCTCTGCAAACTCAGTCCCTTCTAGCATTGATGATGTTACCTAGTTGGGTCATGAAAGATCTGCAAGAATACAACCAAGATCAGAGAGCACCATGGACCTCACAACATACTGACTATGGGCACGCAGCCAGGTTAGTTGAAGATTTAGTGGCTCCACTTACACAGGTTAAGCTTTGCATTTGTGAGTGGCTTATTAGGTTGTGCCAAGTCAGGCAGTCTGTTGACTTTGTGATTCTATCTATCCATCAAAAATGTCTGATTTGTTTTGTGTTCTCTCCCTGGGAGTTGCAAGTCCATTTGTTTCTTCTCAAACAACCTCTCGTGCCTCTTTGTCTTTCTGAAAAATGTTGCGTCTTCTCATTCCAGATCATGCCATTGGATTTGGTGGGAAGTATGGCGTGCAGAAGGACCGCCAAGACAAGTCTGCTTTGGGATGGGCCCACAAGGAGGAAGTCAAGCCCCATGAATCCCAGACAGGTCTGGAAGCTGCAAGTCAACCTTGGTTCATCTTAATTAGCCTCTCATAGCTTTCTGAAGAACCTCATGTTCTTTTATTGCAGATCATGCCGTTGGATTTGGTGGGAAGTATGGCGTGCAGAAGGACCGCCAAGACAAGTCTGCCTTGGGATGGGCCCACAAGGAAGAAGTCAAGCCCCATGAATCTCAAACAGGTTTGTGGAAGGAGATAGGGCTGGGCAATCTCTTAGAAGAGCATACATATACAACATAGAGACCATGTTCTGAAATCTTTTAGTTAAGAATCACAAGCTCCAGTTCTTCTTTTGCAAGTTCAAGCTTCCAGGTTCTTCTCAAGAACTTTGAGGCTCCAAAACCTGAAAGAGTGGTTGTATTTCTGCCATACAGGGGACAATCAAGGGTAACAGATTTTTGGCACCCTTTATTATTTTCAAAGGTCCTGTTGTTCTCCTAGTTTCTCAGCTGTGTATAGTTGAGGCCAACCTAGTCTCCAAAGCACCTGAGGGCAGGACAAGAAGCAACAGGTGGAAACTAACCAAGGAGAGAAGCAACCTAGAACTAAGGAGAAAATTCCTGACAGTGAGAACAATTAACCAGTGGAACAGCTTGCCTTCAGGAGTTGTGGGTGCTCCATCACTGGAGGTTTCCCAAAATAGATTGGACCATCATTTGACCAGGATGGTATAGGGTTTCCTGTTTAAGCAGAGGGTTGAACTAGACTTCTAAGGTTTTTTTTCCCAACTCTGTTATTCTGCTATTTGCATCTACTACAAAGAGGCAGGTGGCACCCGCAGAACTCCACCAGAACCCCAATTCTAGCCACCTTAGTTGTGTCTCTGCCTTTCTGAAATCTGCTGTATCTGTACAGCCAGTTTAGGCAAGACAGTGGTGGTACAGAAAGACTCAATCACCCTCAATCCAACCTGAGTTGGATACCTAAGGAGAAGTTCAAACCAGGGCTGAAATCTAAAATTTGTTACTACCGGTTCTCTGGGCGTGGCTTGGTGGTGGTGGGGTAATGTGACTGGGTGGGTGTGGCCAATTTTTTTTAACTTTTAAAACCATTTTTTCTACAATCTCTTCGGCGAAGAGGTTGTAAAAAATGCTTTCAAAAGGCTCTGACGATCCCAGCTGAGTTGCCTGATCGTCAGAGGCATTTAAAAGAAAAAAAGCCTCTGCCGAACAGGCAACTCAGCTGGGATCCTCAGAGGCTTTTAAAAGCATTTTTTCTACAACCTCTGAAGAGGTTGTAGAAAAAATGCTTTTAAAAGCCTCTGAGGATCCCAGCTGAGCCGCGCGATCATCAAAGGCTTTTTTTTTTACTTTTAAAAGCATTTTTTTCTGCCAAAGAGGTGGTTTTCTGAACCACCCGCCTCCATCGCTACCGGATCAGGTGATCTGGTCCGAACCGGGAGCATTTCACCCCTGGTTCAAACCCATGAGTCCTAGGTGGGATTAGAGAAGGAGATGGGATGTATTATGAAGTCTCCAGTCGAATTTTAATTGTGCGAAGTGGTCTTGGTGTGTCGACATGCATCATAGGGTTGTATTTCTTAGGTGGTCACTAGGGTTTAAATCAGGGGTCAGAAAACCTGCTGCTCTGGAGCCACATGTGGCTCTTTCACCCCTCTGCTGCGGCTCCCTGTCACTCAAAATATCACTCACAGCTGCCAATGTGTGACACTTACATGCGATTTATTGAGCTTTTCAACCCCCGGTAGGGCAACCATGGATAAATCCAAGAAAAGAAAAGTTTCAGAAGAAAACAGAACGTTTAATTCAACTACATATGCTGGTTTTGTGGCCGCTCGAGAAATAGTCAGGCACGGGAAGGGTTTTGTGGCTCCCGGAGTTTTCTTTTCTGTGGGAAACGGCTCCAAATGGCTCTTTGAGTGTTTTAAGGTTGCAGACCCCTGGTTTAAAGCATCAGCTTCATCATAGGACCCAGGGTCAACTCTTTCAAGGTTCTCCATTGTCTAGGTCATGTTGCCCCAAAGCAGCTTTTTCCAAAAGGCAACTGGACTTCCTTGGTTTTTTCATTGAAACTGTTTCCCTTCTCACCCAAGCAGCCTCTTCAATTCTCCTTCGTTCTGAAGAACCAAAGAAGTTTCTTAGATGAAAAGCGAAACATTTTCAAGTAAAAAAAAACCCCAAGGAAGTCCAGTTGCCTATTGGAAAAAGGACCTTTGGGATAACTCTTTCAATGCAGCATCAAGCCTTTTAGGACAGCTGCACAGATAACTGAGAAGGAAGGATCTTAAGCTTGGATTCCTGAGATCAATTCATGCTTCTACCTTCCATAAAAAGTTGGCTGTTTTCTCTATTGCAGATCATTCTCAAGGCTTTGGAGGCCGTTATGGGGTGCAGAAAGACAGAGTGGACAAGGTAAATGGAGGTTGAACCTGGGGGTGGCCTCAACTGGGTCTTGATGGTTGGGAGAAGATGCTGAGGAGGACATTAGCCCACTCAAATTCTCTACCACGAATGCTTCTCATTCTGGCCCCACTGCTTGATTTTATTCTCCTGATATCAAGGCTTCAGGAGAAGCTTCTCCAATCTTTTTCCCTGCAGATATGTTGGACTACAACTCTCATTCATTAGAGCCAGGGTGTCCATAACTTCCTTCTATCCTCTGGTGATGGACTTATGCTACCCTGGAGATACACAGGGAAGTAAAAGAATGTTGAGATGTTGTCCACTTCTGCATGGTGGAAGCCCCACTGCTTATTGTATGTCTGTCTTGCCCGGGGTCCATGTAAAATATGAGGGGGATGGGTGGGAAATCTGTGGGTCTGTGATTGAGCTCCATGTTGGCTTTTTTGGACCCTCTGCAACTAACATGGTTGTTCCATTCTTAAAGCGGTGCCATTAAGCTGCATTGTAGCCATTTCCAACCTGACCTAAAAGGAAAAAAAATCTTCAGGTTTTTCAGGGAGAGGATGAATCAGGAATGGGTGTAATAAACCTAGATTAGTTTGCCTACCTGAACAACTTGAAGATATGTGGACTTCAGCTTCAGTGCTAGAAGTGAGTGGGGAAACCACTGATGATGTTCCATAGATGGGTTATGAAATGTCTTCAAGACAACAACCAAGCTCAGAGAGCATCAAGGGTCCCACAGTCCTCCTCCTCCTCCTCCTCCTCCTCCTCCTCCTCCTCCTCCTCCTCCTCCTCCTCCTCCTCCTCCTCCTCCTCCTCCTCCTCCTCTGCCTTTCTTCTAGCATGGATGAGGTTACCTAGTTGGGTCATGAAATATCTGCAAGAAAACCACCAAGCCCAGACAGCACCCACCCTGGGCTACAAACATTGTCTTTTATCGGTTTCCCTTGACTTCTCTTGCAGAGTGCTGCTGGTTTTGGTGAAATGGAAGCTCCCGTTTCTTCATATCAGAAGACAAAACCTGTAGAAGCTGGTAAGTTCATCCATGGGCACCTGGGAAGAAGGGAAAGATCTCACAGAGAGCAAAAAATGCCCTTTTCTCATCCCTGGCAAGACGTACACGGATGTGGAATGTGGAATCAATTCTGGGAGTTGAAGTCCACCGGTCTTAAAGTGGCCATGGTTGGACAGGACACTCTTGGTTTAAGGAGTGACTGGATGTTTCATAGCACTTTTCTGAAGACCAGTCAATCAGAGGACCTACACAATCCCACCAGGGACAGTTCCATGTCTTCTTTTGATTGGAGATGGAGGAAGCTTCTTCTCACAATCCTGAAGCCCCTCTACTGACCTTCTCTTTGGAAACAGCTTCTGCTGGGATGGGTAACTTGAGACAACGTTTTGAAAACATGGCCAAGACTGCAGAGGAAGAGAACAAGAAGAAGGCAGAGGAAGAACGAACCCGTCGCCAGGCCCGGGAACTTCAGGAAACCCAAGAGAAGTCAAAGGTGAGGATCTTGAGTCTTGACTAGGTAGGTTCTCCATCATTCAACTCAAACCAGGTTTAGAGTCAATCTCTGGGGTTAAGTCCTTCTTGGTTTAGGATTATATCTAAGTGTTATCACAACTTCACAGAAGTGGAGCTGATTTCCATGCCTCTGGGGCCAGTTAGCCATGTGTCTTCACCTTCACTCCATGTGTGTACAGGCAGTCCATGACTTTGGCCACGATTAAGGCCAAAATTTCTGTTGCTAAGCGAGACAGCTGTTTAGTGAGTTTTGCCTCATTTTACGACTTTTCTTGCCACACTTGTTAAGTGAATCCCGGCAGTTGTTAACTTAGTAACACGGTTGTTAAGTGAATCTGGCTTCCCAGTTGACTTTGTTGATCAGAAGGTCGCAAGAAGGAATCACAGCACCCACACAACCCATATGTCATAAATATGAGTCAGTTGTCAAGCGGCTGAATTTTGATAATGAAACATTCATGTTAACTGCAACAGTCATCAGTGTGAAAAATAATCACAAGTCATTTTGTTCCAGTGCTGCTGCATCTTCAAACGGACACTATATGAATTGTTGCAACTTGAAGACTACCCATACTCTTCAGCCAATCAGAATGAAGCTAGAAGGGACCTTGGAGGTCTTCTAGTCCAGCCCCCTGCTCAAGCAGGAGACCCTAGACCATTTCAGTCAAGTGGCTGTCCAGTCTCTTCTTAAAAACTTCCAGTGATGGAGCACCCACAACTTCTGGTGGCAAGCTGTTCCACTGGTTAATTGTTCTCGCTGTTAGGAAGGTTCTCCTTAATTCCAGGTTGCTTCTCTCCTTGATGAGTTTCCATCTGTTGTTTCTTGTCCTATACCCTCAGGTGCTTTGGAATATAAGTATTTGTGGCAGCCCCTCAAATACTAGGATACTAAGCCAACTAAGGGAGTAGTTGAGGCCAAGAAATTCCAGAAGACTCTACCCTGAAGGACCTTATCAGAGTCGTCCCCCTCTTCATGGGGATGGAAGTGTTTCTTTGGGAGACACATGGGCACTTAGTAGTCTTTGTGTTGGCAATTTCTTCTGCAATGGAGGAAAATCAAAGAAAGGTTGGTCTGCAGGAAGAAATTGCTGGATGTTTTCCTCTTTTAAGGAATTGAAGCGAGATCGGAGCCCTCCGTCAGTGCCTGGACAGACCCCCCGAAAGGGCAGCCTGCCCCCTCTGCCTCCCCAACACCAGGTAGGGAGACCGAATGAGTAATGTCTGAATGTGAATTCAAGGGTACGATGTTGCTGCCATCAAGGGGAACCAGCTTACGGAGCCCTTGGTTTCCAGGCAGCTTCTGTGCATCTGAGGGCCCCCTGGTGCTCTCTGGGCTTGGCTGTTTTCTTGCAGACATTTCGTGACCCAACTAGGTAACATCATCAGGGCACCAGTGATGTTACTTAGTTGGGTCATGAAATATCTGCAAGAAAATAATCAAATTCAGAGACCACCCAGGACCCTACAGACGACCTCCTCCTCCTCCTCCTCCTCTTTCTCTTCCTCTTCCTCTTCCTCCTCTTCCTCCTCCTCCTCTTCCTCCTGCCCCCTCCTCCTTCTCAATTTATGGTCATAAGTCAAGGATTACCGGTATCATATAGTGTGGACTATTGCTGTCTGTCTTTATGAACGAACGGTTGTCCTAGGTGGGTGTCCCATCTAGTCAAATTCTGGTTCCTCCAGCAAAAAATAACCCTTGATAGGAAGCGAGTTTGTTGAGGGACGTGGTTCTTCTTTTCCCAGGAAGAAGAGGAAGAGGAGGAGCCCCCTGTTCTTCCCCCACGGAGCCTGGACTTTCATGGTGACCCCAGAGAGCTTCCTCTCCCACCTCCTGGCCACCAGGAACCGGAGCAGCCCATCTATACAGAAAGCATCGAGGACGGAGGTGACTATGAGGAGGTGGTTGGACACGTGGACTACGAGGAACCTCCTCCCTTAGCTGACGACGAAGGGGGGGATTATGAGGAAATGCCAGACCACAAGGACGTCTCCAAAGATGATGGTGCTGAGGGGGACCAGGATTATGAGGAACTCTGCAGCGGCCAGCCTGGAGGAATGACTTCTTCAGGTGAGAGAAGCAGAGCGAGTTGCTTGAGTAGGTTGAACTTTACCTTCATGCTGGGGACTCAAGTCTTGACGTAAATGTGTAGTACGTGCTGGTTGTTGCTTAATAAAAGCTGGGGTAGAGAAGGTCACTTCAGAACATAGGGTGTGTTACAAGTTCCCTCTCTTAAGGAGGTCCATCTGGTGGGATCAAAAAGCAGGGCCTTCTCTGTGGTGGCTCCCTTCCTGTGGAACATCATCCCTGCGGAGGTAAGACTGGTCCCACCAGTCTTTCCAAAGGCCCTGAAAACCCTGGTTTTCCAAGCGGTCCAGGGAACCCCAAAGAATGATATGGAGCCCATCAAGTGGTTGGTTTGATTGTTGTCACCTGTGGATGAGGGTTTATATTGGAGATTTTATTTCTGTAAGCCATCTACAATCACCGTGAGCTGGGCGGTCATATAAAGCTTAATAAATAAATATGTTGGATTTGAGAATGAGACTGCGTTTGGAAGAATGATCCCAGTTCCCCAGCCAGGTCCCCTTTTAAGAGCTTCCCAGTTCCCTCAGAATGCAGGACACAGAATAATTAAACAACAGGAAGACAAATTCCCTTTGAACATCACAAAAAAAGCTTTGCAAGGGTAAGAGTAGGAAGGGAAGGGGTAAGTTATCCAACAGTTTGAAGCATTGTTGGTAGCAGATTAAGAGAGTTACAGTGTTGGAAGGGACCTTGGAGGTCATCTAGTCCGATCCCCTGCTCAGGCAGGAAACCCTCTACCATTCCAGACAAGTGGTTGTCCAGTTGCTTCTTAAAAACCTCCAGTATTGGAGCACCCACAACTTCTGGAGTCAAGGAGTTCCACTGGTTAATTGTTCTAACTATCAGGAAATTTCTCCTTAGTTCTAGGTTGCTTCTCTCCTTGATGAGTTTCCATCCGTTGCTTCTTGTCCTGCCTTCAGGTGCTTTGGAGAATAGCTTGACTCCCTTTTCTTTGTGGCAGCCCCTGAGATATTGGAAGGCTGCTATCATGTCTCCCCTGGTCCTTCTTTTCATTAAACTAGACATACCCAGTTCCTGCAACCGTTCATCATATGTTTTAGCCTCCAGTCCAGTCTCCTAATCATCTTTGTTGCTCTTCTCTGCACTCTTTCTAGAGTCTCCACATCTTTTTTACATTGTGGCGACCAAAACTGGATGCAATATTCCAAGCGTGGCCTTACCAAGGCCTTGTAAAGTGGTATCAACACTCTACGTGATCTTGATTCTATCTCTCTGTTGATGAAGCCTAGAATTGCATTGTCTTTTTTTGGAAGCTGTATGACACTTCTGGCTCATATTGTCCACCAAGACTCCAAGATCCCTCTTGGAATATATCCCTCTGTGATAGATGTGCCTTGATTTAAATTCTTGCACCATGGAGCATGGGAGCAGTTGAGGCAGGATCAGTCAGACGATGGTCATAATAAGATACCCCACCTCAGTGGGGAAATCCAATTTTTTTTTTACTACCGGTTCTGTGGGCGTGGCTTGGTGGGCGTGGCAGGGGAAGGATACTGCAAAATTTATTTATTATTTTATTTATTATTCATATTTCTATGCCGCCCACTCTCCGAGGACTCTGGGCGGCTTACACCAGACAGTATACTAAATAGCATATTGCCCCACAACAATCTGGGTCCTCATTTTACCCACCTCGGAAGGATGGAAGGCTGAGTCAACCTTGAGCCGGTGAGATTTGATCCGCTGATCTGCTGAACTAGCAGTCAGCTGAAGTAGCTGCAGTACTGCACCCTAACCACTGCGCCACCTCGGCCCATTCCCTCCCCACTCCTGGGGGAAGTATACTGCAAAATCTCCATTCCCTCCCCACTCTGGGGCCAGCCAGAGGTGGTATTTGCTGGTTCTCCGAACTGCTCAAAATTTCTGCTACCGGTTCTCCAGAACCTGTCAGAATCTGCTGGATTTCACCCCTGCCCGACCTCTACAATTTTCTTTTTCAGGTGTTGAAGAGCATATATATGATGTGAATGAAGGAAGTCTCTCTGCTCTGGCCCTCTATGACTATCAAGGAGGTGGGTCAATGCTTCTGGATAATGGGGGCTGGGAAGCACATGGAGGTGATTGTGACGGGTGAGGACTAACAGAGTTGGAAGGGACCTTGGAGGTCTTCTAGTCCAACCCCTTGCTCAGTCAGGAGACACTTTGCCATTGGTTGTCCAATTTCTTCTTGAAAACCTCCAGTGATGGAGCATTTACAACTTCTGGAAAGAAGCCATCCCACTGATTGATTGTTCTAAATGTCAGGAAGATACTTACCCTTGGTCTGAACAAGTGTTGCCTGCTAGTTATGACCCTCTCCGTTTTTTTTCCCAGAGGGGGATGATGAGATTTCCTTTGACCCTGGAGAGACCATCACATCCATCGAGCAGGTGGATGAGGGCTGGTGGCGTGGATCTTGTCGTGGCAGAGTTGGCTTATTCCCTGCTAACTATGTGAAGCTCCTTCCATGAAGTTCTGCCCAACGGCAGGCACCCATCCCTCGCTTCTCCAGTACCCTTACTTGCTGTGTGACACAACAGACCACAACCCTGCCCCGAGGTAGAAGAAGTGGAGAAGACTTGTCTCCTCTTGCATGGAACAATCAGATGCTTCTCCTTCCTCGAGCAATTGTACATCGCCAGGATCTGTCCTTCTGCTCTTCTGGTCACGCGGTGATCTCTGAACCTATTCGGGCTGCAACTGGTTTGTTTAATCTCCGTCAGTGGATCCCCAAAATCTCCCCCTGCCCAATCTTTCCTGGACTCCTAATTCCATCTTGGCTAAATCGCTCATGGATCAAGAGAAAACAGGCATGAAAGCTCCATGGGCGTAGAAGGATGGAGATTAGTTCTGTTCAAACAGGTTGTCCTTCACTTATAACCTTTTGTTTAGCAACCAAAGTTGCAATGGCACTGAAAAAAAAAGTGACGATCCTTGTACCTCTATCACAGCCTCCCCATGGGTGCTGCTCTTCTGCTTTTGAGCAGGTGCCCCAAAATAAGTCTCTGGCATCTCTGAATGTTGGGTAGGGTGTTGCGGTGGCCTAGAGGTGGAGCTCTCCCCTCACACTCAGGAGGCTGTGAGTTCAATCCTTGGTAGAGGCAGATATTCCTCTCTCTGGGCACAATGAGAATAGATCTGCTGAAAAGAAAACTCCTCATTGGTGACAGGAAGGGCATCTGGCCAGTAAACACTCAGCTCCATGCAGTTGCCCAGATTCCGCCCCACAAGGGATTATGGGGTCCTTAAAAGAAGACGATCTCTGAATGTTGGATGTGAAACTATGGAAAGCTCTGTTTAACCTCTTGTGTCTGTCTTTCTTTCCCCAACTTGGACTGGAGCTCAGCCCCCCACCCCAAATTCTTGATCAATGCACCTGGTGGGAAGCAGACCACCTGGCCTCTTATCCTCATAGCTTGCACTCCTGCCTGTGGCAAACAGAGGACGTGTCATATTAAACCATAAGCAACATTAAATGTATTTAAATCCAAAGGTGTTTAATTTCCCAGTTACATGTCAACGTATGAGATAACTTCCGATCTGCAAATTTATAGCTGCAAAATACAACGGCATCTGGTGATCTAACTGGTTAGCTCAATTATCATTTGTTGGAAGGGAAATCCACCTGGCTTAGCTCCAAGCTGGGAGAAAGACGTTGGGAAGAAGATGGAGGCTGATCAGAGAGAAAGGTTATTGATGAACAGACCCACACGCAGAGACTGAGTGCAGTTGTGGGTCAGCTGAACAATTAGCTAGATGAGTGCCAGGATTTTTATACAGGTCCTGAAATGCTGCGCTCTCTCTCTGTGTGTGTATGTGTTTTGTGCAATGAGTGAAATGCCCTTAGCAAATTGTGCAATGTAGTGAGCTCTGTGTCTTCTGCTAAATCAGTGTTTCTCAATTTTGGAAGCTTGAAGATGGGTGGACTTCAACTACCAGAATCCCCCAGCCAGCTGGCTGGGGGATTCTGGGAGTTGAAGTCCACCCATCTTCAAGCTACCAAGATTGAGAAACACTGCGCTAAATGGTAGTGGGTTAATCTTATTATGTCCTGAATGGTCATGTCCTGTTCTTAGAATTTGGATGGAGGAGAATGTAAATTTTTAATCCCATTGCTGGAGGTGAAGTTCTTTTGTTTTGTGAATAAGCTGGCCCGATCTTTCTTAATGGGTGCACAAAGTATCTGCTGGGGGCTATTAAGAAAGAAAGACTGAGTCTGCTTTCTGTCTTGAAGAGCATGTTTCTCCATTTCTCCTTTAGGGGAATACAACATTCTTCCTTTTTAATACCCCCCAAAATATTTCATTCTTCTAGGAGGGGGAGGGGCTTCCACACATTGGAGGTTCCTAAATTTTATAACGTTGGAGGTTCCAGGTGGATGAGCCTTCCCACAGTGTTCATTCATTCATTCATTCATTCATTCATTCATTCATTCATTCATTCATATTCTATAGTTGCCCAACTCAACAAAGTGACTCTGGGCACTTCATGGTGTTGCACCTTGGAAATGAAACCCATGTTGATGCTTCAGTTGTGTAGGGTTCTGCTTGAACTGAAACTTCCCTGAGACTCTTTCTGAAGGAAGAGTTCTCAGTGCTCCATATTGAACACAACAAGACAAACACCAAATTGTTCTCTGCCAGAGACATCAATAAAGTCCCATTAAAAAGAAATAAGTAGAGCTATCTTAAATGGGTGGGGGATTCTGGAAGTTGAAGTCCACATATCTTCAAGTTGCCAAGGTTGGGATACAATGTCCTAACCATTCAGAAGTTTTTGTAGGGCCCCTTTGACCTCCTTGTTTCGGAGGCTGTAGATGAGGGGGTTCAACATGGGGGTGGCAACACAATACAGGGTGGAGATCAGGGTGTCCACCCCCAAGGAATATCCCACACTGGGATGGTTGTAATTCAAGTTGGCCATCCCAAAGTAGACAATGACCGTAATCAAGTGGGCAGCACAGGTGGAGAAGGTCTTTCTCCTTCCAGTGCTGGAACGGATCTTCAGAATTGTAGATAAGATGTAGACATAGGAAATGACAACAAGGATGAAAGGACAGACTCCTATAAAGAGAGTTGCTATGTGAAGAGCCATCTCATTGACATAAGTGTCACTGCAAGCAATTTTCAAGAGTGGGGGGACATCGCAGAAGATGTGATGGATGTGGCTGGCTCCACAGAAGACCAAATCGGTGGCCAGGGCAGTGTGAATGGCAGAATCAACCATGCCCAAGATCCATGAAGCTGTAGCCAGAGGGACTCGCACCTCCTTACTCATCAGTTGAGAATAGTGCAAAGGTTTGCAGATGGCCGCATAGCGGTCATAGGCCATCACAGTCAGCATCGTGCATTCAGATCCAGCACATGTCATGAGGAAGAACATCTGGGCCATGCAATCATGGTAGGAGATGGTGGGCTGCTGGCGCAGGACGTTCACCAGGAGGGTGGGGAGGGTGACTGAGGAATAGCAAATATCTAAGCAGGACAGATGGCTGAGGAAATAGTACATGGGACTGTGGAGGCGTGAATCCAGCTGGATCAAGATGACTATCATTGAGTTGGCCACCAAGGTGATGAGGTAGATGGCCAGAAACAGCAGAAAGAGGAAGGGGCGGCCTCTGGGCATGCCAGAGAAACCCAGGAACAAGAACTCGGTCACCTGCAGGGTCTGGTTGCCACCTTCCATGAGGTCCATCAAGCTGTGGTGGACAACGCTGGAATGCAGCAGAATTTAGGAGTAGCCTCTGGTATCAAATCACAGCATGAAGAAGAAGCTTCCCAAGGATGAGTGAATCACTGGACTGGAATAATTAAACAATGGTTGGCATGAATAAAAAAAAATCATCAGGTAGGAGAGATGATTCTGGGAATGTTTATAGGTTTGATTCAGTGGAGTGGCAGTCCGTTACAGCCGTGTCCCTTCAGTCAACTCTCCCCAAAACTCATTTGGCACAGATGCCATGTGTGACCTGGCATTCTCCCTTTCACACCTCTGTGCAAAGACGCAGAATGGGGAAGGTGGATGATGGACACAGCTGGGAATGAACAGCTGAATTCCTTCCCAATCTTCCTCCCCCAAATGAAGGGTTAAGAAGGTGATGGAGACAAAGGGAATGAGGGAATCCTAATAGCTGTGCCAATTTCCCTGTAGCCACAAGAGGAGACCAAAAGGTGCTTTTTCAGGAGACAACTGGACTTTCTTGGGGGGGTTTTTTGGAAGACGTTTCAGTTCTCATCCAAGAAGCTTCTTCAGCTCTGACTGGATGGAGGGGAATGGAAGGATGTATATTCCTTGCAGACAGCTGGTCATTTGCCTCCTTTTAGAGGGTCCTTCAACGACCCTCTAAAGGATGCAAATTCTTCAAGGACCCTCTAAAAGGATGCACATTTCCAGCTCTCTGTAAGGAATATAAACCCTTCCCTTCCCCACCATCCAGTCAGAGCTGAAGAAGCTTCTTGGATGAGAAGCAAAACGTCTTCAGAAGAAAAAAATATGGAAGTCCAGTTGCCTCCAGAAAAGGCACCTTTGGGACAACCAGGACTGGAGGACTGAGAATCTCTACAGACTTCCACAAGAGGAGATTTCTGGTCCCAGCATTTGGGAGGGTTTGTGCAAAGAATAAATATGTCAAGAATTATAACCTCTTTGTAATTATGGAGCTACAAGCTGCCTCTGATCACCCACAAGCCTTTGTATGCACAACAACCTAAGTCACTTTACAAAACTAGCTCCATTCCTGGGTGTCCACAATCCCTGTTGTGGCCACAATCTCACCATTGGGCTGGGTCCATAGACATCAGGACAAGGACCAAAAGCCAAGATGAAAATTAGCCCATCATTGCTTACAGAGAAAATGCAGCCACTTGGTCTTCCTCAGGGAGAAAGAAAGGAGGAAAGGGTTCTCTCCCTCCCTCCCTCCCGAGGAAGACTTTGGGGTGGGGGTGGGAGGTCATCCATCCAAAATACCTGGGATGAAAGGTGGGGAGGGGATCGAAAGAGACTGTCTCCTTGCCTCACTTGAGCCTCTTCTCCTCCAGACCTTCATCATTCATGTTCTGGACTTTGTCTTCCCCTCTGTGTCTTCCCTACTCCACCACTAAGATAAAAGTCTTTCCAGGTCTCTTCTCAATGTGTGTAGCTTGCTCAACAAAAACACCTTTTCTGTCTTTGAGGGGAGGGGGAGAGAAAGCTTTGCAAGAAAAAGAGGTGAGCTTCTTCTCACCATCAACATGCAGTTTATGCATCTTCCAGACTAGGGGTCCCCAACCTTGGCAACTTTAAGACTTGTGGACTTCAACTCCCAGAGTTCCTCAGCCAGCAAAGCTGGGAGTTGAAGTCCACAAGTCTTAAAGTTGCCAAGGTTGGAGACCCTTGTTCCAGACAATGTCTGGTGTTGAGGTGCATTTGAAATGGGTTGTGCGTGCATTAATCTCACCCCCACACACACCTTTTCTCCAGGTTGATCTGAGATCTCTTTGTCCCTTGTGTTCCTCACCTGTTCAGAGCCTCCTGGATGAAACTGGCAGACATGAGCTTCTTTCTCCTTCCTTTTTCCCACCACTTGCAAACTCCCCAGTAGACCATTCTGTCTTGAGGAGGGACAAGGGACTGTCTTGAAGAGGGTCTTAGTTTATTGCTCTCAAGTCTCTTTCAGGCACTGGAGGTCCCATAACTTCCCTGCATTCATCCTGTGTCACGAACAGAGTCAATACTTGCGGGGAAAAAATTGTGTTTTTCATGGCGCCTGACACGTCCCTGGAGATGACTTCCACCACCAAGGAGAAAAACAAAACATCTCCATGCTTCTCACTTGGGAGATCCTTGCTGAAAACTTAAGAACTTTGGAATAAGGGCTGGGAGCCGAGAACTTCTTAGACCAACATCCACACATAGAAGGATTGAATGGATGTCCTCTGGACTTAGTTATATAGCACTAACAATACCAATAGCCCTTAGACTTATATACCGCTTCACAGTGCTTTACTGCCTTCTCTAAGTGGTTTACAGAGTGAGTATCTTGCCCCCAACAATCTGGGTCCTCATTTTATTCACCATGGAAGGATGGAAGGCAGAGTCGACTTTGAGCCGGTCAGGATCGAACACCTGGCACTCACCAGAGTAAGCCTGTAATACTGCATTCTAACTTCTGTGCCACCAGAGTCCTTCCTTCCTTCCTCCCTCCCTCCCTCCCTCCCTCCCTCCCTCCCTCCCTCCCTCCCTTCCTTCCTTCCTTCCTTCCTTCCTTCCTTCCCACTTAGCAATAACATTAGAGCCTTGGTACTACAGTGGTCTAAAGCACCCTGTTATTAATACCAGCTGCCTGCAATTACTGCAGGTTCGAATCTCACCAGGTTCATGGTTGACTCAGCCTTACATCCTTTCTAAGGTAGGTGAAATGAGGACCCAGTTTGTGGGGGCAATAAGCTGACTTTGTATAAATATACAAAAGGATGAGGGCTATTGCTTAACGCACTGTAAGCCACCCTGAGTCTCCGGAGAAGGGTGGCATATAAATCAAATTAAAAAAAACCAAACATTTTGATTTATATACTGCTTCAAAGTGGTTTATTGCCTTCTCTAAGCAGTTTACAAAGTCAATCTCTTGCCCCCAACAATCTGGGTCCTCATTTGACTGACCTCGGAAGGATGGAAGACTGAGTCAACCTTGAGGTGGTCAGGATTGAACTGCTGGCAGTGAGCAGTGAGTTAGCCTGCAATACTGCATTCTAACCACTGAGCCATCACGGCTCTTATATCTCTTAATGCTGGATGTTCTGTTCCCAATTATGGTTGTAAGTTGAGGACTACTTGTGCTTTACTGTTCCTGTTATTCTTGGTTTAGATTCAGCTTCCTAAAATATGACTGTCTGCTCTGATAAACCTGGGGTGACAGCCAATTGCAGAGATGAGACCTCTGTGGAAAAGTTTGATTTATCCACCCAGAGCCCTTGAAAGGCCAATGCTGGTGGAGAGAATAGATGGAAGGATGCTGTGAGCTGGATCTGGGTCTGACCCCTCAAAACACAGGATCCCCAGAACTAGAATAGAACAGAAATAGAAATAATAGGAATAGGAATAAAAATGGTACGGAACAGAACAGAACAGAACAGAACAGAACAGAACAGAACAGAACAGAATATCAGAGTTGGAAGGGACCTTGGAGGTCTTCTAGTCCAACCCTCTGCTCAAGTAGGAGATGCTACACCACTTCAGAAAAAATGTTTGTCCATTCTCATCTTAAAAAGCTCCAGTGATGGAGAACCAACAACTTCTGGTGGCAAGCTGTTCCACTGGTTAATTGTCCTCACCACCAGGAAGTTTCTCCTTAATTCTAGGTTGCTTCTCTCCTTGGTTGGTTTCCATCCATTATCTCTTGTCTTGACTTTGGGTGCTTTGGAAAATAGGTTGACCCTCCCCCCTCTTTTTTGGGGCAGCCCCTGAAATATGCTATCATGTCCCCCCTAATCCTTCTTTTCTCTAGACTGGCCAAACCCAAATCCTGCAACCAGTGGTGGGATTCAAATAATTTAACAACCAACTCCTGGGAAGGGCTGGGCGGGTGGGGCCAGCCAGAGGTGGGATTAGGCAGTTCTCCAAACTGGGCAAAAAGTTAACAACCGGTTTGCTCGAACCAGTACGAACTGGCTGAATCTCACCTCTGCCTGCAACCGTTCTTCATATGTTTTAGTCTCCAGGCCTTGAACAGATATGAAGAATGGCTGCAGTTTAACACATGTCAAACTGTTCTGCTCTACGTGATGGCTTCTTTGCAGGACCCCAATTTTACCTACAAACGACAGTAAGGTTCTTAGCCCAGTGCACACCGAGGACCCATCAGAGAAATGTCTGATTGATCCACTTCAAGAGGAGACAGGTCTTCCCCACTTTCCCTACCTCAGGAAGGGATTGAGACTTGCTGTGTCACATGGCAAGCAGTGGAGAAGCTGGGGTGGACACTCGTGAATATGAAAGCCTTCCCTGCAGGAGCAGCCCCCCCCCCTTCGTGGATTTGTTTGTAATTCTGTTCTCATGGAGTTTCCCCCGAGAATCCCTCCTTCTGGGTGTGGAGGTTGTCCTGAGTTTGAGGTCCCACCCTTTGCCCTTCATTCCAACATTTGCAGGGAGCAATCCCTAGTGTGCAACTACTTCGCCAATAATGCCCAGCCATGGAAACTAAGACTTTATGGGAACTAAAGTCCAACACATGTAGAAGATCCTAACCTAGGAAAATTGAGAATCTACATAACCTAGGAAAGATAATTTCATCCCATGTCTTGGACATTCCAGTTTTAGGAAAAGCAGAAGATACTCAGTTCTCCCCCAAGAGTCCCTCCTTCTGGGTGTGGAAGTTGTCCTGAGTTTGAGCTTTGTCCCTTTGCCCTTCACTCCACCCTTCATAGGGAGGAATCCCTAGTGTGCATCTACTTCACTTTCCTGCTTGTGGTGCATGTTGATCTCCAGGGACATTCAGATGCTGTACAAATCATCTCTCTTCTTCAGCCAGGTGACACTGACAAGATTTGGGGCATCTGATACCACAAAGAGGCTCGGAGGAAGAAGGAGAGACCTCCTCAAGTCAGAAGAGGATACCAGGGAGAGCTTGCAAATTCCTTCCTCCCTTTCTCTCCTACTCCCCTTCTCAGTTGTTGGATCCCATAAATGTTCACTGGGAAAGATTCAGCAGCAGAAGGAAGAAGAGCAGCAGGACATGCCAACTTCATTCTGGAGGCTGTTACAAAGTGAGGAGGCCACAAGAAAAGGTAATATTGAAGGACATCAGACCTGGCAAAGCCCCCTGCAGCAGGGCATGAGGGTGGGTGGGATGCTGAAGGAAGTATTTTTCATGCACCCTTTTTAAATTAGTCTTTTTTGCTGTTCTGTAAGGTTCATGAATTGCACTGATTCAGATTGTTCAATAAAGTCTCATTCTTTTCTGATGTCCGAGAGAGGGAAAAAATATCAAAAATAAAGTATTGGTGGTGAGGAGACAAGCAAGGACCTGGATCTTCTCCCTGGAGATCTTGACCCTAAACATGAGAATGGTGAAAATTGACTTCTTGGTGTCAAGTCAAACATTTTGGGAAGGGACTCTTGGGTCATCTGCTGAGTACCAAACTCCCCACGCCTCTTAAACTCCCCTTTACACAGACACACAAACAAACACATACACACACACCAGTGAAAACCCCTTTCTACATGGGTTAGAGAAAAGTTGCGTGTGAAGGAAAGGAATTTGGAAAGAGCATAGAAATGTTGGGGAAGCAATGGTGCTTTTGGGGGTGAGGAGAGGAAGAGAAATTCCAGATGAGGATTTTCTGGCCAGGAGAAGAAGCTCAAACCGGTCCTGGATTCCTCCTGAGGACCAACATGGGTGGTCATTGATCAAAGCAAGAAAAAATGAGCACCTCACTGGTCCATCAAAAGGAGGGTTGGGGTAACTTGGAGGAATTTGAAGTATGGTTGCAGAGAGACAGAAACAGAATAAATTCCAGGAGGACCATCTCTTAATGGTTGCTACTTTACACAACCCACTTACCAAGAAAGGGGAGACCTGTTTCATTTAGGATGCCAGTTCACACATAGCATGTATGTCAAAATGCTTTTGGGGAGAGTTAACTGGAGGGACATGGCTGTCATGAATTCCCCCCACTCATTGAAAGGAACCATGAAAACCCCCAGAAGCATCTCCCCCCCCCAATGAAGGCTAAGCATGCAAAGCAAAGTTCAAACACTCCAGAGGGTCCTGGAGAAGCTTGTGAAGCTTCTTCTCAATGCTGTGATTTCAAATCTTCCCCCAAAAACTATTGTGAGGAAAACAAAGTCTTTGAGGAATGAATGTGTGGTAGCCAAATAGAAACACAGAAGGAATGTGTGTAACTTGGGGCAACCTTGAAGTCCTCATTTCTCAGAAAACGTCCCGTTCTCCGTAAGCTTTGTCAAACCTTCTATGGAAATGTAACTGATATAATTTATTTGTATTAAAACGATATTTTTTTCCTTGATGATAGTAACAGCAGAAGAGTAGAGAATGAACTTGAGGGTTGATTACTGTCAATAACTAAATTCACATCACCTATTATTTATGCATCTGTATGACTGTATCACTTTCTCCTCCTTTCCCAAAATGTATCAAAAGGAATGCCTCCTTTTGCCTGTAGGAATCCCTCCTGTCATAGTCTGGAGAGAATTTCTCCAGTCCACACAGTTAAGCAAATACTGCAGTGAGGCTGGATTATGGGTTTGGGGGTCCTGAGTTTGATTCCAGACTATCCCACCCAGTTGCTCGTCCTCGGTCTCCCATGACAGCTCAGCCAGCAATGGAACCACCCAGAGATGCTCAGGCCTCTTGACGCTCAACAGTCGGAGATGCTGCTTTCTTCTGAGTAACCAGAAAGAGCAATTTCACCTTTAACTCCAACCCCAAGTAAGTGAATGGATCCCTGTGCAATTGCTTTGGAAAAGGGAATTTTGCTGCAATTCCTGGGGGATTGACCTTTGAACCAGGAAATAGTCCACTTAATAGTCAACCTAAATATGAGTCAAAGAGTCAATTTTCAGGCAAATCTTCCTGCTCCTATTGAAGACAATGGATCAGGAAATCCATTTCTGCTGAACTATGTTTTTTCCCCAAAGCAGAACCAGCTCAGCTTGGCTCTTTTAAGAGGAATTAATGACTACAGTCTTTTAATTTAAGGAATGGGAAGGTGATAGCAAATGATGATGTTTTTATCTCCTAGTGTGTCACAATTATTGTAAAGAATGTGAATACTCCCATCGCTCCCTCCTAAATTCTGTTCCTTGCAGCTAACTTTGGGGGACCTCATGGAAGGTGTCAATCAGACCCTGCAGTTGACCCAATTCCTGTTCCTGGGTTTCTCTGGCATGCCCAGAGGTCAACCTTTCTTCTTTCTGCTGTTTCTGGCCATCTACCTCATCACCTTGGTGGCCAACTCGGTCATACTCATTTTGATCCAGTTGGATTCACGCCTCCACAGTCCCATGTACTATTTCCTCAGCCATCTGTCCTGCTTGGACATCTGCTATTCTTCGGTCACCCTCCCCACCATCCTGGTGAACCTCCTGCGCCAACAGCCCACCATCTCCTACAACGAGTGCATGGCCCAGATGTTCTTCCTCATGACCTTTGCGGGAACTGAATGCGCACTGCTGGCTGTGATGGCCTACGATCGCTATGCGGCCATCTGTGAACCTTTGCGCTATTCTCAACTCATGAGTATGGAGGTGCGAGTCCCTCTGGCTACAGCTTCATGGGTCTGGGGTCTTGTTGACTCTATCTTTCATACTGCACTGGCCACTGATTTGGCCTTCTGTGAAAACAACCAGATCCATCACATCTTCTGCGACGTTCCTCCACTCCTGAAAATTGCTTGCAGTGACACCTATACCAACGAGATGGCTCTTCACACGGCAAGTATCTTTGTAGGGCTGTGTCCTTTCCTCCTTGTTGTCATTTCATACTTCTACATCTTATCTTCCATTCTGCAAATCCGCTCTAATAGTGGAAGGAGAAAGACCTTCTCCACCTGTGGTGCCCACCTGGTTACCGTCATTCTTTTCTATGGGATGATCAACTTGAATTACAACCGTCCCAGTGCGGGCTACTCCTTAGGCATAGATACTCTGGTCTCCATCCTCTATTGTATTGTCACCCCCATGCTGAACCCCTTAATCTACAGCCTCCGAAACAAGGAAGTCAAAGGGGCCCTACAAAAACTTCTGGGCAGTCAGGAGAAGGAGGATGCATCTCCTGGAAAGCAGTGAAGGAAAAACCTTCCTACCTTCTCTGCTTATCCCTGTCTATGGGCCAACAACTTTGTTTTCCCAAATGGGGGGTTGGGTAACTGCAAACTTTAATATGACACATTTGCTCAATGTCTCTGGGATTCTCCTGCCAGTATCCTTCTTTCCTATGTCCCCATTTTGCTTTAACCATTTAAGGTGGGAAATGTCACCAATTGCCAGGATCATATTATCACATGAAGTGGTTGTGCAAAGAAGCAAAGTACTATTGGGTTAAAATACAGACATGGTTAGAGGGAATGCTGCAGCAACCTATAGAGTTAAGACCAGATATATTTCTATTGGGAATATTACCCGAGAAATATATAAAGAAGATATATATTCGATTATTCATATAATAACAGTGGCCAGAATTGCATTTGCACAGAATTGGAAAGCAAATAAAATCCTCTTGGAAGGGTTAGAAAGAAAATTTTAGAATGTGCAGTAATGAACAGACTAACACTGAGAATAAAAGATAAAGAGTTGATGTATTTCAAGACATGGGAAAAATTTTATGATTGGTTAGAAAAGAAATATGAATAAAAGTATGGAGATAAAATAGGGAAAAGATGAAAAAGAGCAAAAATAATTAGAAGAATAGAAACCCAGATGATGCCTAGGTAAAGGGAAAAAGTGGGGGGGGGGAAGGGAAAAAGTGAGATGATTATAAAAGCATACACAAATGATGAAATAGATGTAACTACTAAACAAATAAGTAACTGAAATGATGGATGTAAATAGATAATTGGGGCTGCTCGAATACCATTCTAGAATGAACTGAAAAGGGAAAGAACAAGAGAGAGGGAAAGGAGTAGAGAGAGAGGAAGGGAGAAGAGAGGAAAGGAGAGGGAGAGATAGAAGAGAGGAAAAAGGGGAAGAAGAAAAGGAAGGGGAAAGAGGAGTAGGAGAGAGGGTTAGAAAAGAAGGAAGAAGAGAGAAGTGGGGGAAGGGAAGGGAAAGGAAAGGAAAGTAAGAAAGAGAAGGAGAGGAAGAAAGAAGAAAGTAGGAAGAGATGGAGGAAGGAAGAGAAGGGGAGGAGAAGAGGAAAGTTTGTGGTAAAATAAAGGAGGGTAAATGGTAAAAGAGCAGCCCCGAACAACTAAAAATTAAAGCTAAAAGATAAGATGAATGGAAAATGATGGATAAAAGATTGTACACTCAAATATGCTTATGAGAATAAAAATAAAAAACTTTTTGAAAAAAAAAGGTAGGAATGAAAAGAAAAAAGATCTGAAGAACTTTCTCCCACCTATTTCCAAAATATTTTTCAAGGTATTTTCCACGAGGCAAGGATGTCCTTTGACTGCACAGTTGTTTATATTAGAGCTGGGAATTCTAAATATCCAATATGACCAAAAAATGGGTGTAAAAATAATAAAAAAAAAATTTGTAAACTGAGAACGCTTTGTCAGAACTGCCATCTCCAGCTTCAGCATCGCTTTGCTAGATCCCAGCTTGCCTTAAACCAATGGGGGGGGGGGAATTGCTCAAGTTGCAGGGAAGGGGGGGGGGGGAAACAGAAACTATTCATCATACCATCCTGAGACATCGGTTCAACACCCCAAGGCAGAGGCCTGGGAGGGAAAGCACATGTAGTCCACTAATGCAGGGACCATTTGCAAAACAAATTCTTTGAATGTAACTGGATAATAAAGAGATAATTGGGGGGG
Source organism: Pantherophis guttatus (assembly GCF_029531705.1). The sequence goes on along the minus strand of NW_026843855.1, from coordinate 4,924,377 downwards.
GGGGGGAAGGAACAGGAAAGGGAAAGTTAACTGGGGACTCTTCATGCACAAACTTTTAATTCTGGCTTTGCTGTACTGTAACCACTTGGTCTTTAGTACAAGCATGTCTTTTCACACAAATGAAGTAGGGAATCTTTCTTTCCTAAGAAACCAAGGCGACACTTTTGCTAGTGATTTAGTTGTATTTCTGCAAGACCCAGAAAGTACAAAGGAATATCTGAGGAAGAAACTCAATGACTTTGGAGTTTTAGCAGTTTTCAGGCTAAATAAACAGAAAACAAAAACTAAGTGGCTAAGAATACAACTGTTCAAGATTGTGAAACTTTGACAAGAAGGTTGGAGGTGGAGAAAAAGATGAAATATCTTGGGGCTAATGTTGACCAATATAAATTCTCGTTTTAAAATAAGTTTGTGCCTGTTTTGAATAATATTAAAAAAAAGACTTACTATGATGAGACAAATTGCAATTATCTTTACTGGGTAGAATTTTCTGTAATTAAGATGACTGTTTTACCAAAGATGCTGTTTGTATTTCAGATGTTACTGATATTGAGAACTGATATTCCATTTAAACAATGGAAAAAAGATTTTTCTAAGGTTATATTGGCAAGATTCATTAGCCCAAATAGGATTAATATTGTTCTATTTATGTCTAAGCAAGAAGAGGTGCCTGACGGATAAGAGGTGAAGAGCAACTTAGAAAGATAGAGAATAATTTTATATATAGTTCAAACATATTCACAATGTCATTTGACTCAATGGTGATATAGTGAGCATGCTCAGTAGCTTTGTATATGTAGCAGTTCATATGATCCCATAATATTCTAAGCATGATCTTGTTAATGACCAGTTCTATATTCAGTAGGTTTGGTTTTTGCATTGCAATGAGTTTTCAGGTTATTAAAGTTCAACTCTTTGGGCAATTCTTGTCTCTGGCTGGTCCTTATCAGAATTTCACATTCTTGCTTGTTACTTCAAAGAACCAGAAACATTAATCAAAGGTGTTCCTTGTTACTGGAAACATTACTCAGAGGGACCCTCTTCTCCTGCTCCCATCACCATTGTGCTGGGAATTGATTGGCTACAGGCACCATTTGACTAGATGATCTCCTGCCTTTAGCATGGGGTTGGACTAGAAAACCTCTAAGGTCCCTTCCAGCCTTATGATTATACAAAATAGATTAGACAGATTTGATAGATAGATAGATAGATAGATGATAGCTAGCTAGCTAGCTAGCTAGAGATAAAGAAAGATGGATAGATAGATGATTGCTAGCTAGCTAGCTAGATGATAGATAGATAGACAGATAGAGATAGAGAAAGATGGATAGATAGATGATTGCTAGCTAGTTAGCTAGATGATAGATAGATAGATGACAGATAGATATCGATGATAGATAGATATAGAGATAAAGATAGATAGATAGATGATTGCTAGCTAAATGATAGATAGATAGATAGATAGATAGATGATAGATAGATAAATAGATAGAGATAGAGAAAGATAGATAGATGATTGCTAGCTAGCTAGATGATAGATAGATAGATAGAGATAGATAGATAGATAGATAGATAGATAGATAGATAGATAGATAGATGAGAGATCAGCCTTCCTCCTGGATTTGTGGGTGCTCCATCACTGGTGGGTTTCAAAAAAAGATTGGACAACCATTCATCCAGAATCATATAAGGTCTCTTGCCTTGAGCAAAGGTTGGACTAGAAGACCTGTGAGGTCCCTTCCTGTCCTTTGATTCTATGTTCTACATAATCCAGATGTGCCCAGGGTTGAGGAACCATTTGTTTGCCATTATGGAAATGTCAACAATTACCAGCTCTTCTCTCCCAATGATGCTCAACGCAATCATCCTGCTACCCATCCAGGATGGGACCACTGGGTTAGGGTTAGCATAAGTCACACTGAAGGAATGTCTGGATGGCCATTCGATGGAAGGATTTGGGGCTCGAATAAAGACAGCGGTACAAAGAATTGTAAATATTTTATTTCATTTAGGGGAATAGTTTGTAGAGGAGAAATAATGGGCAAACACAAATGGTTTATGTGATAATGTAAAAGTTTTTTTAAATAAATGAATGCACTGTTGGTTTATGTCACCAGAGAAATTGTCTAGAGTGTATAAGGGCTCATCAAAGTCATATTGGAAATTCTTGTGCTTGGTGGATGTGTAAAAAAAAGTAGAAAATTCTGGATTCAAATACATTTGATGTTTTGATGTTTTTAACCAGTTTTTTTAATGAAGGCAAGCTGCTTAGATCTTCACAGGTGAGATGGCCAGCATAAAAATAGAATTATAGATGTTTATCTTTATTCAGTCTAAAGAATGTAGGTATTCAATGTTTTGATTTCCTAGATAAAGACTGTTTTCATCTGAAAGAAAAAGGAGTCTGTCACATAATAATGTGGCATATATTACTGTGGTTCAAGATGAATGCACAATAAAATTATATGGAAAAAAATAGAATTATAAAATAAAATATAAAATATAAAATAAAGTAAGTAAAATGAATATAATATAATATAATATAATATAATATAATATAATATAATATAATATTTATATTATATTACAATGTATACAATGTAATGTAATGTAATAAAAAATAAAATAGTGCTAAGGTAATAGTAAGGGTTTACTCTGGCAAGATTCTGTCTGCTTTGTGTAAGGAAATAAAAAATAGAACTCTGTTTGTTCCATATAATTCTTGGGTTTAGCCTGATACAGTGATTGTTTTCTTTGATCCCATTGATCCATTTGAATATTCTAAGCAAAATTCTTGACTGTCTGAAAGGTGTTTTTCATGAGGCAACTGGACTTTCTTTCTTTTTCCTTGAAGATATTTTGCTTCTCATCCGAGAAGCCTCTTTGGTTTGGACTGAATGATGGTGAATGGAAGGATTTATGTTCCTTGCAGTCATCTGGTCATTAGTACTCTCTCTGAGAGTCATTGAGGCCACTTGGAGGTTTAACTGTGACCTGAGGTTCACCTGAATCAAAGTTCAAATGGGTATGGAACTTCTTTGTAACTGCGTTGTAAACAGGAGATAGCTGTTGTCGTATCTGACCCCTGAGGACACAGATAAACCTCCAAATGGCCTCAATGACTCTCTAACAACCAGATGACTGGAAGGAATATATATCTTTCAATCTTCCATGATTCAGTCCAGGAGTGAAATCCAGCAGGTTCTGACAGGTTCTGGAGAACTGGTAGTGGAAATTTTGAGCAGTTTAGAGAACCGGCAAATACCACCTCTGGCTGGTCCCAAAGTGGGGTGGGAATGGAGATTTTGCAATTTCCTTCCCCTGCCACGCCCAGCAAGCCATGCCCATAGAAGCAGTAGTAAAAAAATATGGATTTCACCACTGATTCAGTCCCAACTGAAGAAGCTTCTTGGATGAGAAGGTAAACATAAGAGCCAAGGTGGTGCAGTGGTTAGGGTGCAGTACTGCAGCTACTTCAGCTGACTGCTAGTTCAGCAGATCAGCGGATCAAATCTCACCGGCTCAAGGTTGACTCAGCCTTCCATCCTTCCGAGGTGGGTAAAATGAGGACCCAGATTGTCGGGGGCAATATGCTATTTAGTATACTGTCTATTGGTGTAAGCCACCCAGAGTCCTCGGAGAGTGGGCGGCATAGAAATATGAATAATAAATAATAAATAAATAAATATTCAAGGAAAAACATAGAAAGTCCAGCTGCCTCTTGAAAAAACACCTTGGGACAGCCATGACCTGGATGACTGAGAATCTCCATAGACAAACCAGGGATCCTCCATACCTCATCACTCCATGCGAGACACAGCAATAGAGTCCCATTAAAAAGAAATAAATAGGGCTTTCTCTGTGGCTGGGGAATTCTGGGAGTTGAAGTCAACACATTTTCATATTGTCAAGGTTAAGGAGCTTCTGGTTCAGAGGTTGACATGCTGACTGGGGAATTCTGGGAATTGAAGTCCACATATCTTCGAGTTGCCAAGGTTGGGAAAAACACTGTCCTAACCATTCAGAAGCTTTTGTAGAGCCCCTTTCACCTCCTTGTTTCGGAGGCTGTAGATTAGGGGGTTCAACATGGGGGTGACAATACAATACAGGGTGGAGACCAGGGTGTCCACCTCCAAGGAGTAGCCCACACTCGGACGGTTGTAATTCAAGTTGATCATCCCGAAGTACAGGATGACGGTAATCAAGTGGGCACCACAGGTGGAGAAGGTCTTTCTCCTTCCAGTGTTAGAACGGATCTTCAAAATTGCTGATAGGATATAGATGTAGGAAATGATGATGATGACAAAAGGACACAGACCCGCAATGGCGCTGGCTGTGTGAAGAGCTACCTCATTAACAAACGTGTCACTGCAAGCTATTTTCAAGATTGGAGGAACATCGCAAAAGATATGATGTATCTTGATGTCTCCACAGAAAGCCAAATCGGTGGCCAGTGCAGTGTGTATGGCAGAGTCAACTATGCCCCAGATCCACGAAGCTGTAGCCAGAGGAACTCGCACCCACTTACTCATGAGTTGAGAATAGCGCAAAGGTTCACAGATGGCCGCATAGCGATCGTAGGCCATCACAGCCAGCAGTGCGCATTCAGTTCCCGCAAAGGTCATGAGGAAGAACATCTGGGCCATGCACTCGTTGTAGGAGATGGTGGGCTGTTGGCGCAGGAGGTTCACCAGGATGGTGGGGAGGGTGACCGAAGAATAGCAGATGTCCAAGCAGGACAGATGGCTGAGGAAATAGTACATGGGACTGTGGAGGCGTGAATCCAACTGGATCAAAATGAGTATGACCGAGTTGGCCACCAAGGTGATGAGGTAGATGGCCAGAAACAGCAGAAAGAAGAAAGGTTGACCTCTGGGCATGCCAGAGAAACCCAGGAACAGGAATTGGGTCAACTGCAGGGTCTGATTGACACCTTCCATGAGGTCCCTCAAAGTTAGCTGCAAGGAACAGAATTTAGGAGGGAGCGATGGGAGTATTCACATTCTTTACAATAATTGTGACACACCAGGAGATAAAAACATCATCATTTGCCATCACCTTCCCATTCCTTAAATTAAAAGAATGTAGTCATTAATTCCTCTTAAAAGAGCCAAGCTGAGCTGGTTCTGCTTTGAGGAAAAAACATAGTTCAGCAGAAATGGATTTCCTGACCCATTGTCTTCAATAGGAGCAGGAAGATTTGCCTGAAAATTGACTCTTTGACTCATATTTAGGTTGACTATTAAGTGGACTATTTCCTGGTTCAAAGGTCAAGCCCCCAGGAATTGCAGCAAAATTCCCTTTTCCAAAGCAAGCACAATCCATTCACTTACTTGGGGTTGGAGTTAAAGGTGAAATTGCTCTTTCTGGTTACTCAGAAGAAAGCAGCATCTCCGACTGTTGAGCGTCAAGAGGCCTGAGCATCTCTGGGTGGTTCCATTGCTGGTTGAGCTGTCATGGGAGACCAAGGACGAGCAACTGGGTGGGATAGTCTGGAATCAAACTCAGGACCCCCAAACCCATAATCCAGCCTCACTGCAGTATTTGCTTAACAGTGTGGACTGGAGAAATTCTCTCCAGACTATGACAGGAGGGATTCCTACAGGCAAAAGGAGGCATTCCATACTTTTTGGGAAAGGAGGAGAAAGTGATACAGTCATACAGATGCATAAATAATAGGTGATGTGAGTTTAGATATTGACAATAATCAACCCTCAAGTTCATTCTCTACTCTTCTGCTGTTACCATCATCAAGGAAAAAAATATTGTCTTAATACAAATAAATTATATCAGTTACATTTCCATAGAAGGTTTGACAAAGCTTGCGGAGAACGGGACGTTTTCTGAGAAATGAGGACTTCAAGGTTGCCCCAAGTTACACACATTCCTTCTGTGTTTCTATTTGGCTACCACACATTCATTCCTCAAAGACTTTGTTTTCCTCACAATAGTTTTTGGGGGAAGATTTGAAATCACAGCATTGAGAAGAAGCTTCACAAGCTTCTCCAGGACCCTCTGGAGTGTTTGAACTTTGCTTTGCATGCTTAGCCTTCATTATGCTTCTGGTTCATGGTTCCTTTCAATGAGTGGGGGGGACAGCCATGTCCCTCCAGTTAACTCTCCCCAAAAGCATTTTGAGATACATGCTATGTGTAAACTGACATCCCAAATGAAACAGGTCTCCCCTTTCTTGGTAAGTGGGTTGTGTAAAGTAGCAACCATTAAGAGATGGTCCTCCTGGAATTTATTCTGTCTCTCTCTCTCTCTCTGCAACCACACTTCAAACTCCTCCAAGTTACCCCAACCCTCCTTTTGATGGACCAGTGAGGTGCTCATTTTTTTCTTGCTTTGATCAATGACCACCCATGTTGGTTCTCAGGAGGAATCCAGGACCGGTCTGAGCTTCTTCTTCTGGCCAGCAAATCCTCTTCTGGAATTTCTCCTCCTCGCCTCACTCCCAAAATCTCCATTGCTTCCCCAACACTTCTATGCTCTTTCCAAATTCCTTTCCTTCACACGCAACTTTTCTCTAACCCATGTAGAAAGGGGTTTCCACTGGTGTGTGTGTATGTGTTTGTTTGTTTGTGTGTCTGTGTAAAGGGGAGTTTAAAAGGTGTGGGGAGTTTGGTACTCAGCAGATGACCCAAGAGTCCCTTCCCAAAATGTTTGACTTGACATCAAGAAGTCAATTTTCACCATTCTCATGTTTAGGGTCAAGATCTCCAGAGAGAAGATCCAGGTCCTTGGTTGTCTCCTCACCAATACTTTATTTTTGATATTTTTCTCCTCTCTCGGACATCAGAAAAGAATGAGACTTTATTGAACAATCTGAATCAGATGCAATTCATGAACCTTACAGAACAGCAAAAAAGACTAATTTAAAAAGGGTGCATGAAAAATACTTCCTTCAGCATCCCACCCACCCTCATGCCCTGCTGCAGGGGGCTTTGCCAGGTCTGATGTCCTTCAATATTACCTTTTCTTGTGGCCTCCTCACTTTGTAACAACCTCCAGAATGAAGCTGGCACATCTGGCTGCTGTTCCTCCTTCTGCTGCTGCTGCAGTTTTGGGAAGGGAAGTCACAAGGAAGCTCTCTCCTTGAGATCCAACAGTGCTACCAAGAAGGGGAGTGGGAGAGAAAGGAAGATAGGAATTTGCATGCTCTCCCTGGTATCCTTTTCTGACTGGAGGAGATCTCTGCTTCTTTCTCCAGCCTCTTTGAGGGATCAGATGCCCTAAATCTTGTCTATGTTACCTTTGGAGCCAATGTTGGCTAAAGAAGAGAGATGATTTCTATGGCATCTGAATGTCCCTAAAGATCAACATGCACCACAAGCAGGAAAGTGAAGTAGTTGCACACTAGGGATTCCTCCCTATGAAGGGTGGAGTGAAGGGCAAAGGGTGGGACCTCAAACTCAGGACAACTTCCACACCCAGAAGGAGGGACTCTCAGGGGAGAACTGAGTATCTTCTGCTTTTCCTAAAACTGGAATGTCCAAGACATGGGATGAAATTATCTTTCCTAGGTTATGTAGATTCTCAATTTTCCTAGGTTAGGATCTTCTACATGTGTTGGACTTTAGTTCCCATAAAGTCTTAGTTTCCATGGCTGGGCATTATTGGTATTCAACACCAATTTTGGAGTGTCCTAGATAGGGAAAGACTTGTGGGAGAGAGCTTAAGGTCTGCAATGGAACAATAGAGGTAGACATCTCCACAGTTATTTCTTTGCCACTTCAGTTCTTCTGTACCATGTAGATGTGGTTAGATGATTTCTTGAAGTCATCTGCATTCTCTAGCACTTCCAAAGACTTGACTGCAGAGTAGATAATCTTCAGAATAGTCAGCCTGTTCTCCAGTGGACCAGAAGGCAGGAGAAGAAGCAAGTGATGGAAACTCATCAAGGAGAGAAGCAACCTAGAACTAAAGAGGAATTTCCTGACAGTGAGGACAATTAATCAGTGGAACAGAAATTGCCTCCAGAAGGTCCTCCATCACTGGAGGTTTTTAAGAAGAGACTGGACAGCCACTTATCTGAAATAGTAGGTGGCTGGACTAGAAGACCTCTAAGGTCCCTTCCAACTTCTATTCTATTCTATTCTATTCTATTCTATTCTATTCTATTCTATTCTATTCTATTCTATTCTATTCTATTCTATTCTATTATTTTCTACCAGACATAGAACATTATAGGATAACAGAGTTGGAAGGGACCTTGGAGGTCTTCTAGTCCAACCCCCTAGTTCCTGCTTAGGCACAAAACCCTAGACCATTTCAGACAAATGGTTATCCAATATCTTCTTAAAAACGTCCAATGTTGGAGCATTTACAACTTCTGGAGGCAAGTTGTTCCGCTGATGAATTGTTCTCACTTTCAGGAAGTTTCTCCTTAGTTCTAAGTTGCTTCTCTCCTTGATGAGTTTCCACCTGTTGCTTCTTATCCTGCCTTCTGGTGCTTTGGAGAACAGGTCGACCCTCTTTTCTTTGTAGGATCCCCTCAAATACTGGAACACTCCCCTCATGTCCCCCTTAGTCCTTCTTTTCATTAAACTAGAGATACCCAATTCCTGCAACCGTTCTTCATATGTTTTAGCCTCCAATCCCCTCATCATCATTGTTGCTCTTCTCTGCGCCCTTTCTAGAGTCTCCACATCTTTTTTACAATCGTGGCGACCAAAACTGGATACAGGATTCCAAGCGTGGCCTTACCAAGGCCTTATAAATTGGTATTAACACTTCACATGATCCTGATTCTATCCCTCTTTTGATGCAGCCTAGAACTGTGTTAGCTTTTTTGGCAGCGGCTGCACACGGCTGGCTCATATTTAAGTGATTGTCTACTAGGACTCCAAGATCCCTCTCAGTTACTGGTCTTGAGTCAGGTACCACATATATTGTACTGAGATTGGAAGCTCTTCTAGCCCAAACACCTCCTGAAGGCAGGATCAGGCAACATTTTCCACCGTGACCTTAAAACATGTTTATTCTGCCTGGCTGGTTTGGACTGCAGGGGGTTTTAAAGTGATTTTAATGGTTTTTCTATAATCTTATTGGGTATTTTAACATTGATTTGGCTTGTTTTTATTGTTGTGAGCTGCCCTGAGTCCCCTCGGAGATAGGGCGGCGTACAAGTTCAAATAATAAATAAATAAATTTTGAGGGGGAAAACAGGCAGCACCTTTTCCCTAATAGCAACAAAACCAGGAAGTAGCATCTCCACACTGGATTCATTACCATAAAACTAAAGCAAGAAAGGAGAAAACAGAACAGTGGAAATAGGGACAGGGCATCCCGTTGGGTATGTCTTTGTTATCAACAAAGGAGAATCTTTGTAGCTCAGGGTTGAAATGAGGCATCCTTGTGGTTCTCTGAGCTTGCTTGTTTTCTTGCAGGTAACATCATGAAGATGTTATCTAGTTTGGGTCATGAAACGTCTGCAAGAACATAACCAAACTCCAAGGATGCCATAGTCATCATCCTCCTCCTCCTCCTCCTCTCCTTCCCCCTCCCCCTCCCCGATTTTAATACTGATGATGTTACCTAGTTTGGGTCATGAAATATCTGCAAGAAAACAAGCAAGCTCAGAGAGCACCAAGGGCCCCTCGTGTCTTAATTATTTTTGTTTTTCTCTGTTTGTAGTGACTGGCTCCCAACTTTGTTTGAGAAAAACAATAAACTAATTTTATTTGATTGGAGCTTGGTTGCTCAACAGCGAGAAACTGGTGCCTGCATTTTTTGCATGACATGAAAAAAGTACACCTTCCTTCTCCTGTCCTTACCACTTTCTATAGAGGGACAGTCGAGAGCATCTTGTCATATTGCATGACTGTCTGGTTTGGAAGCATTACTACATCCACCGCAGAGAGTGGTGAGGACAGCAGAAAAGATCATTGGGAGTTCACTCCCTTCTATTCAGGATATGACGTATTAGTGAGGCTTGAGTAGGGTCTGCAGGATTGTCTGGGATGTTACACATCCTCTCCATGACCTGTTACTCCATGACCCGTTTTCCTTATTACCTTCTGGGAGGGGGCTTCAGGACACCCGAAGCAAAACATCCAGATTCAGTCACAGCTGGGTTCCATATAGCATCAAGCTACCTCTTTCCTCTATATATTCAAGATGGACAGTGATGAATATTTATACGTATTTATATGTATGGGTGTAGGCATATACATATGTATGTAGGTCTTTGGTTATTCAGGTTTTCTCCCGCGTAAATTGTAAGTGTCTTGGCGATGTTTCGGTGAAGTCTCATTTGTCATCTTCAGGCTGGTGTTTTCGGCTTCATGCTTCTAGGAGCAATGTGTAATCACATTGTGCTATATACGTACATATGTATGTATATAGCATGTCTACATGTGTGTTATATAACTGTATACTTTTGAGAGCAGGCAACAGAATTTCATTTTTAATGTGTGCCAGTGTGCTCACAGTAAAAAATGACAAGAAGATTATATTATATATTTTATATAAATGCAGCAGGAATGGCCTATTTCTATGTGGGAGAGAAGAAGAAGAAGAGGAGAGAATGAGGGATGCTGAAAGAATGTGGATGGGAAAAAGAGAGGACCGTTGGTCATATGTAGAGAGGAGATGAATGAGAATGACAAACACATCAATGGAGAAGGAATATCTCCACCCTCCATGAGGGTGGAGTTTCCTTCTCCAAGCTTGTGGATTGATTTCTGAACATTTCATTACTGGGCTAAGCAACATCTTCAGTGGAGTTTAGGGGAGGTCCGTGTTGATGTTCTCCTGCTGATAAGGGCTTCATGTGGTCAGTAGATCTTGTGATGGGGAGGTCACATGAGGTGAGGGTCACATTAGGTGAGGGTTTTGTGATGGGTCTTGTGATGGGTTAGGTTTGGGTCATGCTGAAGATGTTACCGAACCTGGTAACGAAATGTTTGGAAATCAACCCATAAGCTCAGAGAATGAACCTCCACCCTCATCCTCCACACAAACTACAGATACTCCCCACTATCGCAAAGGAACAATGAAAGGTGTCCATCCCCAACTTCTTCATTTCCTTTGTCTTGCTTGCCAGGTGACACAACAGTCCACGACCCTGCCCGAGGTAGGGGAAGTGGAAAAGAGCTGCCTCATCTTGCAGTGGGCTATCAGAAGCTTCTTCTTCCTAATAAAATTTTGGGTCTCCAGGTCCTTCATTCCTGCTCTTCCATTGACGTGATTAATTCTGGATGCATTTAGAATGAAACCAATGAAAATTCAGAAAAACAAGCATAGCTTTTGTCCAAGATATACATCTTTTATTCCAATTGTTCTACCCATCATCTATCTCCACTCATTGCCCCACACAGCCTTCTCCTTGTAGTTATAATATCATAATCTAGTATTTGGGAATAATGGGATTCTATTGTCCTTAATTGGCTCCCAAACAGGTGATGGACATTCAGTAATTTTTGTTCATCATTTTACAAAATCTGAGAGAACCACAGGGAGAAAGAAGTCAAGGGGACACTGAAGAGGGAAAAGATCCTTCTGGAAATACATTGAACAGAGTATCGCAGGTTGGTGGGAGAAAGTACTCCAGATCTTTTCCCCCTTTCCCCTTTAAGGGATCAAATCAAAATGAGGACATAGGAAGGAAGGATATGGCCAGTACAGTCCCAAATGTCATTGAACCAATCAACCGTATTTGAATTTACATCTTCACAACACCTCAGTTTGGAAAAACTGTTGCTGGTCTACTAAATAGGATATGCCGAGAGACTAGGAAAGAGACCAACGTTTTTCCTTCATTGCTTTCCAGGAGATGCATCATCTTTTTCCTGAATTTGTAGAAGCTTTTGTAGGGCCCCTTTGACTTCCTTGTTTCGAAAGCTGTAAATGAGGGGGTTTAGCATAGGTGGGACAACACAATATAAGATGGAGATCAGGGTGTCCACTCCCAAGGAGTAGCCCGCACTCGGACGGTTGTAATTCAAGTTGATCATCCCAAAGTAGACAATGACCGTAATCAAGTGGGCAGCACAGGTGGAGAAGGTCTTTCTCCTTCCAGTGCTAGAACGGATCTTCAGAATTGTAGATAAGATGTAGACGTAGGAGATGATGACGAGGAGGAAAGGGCTCAGACCCACAAAGGCACTTGCTGTGTGAAGAGCCATCTCATTGACATAAGTGTCACTGCAAGCAATTTTCAAGAGTGGGGGGACATCACAGAAAATGTGATGGATCTGGTTGGCTCCACAAAAGACCAAATTGGTGGCCAGGGCAGTGTGAATGGCAGAGTCCACCATGCCCCAGAACCACGAAGCCGTAGCCAGAGGGACTCGCACCCTCCTACTCATGAGTTGTGTATAGTGCAGAGGTTCGCAGATGGCCGCATAGCGATCGTAGGCCATCACAGCCAGCAGGGCGGATTCAGTTCCTGCAAAGCTCATCAAAAAGAACATTGGGCCATGCAGTCGTTGTAGGAGATGGTGGGCTGCTGGCGCAGGACGTTCACCAGGAGGGTGGGGAGGGTGACCGAGGAATAGCAAATGTCTAAGCAGGACAGATGGCTGAGGAAATAGTACATGGGACTGTGGAGGCGTGAATCCAGCTGGATCAAAATGAATATCATTGAGTTGGCCACCAAGGTGATGAGGTAGATGGCCAGAAACATCAGAAAGAAGAAAGGTTGACCTCTGGGCATGCCAGAGAAACCCAGGAACAAGAATTTGGTCACCTGCAATGTCTGATTGACACCTTCCATGAGGTCCCTCAAGCTGTGGTGCACAAGGTTGGAATGCGCCAGAATTCAGGAGTAGCTGCTCCTTTCAAATCATGGCATGAAGACGAAGCTTCCCAAGCAGGAGTGAACCTCTAGAATTCCCAAAAGGCCATCTGGAATAATTAAACAATGCATTGCATGAATAACAAAACCATCAGGTAGGAGAGAGATGATTCTGGGGGTGTTTATGGGTTTAATTAAGTAAGTTTGCAAATACAAACTGAACTTAACCTTTGCAGTCATTTCTGCCCCAAAGACATTTGACACAAGCTATGTGTGATGAATTGCTTCCCCATTTGCAACCCTTTGCAAAGATGCAGAATGGGAATTGTTGATGATGGACGCAGCTGGGAATGAATCCACGGACTGGGTCCTTCCAAGATCCTTCACCTGTTTTGGGGGTTCGTTGAAGGGACTCATCCATAAACTCATCCAATAGAGGGGGGCAGCTCCAGGTAGTAAGCCACGTAGGAGTGATAGTAATGAAATATTGATCGTTGGGGCAGACACAATCTTGGGGATCATTAGGATAGACCTCTAATTACGGTGCAAGTTTCCCTGTAGTCACAAAAGGAAATTTCTGATTCCAGCATTTAGGAGAATTTGAGCAAAGAATAAAATGTGACAAGAATTATACCTTTGCATGGTGTGGAGCTATCATCCGCCATTGGTAACACACAAGTCTTTGTTTGTGTAGCCCACTTAGGTTGTCAATTTAGCTCAATTTCTGGTTCCCTGGAGCCACAATCACACCACTGGCCTGGGTCAAGGCAGCAGCGCAAGGTCCTAAAACCAAGATGAAAACGAGACCAGTGTTGCCAACGAAGAGGAGGTGCAGCTACTCAGTCTGCTTAGAGCCTTGTCAGGAGACAGAAAGGTGGAAAGGATTTTCGCTGTCTTCTAAGGAAGACTTCAGGGGTGTTTTCCTCCCAATGTGACTGGGATGAAAAGGGGGGAGGGGCTGCACAGGAAGAGACTGTCTCCTTGCCTTGCTTCTGTCCCTTCTCCTTCTCTAGACCTTCATCAGCTCTCTGGACTTTCTCCTCTCCTCTGTGTCTTCCCTACTACACAGGCTAACAGAAAAACAGAGTTGGAAGGGACCTTGTAGGTCATCTAGTACAATCCCCTCACCCCGCCTAAGAGGAGACCCTATGCCATTTCTGACAGATGGCAGTCCAGTCTATTCTTGCAAGCCTCCAGTGATGAAGCTCCCACAACTTCTGAAGGCAACTTCTGTTCCATGGGTTGATTGTCCTCACTGTCAGAAAATTTCTCCTTATTTCCAGGTTGAACCTCTCCTTGGTCAGTTTCCATCCATTGTTCCTTGTCTGGCCTTCAGGTGCTTTGGAAAATAGCTTAACCCCGTTCCTCCTCTCTGTAGCAGCACCTCAAATATTGGAAGATGCTATCATGTCTCCCCTGGTCCTTCTCTTCAGTAGAAGAGCCAGTCCCAGTTCCTGCAACCCTTCTTGATATGTTTTAACCTCTAGGTTGAAAGCCTTTCCAATTTTTCCCAACTTGTGTAGCTTGTTCAATGGAACATCAGAAAGGACCTTTTCTCCTTTTGGGGGGAGGAGGAAAGGAGTGGGAGAGAAAGCTTAGCTCCCCTAGGCATGAAAAAAAAAAAGAGGTGAGCTTTTTCTCACAAAAAACATGCAATTTTTGCACCTTCCAGTCAATGGTTGGTGTCCAGGTGCATCTGAAATGGTTAACACCTTAATCCCTTCCCCCACACACTGTCTCTAAGTGGACCTGCATCCCCTTTGCCCCTTGAGTTCCTTACCTGGGTGAAGCTAGAAGGTATAGCTTCTTCTTCCTTCCCAACTCCTCCGTAGACCTTTCTGTTTTGAGGAGAGTCTCAGTTACTTGCTTTCAGCCTCTTTCAGGCATTGGAGATCCCACATCTGCCCTGTGTTTATCCTGTGTCACAGATGCTGGTGAAAGAAGCGACACAATTTTTATGGCACCTGACCTGTCCCTGGAGATGATGACTTGCAACACAAAGGAGAAGAACTGAAGCACCTATGTGCTTCCCACTTGGGAGTTACTTTTGAAAGCTTTGAAACTTTGGAATAAAGTCTGGAAGCAGAGAACTTAGACCAACAACCACAGAGAAAAGGATGGAATGAATATCCTCTGGACTTATGGGAATATGTCCAGGACATAACCTTCCATGCATGGTGCCTTCAAGATGTATTTGCTTTCAGTTCTCATACTTCCTCCGTCTCTGCCGCTGGGAAAGAGATGAGTTGAAATCTTGTGGCAGGTTCTGAGATATAGCAGGCCAAGGATTAATCAACCCAATGCAACAGCTTGCCTTCAGAAGTTGTGGGAACTTCATCACTGTAAGCTTTTAAGAAGAGACTGGATTGCCATTTGCCACAGATGATGTAGGGTCTTCTGCTTGGGTGGGGGTTGGACTAGATCACCTACAAGGTCCCTTCCAGCTCTGTTAATCTGTTAAATCTGATTACTTTGCTGAAGAGATTTAGTAACCAAAGCTTTTGGTCTCCATGGAGCAGTGGAGCTCTGCAGTTGGGCATCTCTGCTCTATAATTTGTGCCTCTGTACAGCTGGAGCTTCTGCAGTGTGGGGACACGGCCAGAAGGTTTCTTGAGTCACTACATTCTGCGGTTTTTTTTACATTATAATGAGTTTTCAGGTTATTAAAGTTCAACTCTTTGGGAAATTCTTGTTTTTCATATTCTTGTTGTTACTTTAAAGAACTAGAAACATTAATGAAAGGTTTCCTTTTGTTACTGAAAACATTACACAAAGGGACACGTCTTCTCCTGCTCCCATCATCAGCATGCTGGGAATTGACTGGCGGCCTCTGGGCATGCCAGAGAAACCCAGGAACAAGAATTCAGTCACCTGCAGGGTCTGATTGATACCTTCTATGAAGTCCATCAAGAGTTAGAATTCATGGGTAGCCTCTGGTTTTAGACCACAGCATGAAGAAGAAGCTTTACAAGCATGAGTGATTCACAGGACTTCCTCAAGGCCATCTGGAATAATTAAACAATGTATTGCATGAATAAAACAATATCAGGAATTCTGTCCAAACAGGCAGAATAGGGATCATTCTGTTCTGTCCCCATCCCACACGCACACACACCAACAGACGTCCAAGAGTTAAAAACCAAACCAGCTGACAAAATCCTTTTCCTTATGATAACAGAACTTGGCAGCAACCTAGTGGCTGCCTGCCAAGAGTTTATTACTCACGAAGGGAAGAGATAACTTCTCCCGCTTCTGGTACATCAAAGAAACAGCTCAATAATTACAGAGTCAATCAAGTCCAAAGATAATCCAGCAAAGTCTATAGCAAAAGTCCGGCAATGCAGAATGGCGTGGAAGCTTTCAGCTTTGTTCATCACAAGGCTTGACTGGCCACCACGCTCCCTTTTATACCCTGTGGGGTGTGGTCCAGTGACTCAGCCTAATCTCGGGCACGCCTTTTCTTCTGTTGCGCGCGCTTATCTCTGCGACGCTGGCGTGGATCCAGCCAAGACTCATTACCCTCATCACTGTCCACCTGTGGCTGCGTGGACGTGCTTGGCCCCGCCCTATCTCTTGCCCTTCGGCGGACACCGAAGGCATTGCCAGAGAGGAGGGTCCTGGAGAGGGAGGCCTTGCCAACTCCTCCCCTTCACTCTCGGAGTCCTCTCCTGCCGATGACACAGGCTCAGATAACGGAGCCACAACACATTCATGAAGGAGGACTCTGGGAATGAGAAGCTGAATTCCTTCCACGGGCTCTGTCCATCCAGGATCCTTTACCTGTTTTCAGAGTTCACACCAGGGATTCATCCAAAAATTCATAAATTCACTACCTTGGCACAAGTTAGTAAGCCACACGCAATTTACAAGGAGTGATACTAACAAAGTATTAATAGCTGTTATTAGGTGAATGCAAAGAAGCCCATCACAGTATGAGTGGCAACAGGGCTGAAGCCCAAGCCAGGAGACTTACTGGATTCTGAGGCGGCAAACAGCTCAAACCAGTTATAGCACTCATTATTTTTAAAGTATTTTAAACAGCTACTCTGTCTCTGGTCTGGTCACTGAAGGAGTGGAAGCCACTCTGATCAAGCCATCCTGAACTTCAATCAATGATTGGTTGACCTTCACCCAGTCTATGCTTAGTAAGAAAATATTTTCCCCAAGAAAGATTTGCACACCCCACGAAGCTGTTTTCAGAAACAGACTTGAAAAACGCCCAAAGCAGGGGTGAAATCTACTTACCTTCTTTACTGGTTTGGAAGTGACAGTGGCTGGTGTTGACGTGCACCTGAAATAGAATAGAATAGCAGAGTCGGAAGGGACCCTGGAGGTCTTCTAGTCCAACCCCCTGCTTAGGCAGGAAACCCTACACCACTTCAGACAAATGGTTATCCGACCTCTTCTTAAAAACTTCCAGTGTTGGAGCATTCACAACTTCTGGAGGCAAGTTGTTCCACTGATCCATTGTTTTCCCTGTCAGGAAATTTCTCCTTAATTCTAGGTTGCTTTTCTCCTTGATTAGTTTCCAGAGATAAGGAGAATCCAAGACCTTGGTGCCTTCCGCCGTGCCCTTAAAACTTTCTTTTTTTAGCAAGCCGGGCTGGCTTAACATATTTTTTAAATATTTTTAATTGGTTTGTCATTTTAAATTGGGGCCAAATTAATATATATTCTTTTAATTGTTTTTAATGTTTGTATTGTATGTTTTTGTCTGGCTGTACACTACCCTGAGTCCCTCGGGAGAAGGCGCGGTATATAAATTTGAAATAAAATAAAATAAATAAATAAATATAAGGTCTCTTGCCTTGAGGAAGGGTTGGACTAGAAGAGCTGTGAGGTCCCTTCCTGTCATTTGATTCTATGTTCTACATAATCCAGATGTGTCCAGGGTTGAGGAATCATTTGTTTGCCATTATGGAAATGTCAACAATTACCAGTTCTTCTCTCCCCAATGATGCTCAACGCAATCATCCTGCTGCCCATCCGGGAAGTCTGACCACTGGGTTAGGGTTAGCATAAGTCACACTGAAGGAATGTCTGGATGGCCATTCGATGGAAGGATTTGGGGCTCGAATAAAGACAGCAGTACAAAGAATTGTAAATATTTTATTTCATTTAGATAAGCATTTTGTAGAGGAGAAATAATGGGCAAACACAAATGGCTAACTTATCACGAGATACTACAATTTTGTCAAGGGGAATGTACAATAAAACCAAGAGAAGAACTGGTGGTGGAGGAATATAGTTATCAATCTTTTTTTTTTATTCAGAATTATTAGTAAGATTTAAACTAGACAAAATAATTACAGTTTTGAACACTGTAAGACTACCTTTGAAACAGGATTGTGTACAAATGATGAAAGTGAAAATGATGGAACATGATGAGGTGGCTAAATTCACTTCTTTCATCAAATTAAAGACAAGATCTACATTTATTACTAACTGGAAACACTTATGGAATTTTGCGTGAAATAGAAAAAAGTAACTTATGATTTATGATATTAACAATGAAACACAATGCCCTTTAGAAGAAGCATGTTGTAACCTTACAGTAAGAAGTAAACTTATAACCCCGGACCACCCCAAAGATGCCCTTGAAGTGATGTCCCGGTGCCTGGAGGCCGTGCGGATCTGGATGGGGAGAAACAGACTCAGGCTCAACCCATCCAAGACCGATTGGCTGCGGTTTCCGACGTCCCGGTATAGTCAGTTGACGCCATCACTGACTATTGGGGGTGAGTCATTGGCCCCCACGGACAGGGCTCGCAACTTGGGTGTCCTCCTGGACTCACGGCTGTCTTTAGAAGAACACTTGACGGCCGTGGCCAGGGGGACTTTTTATCAGGTCCGCCTGATTTGCCAGTTGCGTCCCTTTCTAGATCGGGACTCCTTACGCATGGTCACTCACACCCTCGTCATTTCACGCCTGGACTACTGTAATGCTCTCTACATGGGGCTCCCCTTGAGGAGCACCGGAGGCTCCAGCTGGTCCAGAATGCAGCCGCGTGGGTAGTTATGGGAGCGACATGGCGCTCCCATGTGACTCCCCTCCTGCGCGAGCTGCACTGGCTGGTCTTCCGGGTGTGCTTCAAGGTTTTGGTCACCACCTTTAGAGCGCTCCATGGCTTAGGGGTACTTACGAGACCGTCTTCTGCCACCAGTAGCCTCTCACCGACCAGTACGCTCCCATAGAGAGGGGCTCCTCGGGGTGCCGTCGGCCAAACAGTGTCGACTGGCGGCCCCCAGGGGGAGAGCCTTCTCTGTGGGGGCACCTGCCATCTGGAACGAGCTCCCCCCGGAGATACCGAGGATCCCAGATTTACGCACTTTCCGCCGCACCCTCAAAACATTTTTATTCCAGCAGGCTGGTCTGGCTTGACTCTCCCTTTTAATTTGCTTTTAAGTTTTATACAAATTGGGTGTTTTTAAATTCGTTTTTTGGGCCAAAATTATTTAATGTACTTTTAAATGGTTTTTAACTTTTGTATGATGTATTTTTATCTTGTGGCTGTTCACTGCCCTGAGTCCTTCGGGAGTAGGGTAGTATATAAATAAAATAAAATAAAATAATAAATAAATAAAATAATTGTATTTATAATTCCTGTAGAGAAGATTGGAATCAACATCTTCCCACTTCCCTACCCTTCCCTCCCTTCTCTTCCCCTCCCTTCCCTTCCCTGTCTTCCTTTCCTTTTCCTGTCTTCCCTTCCCTTTCCTCTTCCTTTCCCTTCCCTTCCCTTCCCCTCCCTCCCCTCCCCTCCACTTCCTTTCCCCTCCCTTTCCTGTCTTCCTTCCTGTCTTCCTTTCCTTTTCCTCTTCCCTTCCCTTCCCTTCCCTTCCCTTCCCCTTCCCTCCTTCCTTCCCCTTTTTTCACAAGGCCACCCTGCATGATAACCCCCCCCTTTTTTCTTTCTTTCTCAGCAGTGTTTAGAAGTGCCTTTATATACCTTAGAGAATTTATTTGGGCTCATACACCAATGGTGCATCATTTCCTTTAAATTTAAATTTCCTTTATATTGTAGACAAAGTGAATTCCAGCCTTTTCACCACAGTCTTTCCCCGTGTGTGACAGATGGTGCCTTCTTCTGAGTGAGCCCCGGTGTGATGGATGATAGTGAAGTGGCAGGTTCCCAAGGAGGGGAGCGAGACAAGAGGCAGCAAAGCCCGGAGATGAAGAAGAAGATAGTTAGGACAACCACTCAGAATAACTGAAGGGACAGAGTTGGAAGGGACCTTGAAGGTCTTCCAGTCCAACCCTTTGCTCAAGCAGGAAACCCTATACCATTCTAGACAAGCAGCTGTCCAGCCTCTTCTTAAAAGCCTCCAGTGATGGAGCACTGGAGGGGAGCTAGAGAAGACACAGCAGAGCCTGGAGATCAAGAGGTAGAGACTTAGGGTAGCCACCCTCTAGATTCCCTCAACCTTCCTGTCTTCTTCCCCTCCAACTGTTGCTTTTTAAAGACATGAATATGCAGAGAGGGCATGAAGGCAATCCAATTTTTCCTTCACTGCTTTCCAGGAGAAGCATCTTCTTTCTCCTGAATCCTCAGAAGTTTTTGTAGGGCCCCTTTGACCTCCTTGTTTCGGAGGCTGTAGATGAGGGGGTTCAGCATGGGGGTGATGATACAATACAGGGTGGAGACCAGGGTGTCCACCCCCAAGGAATATCCCACACTGGGACGGTTGTAATTCAAGTTGGCCATCCCAAAGTAGACGATGACCGTAATCAAGTGGGCAGCACAGGTGGAGAAGGTCTTTCTCCTTCCAGTGCTGGAACGGATCTTCAGAATTGTAGATAGGATGTAGACGTAGGAAATGACAACAAGGAGGAAAGGGCTCAGACCCACAAACACACTTGCTGTATGAAGAGCCATCTCATTGACATAAGTATCACTGCAAGCAATTTTCAAGAGTGGGGGGACATCACAGAAGATGTGATGGATCTGGTTGGCTCCACAGAAGACCAAATCAGTGGCCAGGGCAGTGTGAATGGCTGAGTCGAGAAGGCCCCAGATCCATGAAGCTGTAGCCAGAGGGACTTGCACCTCCTTACTCATGAGTTGAGAATAGTGCAAAGGTTCGCAGATGGCCGCATAGCGATCATAGGCCATCACAGCTAGCATCACGCACTCAGATCCAGCACATGTCATGAGGAAGAACATCTGGGCCATGCAGTCATTGTAGGAGATGGTGGGCTGTTGGCGCAGGAGGTTCACGAGGATCTTTGGGACTGTGACCGAGGAATAGCAAATGTCTAAGCAGGACAGATGGCTGAGGAAATAGTACATGGGACTGTGGAGGCGTGAATCCAGCTGGATCAAGATGAATATCATTGAGTTGGCCACCAAGGTGATGAGGTAGATGGCCAGAAACAGCAGAAAGAAGAAAGGTTGACCTCTGGGCATGCCAGAGAAACCCAGGAACAGGAATTGGGTCACCTGTAGGGTCTGATTTCCACCGTCCATGATGCCCATCAAGGTGTGGAGGACAACGTTGGAACACAGCAGAATTTAGGAGCAGCCGCTGGTATCAAATCACAGAATGAAGAAGAAGCTTCAGAAGCATGAGTTAATCACTGGACTTCCCCAAGGCCATCTGGAACAATTAAACGATACTTTGCGTGAATAAAATAACCATCAGCTAGGAGAAATGATTCTGGGGAAGTTTATGGGTTCCTTTCAGTCAGGTGGACGTTTATTACAGATGTGTTCCTCTGGTTAACTTTCCCAAAAAGCCATTTGGCACACATGTTATGTGTGACTTAGCATTCTCCAATTTGCACCCCTGTGTAAAGATGCAGAATGAGGATTGTTGGACACAGCTGGAAATGAACAACAGAATTCCTTCCATGGGCTGTGTTCCTCTAAGACCTTTCACCTGTTTTTGGGCTTTAAACAAAGAATTCATTCCATTTTTTTTAACTAAACAGAAGGGGTGGCATTAGGTAGTAAGCCACACAGGATTTACTAGGAGTGATACTAATGAAGTATTCACAAATAGATCAGATACTATGTTGGAGATTATTAGGAAGGGATCCTAATAGTTGTGCACATTTCCCTGCAGGCACAAAAGGAGATTTCTGGTCCTAGCATTTGGGAGAGTTTGAGCAAAGAATAAATATGTCAAGAACTATAAACTTTTGTAATTATGGAGCTATAAGCTGCCTCTGATCACTCACAAGCCTTTGTTTGTACAAGACACTTAAGGCAGGTTACCAGGTTAATTCCATTTCTTGGTATGCAAAGTGCCTGAAATCACCATCTCACCAATGGTCCACCCAGCAGCGCAAGGTCCAAAAATCACAAAGCCCATCACTGCATACAGAGGAGATGCAGCCACTCAGACTGCTAGGAACCCAAAAAAGGGGTAAGGATTCTTCCTCCCTCTCAAGGAAGACTCCGGGGGGAGGGGAGAGTCATCCATCCAATGTGACTGGGATGGAAATTGAAGGGGGGGCAGATAAGGCCATTTCAAGGAGGAGAAATATCTTGGTGGCCCCTGGAGAAGGTGGCTGGAGATGACCTTGAAGGGGGCAATCTCTCCTTAGCTATTGCTGGAGGTTTGGGAAGCTGTGCTTGTGGCTTCTCGGGGCCGTTGGGTGGTGAAGTTTGCAGAGAGATTTCTGCTGCAATGCAAACCATCAAAGCTACTCCCATTAGTGCCGATCCTCATTTTGAGAGAGTAATTTTGTGTCTGCGTGGGATGAGAAGAAGTGATTTGCTTATTCGATTAATTAATGAATTACCTCCTTCTGATCTTTGGACTGTCTCTTTTGAGCTTCTCTCCAGGTCCAGATATCTTTAGAGATACTCAACCATCCAGGCCAAAGGTGCTTTTCAAAAGGCAATTGGACTTTGTTAGTTTTTTCCCTTGAAAACATTTGGCATCTCATCCAAGAAGCTCATTCAGTTCTGAAGAAGAACCGAAGAAGCTTCTTGGATGAGAAGCGAAACATTTTCAAAGGAAAACAAAAACAACTAAGAAAGTCTGGTTGTCTTTTTGGGACATCCTGGTCCAGAAGTTCATCAGCTCATCCTCCCGACTCTCTCCTCACCTCCGAGGCTTGCCTATTGTACCATCAAGATCAAAACCTTTCCCAACTTCTTCTCAATGACTGTAGCTTGCTCAACAAAAACACCTTTTCTCTTTTTGAGGGGAGGGGGAGAGAAAGCTTTGCTCCACCAGGCGTGAAAAAGAGGTGAGCTTCTTCTCACCAACAACATGCAATTTATGCATCCTCCAGACAAGAGCTGGTATTGAGGTCCATCTGAAATGATTGGGGCCTGCATTAATCACCTCCCCCCACCCCTTTTCTCCAAGTTGATCTAAGATTTCTTTGCCCCTCGTGCCCCTCACCTGATCAGAGTCTCCTGGATGAAGGTAGAAGATATGTTTCTTCTTCTTCTTCCTCCTCTCCTTTTCCTCCTGCTTGAAAACTCCCCAGTAGACCTTTCTGTCTTGAGGAGGGTCTTCGTTTCTTGTTCTCAGACTCCTTTAGACTTTGGAGGTCCCATATCTCCAGGTCCTCTGCGTTCATCCTGTGTCGCACAGAGAGCCAATGATTGCAAAGAGAGAGAGAGAGAGAGAGAGAGAGAGAGAATTTTTATGGCACCTGACATGTCCCTGGAGATGACTTACATCACAAAGCAGAAGAACTTGCCCACGATCGAGGAATGGACTCTGAAGATGGCCAGTTTTGCAGAGATGGCGAAGATTTCAGCATATTTAAAAGACTGTTCACAAGAGATTTATGAATGGGAATGGAAAAAGTGGATAGATTATGTTCAGAACAAATATCAAACTAGGAAGTATCAAATAGTTTTTATTTGAAAATGATATCTCAAGATAGAAATATTTCAATGTAATGAAGATAAAAAATTATAAGGGGGAGGGAGGGGTTCAAGTTTTATATAAGTTTTATACTAAGGGTTTTTTTTAACCTGATATGAATATATTGTGTGGAAGTCCGGGGGGAGGGGAGGGTTAGGGAGGGTTAGGGAGGTTGGGAAGTTTGGGGTGGGTTGAGGGGGGGGGGAAAGGGGTGAAAATGTAATTGTAAAACTTTTGCAATAAAAAAAAAAGCATTGACAAGCTTCTCGCTTGAGAGATCCTTGCTGAAAACTTTGGGACAAATGGAAAAGGGCGTGAACTAGAGATCAGGACAACATTAACAATAACAGTAGCAGAGTTGGAAGGGACCTTGGAGGTCATCTAGTCCACTCTCCTGCTCACGTAGGAGACCTACAGTGTACTAGGGATTCGAACCCCCGAACTGCCGACCTTTCTGATCAACAAGCTCAGCATCTTAGCCACTGAACCACCTAGCCAGGCTCATGGAACCATGGAACAACATGGAAAAGTGTCCAGCGGGGTTTATGTATTTATTTGTTAAATTTATAAGCTGCCCGTCTCCTTGACTCTTCTAAACACTAAAAAGACAAATATAAAACAATTACTTTTTTAAAAAGCTATATAAAAAATGAGAACCAATGAAATGGACAGCATGCGGGTGAGATCTTCATCATATCCCATCAACCACCTCCATTGGTGAGTGCCCCTCCTTTGGGCTCCAAGCCCACCAGCAGAACCAGGTTTTGATAACCTCCTGGAGGACCAAAAGGATGGGAGCAGTACTCACCTCCAGTGGCAGAATGTTCCACAAGACAGGGGCCTCAGCAGAAAAGGCTATTCTCCTTCACTCCACTAGCCAGAATTCCTTTCAGGTGTGGCTTCAACCAAGAGTCTGGAGAAGGGATGATGTAGGAGATGGCCATGCAGAGGCCAAGGGTGGGGTCAAATGCACCATCAATTTGGAGTTGCTACGCTCGCATAAGAGATCAAAGCCCAGCCCTCCGTGAATTCCATTGACTCTTATCTGGTGCCTTGACCATTAACAGATCAGATTTTTGTAGATAAAGGTAAAGGTTTCTCATGCCCAGGTGTTTCCGACTCTAGAGGGCAGTGCTCATCTCTGTTTTTTAGCTGAGGGAGCCAGTATTGTCTGAAGATATTTTCATGGTCATGTGGCCAGCATAGCTATACACTAGAAGTGCATGGAATGCTGTTACTTTCCCACCAAAGTGGTACCTATTTATCTACTTGCATCTGCATGCTTTCGAACTGCTAAGTGGGCAGGAGTTGAGGCAAGGATACCATTTCTTATGCATAGGTGTTGTGACTCCGACCCCCGAGCCCGTCTTATCAGAGGGAGAAGACTCCGAAAGTAAAGGAGAGGAGTTGGCAAGGCCTCCCTCTCCAGGACCCTCCTCTCTGGCAATGCCTCAGGTGTCTCCCGAAGGACAAGAGATAGGCCAGGAGCCAGGCACTTCCGAGCAGCCGCAGTTAGACAGCGACGGAGATAAGCCTTGGCTGGATCCCCGCCAGCGTCGGAAAGACAAGCGCACGCAGCAGAGGAAGAGGTGTGCCAGAGATTAAGCTGAGTCACTGGACCACACCCCACAGGGGATAAAAGGGGGTTGGCCATTCAGGCTTTGTGACGGACAAAACTGAAAGCTAGCCAGTCATTCTGCATTTCTGGAACTTTGTTATATGCTCTGCTTGGATTGATTCTTGGACTGGACTTGACTATTCTTTGGCTTTTGTGGAATTACTTTGATGTTTCGGTCGGAGGAGATAAACCTCCCTTTGTAAGTAAAAACTTTTGGCAAGCAGCCGCTGGGTTGCTGCCAATTCTGTTATCAAAGGAAATTCTTGTCTCCTGCTTTATTTTAACTCTTGGTCGACTGCTGGTGTGCGTGTGTGAGACGGGGACAGAACAATAGGTAGCATGAAATAAACTTGTAGTACTTTTGAACTTTATTCCAGCTCCTGGTTTCTTGCTCTTGACAGGTGGAAGTGTGGCAATTGTCATCTGTAGGGCCCCTTTGACCGCCTTGTTTTGGAGGCTGTAGATTAGGGGGTTCAGCATGGGGGTGATGATACAATACACGGTCAAAATTAGGGTGTCCACCCCAGGGGTGAAATGCTCCCGGTTCGGACCAGATCACCCGATCCGGTAGCGACGGAGGCGGGTGGTTCAGAGAATCAGTAGCAAAAATCCCTGCCCCCCCATTGCCCAGCTGAGCCACGAGATCATCAGAGGCTTTTTTTTTAATTTTAAAAAGCATTTTCTCTACAACCTCTTTGGCCGAAAAAATGCTTTTAAAAATAAAAAAAAAAGCCTCTGATGATTGCGCGGCTCAGCTGGGATCGTCAGAGGCTTTTAAAAGCATTTTTTTCTATAACCTCTTCGGCCGAAGTGATTGTAGAAAAAAAAATGCCTTTAAAAGCCTCTGGCGATCCCAGCTGAGTTGCCTGATTGTCAGAGGATTTTACAAGCATTTTTTTTTTTTACAATCTCTTCGGCTGAAGAAGTTGTAGAAAAAATGGTTTTAAAAGTAAAAAAAAAAAAGTTGGCCACACCCACTCAGTCACATTACCTCCCCCCCGTCAAGCCACGCCCACAGAACCGGTAGTAACAAATTTTACATTTCACCACTGGTCCAACCCCAAGGAATATCGCACACTGGGACGGTTGTAATTCAAGTCGGCCATCCCAAAGTAGACAATGACCGTAATCAAGTGGGCAGCACAGGTGGAGAAGGTCTTTCTCCTTCCAGTGCTAGAACGGATCTCCAGAATTGTAGATAAGATGTAGATGTAGGAAATGACAACAAGGAGGAAAGGGCTCAGACCCACAAAGGCACTTGCTGTGTGAAGAGCCATCTCATTGACATATGTGTCACTGCAAGCAATTTTCAAGAGTGGGGGGACATCACAGGAGATGTGATGGATCTCATTGGCTCCACAGAAGACCAAATCGGTGGCCAGGGCAGTGTGAATGGCAGAATCAACCATGCCCAAGATCCATGAAGCTGTAGCCAGAGGGACTCGCACCTCCTTACTCATCAATTGAGAATAGTGCAAAGGTTCGCAGAGGACTGCATAGCTTGTCATGCATTTCTTATGCATAAGTAGCATGAAATAAGCTTGTAGTAATTTTGAACTCTACTCCAGCTCCTGGTTTCTTGCTCTTGACAGGTGGAAGTGGGCTAATTGTCACCTGGAAGTTTCCTACGGCTGTCAGGGACACTACTGCACAAGTTACCTGATGTGAGATCCTGTTCATTAAATTGGATTCTAGAGATGAGTTGGGACTTTTGGTGTTGTACCAGTCTTTCTGCTGCATAGCAACCTCCCTGCCTGAGTCTCTTGATGCCATTTCTGGATTAGAAGTGAAATATCCCTGATTTATGGTCTTAGAGAATGTCCATCTGTCCTCTCTGGGGTAGATGTGGCTCAGGACGTCATGGCTACTATGACAATCATTGACCTATCTTAGGTCATCCAGGCCTTGGGATGGTGGTCACATACCCGATTTGGCTTTCCTCTCAGAGCAGTGGAGTAATGGAAGGAAGGAGGGGAAGATATGCTGCCTAGGAAACCATCAGAGAAGAGAGACAGGAGTTCCCAGCTGCTTAAAAGAGGAAGGAATGTAGGAAGGACTTCCATTAATGGATCAGATGTTTAAAAGGAGTGATAGTAAGTTTCTATGTTGAGACTTGCAAGATTTTGTTATTTTAGCCTTATAGTACAGGTTTCTCCAACCTTGACCACTTTAAAACTTGTGGAGTTCAACTCCCAGAATTCCCTAGCCAGCTGGCTGGGGAATTCTGGGAATTGAAGTCCACAAGTCTTAAGGTGGCCAAGGTTGGAGACCCCTGTTATAGTAAATTAACTCATCTAGTTGTGTCTCCTGTCTGGTTTACCTGGAAGGGCAATGCGATCAGGAACTGGGAGAACTTTGACTGTCCCCCTTGTCATGGTCAGATCACATCCTGATTATTGCAAGGTTCACCAGTACCATTATCCACCACAGGGAGACAGGATCTATTAGATTGGTCCCTCCTCAACGACTGATGGACCTGGATAGGTGTCAGAGGGAACTGTTCCTATTGGTCTGCTCTACCCTCCATGTGAGGTCTTGGTTGTTGCTTGGAACAAGAGGGCCACCGAGACACTGGATTGGGGTGTGCCTATGCCACCTCTCTTGTCTTTTGGGTCCCCTCAATGCTCATGGTTTATAGAAGAGTCGAGGAAGATGAAATGAGAAAAGAGACGTCTGGAGCATCACTGGGGCTTTATGACGAACAAATGTAACCAAACATTAGAGCTGTTATTAAGATCTACTACATGACAGTAGGGTGATGGAGTGACAATATTTCTCCAACCTTATTGTACAAACCCCACAGACCAGTTTCAGGTGACCTTGTGTTTGTTTTTTGTTTTTGTTTTTTATTTGATTTATATGCCGCCCTTCTCTGGGGACTCAGGGCGGCTTACAGTGCGTTAAGCAATAGCCTTCATACTTTTATATATTTATACAAAGTCAGCTTATTGCCCCCACAAACTGGGTCCTCAATTTACCTACCTTAGAAAGGATGGAAGGCTGAGTCAACCTTGAGCCTGGCGAGATTCGAACTTGCAGTAATTGCAGACAGCTGGTGTTAATCACAGTGCTTTTAGTCTGCTGAGCTACCAGGCCCTTCCTTGAGCTCATCCCTTGTTCCAAGCTACAACCAAGGTCATCGTTCTCTTGCAGAACTTCAGAACAGAAGATTAGCACTACTGGATTAGTCGAGGATCCAGCTTAGATCAGTATTTGAGTTCTCACAGTGGCTGACCAGCTACCTCTGAGATGCTCACGGTATGATATGGAAATTGAAAGCAGAGAATATTTATAGGTTGAACTGTGAGCTCCTTGGTGCTCTCTGAGCTTGAGGGTTTTCTGGCAGACGTATTGTTACCAAACTTGGTTGCATCATCAGTGTTAGAAGGGAGGGGGCTTTACTTCTAGCATTCCCTTCTAGTACTGATGATGTTACTTAGTTGGGTCATGAAATGTCTTCAAGAAAACAACCAAGCTCAGAGGACACCAAGGACCTCACAGTCCGCCTTCTCCTTCTCTTCCTCCCCTTCCTCCCCCTCCCCCTCCTAGTATTAATGATATACCCAAGTTAGATCATAAAACATCTGCAAAAAACCCCCCACCAATCTCAGAGATCACCAAGGACCCCACACATGTGGAAATTCTCCCCTCTCTCATCATTGTTTTTTTTTTTTAAATTTGATTTATATGCCGCCCTTCTCCGAAGACTCAGGGCGGCTTACAATGCATTAAGCAATAGCCTTCATCCTTTTGTATATTTGTACAAAGTCAGCTTATTGCCCCCACAATCCAGGTCCTCATTTTACCTACCTTAGAAAGGATGGAAGGCTGAGTCAACCTTGAGCCTGGCGAGATTCGAACTTACAGTAATTGCAGACAGCTGGTGTTAATCACAATGCTATCAGTCTGCTGAGCCACTAGGCCCTTTACATTGTTCCTTTTCATCTGGACTTTGAGGCAAAGAGAAATAAAACCCAGACATTTTGAGAATATTTTTTTATTTACTTTATCAATCCAATTTATACAGTCCAAGGAATTCTGGGTATTGAACAACATAAAAATAACAAAAAGGGGCTAGAAGGGCCCTTCCAACTCGGTTAATGTGTATTCTGTAAAATCCGTCCTCTCTTAGATTGGAGTCCTAACCTATTGCTAGGTTTTGAATGAGTTTTCATTCAGGTTCAATGTCCCACCTACTCATAACAACAATCTCCGCTTGTTTTCTCCTGAGAGTGGCTCTGCAGGAATCTTAAGAACGTCCTTCTACTCCAGTTCTTTTACACAAATTTCATTTTTCTTAGGGAGCAGAAATGCACGAAATTCAACAAAACACTCAGCCCTAGATGAGGGCTAGTCTACCTTCTGGCTACCAAGAACCTTCCTCAGGGCTCCCTTCACCTCCTTGTTGCGGAGGCTGTAGATCAAGGGGTTCAGCAGGGGGTTGATGATACAAAACATGGTGGAGATCAAGGTGTCCATCTCTAGAGAGTAGCCAGCACTGGGCTGGTTGTAGTTCACAAAGGCATTTCCAAGGCAGACAATCACAACGGCAAGGTGTGAGGCACAGGTGGAGAAGGCTTTGTGTCTACCGGTGTTAGAACGAATCCGCAGAATGCAGCCTAAAATGTAGAAGTAGGACAGGATGATGAAGAGAACAGGGACAAGGCCCACAAAGATGCTAGTGATGTGATTGGTCAATTCGTTGACCCAGGTATCACTGCAGGCAATTTTTAGTAAAGGGGGAACATCACAAAAGATATGAGGAACGTTGTTGTTTCCACAAAACTCCAACCTGGAGGCCAGAGCAACATGGATGGTTGAGTCCAGGAAGCCCCAGAGCCAGATGGCCACAGACAGCTGGACACATAACTTGCCCCTCATCAGGTGGGCATAGTGCAAAGGTTGGCAGATGGCAGCGTAGCGGTCATAGGCCATGATGGCCAGCAATGCCGGCTCACATCCCGCAAAGCCAATCAGGAAGAAGGCTTGTGCCAGGCACTGGTTGTAGGAGATGGTGTACTGCTGGCATAGGAGGTTCACCAAGATCTTTGGTACCACCACAGAAGAAAGGCAAAGATCCAAGCAGGAGAGCTGGCTGAGGAAGAAGTACATGGGGGTGTGGAGACGGGAATCCAGGAGAACCAGAATTATGATCATGAAGTTGCCCAACAGAGTGACCAAATAGGCAGCCAGAAACACCAGGAAAAAATGGACGTGGTGCCTCTGGAATATGGAGAATGCCAGGAAGATAAATTCTGTCTCCTGTGTTTGGTTGTGGGAATCCATCAGGAAGAAAATGGACAGCTGGGAAGAGAGAAATGGGCATGTGAAGAAATTAGAATTAACTATAGGGTGAAATGAGTTAGTTTGGGAGAGCTGGGGAAGAGGAACTTAACTCGCTTCCTGGATTCTTGGGCTTTGACCTGCTGAGAAGCTCTGCAGAACATCCTTTCCAAGTTCTGCATCAGAACCACATTCCATCAAGAGGACAAGTGACTTATCACGAGGAGATGACACAATATGGAATACAGATGGTCTGTGGAGGAAACAGCAGTCCTTCAATCCTGCCTTCTCCAACGTTTGTGTCCTGAAGGTGACATGATGATTGTCTAAGATGGACCAAAATATTTTTATTTTTATCCTTCAGGAAGTCACCAGCCTACAGATAGACATGATAGTGGGACATCTTTATTTTTCAATGGGTCCTACTCCGTTCCCTGGCAGCACCAACCATTCGTGGAGAAGGTTGTGAAGAAGCTCCAAGTTCAGGATGTGTGCATCTAGATTTGGTTGTCATGATCTATCTATCTATCTATCTATCTATCTATCTAGATGTTGAGACTCTAGAAAGAGTACAGAAAAGAGCAACAAAGA
Source organism: Pantherophis guttatus (assembly GCF_029531705.1). The sequence goes on along the minus strand of NW_026843855.1, from coordinate 4,893,310 downwards.
TGATTAGGGGCCTGATGTATAATGAACAGTTGTGGCAACTTGGTGAGAAGGACTAGAGTGACATGATAGCAGTATTCCAATATTTGAGTGGCTCCTACAGAGACAAAAGGGGGGGGGGGAATCTATCTAGTCTCCAAAGCATTTGAAGGCAGGCCAAGAAGCAACAGATGGAAACTAATCAAGGAGAGAAGCAACCTAGAACTAAGGAGAAATTTTCTGACAGTGAGAACAATTAACCAATGGAACATCTTGCCTCCAGAAGTTGTGAATGCTCCATCACTGGAGGCTTTTAAGAAGAGACAGGACAGCCTTTTGTCCACAATCATATAGGGTCTCCTATTTGAGCAGAGGGTTGGACTAGAAGACCTCCAAGGTCCCTTCCAACTCTGTTATTCTGTATTCTGTAGACACTCCAATGAATTTTCTTCATCAGATTTCTTTCTTACAGTAGGAACTGTTGTAATATGAGTGTGCTAGGAATCTGACTTGTTCCCAAGAAATTAGACCTTCTTGGCCAGGGGTCTGCAACCTTGGCAACTTTAAGACTTGTGGACTTCAACTCCCAGAGTCCAAAAGTCTTAAAGTGGCCAAGGTTGGAGACCCTTGTTCTTGGCTACTTGGTATCTGCTCTCCTTTCTCACTCTATTTATATTTATTGTAGTCAAAGCATTTATACTATTTCAATGCTAAAAGGTGCTGGAGAGCAATTATCATTTCTCTCTTTTATTATAAGTGTGCATAAACACTAGAAATTTCTTCTACACATGGAGTGTTAGGTACAAAAAGAGTAAGAAAACACATCTGGAGAAGTTTCTGGAACCCAGGTTTGATCTAGGACATAAGATCAAGATAATGAAGAGTTGTAATAGTAACATTTATAAGATTTGAGCATCTTTAGTCTAAAGAAGAGAAGGCTAGACAGAAACATGATAGCAGTCTTTCAATTCATGAAGGGCTGACTCAGGGCAGAGGGTGGGGAGGTCTTCTCCAGAGGAAGAGGGGGTCCACCTATTCTCCAAAGCACCAGAAGGCAAGACAAGTAGCAATGGATGGAAACTAATCAAGGAGAGAAGCAACCTGGAACTAAGGATAAATTTCCTGACAGTTAAAACAATTAACCAGTGGAACAGCTTGCCTCTGGAAGTTGTGAATGTTTCAACACTGGAGGTTTTTAAGAAGATGTTGGGCAGTCACTTGTCTGGAATGGTATAAGGTCTCCTGCTTGAGCAGGGAATTGGATCAGAAGATGTCCCTTCCAACTGTGTTATTCTGTTAAGTATGAGAACATCTGAAGATAAGAGAAAAACCAACAGGTAGAAGCTTAAAAGAGAGAGAGAGACCCAAACTCAAAATAAAGAGGAATTTCCTGACTATGAGAGCTATGAAGCAGTGGAACAGCTGTCTCTTGGAGTTGTGGAGACTATATTTATAGGTTTTCCAGAAAAAGTTGGAGTCCTTTGTCTGGGATGGTCTGAAGATTTCTGATCTGGACAGGGGGTTGGATTAGAAGACCTCCAAAGTCTCTTCCAACCTTCGATTCTATGATTTTTGAAGGTAGATTTTCTTTTTGGTCAAAGCCTTCATTTGAAGCAAGTCATCGCCCTAGGAAGACACATAAAACTGGGCTCTCAGTGGTTACAGCTGCCTCTCTCAGCAAGTGAAAATATTTGCCATTTCTGAGCCCTCCCCAACAGAAATTCTGAGGAGGAATTGGGTTCCTCTCGCTCCCCATGTCAATCTCTCCTTGGCACATCTCCCCAAAAGAGGATGCTGGATGGACCACAAAGCAGCTCACCTTTGCTGGTTATCCCAGCTGGAGAAGACCAGCTGAGACTGAAGCAGAGTCATGTTCTCCCCATCTTCTCCCACAGTTGGATGCAATGAGACGAAAGCTGGCTCAGCCAAAAGTCTGCCAATGGAGAAGGGAGGGAGATCTTTAGAAGCTTGTTCTTACAAGAGAAGCAAGTTGCTCGGTTGTCTGCATGAGCCATGGTAGATGATGGGCTTGAGGGACAAGGTCCCTTGGTGTGTGGGCCCTAGGAATATTCCTGTCCTGGATCCTGCAGGGAATAGAACTAGGAGGAGGTCCTCTGGGGCCAAACTCTTTCATCCTAGGACTTGCTTGGAGACAAGTGAAGCCAGACAGGGAAGTTTAATTGTGTAGAGGGAGGGGTGAAAAGGAAGGAAGCAAAGCACAGTAATTTGTCAGATTTGAAGCATAACCAATGAAGAGCAGATATTTGAGTTAAGTTACCTCCTTTTGTTATTAATTGGTGTCCTAAATTTCTTTTTCTGTCTGTAGCCTGGAATTGCCAGGTTGCCTCCATTTACTTTAGGTACTACAAGGTCTGATTGCTTTTCTTTCTTTCTTTCTTTCTTTCTTTCTTTCTTTCTTTCTTTCTTTCTTTCTTTCTTTCTTTCTTTCTTCCTTCCTTCCTTCCTTCCTTCCTTCCTTCCTTCCTTCCTTCCTTCCTTCCTCCCTCCCTCCCTCCCTCTCTCTCTCCCTTTCTTTCTTTCTTTCTTTCTTTCTTTCTTTCTTTCTTTCTTTCTTTCTTTCTTTCTTTCTTTCTTTCTAAAAATCAGCTAACAATTTGGAACTCAGAACTCAAATAAAGAACTGTGGTTCTCTCTGAGCTTGGTTGTATTTCTTGCAGACATTCATGACCCAACTACATCACCAGTGCTAGAAGAGAATGGGGTTTGTGGAGAGGAGGAGGAGGAAGAGGAAGAGGAGGAAGAAGAGGTGAAGGAGGATGGTGGGATCCTTGCTGTTTTCTGAGCTTGATTATTTTCCCCAGACATTTCATGACCCAACTAGATAACATCATCAGTGCTAAGAAGAAGTGGGGTTTGCAGAATGGAAGAGGAGGAGGAGAAGGGGAGGAGGGCCTGAGTGCTGAGTGCATTTAAGGTGCTGGTTTTGACCGAGAGAGCCTTTCATGGCATGGTATTAGGCTATCTGAGGGACCATTTCTCCCAGTGGTTCCATTACTCCCTCTGGTGCACCATCACCCTAAGTTGCCTTTGGTGAGATATCCAGCTACATATGTTTGATTAGTGAATATATAATAAAACATAAAATTCAAGACAACAGGAGTTCAAATTCCCATCTATGTCAACCCTTCAAGGTAGATCAGGCTAGAAAGCTAATGCCATGTAGGTCAGGACTACTGTTATTGTGACAGATCTAGGAACAGAATCTGGTAGGTCTGAAGATATTTCTTTCTCTCTCACTTTATCTTTTGGTGAACTAGGGAGGGGCTTATTTGAGATATTTTTCTCCTCTTCCTTAGTCTTGGCTGAAGCCCTGCTTATCTGATTGTTGCCTTGGTAGAGGCTCTTCCTTCAGTCTTTCTTTCGTTCCCTATGCCCTTATATCCATCCTGGCCAACAGATGTCTGCAGCCAACACATCTGAAGGGCAGGTGAATGGGATTCTTGAATATTTGATGTCCCACCCTGAGCAGAGGGGGTCTAGGACAACTCACCACAGCCAACTTACCATGGCCAACTCACGTTGGCCAACTTGCTATGGCAAATTTGTCATGGTCATCTCTCCACAGTGAACTCACCATGGGCCAAAAGTTACATAATAGTGAAGAAATGGTGGAATATAGAATCATTAAATAAAGGATGCAAAAGGAGGGACAAAATGAAGTGAACAAAAATTAAAACAATTGTTTATTTATAATATTATTGACTTATCCCATGGCGAGTTATCCCACACTTAGTTGGTTGCAGTGAGCTGTTCTATGGCAAGTTGGCCATGACAAACTGGCCACAGCAAGTTGGCCATGATGAATTGGCTGTGGTGAGTTGTCCCATCCTGCCTGAGCAGGTCCCCTACCAATGTTCTGCTTTTCTTTGTCCTTCAGCCCCAAAGGGTTGGGTGAAGGTTGACGTTTCCATTACTTGTTAAGGATGGAGTTGGGTTCTTCTCAGGTTCTGCAGACTTTCAGAGGTGTGCAATTGGGTAAGAGGCTCCTTCCTTCATGTTCTTTTTGCTTGATCAATATTGCAATGAAGCCAGTGAAAAGTGAAAAACATCAGAACTGTGTCAACCCTGAAGCTGACCCAGGGGTGAAATGGTACCAGTTTACTCCAGTTCGAGCGAACCGGTAGTGATAAAAACTAATGGTCTGGGCGAACCGGTAGTAAAAAAAAGCTACCGGTTTGGGCGAACTAGTAGTTAGCTACCGGTTCAATCAAACTGGTAGTTAAAAAAAGCTATGATCCAATGATCAGCTGTGCCACATGGTTTAGCTTTGCTAGAAAGCAGGAAGCAAAGCTAAACCGTGCGGCACAGCTGATTATTGGATCGTAGCTTTTTTAAACTGCTGGTTCGACCAAACTGGTAGCTTTATAAATGCAGCGTGCATTTGGTGCACACTATGCATATGCGTGTGCAGCACACATGCGCAGCCAGAAAACCAGTAGCAAACCGGTTCAGATTTCACCACTGAGCTGACCTGACCGAAGCCCTCTTGGAGCTTCATTGTTGCCACACTGGAGCTGAGGGAGAGGGCAGGGGGAATTGAGATAGTTGGGACTTTGTAGCCAAAATAAAATACTTTCTGTTGGGACCCAAGGACATTCTCACACCTGATCAGAGGAAGGAGGAGGGATGTCACCAGGCAACCAGACGGAGCTGTGATTGGACCAAATCTGTACATTGTTTTGTCATTTTTTTTCCAGCCATGTGTGTATTTTCGTCCAGTATTTTCTTGCTTTTGGGCATGTCCACCACATTTGAACCAGAGGATTGATGACACTTCCAACATTTAGCAGATCTGTCTTTATACATTTTTGCCAATCTTGCCAGTGCAAAATGCCATCGATAAAACATTTTATACAAGTTTTTCTTATATGCAGTCAACATCATCAATTTAATATTTCTATCCCACAATTTCTGCCATTTGTCTAATTCTATTGCATATCCAAAATTTTTAGCCCAGGCAATCATTGTCTCCTTTACCTGCTCACTTTCAAGTTTAATATTTAATAAGTAACAATATAGTTTATTTATCAGTTTATCATCTGTTCCAATCAATATCTGATCTAGTTCTGTTAACTCTTTGTTAAAACCATACATTTTAGCATCTTTCTCATAACAAAATTGTATCTGCATGAGTCCACCATGCAATGTATATTACATGGGTACTAAGTTCCTGCTTTGTTTTTAGCTCCCCTTTGTCATTCAATATATCCTTATATCTTACAATTTTTCCCATGTTGATAACATTAGGATGTACCAATGCCTCCATCATTTCTGTTTGTAGTAAACCTTGAGGAAGGCAGTGAGTCTGAATGCTACTGATTGTGAAAATCAACCAAACACCTGGTGTCTTTCGTGTATCTTTTCTGCTTTGAGTATAGTCAGGAAAAACAAGACTTGATGTTCCAGGAACGGCTGGAACATCAGTTGTCTTTAGAATTTCTGAGAAGAATCCTACATTCTCCTGTGTCTTTCCAGGATCTTCCTCAGGGCCCCCTTCACCTCCTTGTTGCGTAGGCTATAGATCAGGGGGTTCACCATGGGGGTGACAATGCAATACATGGTAGAAATTAGGGTGTCAGTCTCCAGGGAGTAGCCAGCACTGGGCTGGTAGTAGTTAACGGAACCATTCCCAAAATAAAGAAGGACCACCATCACATGAGAAATACAAGTAGAAAAAGCTTTGTGCCTCCCTGTGTTGGAACGGATACGCAGGATGGTTGCAAGGATGTAGAAGTAGGAGATGACCACAAAAAGGAAGGGGCCCAATCCCACAAACACGGTAGCTACCTGGATTGTTATCTCACTGACAAATTTGTCACCACAGGCGATTTTCAACAGAGGGGGTAGATCACAGAAGATGTGGTAGATCTGATTATGTCCACAGAAATGGAAGTTGGAAGCCAAGGCTGTGTGAACTGCTGAATCCAGGAAGCCCCAGATCCAGATGATCACAGCTGCTTGCATGCAAACACGTGGACTCATGAGGTGTGAGTAGTGCAAAGGTTGACAGATGGCAGCATAGCGGTCGTAAGCCATGATGGCCAGGAACCAGCATTCTGAGCCAGAGAAGGCCATCAGGAAGAACATCTGGGTCAAGCAAAGGTTGTAGGATATGGTGTGTCTTTGGAGAAGGATATTTGCTAGGATCCTGGGGACAGTGACTGTTGAGTAGCAGACATCCAAGCAGGATAAGTGGCTGAGGAAAAAATACATGGGACTGTGAAGGTGGGAGTCTACCAGGATGAGAGTGATGATCATGAAGTTACCCAGAATGGTGACCAAATAGATGGTGAGGAACAGCAGGATGAGATAGACCCGGCCATGTGTCATGTGGGAGAAACCCAGCAAAACAAACTCACTAACAAGAGTGTGGTTGCTGAAATCCATGGGAATTCAGGGATCCTGGGTAGCGAAGATCTTAAGAAGGACATCAAATGAATTTTTTGTCCTCTTATTTCTGCATAAACACCTCCTGCACAATATTAGATCTGGAATCTTCAGATTTGTAGTGCAGGAAAAAGACGGTAGAAATGCTGAAAGGTTTATTACTTTTACTTTTGCTTCTCTCAGTTGAAGGCTTTCCACTTTCAGAGAACCTGCTGGGATGGTTCAGAGTCCAGCTCATGCCAAAATCAGAGACATTATTGTCTTCCTGGCAGCTTTGGAAATGATCCTTCTTTTGATAAAACCCCGTGAGTAGAAGCAGTGTGACCTAGCAGGAGAAAGAAATGGAGGGGGTGAATATTATAACAATCTAATTATCATTAATTAGGAAGCATGTTAAGATCTACCTCACAACCACATTAAGGATGAAGAAACAATGGAGAACTTCATTGTTGCAATCCCTATTCTCCGTTTAACATTTTTCTTGAGTTATAAGATAAAATAAGATACAAAATACAAATAGGAGAACAGTGGGGCGGGGGTGGGGGGTGGGAAGAGAAGTGAGGAAGAGTAGGAAAAAAAGAAAATGAAACCTTGACTTCCAACTCTCTCTGTTGCCGTAAAATAGGACATTAACATCAAATCACAACTTTTGGGGTTTTTTTTCATAATAATATAAACAAACCATTTCTGTAAAGAACCATCAATCTAATCAGTAAAACCCAAAATCAAAGTTTCATTCTGAAGTTCCACTTCAAGCACAATGTTCAGAAGCAGTTCCCATGTGGAAACAAAAGTACTTCTATTCTTTTCTTTAATCAAAATAGTCAATTTTGCCATTTCAGCCAAACTCCATCAGCTTCTGCAATCATTCGCCCATGGTAGGAATCGATGTGTCCTTCTATTTTTGTGCAGACAATTGTCTTGCTGCTGTCAACATATACAGTAGTGGCCAAAATTGTGGAAACTTTTTGGGAAAAGTGTATTTTCTAAAACTAGCTCATAACACCACTTTTTTTGGAGTAGTACCATAAAATGATATATCTATGGAAAGATAATTTAATCAAGAATGTAATGCAATAGGTTCTATGAAGGATTTGCTATTAGAATAACAGTTACAGTAGAAAGAAGAAAAGTGAAACACGTAGGAAAAATGAGATATACAAAAATTATCACCATGTCCATTAATCCTTAGCTGGGTAACCTTTAGCATGAAGGACGGCCTTACAATGTCTTCCCATGGAGTGAACCAAGTCTTTGAATTCCGCAGCTGTTATCATGTGAAACCAAGATGGAAGGATGGCTTCTATTAACTGGGTTTATTGCTGGGTCGCTTCTGACTAACAAGTTCCTTTAGTCGGCTCCATAGATTTTCTTTTTTCTTTTAAAATAATCTTTATTAAATATTTACAATAATATTAACACACAATAATGATTGAGAAGCAATATAGGAAGCGAAATATAGAAACACAGGACCAAAACGAAACAATAAACGTGACTAACCGAGAGTTAAACTCACTCTCCAATTAATATTAACTAATATCATGGCTCCATAGATTTTCAATTGGGTGAAGGTCTGGGCTATTCCCAGGCCATTCCAGCAGTGGAATAGGATTATCTTGAAACGCCAAAAAAAAAAAAAAAAAAAGTGGTGTTATTAGCCAGCAAACCTCAAAAATACACTTTCCCCAAAAGGTTTCCACAATTTTGGCCATTACTATATAGTAACAAAGTTCCAAATTTTTTCTCCAGGTCTTTTTCCATTAAGCTCAAAAGGGAAAAAAAACTTGGTTTCATCTTTTTCTCCATTTTCAAAATTCACTGTATTAAAATTGCAATCCCTATTCTCTGCTATGTCTGACTGCTTGGGTGTGTGTCCCCCAACTCCTTATGGGTTGCAGGGACTTCTAAGAAGCTTCCATTCAAGTATGTGCATTATGATACATTCACGTATCATAAGAATTTTTTTAAAAAGTGGTTTCTTGGATGGGTGGACAATGCAGTTGGTCACCAGTAGAGGTCTCCCTGGACAGAAGATCAAGGCATACAGGCTACGAATTGGAGGTCTCCTGTTGGAAAATTTTCTTTTGAGATTGAAATGTATTTTTGAGCCTTGGAGATATTGTGAGGTTTTGAGGTTGGAGAACATTTTGAGACTGTGAGCCAATTAGATTGATACAGATTTCGTATAGTTGCTTGGGGTGTGGAAAAAATAAACACAACTATCTAAGATTTCCTGGATGCTCCAATATCATAAACCAGGTGGACCAGGAGGGGGCAGCCTATTCTGATCCTGGCTTAAAACTATCTCCTTAAACCAGGGGTCTCCAACTTTGGCAACTTTAAGCCTGGTAGACTTCAATTCCCAGAATTCCCCAGGAATTACACAGAATTCCCCAGGAATTACACAGCATGTATAAACCAGGTTTAAGGCAGGGGTCTCCAACCTTGGCAACTTTAAGCCTTGGCGGACTTCAACTCCCAGAATTGAAGTCCGCCAAGGCTTAAAGTTGCCAAGGTTGGAGACCCCTGCCTTAAACCTGGTTTATACATGCTGTGTAACCCAATCCTTGGGCAAGGAGGGCCTTTCTGTCACCAAAGTATGTGTAAATATTATGGTTGAAAAACACAAGCTCATTTGATTGCCAACTGCAGCCATGTGGGCAGGGATGCATCAAATGGACTGTGTTAAAAAAAAAAGAACTTCATGCAACTAAAACTAAACAGAGATTGCTGGGTTGAATCTTGTGTTCCTGGTCCACTCACTTTCTTCTCTTTCCTAATGCCTCTCTCTCCTTCCCAGGTTTCATTGCGCTTCTTGGATGAGGACATAGAATATTAAGAGTTGGAAGGGACCTTGGAGGTCTTCTAGTCTCACCCCTGTTTGAGTAGGAGACCATATACCATTTCAGATAAATGGTTGTCCAGTCTCTTTTGGAAAACCTCCAACAATGGAGCAACCACAACTTCTGAGGGCAAGCTGTTCTGTTGGTTGATTGCTCTCATCATTAGGAAATTTCTCTTGAATTCTAGGTTGATTAGCTTAGCAAGCTTCTCATCTGCATCTCATCATTCTGCAACCCAAGACAGACAGAGACTTCAGAGGATCATTAGAATACAGAAAAAACAATTACTACCAATCTGCCTTCCATTGAGGATCGGTATATTGCAGGAGTCAAAAAGAGGACTGGGAAAATATTTACAGACCCCTCGCACCCTGGACATAAACTGTTTCAACTCCTGCCCTCAAAACGACGCTATAGAGCACTGCACACCAGAACAACTAGACACAAGGGCAGTTTTTCCCCCAAACGCCATCACTCTGCTAAACAATTAATTCCCTCAACACTGTCAAACTATTTACTAAGTCTGCATTACTATTAATCTTCTCATCGTTCCCACCACCCATCTCCTCAGACTTACGACTGTATGACTGTAACTGTCAACTTGCAAAGCTTTCAAGTTGCCATGAGCAGGAGGGAGGGAGAACTGATAGAGCTGATTGATTTCCCTAACTGAAGTGCATTCCATACATTCTTCCTGACCACAATCAGAAGAAGGGTGTTGGATTTCACAGCCAGCCAAAGTGGTTGATTGGAGGATGTGATTTATGACATGGCCAGAGAGGAGGGGAGAGACAGGGTCATAAGGGAACGTAAATCTACATGGGATTAGTTCTAACTGCATCTGAATATTGCCGAAATGATGCTCCTAATAAATGACTGTATTTCTTTTGAAGTTCAGCTCATGGCTCATGAATTAATTAGGGCATCTTTTGGAAACTTCACAGACAGTTAGAACTACTTCACAGTAACCTTATTACTGGTATCCTTAAGATTTATATTGACTGTTTCCCTATGACTATCATTAAGTGTTGTACCTTATGATTCTTGATGAATGTATCTTGTCTTTTTATGTACTCCGAGAGCGTATGCACCAAGACAAATTCCTTGTGTGTCCAGTCACACTTGGCCAATAAAGAATTCTATAAAATTTCTATTTTATGTTTCTATCTTGCTTTTTGGTGTTTTGGAAAATAATTTGATCCTTTCATCTTTGTAGGAGCCCCTCAAATATGGGAAGACTGCTTTCATGTCTCCCCTAGTCCTTCTTTTCATTAGACTAAATATACCCAATGTCTGTAACTGTTTTTTGTATGTTTAGCCTCCAGTCTCCTAATCATCTTTGTTGCTCTTCTCTCCACAAAAGTGAAATGTTTTCAATGAAAAAAACCAAGGAACTCCAGTTGTCTTTTGGAAAAGCACCTCAGGGATACCATGACCTGAATGGTTGGGAATCTCCATAGGCCCTAGCTAACAAAATGAAATTGAATGGTGAAAAAAGGAAGGTTCTACATTTAGGCAGGAAAAACCAAATGCACAGGTATAGGATAGGTGGCAGCTGGCTCAATAGAAGTAACTGTGAAAGGGATCTTGGAGTCCTGGTGGACAATCATTTAAATATGAGCCAGCAATGTGACACAGCTGCCAAAAAAGCCAACACAGTTCTGGGCTGCATAAACAGAGGGATAGAATCAAGGTCATGTGAAGTGTTAATGCCACTTTAAAAGGCCTTGGAAAGGTCATAGTTGGACTTCTGCATCCAGCTTTGGTCGCCACGATGTAAAAAAGATGTTGAGACTCTGGAAAGAGTGCAGAGAAGAGCAACAAAGGTGATGAGGGGACTGGAGGCTAAAACATATGAAGAATGGTTGCTGGAATTTGGAATGTCTAGTGAAATTATAGCAATGTTGCAATATCTAAGGGGCTGCCACAAAGAAGGAGTCAAGCTATTCTCCAAAGCACATCAAGGCAAGACAAGAAGCAATGGATGGAAGCTAATCAAGGAGAGAACTAATTGAGTACAACCTAGAACAATTAACAAGTGGAACAACTTGCCTCCAGAAGTTGTGGGTGCTCCATCACTGGAGGTTTTAAAGAAGAGATTGGACAACCATTTGTCTGAAATGGCATAAGGTTTCCAGCCAGAGCAGAGAGTTGGACTAGAAGATCTCCAAGGTCCCTTCCAACTAACTCCGTTATTTTGGAAAGAACCTCAAAAGGATGCTGGATGGACCATAAAGTGACTCACCTTTGCTGCAGAAGACCCAGCTGTGGTTGAAGGAGAATCACTGTCTCTCCATGTTCTCTCACAGCTGCATTCTCACACAGTGAGATGTGATGTGACTTAGTCCCACAGAGCATGAAGGGAGATGACTAGAAGCTCATTCTCACAACAGAAGCAACACTCCTGGTTCCTGCATTGTGCAAGGCAGGTGGTAGTCATGGAAGAAAATGTGCTTTGATGTGTCTACCCTGGGAATATTCCTGCCTGGGATTCTACAGGGAGTAGAGCTGGGTGGAGAAACAGCAGGGACCCTCTGGGGTGAAATTATCTCTCGTAGAATTTACCAACCAGATCTAGCTAAACTTTAGGCATTCATTCATTCATTCATCCATCCATCCATCCATCCATCCATCCATCCATCCATCCATTCATTCATTCACTCACTCACTCACTCACTCACTCACTCACTCACTCATTTATTTGATTTCCATAGCCGCCCAACTCAACCAAGTGACTCTGGGTGGTTTACAATTCTTAAAGTCATAAACAATTAAAACAATTAAAAAAAACATTCGAACAATTTTAAAAACCCACAAAATAAATAGATGGTAGATGCGGGAGTAGAGTCCTCAGTCTGGCAAGATTCTGTCTATAAGTGTGAAACAATAAAGAATTCATCTTGAAAGATTCATCGCTCTCATTCTTGGTTTTGGGCCTGACCATTGGGCTTTATTATGGTTACCAGCACCTTGAATTGCACCCCGAAACCTATCAGCCACCAATGAGAAGAGAGGCATAACATGGCAGTGCTATGGATGACCACTAAGGATCCATTTCACTGCCTCCTGGACCTTCTGGAGATTTTTGATAAGGTGAAGGCTATGGCTTCAAAGGGTTCTGAAGCAAACAGATTAGCTAGACACACTTCAGTTGGGTTTCAAACTGGGGTACCATGTAGAGGCAACACTGACCATGTTTGTTGGTTATCTCTGGTGGAGCCAGGAGAAAGGTAGTTCAATCATCCTGGTCCTCTTTGATCTTTCAGTAGCTCATGGTATCCTTCTGAATTTTGATGAAAACCAGAAATGGGGATGGCATATGTTGCATGGTTTTCCTTATTTTTCAGTGATTGGTTCTAGTTATTGGTAGTGGATGATTGGCATTGAGCTTGAATGTCTACATCAGGGGTGTCCAATCTTGGCCACTTTAGGACCTGTGGACTTCAACTCCCAGAATTCTTAAATAGGTGTTGAAGTGTCCAAGTTTAGACAACCCTGGTCTACCTGAACCCATCGGGTAAGTTATCCATTGGTTCAGGGTCATTTTTTGGTCCAGAATATGGTGGCAAGAGTGGCTTCTGCATCTTTCTCTGAACCCCACAGAGCTCCCTTCTTCTTCCTAGAATCAGGAACATAGAATTGGAGCCAATTTCCTGTTTCTCTTGAACATGTTGGGCTCCTCAACTGAGCCCCAGCCCCAACCAGCCCAACTCACGGTATATATGGCACCCTTGACTGATGGTGCCACTTTCCACCAATGAGGTAAAGATCAGTATTTTTAGAATGATTTGGAGGAGGGGCGATGTTGCGGAGGATATTGAGTTAGAACCAGAAATTTTTTTGTTAGGAATGCTCAAACAAAACATTAGAAAGGAAAAAAAGTACCTAATATGACATATAATTACGGCAGCTAGACTAGCCCTAGCACAAGTCTGGAAGACAGATCAATTGCCAACGGAGCAGCAAATAATTCAAAAAATTTACACATGTGCAGAAATGGATAGACTAACGTTAAAATGGAAAGATAAGGAAGACTCTGTATTTTAAGATATGGGACAGCTGGTATGAGTGGATAAACCAATGGAAAAGAAGGTAAAGTCAAAATTTAGTAAGAAATTAAAAGTAATAATTATACACCGTCATTAAGGGGAAAAAAAAGGGAAAATAAATCTTTGTATATATGTGTACTTATATACATTATATATACTTTATTTGTTGTTTGTTGACTGTATTTTAAGGTTGTGAATGTTTTATACAATTTTATTTTTTTTTAAATTTAATAAAGTTTGTTTTTAAAACTAAAAAGAAAGAAAGAATTGGAGCCAATTTCCTGTTTCTCTTGAACATGTTGGGCTCCTCAACTGAGCCCCAGCCCCAACCAGCCCAACTCAGGGTATATAGGGCACCCTTGACTGATGGTGCCACTTTCCACCAATGAGGTAAAGATCAGTATTTTTGGAATGATTTGGAGGAGGGGCGATGTTGGTTTCCCCCAAGCTTTGGTGCCCTAGACTGGGCTACTCAGCCTAAAGTTGACCTTAATCCCAATCACACTCAAACTGGAAGGCCTGATAGGGGGAATGGAAGAGGATGCTAATATATGCCCCCCCCCCGAAGCTCCATTGCCAGAAGTCTAAGGAGGTGCCCTTTGGTCTTTTAGCTTCTAACGCACAGATGATCTGTTCTTCGTCCTATAGAAAGGAGCTCCCCTCTGCCACCTCTACAAGGAAATGCCCTTTGGAAGGGCAAAGGAGGCTAATGAACCTCTGGAGAGGAAGCAGTGATGAAGGACCAGAATCTGATGGGTGGGGAGACAGGGGTGAAGGGTTTCCCCACCATAGTTGTAATTCTACATCTCCAAATGCAGGAACAGCCCCATCCTTGACTCCTGGATTCATAAATAGCAGGAGGAGATGTAATGGAAGGGTTGGGTCACCTTGAGGAAAGGGGAGGAGAGATGCTGACTAGGAAACCATCGGATAAGGGAGGGACAAGCCCTTAGTTGCATAATGGTTAGAGGATGAAACTTAGAGGGGACTCGCCCTAATCGATCAATCAGTTACAAATGGAGGGCAGGAAGTATGTACTTGGAAAGTTCTATTACTGTTGCCTTTCTGTAAAGTGGATTGAAATCATTTAGTTGTGTTTCTTGTCTGGTTTACCTGGGGAGGCTAATAATAACCCCAGTTTGTGCTTCTTGTCTGGCTTAGCCCCAAAGGCTGACATCAGTACTTAAATAAGGATGAAAATACATTTTTCAAAGTGGATGTTTAAGAGAAAATGTATTAACGAAGAAAGTTTCAACCTGTGCAAATGGGAAAGTGAATTCAATGTAATTTATCCCTCTGGGTCCTCTGGAGTCTTGAGAATCATTAATTGACTGCTGTTTCATAGCAAAGCAAAGATGATGAAATTTCTTCTGTTTGTTATAAATGGATTGCGATGACAAAGAATTGGATTGCACCCTCCGTGGTGTGCTTGTTTGGGCACACAAACCCGTAATGAGGTCCCTTAACTCTCATTTTCATCATTCCAGAAAGATGGACCAATTACGGTAACTGACTTTCTCTCATCAATGCTGGTTATTCCCACCAGCAGCACCTTCTCCTGTGAGCTGGTCCAGGGAGATCAGCCTCCGCTCTCAGGCATAGAGTTGAGCCCCAGAGCAGTAAAACTTTTGACTCTGTTTTCAGAGTTGAAAGTTACACTCTATTGCGAAGCGAATAACAGCATATCAGTGTTGGAAGGGATCTCAGAGGTCTTCTAGTCCAACCTCCTGCTCAAGCAGGAAACCCTATACCATTTCAGGCAAATGGTTGTCCAATCTCTTCTTAAAAGCCTCCAATGAGGGAGCACCCACAACTTCTGGAGGCAAGTTGTTCCACTGGTTAATTCTTCCCTTTGTTCTAGATTGCTTCTCTCTTTGGTTAGATTCCATCCATTGCTTCTTCTCCTGCCTTCAGGGGCTTTGGAGAAGAGATTGTAATCTTATAAATCACCCAGTGTTACTGTGTAGTAAGATGGGCAGCTAATAAATTTCACAGATAGATAGATAGATAGATAGATAGATAGATAGATAGATAGATAGATAAATAGATAGATAGATAGATGAGTGGGTGGGTGGGTGGGTGGACGGATGGAGGTAGATAGATAGATGATAGATGGATGGATGGATGGATAGAGATAGAGATAGAGGTAGATAGATAGATGATAGATCAGTGGTTCCCAACCTTTTTTTGGCCATGCCCCACCTAAGCATCTCTAAAATCCTGATCCCCCCCACCCCCGGTGACATATAATTCTTACTATTCAAAAAGTGACTCCTACTCACACGGAGGAAGCCTAAAATGCCATTAACTTGGTTTAAACAAGGTTCCAATTGCCCCCATTAAAAAATCAAATTGCCCCCTGTGGGGCGTGGCCCCACGTTGGGAACCACTGTGATAGATAGATGGATGGATGGATAGAGATAGAGGTAGATAGATATAGATAGATGATAGATAGATAGATAGATAGATAGATAGATAGATAGATAGATGATAGATTGATAGATAGATAGATAGATAGATAGATAGATAGATAGATAGATAGACAGACAGACAGACAGACAATCCCTAACAGGGACCAAAATGGCTTATCTTTGTTAAGCTGTTAAGACCTGGCTCTTCCCCCATGTATTGGGGTCAGTTGAGTGGTCCCTTCTGATCATTTTTTTAATGGATTTTGTACTTATAAACAGGCAGTCCTCACTTTAGAAGAGGTGCAGTGGCTGAGTGGTTAAGATGCTGGTCTTGTCAAATGAAAGGTTGGCAGTTTGAGACCCAAGCACCTCATGGCAGGGTGAGCTCCCGTTCCTTGCTCCAGCTCCTGTCCACCTAGCAGTTTGAAAGCATGCAAATGCGAGTAGATAAATAGGTATCACTTCAGCGGGAAGGTAACAGCATTTGATACGCCTTGGCTAATGGTCATGCTGGCCAGATGACCATGAAATTTCTTCGGACAATGCTTACTCTTTGGCTGTGAATTGGAGATGAGCACTGTCCCTTAAAGCGGAATACAACTGGACAGGAGAAAAGCTTTTCTTTAGTCCTCATTTACTAACTGCAGTGGAGTCCAAGAACTCCATCACTAAGCCAGTAACATGACCATGCCAAACTTAGGGTGTTAGTTCCATTGGGGTCATTATGTGAATCACCAGGGGTCATTAAGTGCAACATCAAATGACTAAGACTTGCAATTTCCTGCTGGCTTCCCCAGTGTCTTCACTTGTCAGAGTGTAAAGGTTGCTATAAATGATGATTACATGACCATGGGATGCTGTGATGGCTGCTAGTTTGAGGACTAATCATAAAGGTACTTTTTCAGCAGTCATAACATAGAATGGTCTCTGAAAGAGGACTAGGTTGCTTCTCTCCATGATTAGTTTCCATCCGTTGCTTCTTGTCCTGCCTTCAGGGGCTTTGGAGAATAGCTTGACTCCTTCTTCTTTGGGGCAGCCCCTGAGATATTGGAAGACTGCTATCATGTCTCCCCCAATCCTTCTCTTCATTAAACTAGACATACCCAGTTCTTCATATGTTTTAGCCTCCTGTCCCCTAATCATCCTGGTTGCTCTTCTCTGAACTCTTTCCAGAGTCTCCACATCTTTTTTATATTGTGGTGGCCAAAACTGGATGCAGGATTCCAAGTGTGGCCTTACCAAGGCATTACAGATAATCCTTGACCTACACAATTGAACCCAACATTTCTGTTGTTAAGCAGGGCAGTTATTAAGTGAATTTTGTCCCGTTTTAGAACTTTACTTTCCACGGTTGATCAGTGAATCCTTACAGTTGTTAAGTTAGTAACCCGGTTGTTAAGTGAATCTAGCTTCCCCATTGACTTTGCTTGTCAGTAAGTTGCAAAAGGGGATCAGTGTGAGCGTCATAAATACAGGTAGTCCTCGACTTACAACCGCATTGAGCCCAGAATTTCTGTGGCTGGGTGAGACGTTTGCTAAGTGAGCTTTGCCCCTTTTTGCAGCCTTTCTTGCCAGAGTCATTAAGCGAATCACTGCAGTTGTTAAGTTAGGAACACGGTTGTTAAGTGAAACTGGTTCCCCCATTGACTTTGCTGGTCAGTAGGTTGCAAAAGGGGATCATGTGGACCCTGGGACTCTTCAACCGTCACAAGTACATGCCAGTTTCCAAGCTTTCAAATTTTAGATCACGTGTCCATGGGCATGCTGCAACGGTCATACGTGTGAAAAATGGTCAAAAGTCACTTTTTTCAGTGCTGTTGTAACTTCACACGGTCACTAAACAAATGGTTGTAAGTCAAAGAGGAGCCTGGATAGCTCTGCAGACAAAGACACTGTAATTTAACACCAGCTGTCTGCAATTAAAGTAAGTTCGAATCTCGCCAGGCTCAAGGTTGACTCAGCCTTCCATCCTTTCTAAGGTAGGTAAAATGAGGACCCGGATTGTGGGGGCAATAAACTGACTTTGTATAAATATACAAAAGGATGAAGGCTATTGCTTAACGCATTGTAAGCCACCCTGAATCCCGGAGAAGGGCGGCATATAAATCAAATTAAAAAAAAAAAAAGATTATGTGTATAAAGTGGTATTAACACTTCCTGTGATCGTGATTCTTTTCCTCTGTTTAATGCAGCCTAGGATTGTCTTGGCTTTTTTGGCTGCTGCTGCACATGGCTGGCTCAGATTTAAGGGATTGTCCACTAGGACTCCAAAGCAGGGGTGAAATGCTCCCGATCCGGTAGCGATGGAGGCGGGTGGTTCGGAGAACCGGTAGCAAAAATCCCTGCACCCGCCCCATGCCCAGCTGAGCCGCACAATCATTAGAGGCTTTTTTTTTTTTTACTTTTAAAAGCATTTTTTCTACAACCTCTTTGGCCGAAAAAATGCTTTTAAAAGTAAAAAAAAGCCTCTGATGATCGTGCAGCTCAGCTGGGATCGTCAGAGGCTTTTTTTCTTTTAAATGCCTCTGCCGATCAGGCAACTTAGCTGGGATCGTCAGAGCCTTTTGAAAGCATTTTTATACAACCTCTTCGCCAAAGAGGTTGTAGAAAAAATGCTTTTAAAAGTAAAAAAAAAAAATTGGCCATGCCCACCCAGTCACATTACCCCCCCCCAAACCACGCCCATAGAACCCGTAGTAACAAATTTTAGATTTCACCACTGTCTCCAAGGTCCCTCTCACAATTACTGCTGTTGAGCCAGGTACCCCCTATTCTATACCTGTGTCTGTGGTTTTTATTGCCCAAGTGTAAAACCTCACTTTTCAAATGCAAAGAAGGAATTTTCTAGAAAACCTCTTCTTCTCACGCTGAGGTTTCTCCCTCCTTGTTAGCAAGGAGTCCCTCAGGGCCAGGCAGGTTGAGCGTTAAATGTCTTCTCTCACAGTGTTCGCAGCCAGCTTCATTATGTTGGGGGTGCAAGAGCCAGGTACTCCGCAGGTAAGACTGGGTCCACCAAGGAGGAGGGTCCACATTCATGGCTGGGAGGGTTTGGTGTTCAAAGGGCTGGGAAAAAACATTGCATTGTGGAGTTCCTTTGTTAAGTGAGAGGCTACGATGAAAGATAGTTGCCCAAGATGTGTTGGCTAGTCCATGCCAAATATCTTTTTTAAAAAAAAAATATTTTAATATTTTATTATAACACAATATGACAAACACGTAACATACAACATATAAATATATCCTCTTTTTAGCCAATGTTTCTTAGTGGTCTTCTTTCCGTTTTGTACCTTTCCCCCTGTATCTCTCTTACTGTTTCATTGTCTTCCTTGTCCCTTTTCCTTTGGTTACATTGTATTTTCTAACACTAATAGCCTTAATTTTATACATTTCCATATATTTGTTATATCCATATTTTACCTTTTTAAATTCTCCCCTGTATTTATTGTTCTTTATTTCTAGTCTCAAGCCATTCATACCATTTGTTCCAAATTATTTATTCATTTTTTTTATTTTTTTTATTTTTATATGCCGCCCTTCTCCGGAGACTCAGGGCGGCTTACAATGCGTTAAGCAATAGCCTTCATACTTTTTTGTATATTTTATACAAAGTCAGCTTATTGCCCCCACAAACTGGGTCCTTAATTTACCCACCTTAGAAAGGATGGAAGGCTGAGTCAACCTTGAGCCTGGTGAGATTTGAACTCACAGTAATTGCAGGCAGCTGGATTTAAATGCTGCCTTAGTAGGAGGCATTAGCCTCCTATGCCACTCAGGCTCTGTAATGATTAATTATGTAATAATCTGCCTCTTCTTTTTCCTTAATTTCTTTTGTTAATTTGGTCCATCTCGGCACATTCTAAAACTTTTTCTATCACTTCTTCATCTGTTGGTGTCTTTTCTGTTTCCAATTTTTGCATATGTTATTCCAAATCTTTTTTTAAAAAATATTTTTTTTATTTTTTCAAACATAAACATAAAATATATCTTTCAAGAACGAAATCTCGATCCGGTCATAGATAGGTACAATCACTTACATTTCTTTAACCAGCTCCATTCACAGTTTCCCATTACATCTTTTAAAATTAAAAATCAGAACATAAAATTATTCAACATGAATTATCTAGCATCTTAATCTAAACCATTCTATTATATCACCACGAATTTAATTTCCAAATAAACTTAACTCATTTTTATCTTTTAACCTCAATATCAAAACATTAATCTTAAAAAATATTCTAACCTCTTAATCTAATTATTTACCTTACATTTGATAAAGTCTAAGATTTAAAGATTTGATGAAATGGGCCTAGAGATTAAGAAATATGGATAGAATTTTGTTCTATAAATTGAAATAAAAATGGAGTTGTATTTAATTTGAAAATAAGATTTGTGGTGATAAAATTGTAAGGTAAATAATGTTATTCCAAATCTTGAGCTCTCTGTGCAACCAGGGGAAAGTCTGGGGTTGCAAAGAGAAGAGAGGTCTGGCTGGAAACAACCAGGGTGTTTGCCCCGGTCCGTGTCCTTCCCCATCTGACTATCCAGGTTCAAAGCTGCCTCCTAGATCATGAAAAGAAGTCTCCGTCTTTGTTTCTGGATGGGAAGTTTCTCTTCTTGTCTGTACTGAGATTTAATTTATTGCCCTCCCATCTGATTCATTTCTGTATCCAGTTTTTGATTCAAGAAAGCTGTTCAGACCTAGAAAGAGCCACAGAGATGATGAAGGAACTGGAGGCTAAAACATATGAAGAACGGTTGCAGGAACTGGGTAGGTCTAGTTTAATGAAAAGAAGGACCAGGGGGTGACAGGATAGCAGTCTTCCAATATTTGAGGGGCTCCTACAAAGATGAGGGGAGTCAAACTATTTTGCAAAGCACCTGAAGGCAGGACAAGAAGCAATGGATGGAAACTCATCAAGGAGAGAAGCAACCTAGAACCAAGGAAGAATTTCCTGACAGTGAGAACAATTAGTCAATGGAACAGAAGTTGCCTCCAGAAGTTCTGGGTGCTCCATCACTGGAGGTTTTTAGAAAGAGACTGGGCAGCCATTTGTCTGGAATGGTAAAGGGCCTCCTGCTTGAGCCAGGGGATGGACTAGAAGACCTCCAAGGTCCCTTCCAACTCTGATGATGTTCTATGGCCTACATGCTTTGTTCCTTTGATGGTGCAGTGTGGAAACTGAGGTGTAACATCTTCATTAAAACTGCCATGACTGTGGTGGTAGTTAAGGGGGCTTGAAGGGCTAGTTCCACCACCTTCCCTTCCCCAGTGCAGGAAGTGGGACTTTGGGGGCCACAGGAAATAAGTTGCATAATTAATCCTCTTCTTTCTTATCTGTCAGTCCTGGGTCATTTTGATCAGGAAACTGATATGATATTCTTTTTTATTTCCTTTTATTTCAAAAATGTCACAACAAATCCTCTCTCTCTCTCTCTTTTTTTTTTTTTGTTATTCTTCCTGTAGCTTCCTTTGCCAACCTCCGGTTATTCCAGACTTCCTGGCTCTATTTGTCTGCGATGGTCCTAGATGTACCAGTAAGACCAGCTAGAAGTTTTCTTGAAGGACAGTGCTTGGGTGAGTTTGTCTCCTGGCAGATAGTGGATAATTACTGCCCCCAATTTCTGCAATTTCATGCCTTTTTGAAACATCTGCCACTTTTTGGTTGTGTGGTAGTAGAGGTTGAGTAGTGACCCAAAGAAGAGGAGGGGGGATTCAACCTATTCTCCAAAATGTGTGAGGGCAGGACAAGAAATAACGGGAGGAAGATCATTCAAGAGAGAGATTCAACCTAGAAGTAAGGAGACATTTCCTGACAGGGAGGACGATTAATCAGTGGAACCTCCTGCCTCCAGAAGTTGTGGGTGCTCCATCACTGGAGATTTTCAGGAAGAGATTGGATATCCATCTGCCTGGGGTGATATATGGTCTCCTGCTTGAACAGAGGGTGATTAGAAGACCTCCAAGGTCCCTTCCAACTCTATTATTCTATGTTCTATATTCTATCGTTACCATCACTGCCATATTTCTTTGTCTATTTTAACCAAATGCTCTCTATGCCAGGGGCCTCCAACTTTGGCAACTTTGAGACTTGTGGACTTCAACTCCCAGTGTTCCTCAGCCAGAACCAGAATTCAGAACAGCAGAGTTGGAAGGGACCTTGGAGGTCTTCTAGTCCAACCCCCTGCTTAGGCAGGAAAGCCTACCAGACAAATGGTTATTCAACATCTTCTTAAAAACCTCCAGTGTTGGAGCATCCACAACTTCTGGAGGCAAGCTGTTCCACTGTTAATTGTTCTCACTGTCGGGAAATTTCTCCTTACTTCTAAGTTGCTTCTCTCCTTGATTAGTTTTCACCCATTGCTTCTTGTCCTGCCCTCAGGTGCTTTGGAGAAGAGGTTGACTTCTTTGGGGCAGCCCCTGAGATACTGGAAGGCTGCTATCCTGTCTCCCCTAGCCCTTCTTTTCATTAAACTAGACCTACCCAGTTCCTGCAACTGTTCTTCATATATTTTATCTCTGAGTCCCCTGGAGTTGAAGTCCACAAGTCTTAAAGTTGCCGAGGTTGGAGACCCCTGGTCTATGCTATCTCAAATTCACTAAATATATACAGTGCATACAGGGAGACCCCCCCTCTTCCCATTGTTCTCATTTCTTTGGAAAAAAACCATCCTTGAGCTGAGATATTAAAACATGGGAATGGTAGCAATTCCATCTACCTTCTCCCAGGTTGAGAGCTCAAGTTGAGTTGCACGTGGACAATGAGAGCCATGGACTTTATGAGTCCACGTTCTTCCTGATCATTTGTGGAGTAGTTGGATGGTTCTCATTGAAGCAGCTATCTCACTTGGTTAGTGAGATGGACGGCATATAAATGTAAAAATAAATAAGTAAATAAATACTTTCCTTTCTTCCCACTGTACTCAAGTCTTACTTCAGATTTTTGTAAGAATTTAAAGCAGCCTTGTGCCCAGCATGCTTCATTCAGACAACCCAGACCAATGTCCTAAAATCCAGATCTTTAACAGCTTTATTAAGGCTGTCACTGTTGAGGTTATCTACTTTGGGTAATGAAACATCTGCAAGAAAACAACCAAGCTCAGAGAGCACCAAGGACCTCCTGATTTTAATTCCTGAGCTACAAATATTCTCCTTTATTGGTTATTAGGACCAGCTCAATGGCTCAAGCGTCTTTCAATCAATGAATTCAGTTTAAAAAAAGACCAACCACCGAGCTAGGTACGTGCAATCTGAAGTTAAGATTGGACAGCCGTTTGCCTGAAATGGTATATAGGGTTTTCTGCCTGAGCAGGAGCTTGGGCTGGAAGACCTCCGAGGTCCCTTCCAACCCTGCTGTTCTGTTCTATATTCCATTCCATTCCATTCCACTCCACTCCACTCCACTCCACTCTACTCCACTCCACTCCACTCCACTCCTATTCCTATTCCTATTCCGTTCCGTTCCGTTCCGTTCCGTTCCGTTCCGTTCCGTTCCGTTCCATTCCATTCCATTCCATTCCATTCCATTCCATTCTATTCTATTCTATTCTATTCTATTCTATTCTATTCTATTCTATTCTATTCTATTCTATTCTATTCTATTCTATTCTATTCTATTCCTATCCCAAGGTGGACAATGCAGGCCAGATGGACTAGTTAATTTTATTGAAAATAAGTTATATTTAATGTTCGCAGAGAGAAGGAGGAGGAAGAGGAGGAGGAGGTCAATGACTGTGAGGTCCTTGGTGCTCTCTGAGCTTGGTGGTTTTGTTGCAGATGTTTCATGACTCAAGGAGGAACATCATCAGTGCTAGAAGGGAATGGGGTTTGCAGAGAGGAGGAGGAGGAGGAGGAGGAGGAGGAGGAGGAGGAGACGGAGGACTGCAGAGTCCTTGGTGCTCTCTGAGCTTGATTGTTTTCCTGCAGACGTTCTGTGACCCAGCTATGTCACAGCATCAGTGCTTGAAGGGAGTGGGTTCTGCAGAGTGGAGAAGGAGGAGGAGGAGGACTGTGAAGCCCTTGGTGGTCTCAGAATATGGTTGCTTTCATTACCCAATTAGGTAAGTCCATATGGAAGTACGCAGGGCAAGCCCTTGTATATAAACAGAGAGCAAACCTCACTCCCTTCTAGCATTGATAATGTTACCTAGTTGGGTCATGAAACGTTTGCAAGAAAACCATCATGTTCAGAGACCACCAAGGAGCTCACCATCTCCAATTTGTCACCATGTTCTTAAACCCTCTTACCTTTTGTTCTTCCCTGTGCAGATCGACATTGTGGTTGTCATGGAGGCCAGCAATCATACCCAGGTGGCCGAATTCATCTTTCTTGGTTTCTCAGGTGTTCCGCATGGCCAGATCTACCTCTTCGTGGTGTTCCTAGCGATTTACCTGGTAACCCTAATTGGCAACGCCACCATCTTCACCCTGATCCAGGTGGATACACGTCTTCACAGCCCCATGTACTTCTTCCTCAGCCATTTGTCCTGCTTAGATGTTTGTTACTTATCTGTCACGGTCCCCAAGATCCTGATCAATTTCTTGCACCGGAGAAACACCATTTCGTACAACCAGTGCATGGCTCAAATGTTCTTCCTGATGACGTTCGCAGGATCCGAATGCGCCCTTTTGGCCATTATGGCCTTCGACCGCTATGCCGCCATTTGTCAGCCGTTGCATTACAATACGCTGATGAGCAGCCAGGTGCGTGTCCCCCTGGCTGTTGCTTCTTGGATCTGGGGCTTCCTTGATTCATCCCTCCACACGACCCTGGCCACCAATTTGGACTTCTGTGGGGCCAACCACATCGACCACATCTTCTGTGATGTTCCACCCCTCCTGAAAATTGCCTGCAGTGACACCTATGTCAATGAGCTCACTCTCCACTTGGCCAGCATCTTCATGGGCCTGAGCCCTTTCCTCTTTATCCTCTTCTCTTACACGTATATCGTCTCTGCCATCCTGAAGATCCGTTCTAATACCGGCAGGAGCAAAGCCTTCTCCACTTGCGCTGCCCACTTGGTTGTGGTCACTATCTACTTTGGCATGGCCAATGTGAACTACAACCGTCCCAGTGTGGGCTACTCCTTAGGGGTGGATACCTTAATCTCCACCCTCTATTGTATCCTCACCCCTATGTTGAACCCCTTAATCTACAGCCTCCGTAATAAGGAGGTCAAGGAAGCCCTACAGAAGCTTCTGAGTGGCCTGAAGACTGTTTATACCTTTAACCCATCAAAATAACCCATCAAAGTGTATTTGATCGAAGAGCTTCTTGGTCTCCTGCCCTTGCCAAGAGGAGCCCAGAGGATCTTCCAGAAAATCTACTCAGTTGGAGCTTTCCAAACTGGTTCTCCAACAACATCAAGAGAGGCTGACTAGTCCCATCTTCTGACCAATGAGCTGAGGAATTCCCAAAGATGGTTTTCCAAAAGGGAAACTCGACTTTCTGAGGTTGTTCCTTGAAAACGTTTCACTTCTCATCCAAGAAGATTCTACATCTTCTTCTTGTCTTGAAAGAGCTTCTTGGATGAGAAGGGAAATGTTTTCAAGGAAAACGAGAAACCAAGAAAGTCCAGTTGTCTTTTGGAAAAGCACCTTTGGGACAGCCATGACCCTGGAGGACTGAGAATCCCTTAGATGTTGAACTCAGGAATTTATGTTCAGAAAGAAGCTCAAAGAAAAAATGTTGAGCAGAGCTGAGCTTGGTTAAAAAAAACAACAACTTGTTGTGGTGGAATGTAGTCTGGAGTCACAGGAAGGAGGGGCTCTTTCCCAGAGGGCAAAGAGACATTGGAGTTTGGAATGTCTGGTGGGCAGGAAGAGAGCAACTCCCTGGCAGTTCACAGACTATTTCTATAGTTATGGCAGATATTCACTTTAGTCTGGCAAGATTCTGTCTATAGGAAAATGGCAGCAAAGGAACTACTCAATAATAAATCCATGTGTTTTTGATTCTTTGGGACCACACTTTTATTCCAATGAACCTCTAACTTTAACTTTTCCCCCCAGGTTTTTATTTGTTTTATTTATATAACATGCAATTTCCATCAAACAGTGTGTGATCTGGGTATTTTTAAACAATCATGGTCCACATATTTGTTGTAGTATTCATCACCATAATATTAATAATATAGTCATATAATAACAATAATTCTTAACATCATCTTCTTTAACAACTCTCCACATTAACAGTCCCTCTTTTTATATCTCCTCCTTTCTAACTTCTGTTTCTATTGTCTAGCCATTGATAGAATATGTCCCATATCAAAAAATATTCAGTTTCTTCTTTATCCTTAATAGGAACCGTTAATCTATCCATTTCTGCGCATTCTAATATTTTCTTAATTACATTCCCCTGAGACGGAATCTCATCATTTTTCCATTGTTGTGCAAATACAATTCTAGTTGCAGTTAATATACAATATGCAAGACCAGATATACAATCTTTTTGTCATATTTTTCCAATAGAATGCCCAACAAAAATATCAAGGTTTCAAGTCTATAGGTTGCTTTGTCATTTTTTCCAACCAAGTATGTATTTTCATCCAGTATTTTTAGCTTTATCTTTTGGCCACAAGGATGGGGAAGAGGAAGAGCAGAATTTGGGGGCTTCCAGGACAAGCCCTCTCTTGCAGAAGGACTCCCTGCCCAGCGTGGGATAAGAAGCAGCAAGTCTCTGTAATAAATAACTGGCTGCAGGAGTTTCCTAAAACACGGGCACCACGAAGAAAGATGGGGCAGGATATAGGGGGGCAGAGCAAGGTAGAACTTTCTTGGTTGTAAAACTAAGCTTTCAGAAGTAAGATTCCTTAAGAAAAAAGAGTTCAGGTGGAATTTGGTCCCCACAATCCAAAAGGCCTGGGGAGAACTGGGAAAAAGTAATGAGTAGAGAAAAAGTTGCATGATGGGTATCTTTGTTTCTGTTCGGTACTGACTGCTCTGTTTGTGGATGATTTTGTGTCTACTCTCATTCTCTTCACGTGAGCTCCGAGCCCTTCCTGATTCCTGAGTTCTGCAGATCATCATGGTTCAACATAGCCTCTTTGTGAAGGTTAAAGGAGGCTCTCAATCCTTACTCAGTTGCACTGTGAAAATAAAAATCCTTTTTCTTGATCTCTGCAGCGTTGGCTTTGCAATCTAGAACACACTCCAGAACTCTGTAAACCAGGCAAGCCTGGTGAAAAGGGTCAAAGCAGATTTATTCATCTATTTGTCTGTCTGTCTGTCTCTCTCTCTCTGTCTATCATTTATCTGTGTACCTATGTATCTATGTATCTGTCTGTCTGTCTACCTGTCTATTATCTATCCATCCATCACCCATCAATCCATTCATCCATCCATCCATCATTTCTTAACTATCTATCTATCTATCTATCTATCTATCTATCTATCTATCTATCTATCTAATCTCTCTCGTCTGTCTGTCTCTCTCTCTCTCCCTCTCATCTGTCTGTCTGTCTGTCTGTCTGTCTGTCTGTCTGTCTGTCTGTCTATCTATCTATCTATCTATCTATCTATCTATCTATCTATCTTCTATCAGTCTGTGTCACAGAAACTTCTTGGATGAGAAGTGAAATGTTTTCAAGGAAAAAAAACCAAGGAAATCCAGTTGCCTTTTGGAAAAGCACTTTTGGGACTTTGATGGATTTTGTTTGGCTTTGCATGCTGCCCCAAGTCCACTGGAGTTAGGCAGTTATATTTTATGAACAAACAAACAAACAAACATTTATAAAGAAACGCTCTAGCCTGCCTCAAACAGGAGACACCTTTTACAATACAGTAGAAATATAAAGCAACACAATTTATTATCAGAACTCTGAGAACATGGAAGCTTGGTAGAATAGGGGTTGTTTTGCCCGTTTTCTGAAATATCGAGGGCTGGGGAGCAGCCTGGACCTTCAGCGGTGGAGATCTGCAAAGGTTGGGCTTCATAACAAGAAAAGCAACTTTCTACCATCTCCTGCTAGCTTTCTAGGAAGTGGGGGGAGGGGCAGGCAGGCGGAACTGGGTTGGGATGTATTTCCCAGATGGGGGATGCCTGATGTATCCTGGTACTGTCCCAGGTTGACCTCAATGTTGGCCAGTTCACCAGAACGGAACTGTATCTGGAACCCTCCCAGGAGACCAGCCATGGCAGGACTGAACCTCCTCCCAGTCTCCCCTTCATTTTGGACACTTTCAGCTTCCAGTCTGTCTCCAAAAGCTGCCCCATTTAGAAGGTCCTACAGTAATCCAGCAGTGCCACAGTTAAGGTCAGAACCATCATCTCTGAAGGATCCTGGTACCTATAATCACAAGATGGAAAGAAAGTCCCAAATTCTGAACCAACTGCTTTGGGGGTAGCCAGACCCCAGGACTAAGATTTTGAGGGGAGAGGAGAGGAGAGAAAGAGGAAATAAGAGAAGAGAAGAGAAAAGAAGAGAAGAGAAGAACCTTGGAGGTCTTCTAGTCTAACCCCCTAGTCAATCAGGAGACCCTATACCATTACAGACCAAGAGCTCTCCAAACCCTTCTTGAAAACCTACAGTGATGGAGCCCCCACAGCCTCTGAAGACAAGCCGTTCCATTGATTAATTGTTCTCACTGTTGGCATATTTCTCCTTAGTTCTAGGTTGGTTCTCTCCTTGATTAGTTGCCATCCATTACTTCTTTTTTTTTTTAAGAATTTTTTTTATTTTCAGCAAATACAATTCTAGCCACTGTTAAAATATTCACAATTAAATCTTGCAGTTCTTTATTATATGTCTCTGGTAAGATCCCTAATAGAAATATCTCTGGTTTAAAATCAATATGTCTCTTTATCATTTTTTCCAACCACATGTATATCTTAGTCCAATGTCTTCTTGTTTCTACGCATGTCCCCCACATATGGTAATAGGATCCTGGGGTCTGTTGACATTTCCAACACTTCTCCGATTTATTCTTGAACATTGTGGCTATCCTCGTCCATTACTTCTTATTCTGCCGTCAGGTGCTTTGGAGAATAGGTTGACTGACTTGACTCCCCTTTTTTATGAAAGCCCTCAAGTATTGAAAGACTGCCATCATGTCCCCCCTAGTCCTTGTTTGAGACCCACCCAATTCCTGCAACGGTTCTTCGTATGTTTTAGCCTCCAGTTCCCTTATCATCTTTGTTGCTCATCTCTGAACTCTTTGTAAAATCCCAGAATAAGTCCTTCTGACAGAGGCCCCTCTGGCTTCTTGCTGTGACCCTGGCCAGGAACCAGCTTTGTGGTCCTTGAGGCTCCTTGTTGAGGTCAACTGAAAAGAGAAGAAATAGGAGTGGGTTTGGGGAACACGCCCACCTTGGCTAAAATGTGGATATTGTGGACCAGGCGACCATGGAAAGCAAATTAGGCTCCATCTGCCAACTTTGGTCTTTGTATGGTGTCCTCAGTGGGATAGAAGATGGTATCTGAACACAACATCATTACTTTATGCTTGTGGGCTTCACGATTGCACATTCCCTCTGGACTAATTGTCCCCAGTTACTTTTGTCTCAATCATGCACAACCACAGTCTTCCCCCTCCCTCAGCCTGGCTCTTTCCATAATGAATCCCACTCTTGGGCCAAGGAGGTTGGGGGATGCCTCAAAGACATTGGAGAGCAAACTCCTTCCATTCATTTGTCTTCTGTGCAGGAGATGCTGGAGAAGCCCAAATGAAGCCAATACATGTTTCCTCCCTTCAAAAAAAGTGGACTGAGAGCAATGCAGAGGTGAGCTTCATCACCACATCTGGAGCAAGACACCAGCAGCCCACCCAACCCCAGGTCAGTAGCTTCACAGAATGCCTCCCCCAAAATCTTCATGTTAGGCTTGTCCCCTCACCCTCCTTCAGGTAGTGTTCTATCTCCCAAGCTTTAAAGGGACACCCTTACTACGCCTCCAAGCAGAAAAGGCAGACCATTAATGATTCCTTCATGTGTACTTCCAGGTAAAAGACAAACATTTCTTCAGCCAGCTGCATCTGGTCTGAGTAGCCCAGGAAATACAGTATGTGTCCGTTGTGGAGTTCATGCAACACTCATTCAAGGACATGCAAGTTAGATGCCTTCACCCTGATTTGTGGCTGTGTGAAGAAAGATTTTCTTTGGTGTCTTCTAAATCTCTTTCCAAGGCTAGGATTTGAGCTCCTTTATCATTTTTCTTGTCCTCTCATGTTCTTTTTCCAGTTCTGAGACACCATGTTTTAAATGTGGAGGCCATAAGGGCATTCTGAGCATAGATCTATCATAGCTTTCTAGAAAGACATTAGCATTCATAGTTTTACTTTTCTTCCTACAATATTCTTTTCTTCATTTGTGTCAGAAGGTAACTTCTAACTCACCTTCCATAGTTTCAGGGCAGTTTGTTCTTAGGAGGGGAGGAAGTTTTGAGGAAGATGTTCT
Source organism: Pantherophis guttatus (assembly GCF_029531705.1). The sequence continues at coordinate 4,863,233 of NW_026843855.1, read as the reverse complement.
GAAGTCTTGATCCAAAATGTTCTAACATGGAACTTGTTTCCCAGATCAACCTCTCTACCAAGTTCTCTGGCATATTGTTCTCCCAAAGCCTTCTGCTGAGATCTTCCTTGACTTTCCCTGGAATTTCCAAGGTTGCTCCATGCTAATCTAGCCATACATTCTGAGGTTGTCCAAGGTCGCTTCAATCTTACCCTGTTAAGACTCAAGTCAGTCAGTCCCCAACTGCAGATGGAAACTATGGCTAAGATTCTTCATTTTTCTCCTTATCAGAAAGAGCTTCTCCTTCATCTCCTGGATGAAGATGGTGCTTTCAGGAAGAGAAAACCTCCGCTGAAGGCATCAAATGAACATGTTGAGAAGAAGTCCCCGAGATGAACAAAAACAAGAGAGAGAGAAATTAATCATTGGAAGTACACCCTGAAATGTAAGCAATCCAGTAAAATAGAGTAATGTTAACATGATGCATGAAGTGTTCAGGCTGTGCTCTAGAGTGGAGAACTTCTTCAAGTGACACTGCGAGACAACTGAAGCAGATTCCTGAGTTCTCCTGCTTGGAAAGCCATGTTTGTAGCCTCTTCAGTTCCGTAGTTATGACTACTTGTCATTACAGGAGATCTGAAAGGTGCTTCATTTACTCTTCATCAACCAAGCCTTGAATGTGGAATTATCAGACGTTCCCTACACCCGAGAAGAGTCCTTGAGATTTAAAGGGAATGACTTGCCTCCAGAAGTTGTGGGTGCTCCAATACTGGAGGTTTTAAGAAGAGATTGGACAGCCTGTTGTCCAGAATGGTAGAGAGTCTCCTGCTTGGGGAGTGGGTTGGACTCAAAGGCCCCTTCCAATTCTGTTATTCTGTTAACTGTTTGATGGCCCTAGTAGAGTTGACAGATTTCAATCGATAGGAGCAAAAAATAATAACTTAGTATCTCTGTCAACTTCGATTAAGTGCACAATTTATATTTTGTAGACTGTTTAATCCACCACAAAACCTGAGCAGACAAGTCAAAATATTTGCTTTGTAAAATTGGTGCATATTTGGAGGTTAAAACAAAAAACTCATTTAGTTATCTTTTTGCTCTCCTTCAGATCTTTGCTACTCAGGATCCCTGAATTCCCATGGATTTCAGCAACCACACTCTAGTTACTGAGTTTGTTTTTCTGGGTTTCTCCAACATCACACATGGCCAGGTCTATCTCATCCTGCTGTTCCTCACCATCTATTTGGTCACCATTCTGGGTAACTTCATGATCATCACTCTCATCCTGGTGGACTCCCACCTTCACAGTCCCATGTATTTTTTCCTCAGCCACTTATCCTGCTTGGATGTCTGCTACTCAACGGTCACCGTCCCCAAGATCCTAGCAAATCTCCTTCGCCAAAGACACACCATATCCTACAACCTTTGCTTTGCTCAGATGTTCTTCTTGATGGCCTTCTCGGGCTCAGAATGCTGGTTGCTGGCCATCATGGCTTATGACCGCTACGCTGCCATCTGTCAGCCTTTGCGCTACTCACACCTCATGAGTCCACGTGTTTGCATGCAAGCAGCTGTGATCATCTGGATCTGGGGCTTCCTGGATGCAGCAGTTCACACAGCCTTGGCTTCCAAGTTACACTTCTGTGGAGATAATCAGATCCACCACATCTTCTGTGACCTCCCACCACTGCTGAAAATTGCCTGCGGTGACGTACATGTGAGCCAGATGACCTTACACATAGCCACCATATTTGCAGGAATGACCCCTTTCTTTTTGGTGGTCATCTCCTACTTCTACATCCTTGCATCCATTCTGCGTATCCGTTCCAACTCAGGCAGACAGAAAGCATTTTCCACCTGCTCTTCTCACTTGCTGGTGGTTGTCTTTTATTTTGGGAATGGATTGCTAAACTACAACCAGCCCAGTGCTGGCTACTCCCTGGAGACCGACACCCTAATTTCCACCATGTATTGCATTGTCACCCCCATGGTGAACCCCCTGATCTACAGCCTACGCAACAAGGAGGTGAAGGGGGCCCTGAGGAAGATCCTGGAAAGACACAGGAGAATGTAGGATTCTTCTCAGAAGTTTTAAGTTCTAAGCACATCAAGAGGCCAACTCTTGTTTTTCCTGAGTGTGATCAGGGCAAAAAAAGATACATGCAAGACACTGCCAGGACTGTCATTCTACCACATTAGCTCTCTTTTGCCAAATGCCAGTCTGCCCTATCCAATTTGGGGGGTGGATGGGAGCTACAGGGTGGTGAAGAGATGGCTGGGATAAGGGGTATCAAAACTACTCTTCGTAGTATCCCATGAGATACTACAGCCGGCCGTTCCAAGGCCATACTATGGAATGCAACACCATCCTAGCCAGGGACGGTTACCACAATAATTTATTCGAATGTCACTGGACAATAAAAGCTAACCAAGGGGGAAGGAGCGAAAGGAGAAAAGTTAATTGGATGCGTTTGGCGCAAAAAGTTCAGATCCGGCTTTGCAACCACTTGGCTTTACTGAAATGTACTTTTGTTAATAATGGAGTCAAGAGTCTTTCTTTCCTAATTGACTAAGTTGGGATGGCTGACAGACACTAGATGTTTGGTTGAATTTCATAATCTGTAACCTTCAGACTGACCACCTTCCTCGAGGTTTTCACCAAGCAGAAATGAAGTGTCCTCTCAACATGCTTATGCAGTTAAAAGTTAGCAGAAACATGGACATAAATAGCTCCTGGGAAAAAGAAAAACCAGGAGAATTCTTAGACATGCAACTTTCGAATCCTTTCTGACACTTGTAGAGAGCAGTTCTTGCTCTGTCAGGTGAAGCTCGGATGGAGGAAACTGGCAGAGGGTTTCTGGGGAGACGCAGTCAATGGCTTTTGGGTTGACTGCCTTCCTTAAGGCTTTCTCCAGAAAGAGGTTACAACCTGTTTCATAATGATGACGTTGCTAGGAGCATTGAGAAAGATAATATAGAAAGGGATGGATGGGTGGATGGAATGATGGATGGATGGATGGATGGATATCGTTTTATTAGGTGAGCCTGGAGTGTTGGTGGTTTAACAAAATATTGTCATGAGGAATTGGGTAATGTTGTTCAACCTCTTTTTTTCCCCCCATGCATGATGACTAGTGTTATGTAAATAGGTTTTCTTGGCGGGAAGTTTGAACTAACTGACCCTCAGCTGATTGGCTGACCACCACAGCTGCAAGGTATATAAAGGGAGCTGTTTCCCTCGGTCAGTCGCTGGGTTCTCACCCTACATTAAAGAGCTGTTGTCACTCACTGCCTGGCTTGCTGCGTCCTCATTCACCCAACTTAACAACTAGAACTCTGAAGGAAATTTTTATTTGCTATATGTATTTTCCTCACATTGTTAGGTTATTGAGCAAATTTATCTGGAACGCTTTGGGGGATTTTCCTATTTCCATTCCCCTCCCAATGTTTTGTTTGAAATTTTGTCATTAAATTGCAAATTCATAATTTTTTTTCTTGAATATAATAAATTCTTTATTCTTTTCTTGAATATAATAAATGAAGAATTGCAAGCTTGGCCTGTTTTCTTTCCAAACATTGGTTATCTACTTTAGCCATCGCACTCCCTTGGCCAATAGCCTGAATTACACTCCTGTGACTGTGGGGGAACTATAATGGCTCCATCCATCCATCCATCCATCCATCCATCCATCCATCCATCCATCTATCTATCTATCTATCTATCTATCTATCTATCTATCTATCTATCTATCTTCTGTCATCTGTCATCTGTCATCTGTCATCTGTCTGTCTGTCTGTCTGTCTGTCTGTCTATCTTATCTTCTATCAGTCTGTGTCACAGAATTGAAGAAGCTTCTTGGATGAGAAGTGAAATGTTTTCAAGGAAAAAAAACCAAGGAAGTCCAGTTGCCTTTTGGAAAAGCACTTTTGGGACTTTGATGGATTTTGTTTGGCTTTGCATGCTGCCCCAAGTCCACTGGAGTTAGGCAGTTATATTTTATGAACAAACAAACAAACAAACATTTATAAAGAAACGCTCTAGCCTGCCTCAAACAGGAGACACCTTTTACAATACAGTAGAAATATAAAGCAACACAATTTACTATCAGAACGCGGAGAACATGGAAGCTTGGTAGAATAGGGGTTGTTTTGCCCGTTTTCTGAAATATCGAGGGCTGGGGAGCAGTCTGGACCTTCAGTGGTGGAGATCTGCAAAGGTTGGGCTTCATAACAAGAAAAGCAACTTTCTACCATATCCTGTTAGCTTTCTAGGAAGTGGGGGGAGGGGGAGGCAGGCGGAACTGGGTTGGGATGTATTTCCCAGATGGGGGATGCCTGATGTATCCTGGTACTGTCCCAGGTTGACCTCAATGTTGGCCAGTTCACCAGAACGGAACTGTATCTGGAACCCTCCCAGGAGACCAGCCATGGCAGGACTGAACCTCCTCCCAATCTCCCCTTCATTTTGGACACTTTCAGCTTCCAGTCTGTCTCCAAAAGCTGCCCCATTTAGAAGGTCCTACAGTAATCCAGCAGTGCCACAGTTAAGGTCAGAACCATCATCTCTGAAGGATCCTGGTACCTATAATCACATGACAGAAAGAAAGTCCCAAATTCTGAACCAACTGCTTTGGGGGTAGCCAGACCCCAGGACTAAGATTTTGAGGGGAGAGGAGAGGAGAGAAAGAGAAGAGAAGAGAAGAGCCTTGGAGGTCTTCTAGTCTAACCCCCTAGTCAAGCAGGAGACCCTATACCATTACAGACCAAGGGCTCTCCAAGCCCTTCTTGAAAACCTACAGTCATGGAGCCCCCACAGCCTCTGAAGACAAGCCGTTCCATTGATTAATTGTTCTCACTGTTGGCATATTTCTCCTTAGTTCTAGGTTGGTTCTCTCCTTGATTAGTTGCCATCCATTACTTCTTTTTTTTTTTAAGAATTTTTTTTTTATTTTCAGCAAATACAATTCTAGCCGCTGTTAAAATATTCACAATTAAATCTTGCAGTTCTTTATTATATGTCTCTGGTAAGATCCCTAATAGGAATATCTCTGGTTTAAAATCAATATGTCTCTTTATCATTTTTTCCAACCACATGTATATCTTAGTCCAATGTCTTCTTGTTTCTACGCATGTCCAACACATATGGAGCCTTCTCTGTGGTGGCACCTACCCTCTGGAACGATCTACCTCCAGAGATACAAGAGATCCCAGACCTCCGGACTTTTCGTCGGGCCCTAAAAACTGACCTTTTTCAGCTAGCCGGGCTGGCCTGATTCCATGTTGGTTTTAACGTTTGATACTGATTTTAATTGATACGTTTTAAATTATGGGCCAAATTTCATTTAATTAGTTTTAATAATTATTTTAACTTTTGTGTACAAATGTTTTTATTTTGGCTGTTCACCGCCCTGAGTCCGAAAGGAGAAGGGCGGTATACAAATTTAATAAATAAATAAATAAAATATGGTAATAGGATCCTGGGGTCTGTTGACATTTCCAACACTTCTCCAATTTATTCTTGAACATTCTGGCTATCCTCATCCATTACTTCTTATTCTGCCATCAGGTGCTTTGGAGAATAGGTTGACTGACTTGACTCCCCTTCTTGATGAAAGCCCTCAAATATTGAAAGACTGCCATCATGTCCCGCCTAGTCCTTGTTTGAGACCCACCCAATTCCTGCAACGGTTCTTCGTATGTTTTAGCCTCCAGTTCCCTAATCATCTTTGTTGCTCATCTCTGAACTCTTTGTAAAATCCCAGAAGAAGCCCTTCTGACAGAGGCCCCTCTGGCTTCTTGCTGTGACCCTGGCCAGGAACCAGCTTTGTGGTCCTTGAGGCTCCTTGTTGAGGTCAACTGAAAAGAGAAGAAATAGGAGTGGGTTTGGGGAACACGCCCACCTTGGCTAAAATGGGGATATTGTGGACCAGGCTACCATGGAAAGCAAATTAGGCTCCATCTCCCAACTTTGGTCTTTGTGTGGTCTCCTCAGTGGGACAGAACATGGTATCTGAACACAACATCATTACTTTATGCTTGTGGGCTTCAGGATTGCACATTCCCTCTGGACTAATTGTCCCCAGTTACTTTTGTCTCCCTCATGCACAACCACAGTCTTCTCCCTCCCTCAGCCTGGCTCTTTCCATAATGAATTCCACTCTTGGGCCAAGGAGGTTGGGGGATACCTTAAAGACATTGGAGAGCAAACACCTTCCATTCATTTGTCTTCTGTGCAGGAGACAAAGAAGAAGCCCAAATGAAGCCCAAATGAAGCCAATGCATGTTTCCTCCCTTCAAAAAAAGTGGACCGAGAGCAATGCAGAGGTGAGCTTCATCACCACATCTGGAGCAAGACACCAGCAGCCCACCCACCCCCAGGTCAGTAGCTTCACAGAATGCCTCCCCCAAAATCTTCATGTTAGGCTTGTCCCCTCACCCTCCTTCAGGTAGTGTTCTATCTCCCAAGCTTTAAAGGGACACCCTTACTACGCCTCCAAGCAGAAAAGGCAGACCATTAATGATTCCTTCATGTGTACTTCCAGGTAAAAGACAAACATTTCTTCAGCCAGCTGCATCTGGTCTGAGTAGCCCAGGAAATACAGTATGTGTCCGTTGTGAGTTCATGCAACACTCATTCAAGGACATGCAAGTTAGATGCCTTCACCCTGATTTGTGGCTGTGTGAAGAAAGATTTTCTTTGGTGTCTTCTAAATCTCTTTCCAAGGCTAGGATTTGAGCTCCTTTATCATTTTTCTTGTCCTCTCATGTTCTTTTTCCAGTTCTGAGACACCATGTTTTAAATGTGGAGGCCATAAGGGCATTCTGAGCATAGATCTATCATAGCTTTCTAGAAAGACATTAGCATTCATAGTTTACTCTTCTTCCTACAATATTCTTTTCTTTATTTGTGTCAGAAGGTAACTTCTAACTCACCTTCCATAGTTTCAGGGCAGTTTGTTCTTAGGAGGGGAGGAAGTTTTGAGGAAGATGTTCTGAAGTCTTGATCCAAAATGTTCTAACATGGAACTTGTTTCCCAGATCAACCTCTCTACCAAGTTCTCTGGCATATTGTTCTCCCAAAGCCTTCTGCTGAGATCTTCCTTGACTTTCCCTGGAATTTCCAAGGTTGCTCCATGCTAATCTAGCCATACATTCTGAGGTTGTCCAAGGTCGCTTCAATCTTACCCTGTTAAGACTCAAGTCAGTCAGTCCCCAACTGCAGATGGAAACTATGGCTAAGATTCTTCATTTTTCTCCTTATCAGAAAGAGCTTCTCCTTCATCTCCTGGATGAAGATGGTGCTTTCAGGAAGAGAAAACCTCCGCTGAAGGCATCAAATGAACATGTTGAGAAGAAGTCCCCGAGATGAACAAAAACAAGAGAGAAATTAATCATTGGAAGTACACCCTGAAATGTAAGCCATCCAGTAAACTAGAGTAATGTGAACATGATGCATGAAGTGTTCAGGCTAAGCTCTAGAGTGGAGAACATCTTCAACTGACACTGCGAGACAACTGAAGCAGATTCCTGAGTTCTCCTGCTTGGAAAGCCATGTTTGTAGCCTCTTCAGTTCCGTAGTTATGACTACTTGTCATTACAGGAGATCTGAAAGGTGCTTCATTTACTCTTCATCAACCAAGCCTTGAATGTGGAATTATCAGACGTTGCCTACACCCAAGAAGAGTCTTTGAGATTTAAAGGGAATGACTTGCCTCCAGAAGTTGTGGGTGCTCCAATACTGGAGGTTTTAAGAAGAGATTGGACAGCCTGTTGTCCAGAATGGTAGAGAGTCTCCTGCTTGAGGAGCGGGTTGGACTCAAAGGCCCCTTCCAATTCTGTTATTCTGTTAACTGTTTGATGGCCCTAGTAGAGTTGACAGATTTCAATCGATAGGAGCAAAAAATAATAACTTAGTATCTCTGTCAACTTCGATTAAGTGCACAATTTATATTTTGTAGACTGTTTAATCCACCACAAAACCTGAGCAGACAAGTCAAAATATTTGCTTTGTAAAATTGGTGTATATTTGGAGGTTAAAACAAAAAACTCATTTAGTTATCTTTTTGCTCTCCTTCAGATCTTTGCTACTCAGGATCCCTGAATTCCCATGGATTTCAGCAACCACACTCTAGTTACTGAGTTTGTTTTTCTGGGTTTCTCCAACATCACACATGGCCAGGTCTATCTCATCCTGCTGTTCCTCATCATCTATTTGGTCACCATTCTGGGTAACTTCATGATCATCACTCTCATCCTGGTGGACTCCCACCTTCACAGTCCCATGTATTTTTTCCTCAGCCACTTATCCTGCTTGGATGTCTGCTACTCAACGGTCACCGTCCCCAAGATCCTAGCAAATCTCCTTCGCCAAAGACACACCATATCCTACAACCTTTGCTTTGCTCAGATGTTCTTCTTGATGGCTTCTCGGGCTCAGAATGCTGGTTGCTGGCCATCATGGCTTATGACCGCTACGCTGCCATCTGTCAGCCTTTGCGCTACTCACACCTCATGAGTCCACGTGTTTGCATGCAAGCAGCTGTGATCATCTGGATCTGGGGCTTCCTGGATGCAGCAGTTCACACAGCCTTGGCTTCCAACTTCCATTTCTGTGGACATAATCAGATCTACCACATCTTCTGTGATCTACCCCCACTGTTGAAAATCGCCTGTGGTGACAAATTTGTCAGTGAGATAACAATCCACCTAGCCACTGTGTTTGTGGGATTGGGTCCCTTCCTTTTTGTGGTCATCTCCTACTTCTACATCCTTGCATCCATCCTGCGTATCCGTTCCAACACAGGGAGGCACAAAGCTTTTTCTACTTGTATTTCTCACGTGATGGTGGTCATTCTTTATTTTGGAAATGGTGCCATTAACTACAACCAGCCCAGTGCTGGCTACTCCCTGGAGACCGACACCCTAATTTCCACCATGTATTGCATTGTCACCCCCATGGTGAACCCCCTGATCTACAGCCTACGCAACAAGGAGGTGAAGGGGGCCCTGAGGAAGATCCTGGAAAGACACAGGAGAATGTAGGATTCTTCTCAGAAGTTTTAAGTTCTAAGCACATCAAGAGGCCAACTCTTGTTTTTCCTGAGTATGATCAGGGCAAAAAAAGATACATGCAAGACACTGCCAGGACTGTCATTCTACCACATTAGCTCTCTTTTGCCAAATGCCAGTCTGCCCTATCCAATTTGGGGGGTGGATGGGAGCTACAGGGTGGTGAAGAGATGGCTGGGATAAGGGGTATCAAAACTACTCTTCGTAGTATCCCATGAGATACTACAGCCGGCCGTTCCAAGGCCATACTATGGAATGCAACACCATCCTAGCCAGGGACGGTTACCACAATAATTTATTCGAATGTCACTGGACAATAAAAGATAACCAAGGGGGAAGGAGGGAAAGGAGAAAAGTTAATTGGATGCGTTTGGCGCAAAAAGTTCAGATCCGGCTTTGCAACCACTTGGCTTTACTGAAATGTACTTTTGTTAATAATGGAGTCAAGAGTCTTTCTTTCCTAATTGACTAAGTTGGGATGGCTGACAGACACTAGATGTTTGGTTGAATTTCATAATCTGTAACCTTCAGACTGACCACCTTCCTCGAGGTTTTCACCAAGCAGAAATGAAGTGTCCTCTCAACATGCTTATCCAGTTAAAAGTTAGCAGAAACATGGACATAAATAGCTCCTGGGAAAAAGAAAAACCAGGAGAATCCTTAGACATGCAACTTTCGAATCCTTTCTGACTCTTGTAGAGAGCAGTTCTTGCTCTGTCAGGTGAAGCTCGGATGGAGGAAACTGGCAGAGGGTTTCTGGGGAGACGCAGTCAATGGCTTTTGGGTTGACTGCCTTCCTTAAGGCTTTCTCCAGAAAGAGGTTACAACCTGCTTCATAATGATGACGTTGCTAGGAGCATTGAGAAAGATAATATAGAAAGGGATGGATGGGTGGATGGAATGATGGATGGATGGATGGATGGATATCGTTTTATTAGGTGAGCCTGGAGTGTTGGTGGTTTAACAAAATATTGTCATGAGGAATTGGGTAATGTTGTTCAACCTCTTTTTTTCCCCCCATGCATGATGACTAGTGTTATGTAAATAGGTTTTCTTGGCGGGAAGTTTGAACTAACTGACCCTCAGCTGATTGGCTGACCACCACAGCTGCAAGGTATATAAAGGGAGCTGTTTCCCTCGGTCAGTCGCTGGGTTCTCACCCTACATTAAAGAGCTGTTGTCACTCACTGCCTGGCTTGCTGCGTCCTCATTCACCCAACTTAACAACTAGAACTCTGAAGGAAATTTTTATTTGCTATATGTATTTTCCTCACATGGTTAGGTTATTGAGCAAATTTATCTGGAACGCTTTGGGGGATTTTCCTATTTCCATTCCCCTCCCAATGTTTTGTTTGAAATTTTGTCATTAAATTGCAAATTCATAATTTTTTTTCGTGAATATAATAAATTCTTTATTCTTTTCTTGAATATAATAAATGAAGAATTGCAAGCTTGGCCTGTTTTCTTCCCAAACATTGGTTATCTACTTTAGCCATCGCACTCCCTTGGCCAAAAGCCTGAATTACACTCCTGTGACTGTGGGGGAACTATAATGGCTCCATCCATCCATCCATCCATCCATCCATCCATCCATCCATCCATCCATCTATCTATCTATCTATCTATCTATCTATCTATCTTCTGTCATCTGTCATCTGTCATCTGTCTGTCTGTCTGTCTGTCTGTCTGTCTGTCTATCTTATCTTCTATCAGTCTGTGTCACAGAATTGAAGAAGCTTCTTGGATGAGAAGTGAAATGTTTTCAAGGAAAAAAAACCAAGGAAGTCCAGTTGCCTTTTGGAAAAGCACTTTGGGACTTTGATGGATTTTGTTTGGCTTTGCATGCTGCCCCAAGTCCACTGGAGTTAGGCAGTTATATTTTATGAACAAACAAACAAACAAACATTTATAAAGAAACGCTCTAGCCTGCCTCAAACAGGAGACACCTTTTACAATACAGTAGAAATATAAAGCAACACAATTTACTATCAGAACGCGGAGAACATGGAAGCTTGGTAGAATAGGGGTTGTTTTGCCCGTTTTCTGAAATATCGAGGGCTGGGGAGCAGTCTGGACCTTCAGCGGTGGAGATCTGCAAAGGTTGGGCTTCATAACAAGAAAAGCAACTTCATACCATCTCCTGCTAGCTTTCTAGGAAGTGGGGGGAGGGGGAGGCAGGCGGAACTGGGTTGGGATGTATTTCCCATTTGGGGGATGCCTGATGTATCCTGGTACTGTCCCAGGTTGACCTCAATGTTGGCCAGTTCACCAGAACGGAACTGTATCTGGAACCCTCCCAGGAGACCAGCCATGGCAGGACTGAACCTCCTCCCAATCTCCCCTTCATTTTGGACACTTTCAGCTTCCAGTCTGTCTCCAAAAGCTGCCCCATTTAGAAGGTCCTACAGTAATCCAGCAGTGCCACAGTTAAGGTCAGAACCATCATCTCTGAAGGATCCTGGTACCTATAATCACAAGACGGAAAGAAAGTCCCAAATTCTGAACCAACTGCTTTGGGGGTAGCCAGACCCCAGGACTAAGATTTTGAGGGGAGAGGAGAGGAGAGAAAGAGGAAATAAGAGAAGAGAAGAGAAGAGAAGAGAAGAGAAGAGAAGAGAAGAGAAGAGAAGAGAAGAGAAGAACCTTGGAGGTCTTCTAGTCTAACCCCCTAGTCAAGCAGGAGACCCTATACCATTACAGACCAAGGGCTCTCCAAACCCTTCTTGAAAACCTACAGTGATGGAGCCCCCACAGCCTCTGAAGACAAGCCGTTCCATTGATTAATTGTTCTCACTGTTGGCATATTTCTCCTTAGTTCTAGGTTGGTTCTCTCCTTGATTAGTTGCCATCCATTACTTCTTCTTTTTTTTAAGAATTTTTTTTCCCCAGCAAATACAATTCTAGCCGCTGTTAAAATATTCACAATTAAATCTTGCAGTTCTTTATTATATGTCTCTGGTAAGATCCCTAATAGAAATATCTCTGGTTTAAAATCAATATGTCTCTTTATCATTTTTTCCAACCACATGTATATCTTAGTCCAATGTCTTCTTGTTTCTACGCATGTCCCCCACATATGGTAATAGGATCCTGGGGTCTGTTGACATTTCCAACACTTCTCCGATTTATTCTTGAACATTGTGGCTATCCTCGTCCATTACTTCTTATTCTGCCGTCAGGTGCTTTGGAGAATAGGTTGACTGACTTGACTCCCCTTTTTTATGAAAGCCCTCAAGTATTGAAAGACTGCCATCATGTCCCGCCTAGTCCTTGTTTGAGACCCACCCAATTCCTGCAACGGTTCTTCGTATGTTTTAGCCTCCAGTTCCCTAATCATCTTTGTTGCTCATCTCTGAACTCTTTGTAAAATCCCAGAAGAAGCCCTTCTGACAGAGGCCCCTCTGGCTTCTTGCTGTGACCCTGGCCAGGAACCAGCTTTGTGGTCCTTGAGGCTCCTTGTTGAGGTCAACTGAAAAGAGAAGAAATAGGAGTGGGTTTGGGGAACACGCCCACCTTGGCTAAAATGGGGATATTGTGGACCAGGCTACCATGGAAAGCAAATTAGGCTCCATCTCCCAACTTTGGTCTTTGTGTGGTCTCCTCAGTGGGACAGAACATGGTATCTGAACACAACATCATTACTTTATGCTTGTGGGCTTCAGGATTGCACATTCCCTCTGGACTAATTGTCCCCAGTTACTTTTGTCTCCCTCATGCACAACCACAGTCTTCTCCCTCCCTCAGCCTGGCTCTTTCCATAATGAATTCCACTCTTGGGCCAAGGAGGTTGGGGGATGCCTCAAAGACATTGGAGAGCAAACTCCTTCCATTCATTTGTCTTCTGTGCAGGAGACAAAGAAGAAGCCCAAATGAAGCCCAAATGAAGCCAATGCATGTTTCCTCCCTTCAAAAAAAGTGGACCGAGAGCAATGCAGAGGTGAGCTTCATCACCACATCTGGAGCAAGACACCAGCAGCCCACCCACCCCCAGGTCAGTAGCTTCACAGAATGCCTCCCCCAAAATCTTCATGTTAGACTTGTCCCCTCACCCTCCTTCAGGTAGTGTTCTATCTCCCAAGCTTTAAAGGGACACCCTTACTACGCCTCCAAGCAGAAAAGGCAGACCATTAATGATTCCTTCATGTGTACTTCCAGGTAAAAGACAAACATTTCTTCAGCCAGCTGCATCTGGTCTGAGTAGCCCAGGAAATACAGTATGTGTCCGTTGTGAGTTCATGCAACACTCATTCAAGGACATGCAAGTTAGATGCCTTCACCCTGATTTGTGGCTGTGTGAAGAAAGATTTTCTTTGGTGTCTTCTAAATCTCTTTCCAAGGCTAGGATTTGAGCTCCTTTATCATTTTTCTTGTCCTCTCATGTTCTTTTTCCAGTTCTGAGACACCATGTTTTAAATGTGGAGGCCATAAGGGCATTCTGAGCATAGATCTATCATAGCTTTCTAGAAAGACATTAGCATTCATAGTTTACTCTTCTTCCTACAATATTCTTTTCTTTATTTGTGTCAGAAGGTAACTTCTAACTCACCTTCCATAGTTTCAGGGCAGTTTGTTCTTAGGAGGGGAGGAAGTTTTGAGGAAGATGTTCTGAAGTCTTGATCCAAAATGTTCTAACATAGAACTTGTTTCCCAGATCAACCTCTCTACCAAGTTCTCTGGCATATTGTTCTCCCAAAGCCTTCTGCTGAGATCTTCCTTGACTTTCCCTGGAATTTCCAAGGTTGCTCCATGCTAATCTAGCCATACATTCTGAGGTTGTCCAAGGTCGCTTCAATCTTACCCTGTTAAGACTCAAGTCAGTCAGTCCCCAACTGCAGATGGAAACTATGGCTAAGATTCTTCATTTTTCTCCTTATCAGAAAGAGCTTCTCCTTCATCTCCTGGATGAAGATGGTGCTTTCAGGAAGAGAAAACCTCCGCTGAAGGCATCAAATGAACATGTTGAGAAGAAGTCCCCGAGATGAACAAAAACAAGAGAGAAATTAATCATTGGAAGTACACCCTGAAATGTAAGCCATCCAGTAAACTAGAGTAATGTGAACATGATGCATGAAGTGTTCAGGCTAAGCTCTAGAGTGGAGAACATCTTCAACTGACACTGCGAGACAACTGAAGCAGATTCCTGAGTTCTCCTGCTTGGAAAGCCATGTTTGTAGCCTCTTCAGTTCCGTAGTTATGACTACTTGTCATTACAGGAGATCTGAAAGGTGCTTCATTTACTCTTCATCAACCAAGCCTTGAATGTGGAATTATCAGACGTTGCCTACACCCAAGAAGAGTCTTTGAGATTTAAAGGGAATGACTTGCCTCCAGAAGTTGTGGGTGCTCCAATACTGGAGGTTTTAAGAAGAGATTGGACAGCCTGTTGTCCAGAATGGTAGAGAGTCTCCTGCTTGAGGAGCGGGTTGGACTCAAAGGCCCCTTCCAATTCTGTTATTCTGTTAACTGTTTGATGGCCCTAGTAGAGTTGACAGATTTCAATCGATAGGAGCAAAAAATAATAACTTAGTATCTCTGTCAACTTCGATTAAGTGCACAATTTATATTTTGTAGACTGTTTAATCCACCACAAAACCTGAGCAGACAAGTCAAAATATTTGCTTTGTAAAATTGGTGTATATTTGGAGGTTAAAACAAAAAACTCATTTAGTTATCTTTTTGCTCTCCTTCAGATCTTTGCTACTCAGGATCCCTGAATTCCCATGGATTTCAGCAACCACACTCTAGTTACTGAGTTTGTTTTTCTGGGTTTCTCCAACATCACACATGGCCAGGTCTATCTCATCCTGCTGTTCCTCATCATCTATTTGGTCACCATTCTGGGTAACTTCATGATCATCACTCTCATCCTGGTGGACTCCCACCTTCACAGTCCCATGTATTTTTTCCTCAGCCACTTATCCTGCTTGGATGTCTGCTACTCAACGGTCACCGTCCCCAAGATCCTAGCAAATCTCCTTCGCCAAAGACACACCATATCCTACAACCTTTGCTTTGCTCAGATGTTCTTCTTGATGGCCTTCTCGGGCTCAGAATGCTGGTTGCTGGCCATCATGGCTTATGACCGCTACGCTGCCATCTGTCAGCCTTTGCGCTACTCACACCTCATGAGTCCACGTGTTTGCATGCAAGCAGCTGTGATCATCTGGATCTGGGGCTTCCTGGATGCAGCAGTTCACACAGCCTTGGCTTCCAACTTCCATTTCTGTGGACATAATCAGATCTACCACATCTTCTGTGATCTACCCCCACTGTTGAAAATCGCCTGTGGTGACAAATTTGTCAGTGAGATAACAATCCACCTAGCCACTGTGTTTGTGGGATTGGGTCCCTTCCTTTTTGTGGTCATCTCCTACTTCTACATCCTTGCATCCATCCTGCGTATCCGTTCCAACACAGGGAGGCACAAAGCTTTTTCTACTTGTATTTCTCACGTGATGGTGGTCATTCTTTATTTTGGAAATGGTGCCATTAACTACAACCAGCCCAGTGCTGGCTACTCCCTGGAGACCGACACCCTAATTTCCACCATGTATTGCATTGTCACCCCCATGGTGAACCCCCTGATCTACAGCCTACGCAACAAGGAGGTGAAGGGGGCCCTGAGGAAGATCCTGGAAAGACACAGGAGAATGTAGGATTCTTCTCAGAAGTTTTAAGTTCTAAGCACATCAAGAGGCCAACTCTTGTTTTTCCTGAGTATGATCAGGGCAAAAAAAGATACATGCAAGACACTGCCAGGACTGTCATTCTACCACATTAGCTCTCCTTTGCCAAATGCCAGTCTGCTCTATCCAATTTGGGTGGTGGTGGTGGTGGATGGGAGCTACAGGGTGGTGAAGGGGTGGCTGCGATAAGGGGTATCAAACGTAGTATCCCATGAGATACTACAGCTGGCCGTTCCAAGGCCATACTATGGAATGCAACACCATCCTAGCCAGGGACGGTTACCACAATAATTTATTCGAATGTCACTGGACAATAAAAGCTAACCAAGGGGGAAGGAGGGAAAGGAGAAAAGTTAATTGGATGCGTTTGGCGCAAAAAGTTCAGATCCGGCTTTGCAACCACTTGGCTTTACTGAAATGTACTTTTGTTAATAATGGAGTCAAGAGTCTTTCTTTCCTAATTGACTAAGTTGGGATGGCTGACAGACACTAGATGTTTGGTTGAATTTCATAATCTGTAACCTTCAGACTGACCACCTTCCTCGAGGTTTTCACCAAGCAGAAATGAAGTGTCCTCTCAACATGCTTATCCAGTTAAAAGTTAGCAGAAACATGGACATAAATAGCTCCTGGGAAAAAGAAAAACCAGGAGAATCCTTAGACATGCAACTTTCGAATCCTTTCTGACTCTTGTAGAGAGCAGTTCTTGCTCTGTCAGGTGAAGCTCGGATGGAGGAAACTGGCAGAGGGTTTCTGGGGAGACGCAGTCAATGGCTTTTGGGTTGACTGCCTTCCTTAAGGCTTTCTCCAGAAAAAGTTACAACCTGCTTCATAATGATGACGTTGCTAGGAGCATTGAGAAAGATAATATAGAAAGGGATGGATGGGTGGATGGAATGATGGATGGATGGATGGATGGATGTCATTTTATTAGGTGAGCCTGGAGTGTTGGTGGTTTAACAAAATATTGTCATGAGGAATTGGGTAATGTTGTTCAACCTCTTTTTCCCCCCCCATGCATGATGACTAGTGTTATGTAAATAGGTTTTCTTGGCGGGAAGTTTGAACTAACTGACCCTCAGCTGATTGGCTGACCACCACAGCTGCAAGGTATATAAAGGGAGCTGTTTCCCTCGGTCAGTCGCTGGGTTCTCACCCTACATTAAAGAGCTGTTGTCACTCACTGCCTGGCTTGCTGCGTCCTCATTCACCCAACTTAACAACTAGAACTCTGAAGGAAATTTTTATTTGCTATATGTATTTTCCTCACATTGTTAGGTTATTGAGCAAATTTATCTGGAACGCTTTGGGGGATTTTCCTATTTCCATTCCCCTCCCAATGTTTTGTTTGAAATTTTGTCATTAAATTGCAAATTCATAATTTTTTTTCTTGAATATAATAAATTCTTTATTCTTTTCTTGAATATAATAAATGAAGAATTGCAAGCTTGGCCTGTTTTCTTCCCAAACATTGGTTATCTACTTTAGCCATCGCACTCCCTTGGCCAAAAGCCTGAATTACACTCCTGTGACTGTGGGGGAACTATAATGGCTCCATCCATCCATCCATCCATCCATCCATCCATCCATCCATCCATCCATCCATCTATCTATCTATCTATCTATCTATCTATCTATCTATCTATCTATCTTCTGTCATCTGTCATCTGTCATCTGTCTGTCTGTCTGTCTGTCTGTCTGTCTGTCTATCTTATCTTCTATCAGTCTGTGTCACAGAATTGAAGAAGCTTCTTGGATGAGAAGTGAAATGTTTTCAAGGAAAAAAACCAAGGAAATCCAGTTGCCTTTTGGAAAAGCACTTTTGGGACTTTGATGGATTTTGTTTGGCTTTGCATGCTGCCCCAAGTCCACTGGAGTTAGGCAGTTATATTTTATGAACAAACAAACAAACAAACATTTATAAAGAAACGCTCTAGCCTGCCTCAAACAGGAGACACCTTTTACAATACAGTAGAAATATAAAGCAACACAATTTACTATCAGAACGCGGAGAACATGGAAGCTTGGTAGAATAGGGGTTGTTTTGCCCGTTTTCTGAAATATCGAGGGCTGGGGAGCAGTCTGGACCTTCAGCGGTGGAGATCTGCAAAGGTTGGGCTTCATAACAAGAAAAGCAACTTCATACCATCTCCTGCTAGCTTTCTAGGAAGTGGGGGGAGGGGGAGGCAGGCGGAACTGGGTTGGGATGTATTTCCCATCTGGGGGATGCCTGATGTATCCTGGTACTGTCCCAGGTTGACCTCAATGTTGGCCAGTTCACCAGAACGGAACTGTATCTGGAACCCTCCCAGGAGACCAGCCATGGCAGGACTGAACCTCCTCCCAATCTCCCCTTCATTTTGGACACTTTCAGCTTCCAGTCTGTCTCCAAAAGCTGCCCCATTTAGAAGGTCCTACAGTAATCCAGCAGTGCCACAGTTAAGGTCAGAACCATCATCTCTGAAGGATCCTGGTACCTATAATCACAAGACGGAAAGAAAGTCCCAAATTCTGAACCAACTGCTTTGGGGGTAGCCAGACCCCAGGACTAAGATTTTGAGGGGAGAGGAGAGGAGAGAAAGAGGAAATAAGAGAAGAGAAGAGAAGAGAAGAGAAGAACCTTGGAGGTCTTCTAGTCTAACCCCCTAGTCAAGCAGGAGACCCTATACCATTACAGACCAAGAGCTCTCCAAACCCTTCTTGAAAACCTACAGTGATGGAGCCCCCACAGCCTCTGAAGACAAGCCGTTCCATTGATTAATTGTTCTCACTGTTGGCATATTTCTCCTTAGTTCTAGGTTGGTTCTCTCCTTGATTAGTTGCCATCCATTACTTCTTCTTTTTTTTAAGAATTTTTTTTCCCCAGCAAATACAATTCTAGCCGCTGTTAAAATATTCACAATTAAATCTTGCAGTTCTTTATTATATGTCTCTGGTAAGATCCCTAATAGAAATATCTCTGGTTTAAAATCAATATGTCTCTTTATCATTTTTTCCAACCACATGTATATCTTAGTCCAATGTCTTCTTGTTTCTACGCATGTCCCCCACATATGGTAATAGGATCCTGGGGTCTGTTGACATTTCCAACACTTCTCCGATTTATTCTTGAACATTGTGGCTATCCTCGTCCATTACTTCTTATTCTGCCGTCAGGTGCTTTGGAGAATAGGTTGACTGACTTGACTCCCCTTTTTTATGAAAGCCCTCAAGTATTGAAAGACTGCCATCATGTCCCGCCTAGTCCTTGTTTGAGACCCACCCAATTCCTGCAACGGTTCTTCGTATGTTTTAGCCTCCAGTTCCCTAATCATCTTTGTTGCTCATCTCTGAACTCTTTGTAAAATCCCAGAAGAAGGCCTTCTGACAGAGGCCCCTCTGGCTTCTTGCTGTGACCCTGGCCAGGAACCAGCTTTGTGGTCCTTGAGGCTCCTTGTTGAGGTCAACTGAAAAGAGAAGAAATAGGAGTTTCTCTTTGGGGAACACGCCCACCTTGGCTAAAATGGGGATATTGTGGACCAGGCTACCATGGAAAGCAAATTAGGCTCCATCTCCCAACTTTGGTCTTTGTATGGTGTCCTCAGTGGGATAGAAGATGGTATCTGAAAACAACATCATTACTTTATGCTTGTGGGCTTCACGATTGCACATTCCCTCTGGACTAATTGTCCCCAGTTACTTTTGTCTCAATCATGCACAACCACAGTCTTCTCCCTCCCTCAGCCTGGCTCTTTCCATAATGAATCCCACTCTTGGGCCAAGGAGGTTGGGGGATGCCTCAAAGACATTGGAGAGCAAACACCTTCCATTCATTTGTCTTCTGTGCAGGAGACAAAGAAGAAGCCCAAATGAAGCCCAAATGAAGCCAATGCATGTTTCCTCCCTTCAAAAAAAGTGGACCGAGAGCAATGCAGAGGTGAGCTTCATCACCACATCTGGAGCAAGACACCAGCAGCCCACCCACCCCCAGGTCAGTAGCTTCACAGAATGCCTCCCCCAAAATCTTCATGTTAGGCTTGTCCCCTCACCCTCCTTCAGGTAGTGTTCTATCTCCCAAGCTTTAAAGGGACACCCTTACTACGCCTCCAAGCAGAAAAGGCAGACCATTAATGATTCCTTCATGTGTACTTCCAGGTAAAAGACAAACATTTCTTCAGCCAGCTGCATCTGGTCTGAGTAGCCCAGGAAATACAGTATGTGTCCGTTGTGGAGTTCATGCAACACTCATTCAAGGACATGCAAGTTAGATGCCTTCACCCTGATTTGTGGCTGTGTGAAGAAAGATTTTCTTTGGTGTCTTCTAAATCTCTTTCCAAGGCTAGGATTTGAGCTCCTTTATCATTTTTCTTGTCCTCTCATGTTCTTTTTCCAGTTCTGAGACACCATGTTTTAAATGTGGAGGCCATAAGGGCATTCTGAGCATAGATCTATCATAGCTTTCTAGAAAGACATTAGCATTCATAGTTTTACTTTTCTTCCTACAATATTCTTTTCTTCATTTGTGTCAGAAGGTAACTTCTAACTCACCTTCCATAGTTTCAGGGCAGTTTGTTCTTAGGAGGGGAGGAAGTTTTGAGGAAGATGTTCTGAAGTCTTGATCCAAAATGTTCTAACATGGAACTTGTTTCCCAGATCAACCTCTCTACCAAGTTCTCTGGCATATTGTTCTCCCAAAGCCTTCTGCTGAGATCTTCCTTGACTTTCTTTGGAATTTCCAAGGTTGCTCCATGCTAATCTAGCCATACATTCTGAGGTTGTCCAAGGTCGCTTCAATCTTACCCTGTTAAGACTCAAGTCAGTCAGTCCCCAACTGCAGATGGAAACTATGGCTAAGATTCTTCATTTTTCTCCTTATCAGAAAGAGCTTCTCCTTCATCTCCTGGATGAAGATGGTGCTTTCAGGAAGAGAAAACCTCCGCTGAAGGCATCAAATGAACATGTTGAGAAGAAGTCCCCGAGATGAACAAAAACAAGAGAGAGAGAAATTAATCATTGGAAGTACACCCTGAAATGTAAGCAATCCAGTAAAATAGAGTAATGTTAACATGATGCATGAAGTGTTCAGGCTGTGCTCTAGAGTGGAGAACTTCTTCAAGTGACACTGCGAGACAACTGAAGCAGATTCCTGAGTTCTCCTGCTTGGAAAGCCATGTTTGTAGCCTCTTCAGTTCCGTAGTTATGACTACTTGTCATTACAGGAGATCTGAAAGGTGCTTCATTTACTCTTCATCAACCAAGCCTTGAATGTGGAATTATCAGACGTTCCCTACACCCGAGAAGAGTCCTTGAGATTTAAAGGGAATGACTTGCCTCCAGAAGTTGTGGGTGCTCCAATACTGGAGGTTTTAAGAAGAGATTGGACAGCCTGTTGTCCAGAATGGTAGAGAGTCTCCTGCTTGAGGAGCAGGTTGGACTCAAAGGCCCCTTCCAATTCTGTTATTCTGTTAACTGTTTGATGGCTCTAGTAGAGTTGACAGATTTCAATCGATAGGAGCAAAAAATAATAACTTAGTATCTCTGTCAACTTCGATTAAGTGCACAATTTATATTTTGTAGACTGTTTAATCCACCACAAAACCTGAGCAGACAAGTCAAAATATTTGCTTTGTAAAATTGGTGCATATTTGGAGGTTAAAACAAAAAACTCATTTAGTTATCTTTTTGCTCTCCTTCAGATCTTTGCTACTCAGGATCCCTGAATTCCCATGGATTTCAGCAACCACACTCTAGTTACTGAGTTTGTTTTTCTGGGTTTCTCCAACATCACACATGGCCAGGTCTATCTCATCCTGCTGTTCCTCACCATCTATTTGGTCACCATTCTGGGTAACTTCATGATCATCACTCTCATCCTGGTGGACTCCCACCTTCACAGTCCCATGTATTTTTTCCTCAGCCACTTATCCTGCTTGGATGTCTGCTACTCAACGGTCACCGTCCCCAAGATCCTAGCAAATCTCCTTCGCCAAAGACACACCATATCCTACAACCTTTGCTTTGCTCAGATGTTCTTCTTGATGGCCTTCTCGGGCTCAGAATGCTGGTTGCTGGCCATCATGGCTTATGACCGCTACGCTGCCATCTGTCAGCCTTTGCGCTACTCACACCTCATGAGTCCACGTGTTTGCATGCAAGCAGCTGTGATCATCTGGATCTGGGGCTTCCTGGATGCAGCAGTTCACACAGCCTTGGCTTCCAACTTCCATTTCTGTGGACATAATCAGATCTACCACATCTTCTGTGATCTACCCCCACTGTTGAAAATCGCCTGTGGTGACAAATTTGTCAGTGAGATAACAATCCACCTAGCCACTGTGTTTGTGGGATTGGGTCCCTTCCTTTTTGTGGTCATCTCCTACTTCTACATCCTTGCATCCATCCTGCGTATCCGTTCCAACACAGGGAGGCACAAAGCTTTTTCTACTTGTATTTCTCACGTGATGGTGGTCATTCTTTATTTTGGAAATGGTGCCATTAACTACAACCAGCCCAGTGCTGGCTACTCCCTGGAGACCGACACCCTAATTTCCACCATGTATTGCATTGTCACCCCCATGGTGAACCCCCTGATCTACAGCCTACGCAACAAGGAGGTGAAGGGGGCCCTGAGGAAGATCCTGGAAAGACACAGGAGAATGTAGGATTCTTCTCAGAAGTTTTAAGTTCTAAGCACATCAAGAGGCCAACTCTTGTTTTTCCTGAGTATGATCAGGGCAAAAAAAGATACATGCAAGACACTGCCAGGACTGTCATTCTACCACATTAGCTCTCTTTTGCCAAATGCCAGTCTGCCCTATCCAATTTGGGGGGTGGATGGGAGCTACAGGGTGGTGAAGAGATGGCTGGGATAAGGGGTATCAAAACTACTCTTCGTAGTATCCCATGAGATACTACAGCCGGCCGTTCCAAGGCCATACTATGGAATGCAACACCATCCTAGCCAGGGACGGTTACCACAATAATTTATTCGAATGTCACTGGACAATAAAAGCTAACCAAGGGGGAAGGAGCGAAAGGAGAAAAGTTAATTGGATGCGTTTGGCGCAAAAAGTTCAGATCCGGCTTTGCAACCACTTGGCTTTACTGAAATGTACTTTTGTTAATAATGGAGTCAAGAGTCTTTCTTTCCTAATTGACTAAGTTGGGATGGCTGACAGACACTAGATGTTTGGTTGAATTTCATAATCTGTAACCTTCAGACTGACCACCTTCCTCGAGGTTTTCACCAAGCAGAAATGAAGTGTCCTCTGCAACATGCTTATGCAGTTAAAAGTTAGCAGAAACATGGACATAAATAGCTCCTGGGAAAAAGAAAAACCAGGAGAATTCTTAGACATGCAACTTTCGAATCCTTTCTGACTCTTGTAGAGAGCAGTTCTTGCTCTGTCGGGTGAAGCTCGGATGGAGGAAACTGGCAGAGGGTTTCTGGGGAGACGCAGTCAATGGCTTTTGGGTTGACTGCCTTCCTTAAGGCTTTCTCCAGAAAGAGGTTACAACCTGCTTCATAATGATGACGTTGCTAGGAGCATTGAGAAAGATAATATAGAAAGGGATGGATGGGTGGATGGATGGATGGAATGATGGATGGATGGATATCGTTTTATTAGGTGAGCCTGGAGTGTTGGTGGTTTAACAAAATATTGTCATGAGGAATTGGGTAATGTTGTTCAACCTCTTTTTTCCCCCCATGCATGATGACTAGTGTTATGTAAATAGGTTTTCTTGGCGGGAAGTTTGAACTAACTGACCCTCAGCTGATTGGCTGACCACCACAGCTGCAAGGTATATAAAGGGAGCTGTTTCCCTCGGTCAGTCGCTGGGTTCTCACCCTACATTAAAGAGCTGTTGTCACTCACTGCCTGGCTTGCTGCGTCCTCATTCACCCAACTTAACAACTAGAACTCTGAAGGAAATTTTTATTTGCTATATGTATTTTCCTCACATTGTTAGGTTATTGAGCAAATTTATCTGGAACGCTTTGGGGGATTTTCCTATTTCCATTCCCCTCCCAATGTTTTGTTTGAAATTTTGTCATTAAATTGCAAATTCATAATTTTTTTTCTTGAATATAATAAATTCTTTATTCTTTTCTTGAATATAATAAATGAAGAATTGCAAGCTTGGCCTGTTTTCTTTCCAAACATTGGTTATCTACTTTAGCCATCGCACTCCCTTGGCCAAAAGCCTGAATTACACTCCTGTGACTGTGGGGGAACTATAATGGCTCCATCCATCCATCCATCCATCCATCCATCCCATCCATCCACCCACCCACCCACCCACCTACCTACCTACCTACCTACCTACCTATACCTATCTATCTATCTATCTATCTATCTATCTATCTATCTATCTATCTATCTATCTATCTATCTTCTATCTTCTGTCATCTATCTGTCTATCTGTCTGTCTGTCTGTCTGTCTATCTTATCTTCTATCAGTCTGTGTCACAGAATTGAAGAAGCTTCTTGGATGAGAAGTGAAATGTTTTAAAGGAAAAAAAACCAAGGAAGTCCAGTTGCCTTTTGGAAAAGCACTTTTGGGACTTTGATGGATTTTGTTTGGCTTTGCATGCTGCCCCAAGTCCACTGGAGTTAGGCAGTTATATTTTATGAACAAACAAACAAACAAACATTTATAAAGAAACGCTCTAGCCTGCCTCAAACAGGAGACACCTTTTACAATACAGTAGAAATATAAAGCAACACAATTTACTATCAGAACGCGGAGAACATGGAAGCTTGGTAGAATAGGGGTTGTTTTGCCCGTTTTCTGAAATATCGAGGGCTGGGGAGCAGTCTGGACCTTCAGTGGTGGAGATCTGCAAAGGTTGGGCTTCATAACAAGAAAAGGAACTTTATACCATCTCCTGCTAGCTTTCTAGAAAGTGGGGGGAGGGGGAGGCAGGCGGAACTGGGTTGGGATGTATTTCCCATTTGGGGGATGCCTGATGTATCCTGGTACTGTCCCAGGTTGACCTCAATGTTGGCCAGTTCACCAGAACGGAACTGTATCTGGAACCCTCCCAGGAGACCAGCCATGGCAGGACTGAACCTCCTCCCAATCTCCCCTTCATTTTGGACACTTTCAGCTTCCAGTCTGTCTCCAAAAGCTGCCCCATTTAGAAGGTCCTACAGTAATCCAGCAGTGCCACAGTTAAGGTCAGAACCATCATCTCTGAAGGATCCTGGTACCTATAATCACAAGACGGAAAGAAAGTCCCAAATTCTGAACCAACTGCTTTGGGGGTAGCCAGACCCCAGGACTAAGATTTTGAGGGGAGAGGAGAGGAGAGAAAGAGGAAATAAGAGAAGAGAAGAGAAGAGAAGAGAAGAGAAGAGAAGAGAAGAGAAGAACCTTGGAGGTCTTCTAGTCTAACCCCCTAGTCAAGCAGGAGACCCTATACCATTACAGACCAAGAGCTCTCCAAACCCTTCTTGAAAACCTACAGTGATGGAGCCCCCACAGCCTCTGAAGACAAGCCGTTCCATTGATTAATTGTTCTCACTGTTGGCATATTTCTCCTTAGTTCTAGGTTGGTTCTCTCCTTGATTAGTTGCCATCCATTACTTCTTTTTTTTTTTAAGAATTTTTTTTTCTCTAGCAAATACAATTCTAGCCGCTGTTAAAATATTCACAATTAAATCTTGCAGTTCTTTATTATATGTCTCTGGTAAGATCCCTAATAGAAATATCTCTGGTTTAAAATCAATATGTCTCTTTATCATTTTTTCCAACCACATGTATATCTTAGTCCAATATCTTCTTGTTTCTACGCATGTCCCCCACATATGGTAATAGGATCCTGGGGTCTGTTGACATTTCCAACACTTCTCCGATTTATTCTTGAACATTGTGGCTATCCTCGTCCATTACTTCTTATTCTGCCGTCAGGTGCTTTGGAGAATAGGTTGACTGACTTGACTCCCCTTTTTTATGAAAGCCCTCAAGTATTGAAAGACTGCCATCATGTCCCGCCTAGTCCTTGTTTGAGACCCACCCAATTCCTGCAACGGTTCTTCGTATGTTTTAGCCTCCAGTTCCCTAATCATCTTTGTTGCTCATCTCTGAACTCTTTGTAAAATCCCAGAAGAAGCCCTTCTGACAGAGGCCCCTCTGGCTTCTTGCTGTGACCCTGGCCAGGAACCAGCTTTGTGGTCCTTGAGGCTCCTTGTTGAGGTCAACTGAAAAGAGAAGAAATAGGAGTGGGTTTGGGGAACACGCCCACCTTGGCTAAAATGGGGATATTGTGGACCAGGCTACCATGGAAAGCAAATTAGGCTCCATCTCCCAACTTTGGTCTTTGTATGGTGTCCTCAGTGGGATAGAAGATGGTATCTGAACACAACATCATTACTTTATGCTTGTGGGCTTCACGATTGCACATTCCCTCTGGACTAATTGTCCCCAGTTACTTTTGTCTCAATCATGCACAACCACAGTCTTCCCCTCCCTCAGCCTGGCTCTTTCCATAATGAATCCCACTCTTGGGCCAAGGAGGTTGGGGGATGCCTCAAAGACATTGGAGAGCAAACTCCTTCCATTCATTTGTCTTCTGTGCAGGAGATGCTGGAGAAGCCCAAATGAAGCCAATACATGTTTCCTCCCTTCAAAAAAAGTGGACCGAGAGCAATGCAGAAGTGAGCTTCATCACCACATCTGGAGCAAGACACCAGCAGCCCACCCAACCCCAGGTCAGTAGCTTCACAGAATGCCTCCCCCAAAATCTTCATGTTAGGCTTGTCCCCTCACCCTCCTTCAGGTAGTGTTCTATCTCCCAAGCTTTAAAGGGACACCCTTACTACGCCTCCAAGCAGAAAAGGCAGACCATTAATGATTCCTTCATGTGTACTTCCAGGTAAAAGACAAACATTTCTTCAGCCAGCTGCATCTGGTCTGAGTAGCCCAGGAAATACAGTATGTGTCCGTTGTGGAGTTCATGCAACACTCATTCAAGGACATGCAAGTTAGATGCCTTCACCCTGATTTGTGGCTGTGTGAAGAAAGATTTTCTTTGGTGTCTTCTAAATCTCTTTCCAAGGCTAGGATTTGAGCTCCTTTATCATTTTACTTGTCCTCTCATGTTCTTTTTCCAGTTCTGAGACACCATGTTTTAAATGTGGAGGCCATAAGGGCATTCTGAGCATAGATCTATCATAGCTTTCTAGAAAGACATTAGCATTCATAGTTTTACTCTTCTTCCTACAATATTCTTTTCTTCATTTGTGTCAGAAGGTAACTTCTAACTCACCTTCCATAGTTTCAGGGCAGTTTGTTCTTAGGAGGGGAGGAAGTTTTGAGGAAGATGTTCTGAAGTCTTGATCCAAAATGTTCTAACATGGAACTTGTTTCCCAGATCAACCTCTCTACCAAGTTCTCTGGCATATTGTTCTCCCAAAGCCTTCTGCTGAGATCTTCCTTGACTTTCCCTGGAATTTCCAAGGTTGCTCCATGCTAATCTAGCCATACATTCTGAGGTTGTCCAAGGTCGCTTCAATCTTACCCTGTTAAGACTCAAGTCAGTCAGTCCCCAACTGCAGATGGAAACTATGGCTAAGATTCTTCATTTTTCTCCTTACCAGAAAGAGCTTCTCCTTCATCTCCTGGATGAAGATGGTGCTTTCAGGAAGAGAAAACCTCTGCTGAAGACATCAAATGAACATGTTGAGAAGAAGTCCCCGAGATGAACAAAAACAAGAGAGAGAGAAATTAATCATTGGAAGTACACCCTGAAATGTAAGCCATCCAGTAAACTAGAGTAATGTGAACATGATGCATGAAGTGTTCAGGCTAAGCTCTAGAGTGGAGAACATCTTCAACTGACACTGCGAGACAACTGAAGCAGATTCCTGAGTTCTCCTGCTTGGAAAGCCATGTTTGTAGCCTCTTCAGTTCCGTAGTTATGACTACTTGTCATTACAGGAGATCTGAAAGGTGCTTCATTTACTCTTCATCAACCAAGCCTTGAATGTGGAATTATCAGACGTTCCCTACACCCGAGAAGAGTCCTTGAGATTTAAAGGGAATGACTTGCCTCCAGAAGTTGTGGGTGCTCCAATACTGGAGGTTTTAAGAAGAGATTGGACAGCCTGTTGTCCAGAATGGTAGAGAGTCTCCTGCTTGAGGAGCGGGTTGGACTCAAAGGCCCCTTCCAATTCTGTTATTCTATTAACTGTTTGATGGCCCTAGTAGAGTTGACAATGGATAATCTAGCAGCAAAGATGGGTATGGTTTGATCTTTACTGAAGGATTGTGAGATGCTTTCCTAAAGACTGACTTTAATGTTGTTGTGTTTCCTTCTTCCTATTTAAGATTAGTACTTCCACTTTTCATTGTTGTGACTTTTTTTATCCCATTTTAGAAGGGTAAGTCAGTTCAAAATTGCAAAATGTCAGAACTTAAAATAAATGTCCATTCTGAGCCAGAACTACAACATATTCTTTGAAAGATTTCAATCGATAGGAGCAAAAAATAATAACTTAGTATCTCTGTCAACTTCGATTAAGTGCACAATTTATATTTTGTAGACTGTTAATCCACCACAAAACCTGAGCAGACAAGTCAAAATATTTGCTTTGTAAAATTGGTGCATATTTGGAGGTTAAAACAAAAAACTCATTCAGTTATCTTTTTGCTCTCCTTCAGATCTTCGCTACTCAGGATCCCTGAATTCCCATGGATTTCAGCAACCACACTCTAGTTACTGAGTTTGTTTTTCTGGGTTTCTCCAACATCACACATGGCCAGGTCTATCTCATCCTGCTGTTCCTCACCATCTATTTGGTTACCATTCTGGGTAACTTCATGATCATCACTCTCATCCTGGTGGACTCCCACCTTCACAGTCCCATGTATTTTTTCCTCAGCCACTTATCCTGCTTGGATGTCTGCTACTCAACGGTCACCGTCCCCAAGATCCTAGCAAATCTCCTTCGCCAAAGACACACCATATCCTACAACCTTTGCTTTGCTCAGATGTTCTTCTTGATGGCCTTCTCGGGCTCAGAATGCTGGTTGCTGGCCATCATGGCTTATGACCGCTACGCTGCCATCTGTCAGCCTTTGCGCTACTCACACCTCATGAGTCCACGTGTTTGCATGCAAGCAGCTGTGATCATCTGGATCTGGGGCTTCCTGGATGCAGCAGTTCACACAGCCTTGGCTTCCAACTTCCATTTCTGTGGAGATAATCAGATCCACCACATCTTCTGTGACCTCCCACCACTGCTGAAAATTGCCTGCGGTGACGTACATGTGAGCCAGATGACCTTACACATAGCCACCATATTTGCAGGAATGACCCCTTTCTTTTTGGTGGTCATCTCCTACTTCTACATCCTTGCATCCATTCTGCGTATCCGTTCCAACTCAGGCAGACAGAAAGCATTTTCCACCTGCTCTTCTCACTTGCTGGTGGTTGTCTTTTATTTTGGGAATGGATTGCTAAACTACAACCAACCCAGTGCTGGCTACTCCCTGGAGACCGACACCCTAATTTCTACCATGTATTGCATTGTCACCCCCATGGTGAACCCCCTGATCTACAGCCTACGCAACAAGGAGGTGAAGGGGGCCCTGAGGAAGGTCCTGGAAAGACACAGGAGAATGTAGGATTCTTCTCAGAAGTTCTAAATTCTAAGCACATCAAGAGGCCAACTCTTGTTTTTCCTGAGTATGATCAGGGCAAAAAAGATACATGCAAGACACTGCCAGGACTGTCATTCTACCACATTAGCTCTCTTTTGCCAAATGCCAGTCTGCCCTATCCAATTTGGGGGGTGGATGGGAGCTACAGGGTGGTGAAGAGATGGCTGGGATAAGGGGTATCAAAACTACTCTTTGTAGTATCCCATGAGATACTACAGCCGGCCGTTCCAAGGCCATACTATGGAATGCAACACCATTCTAGCCCACAGCCAGGGACGGTTACCACAATAATTTATTCGAATGTCACTGGACAATAAAAGCTAACCAAGGAGGAAGGAGGGAAAGGAGAAAAGTTAATTGGATGTGTTTGGCGCGAAAGTTCAGATCCGGCTTTGCAACCACTTGGCTTTACTGAAATGTACTTTTGTTAATAATGGATTCAAGAGTCTTTCTTTCCTAATTGACCAAGTTGGGATGGCTGACAGACACTAGATGTTTGGTTGATTTTCATAATCTGTAACCTTCAGACTGACCACCTTCCTCGAGGTTTTCACCAAGCAGAAATGAAGTGTCCTCTGCAACATGCTTATGCAGTTAAAAGTTAGCAGAAACATGGACATAAATAGCTCCTGGGAAAAAGAAAAACCAGGAGAATTCTTAGACATGCAACTTTCGAATCCTTTCTGACTCTTGTAGAGAGCAGTTCTTGCTCTGTCGGGTGAAGCTCGGATGGAGGAAACTGGCAGAGGGTTTCTGGGGAGACGCAGTCAATGGCTTTTGGGTTGACTGCCTTCCTTAAGGCTTTCTCCAGAAAGAGGTTACAACCTGCTTCATAATGATGACGTTGCTAGGAGCATTGAGAAAGATAATATAGAAAGGGATGGATGGGTGGATGGATGGATGGAATGATGGATGGATGGATTGATGTCGTTTTATTAGGCGAGCCTGGAGTGTTGGTGGTTTAACAAAATATTGTCATGAGGAATTGGGTAATGTTGTGCAACCTCTTCCCCACCCACCCCCCCATGCATGATGACTAGAACTCTGAAGGAAATTTTTATTTGCTATATGTATTTTCCTCACATTGTTAGGTTATTGAGCAAATTTATCTGGAACGCTTTGGGGGATTTTCCTATTTCCATTCCCCTCCCAATGTTTTGTTTGAAATTTTGTCATTAAATTGCAAATTCATAATTTTTTTTCTTGAATATAATAAATTCTTTATTCTTTTCTTGAATATAATAAATTAAGAATTGCAAGCTTGGCCTGTTTTCTTCCCAAACATTGGTTATCTACTTTAGCCATCGCACTCCCTTGGCCAAATTGCTGAGCCTATTGCTGAGCACATTGTAAGCCGCCCTGAGTCTTCGGAGAAGGGCGGCATATAAATCAAATTAAAAAAAAAAAATGCCTGAATTACATTCAGTGGTGGGATTCAGCCAGTTTGCACCACTTCGGGAGAACTGGTTGTTAACTTTCTAATCAGTTTGGCAAACTGGTTGTTGGAAGAAATCATTAGAGCAGAGAACCGGTTGTTAAATTACTTGAATCCCACCACTGATTACATTCCTGTGGCTGTGGGGGAACTCCAATGGCTGGAACATCAGGAACTGGTTGTAAATCCCAACACCATCGTAATTTCAAAGGGTCACTGAACTAATGATTTTAACTAGAAGTTAACCTCCCAGAAGAGGGAGGGAGACAGTAAATAGCCCTTAGACTTATATACCGCTTCACAGTGCTTTACAGCCCGTCTCTAAGCAGTTTACAGAGTCAACATATTGTCCCCAACAATCCGGGTCCTCATTTGACCGACCTTGTAAAGGTGGAAGGCTGAGTCAACCTTGAGCCAGTCAGGATTGAACTCCTGGCTGTGGGCAGAGTCAGCCTGCAATGCTGCATTCTAACCAGTGTGCCACCATGGCTCTTGGATTTGTTTCTAGATCACCAGCTAAAAGCAAATGAGACAACTGATTTCAGGTTCAGATATGGAAAAGATTCTTCTGCTTTGCCCTCTCCATTTCTCCCCATCCCTGAATGTGATGCAAGAAAACTCTCCTGGGTTTGCTAAGAAGTCCCAGAGAAGTCAACTTTGCCCCCAAGGATCTCTGCTGTCTGCCCTCCCAGCTCTACTCCCTGGAGGATCCCAGGCAGGAATACTGCCAGGCCCTCATGCCAAGGCACAATTTCCCCCATGAGTACCACCTGCCATGGATAATGCAAGCAACTACAAAACTTGTTCTGTTCTAAAGATGAACATCCAAACACCTCCCTTCCTGCTCTCTTGGCAGAGTGTTGACTCTCAGTTCATTGCATCAAAGCCCAACTCTGGGAGAACTTGAGGAGAAGATGATTTTGCTTCATTCACACCCGGTCTTCTGCAGGTAGGATAACCAGCAAAGGTGAGCTGCTTTGTAGTTCATTAAGGATTCTCCTTCCATTCATGTTGGAAGGAATCTCCATTTAGGGAATCTCGGAGTTCTTTTGCTTAAGATTCACAATCGACTATAATTTGTAATGAACACCAATCCAACATCAGCCCTCCTTCTTAGCTTTATCTGCTGCTCCATACATAGACTTTGATTTGACCAAGCAGCTCCTTGGTTGAAAGTTAGGAGCTGGAAACTTACAGGTAGACATTCCATCTTCTTTTGTTATGGGCAGACAAGGAAACTACCGAGGAGGTTCCAGATTCAGGGTAGTCAACCCACATCATGTGCATGCAATCTAAGTCAACTATTTATTATATATTGATATTATTCATTGTAGCCAGGTGGAACTTCAATGTTCAGAGATAATGTATATCAACACAACCTGAAGAGGAAGCGGTTGCTTTTGAGTTTGGAAGTGGTGTCTTCAAAGGGGTGCCTTTACCCCAAGATGTCCATCTACTTGGAAAGCATGGTCTCCTGAAGCACTTCTACAAAACAAAGCACCACATTGTCTTTCTGATTTCAAAGTCTCTTAGTCCATTTCTCACATATTAATCATTTTCTGGACTCCAGGAAGAAAAAAAGTGTTATATTCCTAAATCTGTTCCTAGCGAGATCACTTTCTTTGATCATCTCTGCAAATATCATACCTTTTTTTTTCATTTTATTTTTTTTTTTCTTTTTTTTTATTGAAAAGTTTTACAAAAAAGAATTTTTTTTCAAATATTTCCCCTTTCCCCCTCCCTTCCTCCCCCCCCACCCCCCCGGACTTCCCAGAATAAAATGCAGGGTAAAACAATTAACAATCATATGCTAAGCTAAGATAACTAACTACAGATTCCTATCCCCCGCTCGACACTTTAACTCGCCTTTTACTTAACTAAATATACATACTCTTAACTTTTCTATTCGTTCATAAGCTATTTGATACTTTTTAGTTCGATATTTGTTTTGAATGTAATCAATCCATCTTCTCTATTCCAATATATATCTTTCTTGTGAATGATCTTTCAAGTATGCTGAAATTTTTGCCATTTCTGCCAAATTTGCCACTTTTAATGTCCATTCTTCAATAGTAGGCAATTCTTCCTTCTTCCAGTATTGCGCCACCAAAAGTCTAGTTGCAGTTGTTAAATTTAAAATCAGTTTAGTCTCTATAACCGTACAATCTGTGATTATACCCAACAAAAACAATTGTGGAGTAAACTTTATCTTCTTTTTAAGAATATTTTGGATAATCCACCATATTTTAATGCAAAATGCTTTAACTTTTTTACAA
The DNA here is from genome assembly GCF_029531705.1 of Pantherophis guttatus. The sequence goes on along the minus strand of NW_026843855.1, from coordinate 4,830,141 downwards.
GTCCACCATATATGATAATAAGTAGCATCATCACAATCACATCTCCAACACTTAGATTGCAAATTCGGATACATACAAGCCAACTTTTTAGGATCCAAATGCCATCTGTAAAACATTTTATAAAAATTTTCTCTTAAATTTTGTGCTTGGGTAAATTTTACATTTCTAACCCATATTTTTTCCCAAGTTTCCATCATTATTGGTTCCTGAATGTTTTGTGCCCATTTTATCATGCAATCCTTTGCTAATATCATATCTTGACATGGTTCAGAATTTAAATAGACCTTCATTTAGAGGAGGTAGGTAAGTGTTCTACCAAGAGCTTTAGGTCTGTCAAGATCAAGAGATGGCAGCCTTCTTCTGCATTGAAGCTAAGAGTAATACAAGCATTTTGGAGGAGAAGATTCAAAGGTATAATTTGGGCTGGGTTGAACCTTGAATTAGCGAGAGAATTGAAGGTCCTTACTGAAGGGCAAAGGGCAAGGATAGAATAACAGAATAAGTTAGAAGGGACCTTGGAGGTCTTCTAGTCCAACCCCATATTCAAGCAGAAGATCTTATACCATTCCAGAAAGTGACTGTCCAGTCACTTCTTAAGCCAGGTACCAGCTATTCCACACCTCTGCATTCAGTTTTTCTTGCCTAAATGTAGAATCTGGCTTTTCTCACCACTGAATTTCATTTTGTTAGATAGAGATCCTCATGGATTCATACAACCAAACACAGAGGACAGAATTTATCTTCCTGCCATTCTCCAGCCTTCGGAGCCACCAGGTCCACCTTTTCTTGGTGTTCTTAGCTGCCTATTTGGTCACTCTGTTGGGCAACTTCATGATCATAATCTTAATTCTCCTGGATTCCCGTCTCCACACCCCCATGTACTTCTTCCTCAGCCAGCTCTCCTGCCTGGATATCTGCCTTTCTTCTGTGGTGGTACCAAAGATCCTGGTGAACCTCTTACGCCAGCAGTACACCATCTCCTACGAACAGTGCCTGGCACAAGCCTTCTTCCTGATTGGATTTGCGGGATGTGAGCCTGCACTGCTGGCTGTCATGGCCTATGACCGCTACGCTGCCATCTGCCAACCTTTGCACTATGCCCACCTGATGAGGAGCAAGTTGTGTGTCCAGCTGTCTGTGGCCATCTGGCTCTGGGGCTTCCTGGACTCAGCCATCCACACCGCTCTGGCCTCCAGGTTGGAGTTTTGTGGAAACAACAATGTTCCTCATATCTTTTGTGATGTTCCCCCATTACTAAAAATTGCCTGCAGTGATATCTGGGTCAACGAATTGACCAATCACATCACCAGCATCTTTGTGGGCCTCGGTCCCTTCCTCTTCATCATCCTGTCCTATTTTTTAATTTTGATCTCTATTTTGAAGATTCGTTCTAACACCGGCAGGCACAAAGCCTTCTCTACTTGTGCATCACACATTGCTGTGGTAACTCTCTGCGTTGGAAATGGATACTTGAACTACAACCAGCCCAGTGCTGGCTACTCCATAGAGACTGACGCGCTCATCTCCACATCATTTTGCATCGTCACCCCCATGCTGAACCCCTTGATCTACAGCCTCCGCAACAAGGAGGTGAAGGGGGCTCTGAGGAAGCTTCTCAGCTGCTGGAAGACAGCGTGGTATTGATTTTTGGGGGCGGGGGGAGAGGGAATGCTGAACTTTGTGTCTCTGAGCCCCCAGGAAGGATAAAAGAGAACTCAAACAGAAGCATTTTCACAATGTTGATGTTGTTTCCATGAGAAAAAAACTCTTACAGTTGTAGGAACATGAGAAACTGGACCTTGAGCCTTAATGAAAACTCCGTGGTTCCAGCATTTGGTGTCCCACCTGGCCAATTTAGTTTGTTAAGGACCCTGCAAGCCAATACAACATTTTTCTCCTATCCTAGATTCCACCGCCCCAAAGCAAAGAGACAGCTCATGGTAAGATTCAGGATTCAGATGCGGAGTGGGAACAACCGTTGAATAGTCAGGGGAGAAGCACCGGTGTAGGAAACAACATACAGGCATGGTAGAAACCCAGGATGACTGCAATGTTAAAAAGAAATTGTGGGGAGTATAAGTACGACTGACAAAAGTATATGTTGGATTGAATTACATGCTCCTGTTTGTCTTATTTCCAGCCTTTAATACCTTCCTTGTCTCTTTCCTATTGGTTCTCTGCATGTTACATAATGATCCTTGCTCTGAAATCTTCCTTCCTTCCTGTTTGGATGACTGCAAGACATCCTACCCAGGGCTGCCCTTGAAGAGCACCCATCAACTTCAACAGCTCCAGAATGCAGCAGCCAGCGCCGTGATGGCTGCCCCCGGGTGGTCCATGTCACTCGTTGGTTGCGTGAGCTTCTGGCACCGACTTCTAGTTTCTTCTGGGTGCAATTCAAGAGGCTGGTCATCACCTTTAAAGCCCTACAGGGGCCAAGTGGTCACACAATCACCTTTTCCTAAAGGACATCAACCTGTCCTACAAGTTAGGGTCAACATGGTCCTAGTCCCTTCTCCCAAATATTGTCATCTAATGGAAGCTAGGAAGTGTACCAGGGGTGGGTTCTAATTTTTTTTACTACTGGTTCTGTGGGTGTGGCTTATTTTGTGGGCGTGGCTTGATGGGGGGTAATGTGACTGGGTGGGTGTGGCCAACTTTTTTTTTTTACTTTTAAAAGCATTTTTTCTACAACCTTAAGAGGTTGCAGAAAACAATGCTTTGACAAGCCTCTGCCGATCAGGCAACTCAGCTGGGATTGTCAGAGGCTTTTCGAAGCATTTTTTAAACCACCTCTTCAGCTGAAGAGGTTATAGAAAAAATGCTTTTAAAAGCTTCTGACAATCCCAGCTGAGCCGCGGGATCATCAGAGGCTTTTTTTTTTGTTTTACTTTTAAAAGCATTTTTTCGGCCGAAGGGGTTGTAGAAAAAATGCTTTTAAAAGTAAAAAAAAAAAAAAAAGCCTCTGATGAGGTGGGCAGGGTAAGTGAGCGGTGACTGGGCCGTGGACCGGATTGGGGGCATGGCCAGCCAACGTTATTACCGGTTCTCCAAACTACTACAAATTTTTACTACCGGTTCTTGTGAACCAGTGTGAACCGGGAGCAACCCACCACTGAAGTGTACCTTTTTCATGTGCTATGGAATGCTCTTCCCTGTGACTTTCATCAGGTTTTACCCTCTTAGCCATCCCAAAAGCTTTGAAGACCTTTCCCCCCAAGGGCTGAGATAAAGTTGGATAATTGAACATAAATTGGTTGACTTGGTGCCAGGTCTCTGTTGTTTTCAATGTTTTAATGTGTTCACTTTTCTAGTTTTGATATGGTTTTACACATTATTTTAAGCTTAACTGAGGGCCTTCCGGAGTTGGTTGGAAGATGGGTGGCTATATACATGTTTCAAATCGTCAAGTATTTGCAAGCCATTGGCACATGTGTCATATAGATGCCAGTGGAGGCAGAGTGTCTCCACCCCTATGTGGAAAGGAGGGGCTTACCCTGAGTATAAAACCCCCTCCAACCTTTTCCACCTCGCTCTTGCTCTCTCCATCTCTCTCTTTTCATGTTCGTTCCTCATGAGACTTGATCTCTGTTGTACATAGTTAATGTGATTTATCATATGAATAAATATGTTTAAGACATTTATTTATGCATCTGCCTCTGAACTCTTCTATGCTCCTGGGTGTTTTCTACAATCCCAATTCCACACAAATGAATGAATGAATGAATGAATGAATGAATGAATGAATAAATAAATAAATAAATAAATAAATAAATAAATAAATAAATAAATAAATAGCACAAACAATGTACAAGTAAGTCTTCTGGAAGCTGAAATCCCTGTGTGACTTTTTCCTGTATTCCCTTCACAATCTCTGCTGATTCTGAAGTCCTTTCAGGCCCCTTCACAAGTTCTCCACCCTCAGGCAGGGTAGTAGAATATTTCCCCCAGGTGATGCATTTCACAAAACTAGCTTCATACTCGGGTACTGCATAAGTAGTCATGGAGTCTAATTATCACAAATTATCCAGCTGGGGATCATTAAATGTCATCTTAAGAAGGTGTCCTAGCTGTGTGAGAGAGACTGGTCAAGTCAGTGGAAGGAGTCAAATGTGGAATTGATCTGGAGTCCCAATGTGGGCACAAAGACCTATCGTCCCTTGAATACTGTTGAACGTTGTCTAGTCCCACCCCAAACCATCAGACTGAGAAGATACTTGTGGGTTGCTATTTTTAACCATTCAGCCACATCCGACTCTTGGTGACTTTATAGGCAAGTAGACGCAAGCAACGAAACCTTTAATTGAACTCTTCACCTGTGAGTCTGGTGGTTTGCAACTGACATAGCTGTGTTCCAAAATGACAACGGAGAGCATAAAACAAATTTAAGTGATAAAATAGCAAGGAAGGAAAACCGAGATACGAACAGCAGTGCTGAAATAGATATTAACACCATGCGCGTGGTTTACTCAATTTTCAGTTAAAAATGATGCAAAATGTGACAATCCACAAGGAAGATTCAGAAACTGGAAATGGATACTAGTTTAGTTTAGTTTAGTCATTGCACCTTGTACAATGAAATTAAATGCCATCTTCAGTGTACATCATACCTAAGAAAACTATAAAAATAAAACACAAACACACCTCCTTCACATTCTATACAATTGAATTGAAACCCCCTGATATTGCATTAATATTACACTATACAGTAGAATTCAATATAGTGACTACTCTGGGATAAAAGCTGTTTTTCAGCCAATTTGTCCTTGTTTTTATTGTCCTGTACCGTTTGCCAGATGGTAATAGTTTAAAAAAAAAAGGGTGCCCAGGATGAGATGGATCTTTAAGAATGTTTTGAAATTTCTTTGGGCAGCACCAAAATCTAATCCCTTTAGGTGCATCTTTGCCTCTGTTCTATGAGCACAACAGGGAGTTTATCAAGGCCAGAAAAAGCAGGGGACGTAGAAGAACATACAAGGAATCAGGACTTCCCAATTCATCTTTCCGTTTCCATTTCCATTGATGTTCCTAGAAAACAAAGTTCTCAATTGCCAATAGAAGATGCAAGGATCAGTGCTAGGTAGATCCTGCACCAAAGACTAATCCTCCTAGGGCGGATGGCCAGATGTTCCTCCTGCTGTTCTTCACAGGAAGAGAAGCAGGCTTGCTGGCTCTCACGGCACCTGACCATCTCTGGCCACTTTATTATATCTGCAAGACTTGCCCTACTCCAATCTCGTGAGCTGGAGGTCTTGGGATAACTGGTGGGGACAATCTGCCACTGGGACTTCCTTGGTTATGCTCTTCATGCTGTTTTGAATTCATGCTGTTTGGACTTCCTATTAGATTCCTTATGTAACAAAATCTCTGCAAAAGCAGGATATCTGTTGGACAAGAGCAGGGAGAGCTTAAGGTGGAATTAAGATCACCATCAGCTTAAAGTCACGATGTTGCCCCAAAAGATCAAGGTACAAGGTGCGAGCTCAGCTCTGGCACACATGTGCGTGTCAGCCAGCTGATTTTTGGGCCTTCTAGGCCCACTGGAAGTCAGGAAACAGGCTGTTTCCGGTCTCCGGAGGGCCTCCGTGGGGGTGGGAAAGGCCCATTTTTTGCTCTCCCCAGGCTCCAGAGCCTTTCTAGGAGCCTGGGGAGGGCAAAAATGGCCTCCCCACCCCCCGAGAGGCTCTCCGGATGCCAGAAACGGCCCGTTTGCCAACTTCCAATGGGACCGGGGGGGGGGGAGCCATTTTTGCCCTCCCCAGGCTCCTAGAATCTGGAGAGAGAGAAAAGCAGACCTACCAGGCCCACCGGACCATCATGTACCAAAAGTTGGGGGAGCATGGCGGGGTCGCATATGCAGAGGGGTGGGGCACATAGAATTATAGGTGTGGGCAGGCACGTGTACGACCCCTGCACTCTCCCTGCTTTTGGCATGTGATAGCAAAAAGGTTAGCCATCACTGGTCTAGGTTCTAATGTATAGAATGTATAGCTTGAACGTTAATTTTTTTAAAAAAATTATTATTATTTATTCATATATTTTCTCTTTACACACATAGGTGCTTTGTGAATAGCGTGTTGTCTGGGTTAATTTGCTTACATAATACTGTGTTTCCAGTTCCTACTTTCTACCTCTGTTGCCTAACCATTTGTAAAACAAGTCCCTTGTTCGAAAATAGTCTGTGTCTTCTTTTTCTTTTATCTTCAGTGTCAGTCGGTCCATTTCTGCACAGTCTAATATTTTGTTTCTGATTGTTGCTTCTTCTGTAGGAGTTTCCTCATTTTTCCAGTGCTGTGCAAATGAACATTAAATGTTTGAAATGCAACGTAACACAAGATCTTGATCCATTGCACCCGACATTAATCTAGATGAGTAAATTGGCACCAGTTAATGGTCAGTGGAATTCAAGGCAGTTGGACGGGGACCATTTGTGGCAACATAATGATTCTAAGCTGATGACATGCTTAACTCTGCCCCTAGTTCTGCCTGCTCTTCTCCTACAATATATTGTTTTATCCTTTGATAAAGACCGTGGGGGCACTGCGAGGGTTGGAACTTCAAAGCAATAAATCCTTTCATTCAGCACCATGGTAACTTCAGGCAGTCACTGAATAAATCATTGTAATATGAGGACTACAGTCTCCTAGGAGAGGGAGGGAGATTTTAAAAAGCCTTGCTTTTTGTTTTTTAAATGCTTTTGGAATCAGTTCTAGAGCACCAGCTAAAAGCAAATCAGACAACTGATTTCAAGTTCAAATCTGGAAATGATTCTTCTACTTTTTCCTCCCTGTTTCTTGCCATCCCCTGAATCTGAACACAAGAAAACTCATCCAGGCCTGCTAAGAAGTCCCAGAGAAGTCACCTTTGCCCCCAAGGATCTCTGCTGTCTGCCCTCCCAGCTCTACTCCCTGGAGGATCCCAGGCAGGAATACTGCCAGGCCCTCATGCCAAGGCATAATTTCCCCCATGAGTACCACCTGCCATGGATAATGCAAGCAACTACGAGATTAGCTCTGTTCTAAGGATGAACACCCAAACACCTCCCTTCCTGCTCTCTTGGCAGAGTGTTGACTCTCAGTTCATTGCATCAAAGCCCAACTCTGGGAGAACTTCAGGAGAAGATGATTCTGCTTCATTCACACCCGGTCTTCTGCAGGTGGGGTAACCAGCAAAGGTGAGCTACTTCATGGTCCATCAAGGATTCTCCTTCCATTTGTGGTGGGATGGCTTTATAAGGAGATTTGGAATGCTAGGGATTAGGAATGGAAGATTCAACCCAGGAATGTCCTTTTAGGGAATCTCAGAGGTGGCCAAGTCCTTCTGCTTGAGACTCACACTAGACCACAATTTGTAATCAACACCAATCCAGCATCTGTCCTCCTTCTTAGCTTTATCTGCTGCTCCAAACATAGACTTTGATTTGACTAAACTGCTCCTTAGTTGAAAGTTAGGAGCTAGAAACTTACAGGTAGACATTCCATCTTCTTTTGTTATGGGAAGACAAGGAAATTACTGAGGAGATTCTTCCAGATTCAAGATAATCAACCCACATCATCTGCATGCAATTTAAGTCAACTAATGACTATATATTGATATTGCTGATAAAGCTCAGGGTTGAAATGAAGGCTCCTTGATCTCTGAAGTGTGTTATTTCTTGTAAATGTTTTATGACCCAAATTATATTAGCTAGTTTGAATTCAAATAAGCCATGAAAGACCAGAAATATGGAGAGACCTAGCCCATAGAATGCCCAAAAGTCAAACATGACTGAATGGATAACATCACCATCATTTTGGGTAATGAAACATCTGCAAGAAAACAAGCAAGCTCGGAGAGCACAAAGGACCCTTAACTAGTTATTGTATCAAGGTGGAACCTCCACATTCAGACAAATGTTGTGTATCAACATAATATTTGATGAGGAACATGAAAATGAAGGCTTGGCTTTCGAGTTTGCAAGAGGTCTCCTCAAAGGGGCCTCTTTACTCCATTTACTTGGAAAGCGAGCACTCCTGAAGCACCTCTAGAAACCAGAGGCAGCAGCACATTGTCTTTGTGATCCCAAAAATCTCTTGGTCTCTTTTCCGTGTATCAATCATTTTCTGGAATGCAGGGAGAGGATCAGTTTCTGCTCTGCTAGTTCCCCACCTCAAATCTATTTAGTTATTTTCGTTTTTTTTTTTTTCAAATGTATACAGCCTCACAACTGACAGACTCCGGGCAGCACAAAACATTAAAAATCCAATGTTCAAATTCACAGTTTAAATCATCCTCCGAATGACAACAGAATCAAGAAAGCCACTTGATGGGCTCTGAATGGGAACTCCAGGTCCAATGGCAGAACCATGTCTTTAAGATCTTCTGGAACAGTAACAAGGTGGGAGTCAATCTGACCCCTGTGGAAATGAAGTTCTAAAGGGTCATGATTTAACTCATCTTACTCTGCTGTTAATTCTAATTTTTTCCCTTGCCCAATTTTCTCTTCCCAGCTAAAATGTCGTCTCTTCTCATGGATTCATACAACCAAACACAGAGGACAGAATTTATCTTCCTGGCATTCTCAAGACTTCAGAACAACCAGGTCCAACTTTTCTTGGTGTTCCTGGCTGCCTATTTGGCCACGCTGATGGGCAACTTCATGATCATAACCCTGGTTCTTCTGGATTCCCATCTCCAAACCCCCATGTACTTCTTCCTCAGCCAGCTCTCTTGCTTGGATATCTGCCTTTCTTCTGTGGTGGTACCAAAGATCTTGGTGAACTTCCTACGCCAACATCACACCATCTCCTACAACCAGTGCCTGGCACAAGCCTTCTTCCTGGTTGGCTTTGCAGGTTGTGAGCCAACACTGCTGGCCGTCATGGCCTATGACCGCTATGCTGCCATCTGCCAACCTTTGCACTATGCCCACCTCATGAGGAGCAAATTGTGCATCCAGCTGTCTGTGGCCATCTGGCTCTGGGGCTTCCTGGACTCAGCCATCCATGTTGCTCTGGCCTCCAGGTTGGAGTTTTGTGGAAACAACAATGTTCCTCATATCTTTTGTGATGTTCCCCCATTACTGAAAATGGCCTGCAGTGATACCTGGGTCAATGAATTGACCAATCACATCACCAGCATCTTTGTGGGCCTCGGTCCCTTCCTCTTCATCATCCTGTCCTATTTCTGTATCTTGGCCTCCATTCTCCAGATTCACTCCAACACCGGAAGACGCAAAGCCTTCTCTACTTGTGCATCACACATTGCTGTTGTATTGGTCTCTCTTGGAAATGCCTTTGTGAACTACAACCAGCCCAGTGCTGGCTACTCTCTAGAGGTGGACACCTTGATCTCCACATCATTTTGCATCGTCACCCCCATGCTGAACCCCTTGATCTACAGCCTTCGCAACAAGGAGGTGAAGGGGGCCCTGAGGAAGCTTCTCAGCTGCTGGAAGATTGCATAGCATTCATTTGAGGGAGGTATTGCTGAAAGCCAGGAGTTTTTGTCTTTAACAATTATAAATATTGTGCATGAACAGGGGTAGAAGTGCTTTCTCAAAAGGCACCTGCAATGCATTTCCATAAGAAAAAAACTTTGGCAGTTGTTGTAAGAACCTGAGAAATTCGACTTTGCAATTTAATGAAAACTCAGTGACTCCAGCATTTTGTGTCCCACCCAGCCAATATAGTTTGTCAAGCAACCTGCAATTAAACACCTCCTAGCCTATAATCCCCTGCCCCAGAGCAAAGACAAGCTCCAAAGTAGTATTCAGATGAAGAATAAGACATTTGGATAGTCAAAGGGCCAATGTGGGAAATAAAATATGGACATGGTAGAAGCCAAGAATAACAGAACCCCTGCCTTAGATGTAAACAGAACAGAAGAACAGAGTTGGAAGGGACCTTGGAGGTCTTCTAGTCCAACCCCCACCTCTAGCAGGAGACCCTATACCATTCCAGACAAGTGGCTGTCCGATCTCTTCTTAAAAACTTCCAGTGTTGGAGAATCCACAACTTCTGGAGGCAAGTGGTTCCACAGATTAATTTTTCTCACTGTCAGAAAATTTATCCTTCGTTCTTGGTTGCTTCTCTCCTTGATTAGTTTCCACCTGTTGCTTCTCGTCCTGTCTTCGAATGCCTTGGAAAATAGGTTGCCCCCCCCATTCTTTGTAGCAGCCCCTCAAATATTGGAAGACTACTATCATGTCATCTTCTTTTCATTAAACTAGGCATACCCAGTTCCTGCAACCGTTCTTCATACATTTTAATTTCTTCATATGTTTTAGAATGTGTGTATATTCTACATGGCTGGCTCATATTTAAGTGATTGTCCACTAGGACTACTAGATCCCTCTTGCAGTTACTACTATTAAGCCAGGTTTCCCATAATATGTATCTGTACATTTGGTTTTTCTTGCCTAAGTGGAAAACTTTACTTTTTTCTACAATGAATTTCATTCTATAAAACTTGGAAGACGTGGATTTCCCCCCAAGCTCCAGGTCCGTTAGATGTTTAACCATCCATAAAGCTTTGAAGACATTTTCCCACAAGAGCTGAGACAAAGTTGGATAATTGAACATCAGACGTTTGACTGGGCATCAGGTCTTGTTGCTTTTAAAATTTTAATGTGTTTAGTTTTATAGTTTTAATACAGTTTCATGTATTTTTTAAACTTTTGATTGGCAGCTGCCCAAAGTTGATTAGAAGATGGGGGGTTATGTAAATGTTTCAAATAAACAAATAAGTAAACAAATAAGTAAACAAACAAATAAATAATAGGACATAAATAGTATATAAGTATGTCTGTAATGTTGAAATTCCCATGTGACTGGTTCCTGTGCTCCCTTCAGAATCTTGGCTCAGCCTGAAGTCTTTCCAGGCGCTGCACAAGGTCTCCATGCTGGGTAGAGCAGGATCCTTCCCAGGAAATGCATTTCACTAAACTAGACTTATTCTTGGATGCACAAATAAGCAGCCATGAAGCCTGGTTATCACATAGGTCCACCTGGGCATCATTAAATCTCATCATCATAGCAATACCCCATAGACTTATATGCCACTTCACAGTGCTTTACAGCCCTCTCTAAGTGGTTTACAGAGTCAGCCTCTTGCCACCAACAATCTGGGTCCTCATTTTACTAACCTCGGAAGGATGGAAGGCTGAGTCAACTTTGAGCCAGTAAGGATCGAACTCCTGGCAGTGGGCAGAGTTAGCCTGCAACCACTGCGCCGTCACGGATTCCTTCCTTCCTTCCTTCCTTCCTTCCTTCCTTCCTTCCTTCCTTCCTTCCTTCCTTCCTTCCTTCCTTCCTTCCTTCCTTCCTTCCTCCCTCCCTCCCTCCCTCCCTCCCTCCTTTCTTTTCCTTTCCTTTCCATTCCATTCCATTCCATTCCTGCCTTCCTTCTTTAGCACTTAGACTTATATACCACTTCACAGTGTGTTACAGCCCACTCTAAGCAGTTTACAGAGTCAGTTTATTGCCCCCCAACAATCAGTCAGGATTTAACTGCTGACAGTGGGCAGAGTTAGCTTGCAATATTGCAGTCTAACCACTGCGCCACCACGGCTCTAATGAAGTGTCATAGCTGAATTCAGTGGTTGGTTTCATTTTTTTTACTACCGGTTCTGTGGGCGTGGCTTGGTGGGCATGGCAGGGGAGGGATACTGTAAAATCTCCATTTCCTCCCGATCAGCTGGGACTTGGAAGGCAGAGAATAGATGGGGATGGGTCCAGTCAGAATTTTTACTACCAGTTCTCTGAACTACTCAAAATTTCCACTACTGGCTCTCCAGAACTGGTCAGAACCTGCTGAAACCCACCTCTGGCTGAATTCCAAAACAACAAGAAAAAACAAAATATAAAACAAGCTTAGTTGATAAAATAGCAAGGTAGGAAAACTGAGAGCTGCATAGCAGTGCTGATTGGTGGGCTCCAGCAAGAGACCCTTCTCTGTTGTTGCCCCCACCCTGTGGAATATTCTTCCCCCATAGGTGAGGCTTGCCCCTGTTGTCCTGGAATTGCAGAAAGGTTTAAAACATGATTCTGCAGCCTTGCTTAGGGTGCAAAGATGAGCACTCAGCCATGGGGGTGGTTAACGCCCTGAAATCGAGCCACTTAATCGATTTTAAAATTTGTTGCCTTTTTAAAAGTTTACACACTGTTTGTACGCTTGTAGTTTTTTACAGGAGGTGGGAGGGAAGGCATTGGAATGTAAGGGAAATGAGGAATGCATGTCAGCCGGCTGAAAGCCTGAGACAGACCTGACATTACAAGGTCATTCGACTGGGAAGTCAGATCCTTCCCAAAACAAAGGGAATGCACGTGATTGGTGGACACTGGACAGCAGGAGGTTCAGTGGGCAAAGAGAAAGTTTACCTCTGCTGTTTTCGCGGGAAATTGTTCGAGCTGGTTTTTCTACTTCTGTAACCACATGGAATCTTCAGTAAAGTTATACTCTTGTTAAAAACAAAATGTCTCAGGAATTTCTTTTCGTGTCTAACCTAGTGGGGTAGTTGACAGTCCATCTGTGAGGGAGATGGGCAGTTCTCAGATATAATCAATCAATCAATCAATCAGCACCACTGTAACTTCAAAGACTGACTGAACAAATCACTGTCGTACTTTTGCAGTCTTCCACGAGAGGGAGGAAGACTTTAAAATGCCTTGCTTTATATATATATATATATATTCTGGAGTCATTTATAGAGCACCAGTTAAAAGCAAATGAGACAGTTGATTTCAAGATCAGATCTGGAAATGATTTTTCTGCTTTTTCCTTTCCGTTTCCCCCCATCTCCTGAATCTGACATAAGAAAATTGTGCTGCATCTTCTAACAAGTCCCAGAGAAGTCAGTTTTGCCCCAGAGGGTCTCTGCTGTCTGCCCTCCCAGCTCTACTCCCTGCAGGATCCCAGGCAGGAATATTCCGAGGTCCATAGGCCAACTCATAATTGCCCCCACGAGCACCACCTACCATGGATAATGCAAGGAACTATGAGGCTTGCTCTGTTCTAAGGATGAACTTCCAAACACCTCCCTTCCTGCTTTGTGGGCAGAGTGTCGGCTCTCACTTCATTGCATCTGAGCCCAACTCTGGGAGAACTTGGGGAGAGGATGAGCTTGTTTCAGCTCCATGTGGTCTTCTGCAGATGGGATAACCAGCAAAGGTGAGCTGCTTTGTGGTCCATCAAGGATTCTCCTTCCGTTTATGTTGGGGTGGCAATGTAAGGAGATTTTGGGTGTTAGGAAGGAGGGATCAGGAATCTCCACTTAGGGAATCATAGGGGTGGCCAAGTCCTTCTTCTGCTTAAGACTCACAATAGATCACCGTTTGTAATTGCTACCGATCCAGCCTCTCCCGTTTTTCTTAGGTTGAACTGCTGCTCCAAATGTGGACATTGACTGGACAAAACAGTTCCCTGAGTAAAAGCTAGAAGCTGGAAACTTACAGATATATCCTTTTGTTATAGGAGAGGCAAGGGAACTTGAGGGGATCCAGATTCAAGATAATTAAACCAACATCTTCATGGACTACAAATCAGCTATGGATCATATGTTGATATTAGTCATGGTAGGAAGGTGGAAACACCTCCTCTAGACATGATGTATATCAAAATAATTTTGATGAGGAAGATAAAGAGGAAGGTGTTGCTTTAGGTTTTCAAGCGGTGTCTTCAAAGGGGCCCCTTTACTCTAACATCTCCATCTACTTGGAAAGCAAGCGCTCCTGAAGCACCTCTAGAAACCAAGAGAAACGTTGTCTTCCTGATCCCACAATCTTTGGGTCAAATTTCAATGTGTCAGTCACTTTCTGGGTTCCAGCAGGACAGTAGAAATGTGTTACAGTATTAAATCTGTTTCTAGCAAGGCCACTTTCTTTGATAATCTCATCACATATCATATGTTGATGGGATTCTGAATTTAAAAAGACCTTCATTTAAAGGAGATGGGCGAGCATCATACCAAGACCTTTAAGGCTTTAAGATGGGCAGGCACATTCTGTGTTGAAGTCAGGGACAGGACAAGACATCCAGAGGCATAGTTTAGGCTGGGTTGAACCCTGAATGAAGGAAAGAATTGACATGAGATAAAGAGAAAATATGGAAGGACAAAGACCTCTGAAGTAGAGGAAGTATGACAGCCATTCAATGTGCCTGTCAGCGTTCCAAATTAGGCTTTCTTCCAGCGCTGACATAACAAGTTGAAGCAGAAAGAGCGGAAGCTTGATTTATTGCTGAGATGAACTTTTACCTAGTTTTGTATATACAGATAGGGTTTCCTGGGAGACGAGGGTGGGGGCTGCATTCCTGTGAAAAGAACGTGCCGGGATGTAGAGATGGATCTGTATGATGGCCAATGGGACGTGGGGGCTGGAGAGCGGAAGAGGAGGGGGTTGGAAGGAGGGCCAGTTTGGCTGCAAATTTGAGTCAGAAATGTCGGATTCTGCTATGCTTAAAAATAAAATGTTTCATTAGACAGCTTGCGCTTGAGAATGAAGTTTATTCAAGATAGCACCGAAACCTGACAGTGCCTTTGATTCAGATGCTCTTTGTCCTCAGCTTCAGCAACATGGTTTAGGAACAAGGAATGGTGCAGTGTAGGAAAAGGATAGTCAGCTCTTTAACTTGGTGGATCTTCACAGCTTTCTCAAAAGCATTTTTCTTTGGTTGTTGTTGCCCTTTGGAGGTGGATAATTTGCCAGGAAATGAGTAAGTGTAGGTCCCTTTGGAAAATCAAAGCTATCCCATTACTAGATCCTTCTAGTATATGGTTCTGATATGAAGCTTGGAAGAGATATTCCTCAGAGTTTTCATACCGAAATCTCCTGAAATGGAGAGAATTAAGCTCTGCTCCACTGAGTCTGGACACCCAAATTTTCTTGCATCTAATTCTAATCCAAATCTCTTGAGGGATCAGATGTTCACTGAGTGAAGGAGATCCCTAAAATTTCATCCTCCACAGTCCCATGGAGACCTCAGATAATGATATATATGCAGCTCAGGGTTGACATGAGGGGTCCTTGGTGCTCTCTGAGCTTGGTTGTTTTCTTGCAGATGTTTCATGACCCAAACTAGGTAACAACATCAGTGCTAGTGATGTGATATGTCCACCGCTGATGATGTTACCGTACTTAGTTTGGGTAATGAAACATCCTGCAAGAAAACAACCAAGCTCAGAGATGTCTCAAAGGTCGTTTTTCCCCCAAAAGGCAACTGGACTTTGGTTTTCCTTGAAGATGCTTCACTGAAGTGAAAGATTCCTCAAGCTCAGAGAGCACGAAGGACCCCTACTCTTACTTCTTCCATGCGTTTTCCAAGGACCATTGACTCTCTTTGTGTCTTCACATTCTTTTCTCTCCCTCCTCAGCTGCAGAATTTTTTCTTCATGAATGCACAAAACCAAACACAAGTCACAGAATTCCTCTTCCTGGGTTTCTCCAACCTGCTGAGCTACGAAACCCACCTTTTCCTGGTGCTGCTCGCTGCCTATTTGGCCACTCTGATGAGCAACATCATGATCATAATCTTAATTCTCCTGGATTCCCATCTCCACAGCCCCATGTACTTCTTCCTCAGCCAGCTCTCCTGCTTGGATATCTGCCTTTCTTCTGTGGTGGTACCTAAGATCCTGGTGAACTTCCTACGCCAACATCACACCATCTCCTACAACCAGTGCCTGGCACAAGCCTTCTTCCTGATTGGCTTTGCTGGATGTGAGTTGGCACTGCTGGCCGTCATGGCCTATGACCGCTATGCTGCCATCTGCCAACCTTTGCACTATGCCCACCTGATGAGGGGCAAGGTTTGTATGCAGCTGTCTGTGGGCATTTGGCTCTGGGGCTTCCTACACTCAGCCATCCATGTTGCCTTGGCCTCCAGGTTGGATTTTTGTGGAAACAACAACATTCCTCACATCTTTTGTGATGTTCCCCCATTACTGAAAATGGCCTGCAGTGATACCTGGGTCAACGAATTGACCAATCACATCACCAGCATCTTTGTAGGCCTCAGCCCCTTCCTCTTCATCATCCTGTCCTACGTCTATATTCTGGCCTCCATTCTGCGAATTCGCTCCAACACCGGCAGGCGCAAAGCCTTCTCCACTTGTGCATCACACCTAAGTGTGGTAACTCTGTTTGTTGGTAATGGGAGTATGAATTACAACCAGCCCAGTGCTGGATACTCTCTGGAGGTTGATGCTCTGATCTCCACCATGTTTTGCATCGTCACCCCCATGCTGAACCCTTTGATCTACACCCTCCATAATAGAGAAGTGAAGGGGGGCCCTGAGGAAGATTCTCAGCTGCTTGAAGAAAGCATAGCCCACATTTTGGAAGGAAGGGAATAAACATAACTTTATTACAAAGGTGCTTTTTCAGGAGGCAACTGGACTTTCTTGTTTTTTCTTTTGAAGAGGTTTCACTTCTCATCCAAGAAGCTTCTTCAGCTCTGACTGGATGGTGGGGAACGAAGGATTTATATTCCTTGCAGACAGCTGGTCATTTGCATCCTTTTAGAGAGTTGCTGAGGCACTTGGAGGTTTGTCTATGTCCTCTGTGTCACCTGGGCTCCTGGTTCCTGTAGACTGCAATTTGAATTTTTCTTTGAAAATGTCGACAAGAAATTGCCAATTGCCTTTGGGACAACCATGACCTGAATGACTGAGAATCTCTACAGACCTTTAGCTATACATTTTGGGATGGACACCCTTTGAATGGTGTGGGAGTAGGAATGGATTTCCAGAGGAAAAAAATTGCAGACTACAAGAACCATTTGCACCACTCAGGTGACCCTGAGGACACAGAGAAACCTCCAAGTGGCCTCAATGACCCTCTCAAAGGATGCAAACAACCAGCTGTCTGCAAGGAGTATATAAATCCTTCCATTCCCCACCATCCAAGTCAGAGTGGAAGAAGCTTCTTGGATGAGAAGTGAAATGTCTTCAAAAGAAAGTCCAGTTGCCTCTTGAAAAAGCACCTTTGGGACAACCATGACCTGAATGACTGAGAATCTCTACAGACCTTTTAGCTATGCAATTTGGGATGAAGACCCTTGGAATGGTGTGGGAGTAGGAATGGATTTCCAGAGGAAAAAAATTGCAGACTACAAGAACCATTTGCACCACTCAGGTCACCCTGAGGACACAGAGAAACCTCCAAGTGGCCTCAATGACCCTCTAAAAGGATGCAAATGAAGAGCTGTCTGCAAGGAATATAAACCCTTCCATTCCCCCACCATCCAGTCAGAGTGAAAGAAGCTCCTTGGATGAGAAGCAAAACGTCTTCAAAAGAAAAAACAAGAAAGTCCAGTTGCCTCCTGAAAAAGCACCTTTGGGACAACCAGGACCTGGAGGACTGAGAATCTGTACAGACTTTTAATTTTATTACAGTTTTATAGAACATAAAGATAAAACTTAACAAACAGAAATTACCAGTAAGAAGGATGGATAGAAAGAATAAAGAGATAGATGGAAGATAGGAGTACAGGAAAGAAATAACTATAAGGGGAAAAAAACAGAAATATAAAATAAAGTGACTTCCCACTTCTTTTACAAAGTTTATTTATTCAGCCCTTAGTTTGGGACAATACAAATAGTCCTCGACTTATGACCACAGCTCAAAATTTCTGTTGCTAAGCAAAAGGACAGTTGGTGAATTTTGCCCCATTTTATGACTTTTCTTGCCACAATTGTTAAGTGAATCACTGAAATTATTAAGTCAGTCACACGGTTGTTAAGTGAATCTGGCTTCCCCACTGATTTTGCTTGTCAGAAGGCCACAAAAGGAGATCACATGGCCCCTGGGCACTGACATCGGTCATAAATATGAGACAGTCACCAAACTGTCCAAATGTTGATCACCTGACCCCAGAGATGGTGCAGGGTGAAAAACATAAGTCGCTTTTTTTCAGTGCTGAAAAAACAGTCAGTAAATGAATTGTTGTAAGTCAAGGATTACGTGTAGTACAGCATTCACTTTCCAAATGGTCAATAGCTTTTACTAATCATCAAATAGCAGTGACTGGGAGAGGGATCTTGGAGTCTTAGTGGACAATCATCCAAATAGGAGCCAGCCGTGTGCAGCGGCAGCTGAAAAAGCCAACGCAATCCCTAAGTAGAATTAACAGAGGGATACAATCAAGATCAAGGGAGGTCCTAATACCACTTTATAAAGCCCTAATAAGGCCCCACCTACAATTCTGCATCCAGTTTTGGTCACCATGCTATAAAAAAGATGTTGAGACTCTAGAAAGAGTGCAGAGAAGAGCAACCAGGATGATGAGGGGACTGGAGGCTAAAACATACGATGAACGGTTGCAGGAACTGGGCATGGCTAAGTCTAGCGAAGAGAAGGACCAGGGGAGACAGGATAGCCGTCTTCCAATACTTGAGGGGCTGCCACAGAGAGGAGGAAGAGGGTCAAGCTATTCTCCAAAGCACCCGAAGGCCAGACAAGGAATAATGGATGGAAACTGAACAAGGAGAGATTCAACCATGAAATAAGGAGAAATTTTCTGACAGTGAGAAACAATCAACCGATGGAACAGAAGTTGCCTTCAGAAGTTGTGGGAGCTTTGTCACTGGAGGCTTTCAAGAAGAGACTGGACTGCCATCTGTCAGAAATGGTGCCGGGTATCCTGCTTGGGCGGGGGGTTGGACTAGATGACCTACAAGGTCCCTTCCAACTCATCTGTTAATCTGTAAATCCATATGTCATTTATTTTTTAGTTTTTGTAAAAAGCCCACCAATGGTTTCCATTTAGAAATAAATTTTGCCAATGTCGCTTCTCTAATGAGAGCCATTCATTTTGGCTCATCTGTTCCAGTTATACCCCTTTTACTAACCACTCTTCCATCGCCAGTATAGTGGAATCTTTCCAACGTTGAGTATATAGGAATTTTACTGCTGTAACCAAATATAAGATTAATGTACCATGTTTTTTTCCTTAGAATTTTGTCCATCAACCCTAATAAAAATATAACTCTGGTTTAAATTTTATTTGAATCAAAGTGTATGTTTCTCAAGGAAAGTGCTTTCTTAACCCTCCTAAAAAAAATGAAAGCTGCGTACATGAACTGTGGTAGAAGGACTTTCTGAAGGTGCCTGCAAAACAATTTTCATGATAAAATAAATGGAGATTAATTGTAAGAACATGAGTAGCTAGCCCTTGCACCTTTTTATAGAATAATTTTATTTAAGAACAATAGAAATTAATGCAAACTAAAAACAAGGAAAAGAAAGAAAAATTAGAAAGTACAGAAAAGAGAAAAGAGATAAAGGGAAAAATAGAGATTGTGGTCTTGTCTGGAGTGCATGTGGGTGATCTCTAATCCTCTCTTAGTCCAGAGAGGAAATATTGAATAGCCCGTCTATTCACCAGCTCTTCATTCTGCCAAAATCATCAACTTCACTTTTTGTGTACCAGTCTTCAGTCCACCACATCCATCCATCCATCCATCCATGTATCCACCCACCCACCCATTCATCCAGCCAACCCTTTTCTCTGTAGTCTAGATATGTGAATTTTGACAAAAAGAATTCACATAAACTTAAAAAAAGGTTGGCCATTCCCTAGCCTGTTGTCCTCCAGATTCATTTGACATCAATTGCCCTAATTCCCAGCCTGGACATTTTTAGCAGAGGGGGATCTTGGGAGGGTCTATAATGACTCCCTTGAGATATTCTGGAAAATGAGTCTGAGGGTCATTAATTGATTGCTCCTTCATAGCAAAGCAGAGGTGATGAAATTCCTTGCATTTCTCATGGATGGATTGTGATGGCAAAGAATTGGATTGAACCTTCTGTGTCTGGGCACAGAGACCGATAATGAGGTCCCTTAATTCTCATTGCATCATTCCAGAAAGACGGACCAATTATGGTAACTAACTTTCTCTCGTCAGGGCTGGTTATTCCCCCACCAGCAGCCCCTTCTCCTGTGAGCTGGTCCAGGGAGATCAACCTTTGTTCTTGGGCACAGAGTTGAGTCCCAGAGCGGTAAAAGTTTTGTTTCCAGCTCCTGTTGCAAAATGCCAGCTAAGCAATGAAAGTTGTTTGTTCTCTGCCAGCAATTTGCTGGTTCAGTTCAGATCCATCTGGATGGTTTTGCAGGCTCTCTAGCTCCCCTCTGAAATATGGGGATCCTGAGCTCAGGCGTGGACTGTCAAGAATCAAAAAATATGCTTTTCCAAATTTGCTGAATCAAGCTGTGTAGACAGCTTTACCTGCTACCTTTCATTTCATTGGCTTCTACCTAAGGCCTCCTATCACAATCGGGCCTGTGCAATAGGGTAGGGCAGGGGTCTCCAAACTAGGCATCTTTACGACTTGTGGACTTCAACTTCCAGAATTTCTCAGTCAGCCATGCTGGTTGAGGAATTCTGGGAGTTGAAGTCCACAAGTCTTAAAGTTGCTCAGTTTGGAGATTCCTAGGGTAGAGTCATAGAATTGGGCTGGAAGGGACCTCGGAAGTCTTGTAGTCCAATCTTCTGCTCAAGGCAGGAGACTTTACATCATTCCAGGCAAACGTTTCCCTCACAATCATTCTGAGGGAAGGAAACTTGACTATTTATTATTTGTTTGTTTATCTGCTGCCCATCTCCTCCATAAAGCCATATGCCCAGGCCTGGGGCTCTGGATATGTTGGAGCCCCATTTCTTGGCTGGACGGATATTAATTATGATAATTTTCTCAGCTCCTGCATATATTTATTTTTATACTGTTCTAGTAGTTTTGGAATTGTTCACTGACCAGTCACTGGGTTCAGATGAGCAGCTATAGAAATGAATTAATTTATTTCTAATTAATTAATTAATTTTATATAGTTTTTAACTGTTTTGTTTTAGAATTGTTCACTTGCCCAGAGTCATTGGGTTGAGATGGGTAGCTGTAGAAATTGATTGATTAATTTCTAAATAAATAAATTTCTTTTGCAAATTCAGTATCTGCAACCATCATGTACTAGGGATGTATTTCAATACAATATTTCTAGCCTTTTAGCTAGGTTATACAAATATGATTATGCAATAAAAGTTTTAAAAAACGATTTACAAAAATCCTATTTATATAACCCACTAATTTCTCCTGAAACATAGTAAGCTGAGGGCGTTGCAGACACATATCAAAGGATGTTCTTCTTAGAGCACTCGCCTTTCCAAATTGTGTTTGGCTTCGCTTGTCCCCAGGCAATTCACAGATGGGAGAGTTTGGTCCCAGTGGATCCCTTCTGCTTTTACTCCCTGCGGGATCCCGAGCAGGAATATCCTCAACACACCAAGACACATTTTCCCCATGAGCCTCGCCTACCGTGGATAACCCTGGGCACTGGGAGTGTTACTTCTGTTGTGAGGATGAGCTTCTGAACACCTTCCTTTCTGCTCTGTGGGCAGTTTTGGCTCAGCGATCACCATTCTCATTGTATCTGAATCCAACGGTGGGAAAACCTGGGGAGAGGTTGACTCTGCTTCAACCACAGCTGGTTTTCGGTAGGTGGCTAACCAGTCAAGGTGAGCTGCTTTGTGGTCCATCCAGCATCTTCTTTTGAGGAGACATTGCAAGGAGAGCTTGACGTTGGGAGGGAGAAGGAAGTGCGTGACCAGGAATGGAAGTTTCAACCCTTTTAGGAGATCTCAGAAATAGCAAGGATCCTCTTTGAGGGGACAACAGATTTAACCATCAACAACCCAGATCTTTCTATCCTTCCTATCTGTCCTGCTCCAAAGATGGACTTTGACTAAGCAAATTTGATCAAGCTGGCCCTTCAGAGCAGCGTTCCAAATCAAAGCTGGGTGCAGGAAACATATGGAGATATAGTTCTTAACTCTTTTTGTTACCTGGAAGGCAACAGAGATGACAAGATTCAGGACAGGTCAATCCAAGTACATTGTCACACAGTATAACTAAATTATGGATATATATTAAGGGCTATTCGTTTCCATGGTCTACTGTTGGCTCTTGACCATGGTAGCAAGAAGCTCCAGAGATAATATACAGTATATGAGTATAATATTTGAGGCTGCTTTTAGGCTTGTCAGAGGAAATTTGGAAGATGACCCATCTTCCTCACTGTAAACCTCAATCTTCCACGTAAAGCCAGATCTTCTAAAACATCTCTACAACTGAGGCTGCCTTCTCCTTCTGATCCCAACATCTTTTCATCCAATTTGCAGGCATCACTTACCTTCTGGAATCCTGAAAGACAGTAGAAGCTTATTATCCCCCTTAAAACTGTATTAATCTCAGGTAATACCATACACTGACCTAATTGGAGCTTCCCATGAGTGAGGTGGGAGAACATTGCACAAATGCCATTGAAGGTCTACAGAGCAAGGGTGGACAGACCTGTTCTGTGTTGAAGTCCAGAGCAAATCAAGCCTTTTCTTGGGTCTCCATTGAAGATTCACAGGATGTCCAGAGGGATAATATGGCTGGATTGTAAATAATCCATGATTCTCTCATTGACTGGGAGAAATGCTGGTCCTTACTGAAATTTAGAAGGCAAAGAACTCAAATAAAGGAAACGTGGCAGCCTTTGATTCAACTGTTCCTTGTTCGTGCTGCTCCCAGCTTCAGCAACATGCTTTAAAAGAATCCAAGGAATTGGACAGTGTAGGAAATGCATAAATAGTCTGGAGGAGCTTCATAGCCTTCTCAGTTGCATTTGGCATTGATGGCTGGTGCCTTTTGGAAGAAGATCAGTTGAAAGAAGAAAGGTTGAAGGAAAATCTGTTCGTCCAGCTGAGAGCCTTAAAACTGAACGTTTGGGGGAGGCAGGTGTAATGGTATGTGGGAATGAATGTGGGAGATAGGAGGAAGAGGTGCAGCCTAGGGAACAATCAGATAAGAGAGAGTAGAGCCTGCAACTCTATGGTGGGCAGAGAAAGAAACAACTTATCAGACTATAGAAAGAGGAAGAAGGAGATTTGTACTTTCAGACTTCTATTAATGTAATAATAAAGTTGAATGAGATCCTCTGGTCTTGTTTTCTGTCTGGTCTGGCGAGAAAGACTGACAGCAGGGCTGAAGGACTGCTACTTCCTCAGCAGAGTTTCGGGAAACAGGATTGTGTCGTCTTCTCCAAATAAGCTTTTGATGCCAAGCTTGGAAGATCCGTTCCTCAGGGCTTGTATGCTGAATGCCCCAGAAATTCAGGGGGAGAATTAAGCTCTGCTGCTCCGGCTCTGCATCCCCACTTTAATTCATCTCACCCTGCAGGTAGTTCTCATTCAAAATACCACAAGCAATCAGTTCTTCTTTATTTGGAAGAGATCACTAAAATTCCATCTCCTCAATTCCAGCTTGAGTCCTCAAATAATTACTGTGTTATTCTTCCATCCATTTTTCAGGGTCCGTTGCCACTCACTGCTTTCTTCAGAAGCATTTTTCTCTCTTGCCAGGTGTCTATTTTTTTCCTCATGGATTCCCACAACCAAACAGAAGAGATGGAGTTTGTCTTACTGGCATTCTCCATATTCCAGAGGCACCACATCCATTTTTTCTTGGTGTTCCTGGCTGCCTATTTGGTCACCCTGCTGGGCAACTTCATGATCATAACCCTGGTCCTCCTGGATTCCCGTCTCCACACCCCCATGTACTTCTTCCTCAGCCAGCTCTCCTGCTTGGATATTTGTCTTTCTTCTGTGGTGGTACCAAAGATCCTGGTGAACCTCCTACACCAGCAGTACACCATCTCCTACGAACAGTGCCTGGCACAAGCCTTCTTCCTGATTGGATTTGGAGGATGTGAGCCGGCACTGCTGGCCATCATGGCCTATGACCGCTATGCTGCCATCTGCCAACCTTTGCACTATGCCCACCTGATGAGGAGCAAGTTCTGCGTCCAGCTGTCTGTGGCTGTTTGGTTCTGGGGCTTCCTGGACTCAGCTATCTATGCTGCTCTGGCCTCCAAGTTGGATTTCTGTGGAAACTACCAGATTCTTCATATCTGGTGTGATATTCCTCCACTACTGAAAATTGCCTGCAGTGATACCCAGGTCAACAAATTGGCCAATCACATCACTAGCTTCTTGGTTGGCCTCGGTCCCTTCCTCTTCATCATCCTGTCCTATTTCTGTATTTTGGCCTCCATTGTCCGGATTCCTTCCAACACCGGCAGACGCAAAGCCTTCTCTACTTGTGCATCACACGTTGCTGTGGTAACTCTTTATATCGGAAATGGGTTTCTGAACTACAACCAGCCAAGTTCTGGCTACTCCCTAGAAAGTGACACCCTGATTTCCATAATGTTTTGCATTGTCACCCCCATGCTGAACCCCTTAATCTACAGCCTCCGCAACAAGGAGGTGAAGGAAGCCAGGAGGAAGGTTTTCAACGGCTGGAGAACAGCGTTCTCTTCATTTTAAGGTGCTTTTCTCTTTGAACCTCACATTTGTGTGTTCCCCAAGAAAAATGAAAGTGGTGCACAAGAACCTGGGAGAAAAACATTTCACAGATGCCTGCAAAACTTTCCTTTGAGAAAAACAAGATGGGAGTTTTGTTGCAATGCCCACGAGTAGCTGGGCATTGCAGACAATAGAAGCCATGGAATTCATCACTCCAGGTTGTATCATGATCAGTCAAGTACCTTGTGGATCCTGCAAACAAATATAATTCTCTAATCCTAGACTCCTCTGATAAACAGAGACACAGGACTTTGGACTGTGTAGGTAAAACAACATGGCTTGTAAATATTTTGATAGTCACATTTGTATTGCCCCAAAAGCAACCTCTATCAAACATAGTAATCAGATCAGGAACAGATAAAAGAACAAGTGACAATGCAGGGAAGCCAAGATGACTAACAAAGATAGAAATATATAAGCGATCTAATGAATGGTTAAAGTGTGATGCAGTTCAATCTAAGCTCATCTTATTTCCTGCTGTTAACTTTTATTGTATTGTTTCCTATTAGCCTTCTGTGTGTGTGTTTCTTTTTTTAATTTCAAAAACAGATCATTTAAACTGGAATTGCAACACAGCATAAGGATACAGGAAGCCAAGTAGAAGAGAAACAGCTGCTTATAAATCATAAGTAAAAATATCATAGAAAAAAAGTCAATGCCTTCTCCCCTTCCATTTATTTTCCCAGCTGTACCCACAACCTAAATAACCGGGCCTGGTAGCTCAGCAGACTAAAAGCACTGTGATTAACACCAGCTGTCTGCAATTACTGTAAGTTCGAATCTCACCAGGCTCAAGGTTGACTCAGCCTTCCATCTTTTCTAAGGTAGGTTAAATCAGGACCCAGTTTGTGGGGGCAATAAGCTGACTTTGTATAAATATACAAAAGTATGAAGGGCTATTGCTTAGCGCATTGTAAGCCGCCCTGAGTCTCCAGAGAAGGGCGGCATATAAATCAAATTAAAAAAATATTGTAATGTCCTTTGCACATTAATTGTGGAGATGATTGTTAGCATCTAATTAGCCTTTTCTTTTATTGTTTTGATTGGTCCCTTAACTCTTTTCCTAGGAACTGATTTCTAATTGTTTGAATTTTCCGTGTTGTGTAACATGTCTTGTATAAGCCATTTATTGGCTGCCCATCTTCCCACAGGGCAATCCTGGGCAGCTTACAATATTATTCTTTTTTAAAAAACCTTCTTCCAGAAGTCTCCCCCATCTTGCTTTGAGTTAACCTTATTTCTTATTTGGGTAGCTTAGTTGGTGGTGGAAATTTTGCCAGTTTCCTTAATTTATTGGGCAATTCGTCATTCATCACTGTCCCTGAGAATCAGAGCTTATTGACACTGATCTGCTGCACAAATAAAGCTTAAGGAAAAGGGCAAAGATAAGTGCAGATTAACAACCTCAAAGCCAACTTTGAGCCTTGGTGGCGCAGCAGACTAAAGTGCTGTTAAGTAGCACCAGCTGCCAGCTAATTACTGCGAGTTCAAATCTCACCAGGCTCAAGGTTGACTCAGCCTTCCATCCTTCTGAGGTAGGTAAAATGAGGACCTGGATTGTGGGGTCAATAAGCTGACTTTGTATAAAAAAGAACACCACTTGGGGGCCCCCCCGAAAAGCCCAACTAAGCAGCTATATACAAAAGTATGACGGCTGTTGCTTAATGCATTGTAAGCTGCCCTGAGTCTCCGGAGAAGGGCGGCATATAAATCGAACCAATAAATAAATAAATAAATAAATCATAGGGGTGGAATGGATTTCAGAAGGCATTAATTGTTTTCTCTGTCAGAAAATTCCTCCTTACTTCTAGGTTGGGTCCATTGCCACTCACTGCTTTCTTCAGAAGCATTTTTCTCTCTTGCCAGGTGTCTATTTTTTTCCTCATGGATTCCCACAACCAAACAGAAGAGATGGAGTTTGTCTTACTGGCATTCTCCATATTCCAAAGCCACCACATCCATTTTTTCTTGGTGTTCCTGGCTGCCTATTTGGTCACCCTGCTGGGCAACTTCATAACCCTGGTCCTCCTGGATTCCCGTCTCCACAGCCCCATGTACTTCTTCCCCAGCCAGCTCTCCTGCTTGGATATTTGTCTTTCTTCTGTGGTGGTACCAAAGATCCTGGTGAACCTCATACGCCAGCAGTACACCATCTCCTACAACCAGTGCCTGGCACAAACCTTCTTCCTGATTGGCTTTGCAGGATGTGAGCCGGCACTGCTGGCCGTCATGGCCTATGACCGCTATGCTGCCATCTGCCAACCTTTGCACTATGCCCACCTGATGAGGGGCAAGTTGTGTATCCAGCTGTCTGTGGCCATTTGGTTCTGGGGCTTCCTGGACTCAGCTATCTACGCTGCTCTGGCTTCCAGGTTGGAGTTTTGTGGAAACCACCAGATTCTTCATATCTGGTGTGATATTCCTCCACTACTGAAAATTGCCTGTTGGCTTTGGGGTTCTTAATCTGCACTTATCTTTGCCCTTTTCCTTAAGCTTTATTTGTGCAGCAGATCAGTGTCAATAAGCTCTGATTCTCAGGGACAGTGGTGAATGATGAATTGCCCAATAAATTAAGGAAACTGGCAAAATTTCCACCACCAACTAAGCTACCCAAATAAGAAATAAATTTAACTCAAAGCAAGATGGGGGAGACTTCTGGAGGAAGTTTGTTTTTTTAAAGAATAATATTGTAAGCTGCCCAGGGTTGCCCTGTGGGAAGATGGGCAGCCAATAAATTTGATATTTGAGAGAAAACAATTAACGGCTTCTGAGATCCATTCCACCCCTATGATTCTAGGTTCTATAACATTTTACTGTAATGTGTATTTTATACATTGATTGTATTAATTTCATACAGATGTGACTGTATCAGTCCTAGATTGAAGTTGAGGGATGTTGCTGGTTTTTGTGTGTTTAAACTGTGCCTATGTGTGCAGTTAATCCCCTAATCATCGGGATTGCTCTTCTTTGCACTTTTTCCAGACTCTCATCTCTTTTTTATAGTGTGGTGACCAAAACTGGATGTAGGATTCTAGATGTGGTCTTACTAAGGCTTTATAGAGTGTATAGTATTAGTACCTGAGAGGCTGTCAGAAAAGAGGGGGCTAACTTATTCTCCGAAGCACCTGAGGCCAGGACAAGAAATAATGGGTTATGGCTGTTTTTTGTGCATTTCAACTGTGCCAATTGTCAACTCTTGAAACGGTTGCAGTTGGCTTTGGGGTTCTTAATCAGCACTTATTTTTGCCCTTTTCCTTAAGCTTTATTTGTGCAGCAGATCAGTGTCAATAAGCTCTGATTCTCAGGGACAGTGATGAATGACGAATTGCCCAATAAATTAAGGAAACTGGCAAAATTTCCACCACCAACTAAGCTACCCAAATAAGAAATAAGGTTAACTCAAAGCAAGATGGGGGAGACTTCTGGAAGAAGTTTGTTTTTTAAAGAATAATATTGTAAGCTGCCCAGGATTGCCCTGTGGGAAGATGGGCAGCCAAAATAAATGAATAAATAAATCAAAATGAATACCTAGCGCAAATTCAGCTGAGACCCTACCCGAACAGATTCAGATTTTCCTAGGAAAGGGGGGGGGCTTCTTTGTCCTTGGCTCAGGGGTCATCTTCCCCAAACCACCTTCTAGTATGTGGGTCCTAATACAATGCTCTTGCCAGCCCACTGAGCTCTAGAATGTGGGTCTGAAGAGATGTCCTTTGAGTGCCCCAGGATAGCCCTCCTTGCAGCTGATGGGGCTGCCACCTGCCATCAGGTCAACAGCTGCACCAACCAACACCCAGAGGAGGTGGGGTCTCCCCTCGGCTGGATGCCTTCAAGGGGGTTGCTACACAGGAGTGTTTCTGTGATGCTTCCCTTTGTCTTCCTGCACCGGTCAAGAGCCACACTGGATGACCTTAAGGTTCCCCTTCTAATTGCAGGTCTCTTTCCCTGACCATGGTAGATGTGGAGACACACTCTATAAGTGGGACAAAATACACTCATTATACACTATAATGTCAGAGTGTGGAAAGAGAGCCTTCAGGGGAGATATAGGAGAATGTATGATGGAAGATGGGGGGGGGTGGCCACTCCCAGGGAAGGGGGGCTCCATCCCTAAGACCGATCTTGTGGTCTGGGTTTAGGCCAGTCCTTGTTCTGAATTGGTCACGCTTGTACGTCCTTTGAAAGGGATGGAGACACCTCTCAACCTTCTCATCTGCCAGGAGTTTGAGCCAGTTGCATTTAAAGAAGTGGTCAAGGAGCTTTTGACTTGGCCTCCTCTGTGCTGGGCCTTTGTCCCTCCTTGCTTTGTGGAGGCCTCCTGGAAGGTGGCATGTGGCTGGATCCAAGAGGGGATTAATGCCTCTTTGTGAGAGTTGAAGAAGATCATCCAGAAGCTACAACTGGTCCAGAATGCAGCATTAGATGCCATGGTTGACTGTTCCAGGTTGGCCCATGTAACCCCTCAGTTGCTCAGCCTCCTGCTTTCCTTTCTGGTGCTACTCAAGGTTCAGTTGTTACCTTAAAGCAGTGTTTCTCAACCTTAGCAGTTTGAAACTGTGTGGACTTCAACTCCCAGAATTCCCCAGCCAACATAGCATAACATAGCTGGCTAGGGAATTCTGGAAGTTGAAGTCCACATATCTTCAAACTGTCAAGGTTGAGAAACACTGCCTTAAAGCCTTATGTGACACAGATCCAGGTTATCGGTGGACAATGTCTCCTTAAGGAACTCCCTCCATCACACGTAGGATGGGCACCTAGTCCTTTCTCTCAAAGATTATTTTTATGGGTTCTAGGAAATGAGTGAGTCTTTTGGGGGGCAGCCCCTGCCCTAAGGAAGCTCCCTTCCCCTTGTAATTAGAATAGAATAGAATAGAATAGAATAGAATAGAATAGAATAGAATAGAATAGAATACAATAGAATAGAATAGAATAGAATAGAATAGAATAGAATAGCGGAGGTAGAAGGGACCTTGGAGGTCTTCTAGTCCAACCCTCTGCTTAGACAGGAAACCCTACACCACTTCAAAAAATGGTTATCCAACATCTTTTTAAAGACTTCCAGTGTTTTACAACTTCTAGTGGCAAGCTGTTCCACTGATTAATTGCTCTAACTGTCAGGAAATTCCTCCTTAATTCTAGGTTGCTTCTATCCTTGATTAGTTTCCATCCATTGCTTCTCATCCTGCCTTCTGGTGCTTTGGAGAATAGCTTGACTCCCTCTTCTTTGGGGCAGCCCCTGAGATATCGGAAGACTGCTATCGTGTCTCCCCTGGTCCTTATTTTCATTAAACTAGACATACCCAATTCCTGCAATTCTGCAAGCCTCTGCCCTCCTGGCCTTCCAAGAAGCACTTAAGAGCAGGATTCGCACCCAAGTGCTGGGAGAAGAGGAGAAGAACAGGGGAAGGACCACATGAGGAATCCTCCATTTGTGCCACGTTTTTAATGGTTATTTCGTAATAGGTATATGTTTTATAATTCATATTGTCATAATCGTTGCCAACACTCCTTTCTCAAGAAAAGTATTTTCCCCCACCCCCAGCAGAATTCCACCCCCTGCCTTGCCTATAAATGCCTCCGTTCCCTTTGCTGGAGGGAAGCCTGGAGTTGCCACTGAGCAGACTTGCTACCTGTGGAGGCAAAGGGACAGGTGAGTTCAGCTCTTCTTCCTGTGGACACTTGACAGGTGAGGCCCCTGCAGCAGATCCCTCCTGCTTCTCTCTCTCCATCTGAGGGGACCTCTTGCAAGGGGCTGCAGGCAAAGTCCAGGTTGCAGCAGGGGAACTGCAGGAGGGTCCCTCAGGCAAGGAGGAAGAGATCTATTGGGGATCTCTAGGGGAGAGAGAGAGGGAGGGAGGGAGGGAGAGAAGGCACCCCTTCCCATTACACAGCAGTGTAGAATCCACTGTGTCCCACCAAGCTTGTTGAATGACCAAGGAGGAAGAAAGGGGGTTCAGCTGGCAAGAGAAAAAGTGCAAAGCAAAGTGTGGGATCCCCAGGTTGGATGTGGGGTCCTCCTTCCTGAACAATCCCTCCCAGCATCCTTGCTCCCCCTTCTTCCCCTCCCCTCTTTGCTCTTCTGCAGGGAAGGAAGGAAGGAAGGAAGGAAGGAAGGAAGGAAGGAAGGAAGGAAGGAAGGAAGGAAGGAAGGAAGGAAGGAAGGAAGGAAGGAAGGAAGGAAGGAAGACCATGGGGCGATTCACCTTCCTCAGCCTGGCCTTGCTGGCCGTGTTCCTCTCCCTGAGTGGTGAGTCCCAGCAGGGTCTCTGGTGTCCGGAGAGACCAAAGCTCTTGCATTTGATCAAGCCTTTCCTGATTAGCCCCTCTCTAGTAGATCCTCTCACTGGAATTGCTTTTATTCCTCTCTGGCTGCTAAGTAAGAGGCTTCAATCACGGCAACGGGAACCAAAGTTTATTCAGCGGAGGTGTTTTGTTATTGCTCTGAGTAACTTCTTCAGTCAAAGGGAACATTTTTTGCAATCTGGAAATGAAGATTAATCTCAGACGATTAACCAACTTCAGTCCAGTTGCTGTGATTTAACCTTTTTACATACTTTTGGCCTGGATGATTGAGTCTTCATTTCCATACAGGACATCCTCTTTGGTTTATTGTGCAATTTAGATCCCACCTTCTCTCTCTGCTCCAAAACACTGGGACTTTTGCAACCATGGAAACAAAGCAGAATTAATACAATTGAAATTCTGAATCATTAATTAACAGTTAAAGTTTAGCGAAAGATCTGTCCTTTTTTATACTTTAAAAAGCTGCTTCGATAGTGAGATGGGTAGCAAATAAATTTATTACACGAAGAAGTAGAGTTGAAAGAAGTAAAAGCCGAGTGGGGTTAGGATCCCTGTCTGTGGGACCCCACAAGAGCGGAGACCCTTTCCCAGGGACCTGAGGGCTGAGGATCCAAAGGGGGCATCTTCAGAAGGAGCCCTCCTGGGCTCGAATAGTTACGGATCATCCAGGAGGCCAGTGCAGAGCCTTCAGGGGAGACCCACTAGATCCCTGTACTTTGCACCAGTCAACGGCCTGGTTCTTGAAGGAATCCATTTTACAGTTTAGCAAAGTTCAGGGAACGATAGACCAACAAAGGCAGAAAGATTCACACAAGACTTGCAGCTTCAAGGAAATTATCCAAGGCCAACCCTAACCAAGCTTTGGGCCATCTGCAGATGCAGCCACTGTGTCTGAGGCCCAAGTCAGTTTCAATTCCCTGCCATCAAAGATGTTACTAATTCAGGAGGTTAAGCCTGTTCTGCAGACCCAGCTGTTTTCTCCTCCTCCTCTTCCTTTTCTCCTGGCCATCTTCTCACTGAGCTTCTTCTCTTCCCATACAGGAGCCGAAGGCTATTGTTGTCCTGTCGATTGGCTCCCCAGGAATGGGCTTTGCTATAAGCTCTTCAGTAAACACAAGACCTGGTTAGATGCAGAGGTTAGAAGGGCTTTTATCTTGGCCCCGGGGGAGGAAAAGTCTAGGCAGACCCTCCAGGTCCCCTCTGGCTGGCCTGAAGTAGAGGGCCCTTAGGCTGGGTGCATGAAAAGGGAGCAAAGATCATGATTTTAGGACAGTCTGAAATGCAAGTATAATGTATTATGGTTTGGGCAGTGTCTGTTGGGCAGTGTAAGGGGCTGGAGGCTAAAACATATGAAGAACGGTTGCAGGAATTGGGTATGACTAGTGTGGTGAAAAGAAGGACCAGGGGAGACATGATAGCAATCTACCAATATCTAAGGGTG
The DNA here is from genome assembly GCF_029531705.1 of Pantherophis guttatus. The sequence continues at coordinate 4,798,018 of NW_026843855.1, read as the reverse complement.
TCAGCGTTCCAGCGCTGACATATCAAAGGAGAGGAGAAGCTTGAACTTTTGCCTACTTAATTCCTTTGAAGATTCTGTTTCCTCGGAGATGGGAGGAGGGGGGGGACATTCCTGTGATCTGATGGAGATGGGATGAGGAGAGTGGCTTGGAAGATAGCCAATGAGACGCAGAGAATTGGGGATCAGAAAGGGAGGGCTTGGGGGGCAAAGATCAGTGCTGACCACGAAAGAGACAGGGACAGATCACTATGCTCAATAAAGAGAAAATTTCCTCAAAGATTGGCAGTTTGGAAATTCATTTATTTTGAGATAGCATCAAAACCTGACAAAGGGGCTGCCACAAAGAAGAGGGATGTGTGTATGTCAAACTTTCCCCCAAAGCACACAAAAAGCAATCGATTGAAGCAAATCGAGAGAAGCAACCTAAAGCTAAAGAGAAATTTCCTGACACTGAGAACAAATAATCAGTGGAATGGCTCCTCTTCAGAAGTTGCTCAGGGTGCTCAGTCACTGGAGGTTTTCAAGAAGAGATTGGACAGCCATTATCTGGAATGATCTAGGGTCTCTGCTTGAGCAGCCTAGAAGACCTCCAAGGTCCCGTCCAACTCTCTTAATCTTTATTCTGTGTTGAGCATTAGGGTTGAGTGACCATCTTGTAGACAAGAGATTTCAAGATGTTTCGCTGGCAACTCCGGCTGGCATCTTCAGACTGCCTTGCCTCTGAAGTGATGGGCATCTCAGATTGTAACTGATGAAATGGGAATTTAAGTCGGGAACTGATCAAGAGCTGCAGACTCCAGTGAGGAAATCTGCAGGGTTCAAGATCATGGGTAGGACCATGCAATCTGCTCTTGTCTCACTTGCACAGTACAAACACACCTGTTTCTTCTCTGCTGGACCAATGGCCTTCCTTGTGGTTGCTCTCTCTCCCAGATGTTCTGCAGGAAATACAAGCCAGGCTGCCACCTCGCCTCCATCCATAGCGATGCAGACTCCGCTGACTTGGCCGAGTATATGTCTGACTATCGCATAGGTCAGGGACACGTCTGGATCGGACTGCGGGATACAAAGAAGGTAGGTCCTTTCTATCACTCGTGTTCATAAATCCATACAGGAGTGGCCAAAATTGTGGAAACCTTTTGGGGAAAGCGTATTTTCTAAAACTAGCTAATAATGCCACTTTTTTGGGGGGAGTAGTACCATAAAATTATATATCAATGGAAAAATAATTGAATCAAGAATGTAATGCAATAACTTTTATGAAGGATTGCTATTAGAATAGCAGTTACAGTGTAAAGAAGAAAAATGAAACATGTAGAAAAAGTGAGATATGCAAAAATGATCACCAAGTCTGTTAACCCTTAGTTGGGTAACCTTTAGCATGAATGACGGCCTTACAACGTCTTCCCATGGAGTGAACCAAGTCTTTGAGTTCTGCAGCTGTTATCATGTGAAACCAAGATTGAATGATGGCTTCTATGAACTGGGTTTTATTGCTGGGTTGCTTCTGACTGGCAAGTTTCTTTAGTCAGCTCCATAGATTTTCCATTGGGTGAAGGTCTGGGCTATTCCCAGGCCATTCCAGCAGTGGAATAGGATTCTCTTGATACCCTGGCCCCCTTCTCTCACACTCAGCTGCTCCTTCCATCTGCCGTCTCTTTTTGATCCACTGAATTCTTCTGGTTGGAAGTCTGGTGAGCCGTTAAATTAGGGACTGCAGGGATTCTTCCCTGCTTTTCATTTTGTGCAGTTTTCCTTGTTTCTGTTAGTGGCAGACTTTCATCCTGTGCTCAGTTGTATTTTCAATTCCTGAAAAATGCTGGGTCCTATGCAAAGAAGAGAAATCACCCTGGAATTGGGCTCAATTCCTGGTGACTTTGTGAATAGAAATATTGATTCCTGGCAATAACACAGAAGTAGGTTCTGCCTCCCAGTGGGATTCAAATTTTTTTACTACCAGTTCTGTGGGTGTGGCTTGGTGGGTGTGGCTTGGTGGGCGTGGCAGGGGAAGGATACTGTAAAATGTCTCATTCCCTCCCCACTCCAGGGGAAGGTTATTGTGAAATCACCATTTCCTCCAGATCAGCTGGGACTCGGGAGGCAGAGAATAGATGGGGGCGGGGCCAGTCAGAGGTGGTATTTACTGGTTCTCCGAACTACTCAAAATTTCCACTTCCGGTTCTCCAGAAGTGGTCAGAACCTGCTGAAACCCACCTCTGCTGCCTCCCCCACCCAACACACATACAGGTTTCCAAGATGGTTTCCATTTTTTTAGTGTCTCGGATAGTCCTGGGGTTTTGCTGGTGGTCTCCCACCCAGGGACTCATTGACCTTGACCCTGTTTATTGTTCTGAGATCAATCAATATCTTCCAGGGTTGCCATCATGTTGAGCATGAGGTACGATGGCTCTCAAGCTGAGCTGGTGACTTCATGCACATTTCCAGATAGTTTTCTTCTGGGGAGTTTTTCCCCCTGCATCTCCTGATCGCCCCATCCAAACATTCACCAGGTTTAACTCAGTTTAGCTGTTCCAGATCAACTGAGATGGAGGGAGAGATGGAGAGAGACAGATGTTCTGTTTGGTCTGATCCTTAAAACCTGAAAACTTTCCTCTCTGACCTGGGCCCTGAAGAGCCCCTTCCTCAATTGTCCAACATGGCTTCTTTCTCAACTTAGAACTACGTCTGGGAGTGGACAGACAGATCTAGAACCGACTACCTATCCTGGGCGAAAAATCAGCCCGATCACTTCCAGAACAAAGAGTTCTGCGTTGAGGTTGTGGAGTTTACAGGTAAGCCAAGATGGTGGTGTGATGGTTGAGGTGCAATTCCAACAATGAGGACCCACGGGGTCCATCTTGGAACACTTTACCCCTTGGCAACTCATGGCCATTGTTTGTTTGTTTTTTCTAAAATAGTTCTGTAGCAGTGCAACAGTCAAATTAAAATTATACTAACATGAAGAACATTTAAACCAACCAAAAGCTAGCAGCAAAGTCAGATTTCTGATTTGGAATCAGCCCATCTTGGGGGAAAAGCCTGGCCTTTCACGATTCTACCCAGCCAGTCCAACCACCAGGGAAGTCAAGTAATGTTATCTCACAGAGGTCAAGAATGTTCCTCATGGTGACTTTGCAGCTGGTCATTTGCATCCTTTGAGGGGGTCATTGAAGTACTGAGGACACAGATAACCCTCCAAGTGATTCAATGACCCACCAAAATGATGCAAATGATCAGCTGTCTGCAAGGAGTATAAATCTTTCTATTCCCCACCATCCAGTCAGAGCTGAAGAAGCTTCTTGGATGAGAAGTGAAACATCTTCAAAAGAAAAAACAAGAAAGTCCAGTTGCCTCCTGAAAAAACACCTTTGGGACAACTAGACAGTTTCTTCCCCCATGCCCTCACTCTGCCAAACTCCTAATTCCCACCGTCCTGATTATGCCTAAAGATAAATTTCCCCATGTGGTAAGCTGTATTGCTACAGTATTATCCTTCTCATCTGCTCATCTTTTCTACTGCCTTCTCCTCTTGGTATCTTATGATTTACCTCTTCTTGTTATATATTATGATTAATGATTGTAACTATGATCTATTACATATGACCTATCACTTTCTTCTTTATACTGTATGTTACACTGAGAGATTATGCACCTGGGAACAAATTCCATGTGTGTCCAAACACACTTGGCCAATAAAGAATTCTGTTCTGTTCTGTTCTGTTCTGCTCCGTTCCTCCGTTCTGTTCTGTTCTGTTCTGTTCTGTTCCGTTCCGTTCCGTTCCATTCCATTCTAATAAACTGGAGTTGTATGTGAAAATTATTACAAGCTCCACCTTAGCCTGCTTTTGAAAGGCCACAATTGTTATAGGACATCTGCGTTTTGTGCTTTCTAGCTTAAATCTCTCTCTCTCTATATATATCACTATAAGTATATAAAAAGTCTGCCTCACCACGGTCAGAGGATTTTCAGTCACTCATAAAGTATATAGAAGAGAAATATTGAGACATGGCCCATCCAATTAGAAACCAATCAAAAGAACAGCCTAAAAATTCCAGACTAAATGAACAAAAGAAATTTGAAGTCTAGGTAAGTTACTTGGGTTACAACAACCCACCAAACTCCAGATCCGCTTTAGCAGGTGAGGGTCTCCACCTGTGGTGGCCTCACATCCTCCTGCCAATGAGGGACGATCCCCTTGAAAAGTTCTCAGGGAAACTTTCTCATTTGCTACTCAGGGTATCTCCAGTGGAACGATGACGACTGTGATGCCTTGCGTCCTTTTCTCTGCCAATGCAAATACTAGTGGAAATGGCTCCTTCGGTTGCTCCAGAGGGAGTGAAGCACCTGGTGAAGTCTGGAGAAGGAAGGAAGCCCCCCCTGCCCACTGAAATCTCCGCTCTGCACCCCTTCGCTTCATGGATGCTTTCTGTAGCTTGGATCTGACTTTGCTCCTCTGATGGGCCAGGAGGTCCAATAAATCTCACAGCATGACTGGCCTCCTTTATTCTGCAGAGCCAGGAGACTGTTGGGGGTTAAAGCTGCAGACTCTTCTGCATGGAAGGGCTTGGCCTCAAGGGGTGGTTGGGTGGGGTGTCTCATCAGAAGGACCATCCATTGATTCTACAGTGCTCCCTTGCATGTCCTCTTCGTTTGAGTTAGAGGGTTGAGAATCTGCTGGGCTTCAGCCCCACTTTCCTGCCCCGAAAGCTGATTGCAGGCCCTTCGCTGAGCACGAATGCAGCTGCCTGCTAGAAAGGCTATGGGGGTGGGATGATGTGGGGGGCTCCAGGGAGCTGGGGCTGTGCTAAGATAGTCCTTCGAGGCTGCCAAGGTCTGAAGCTGTTCTGGATGACACCAAAGAGTCTCTGTGTGGGAGGTCACTTCTTGGGTGAAACCTTTTCTGCTTTTCTTCTAATCAAAAAATAGATAAAATCTGCATGGGACCATCCACAATTCATTGTCTTGAAGGTTTAAATCCATCCACAACATAAACACCATCCCTCTCCAAAGATCCTCGGCTCTTCCTCAGTTGCCATTGAGGCCCATCTGACCTGAGGGCCACATTATCTACTTCCACAAGAGACGTTTCACACTGACCATCCATGAGGTTTCCTTGGTCAACTGCAGGAGATGTTTCTCTCTGCCTTCTCCCATCCGTATGAATTGTTGCCTCACTGGAATCACTCAAGCGGCCATCTCCCTCTACCATCTTCCTCCATCTCTACGGCCAAAACAAAGGCAGCTGCTTGGTTTAGCTGGGCATCTGGGATGACCTTCACTCTTGGGTGACCCTGTAAGGAATGCCAACACTCCCAGCATCCTTTGCTCATACTTCCCAGGAACACCCCACCAAAACCAGAACCATAGCAGGACATGATACTCATAGTGAAGTGAAACTTAGCTGGTGACCTTCATTGTGTCATTTAGGATGGTTCAATATAGGGTTGAAGGTCACCTGGAATCACCAGAAATCCCTTCAGTGGGATGGGGAAATGGCTGCTGAATTCTGGGATAGTTAGGAGTGGATCTTCAGTGCCCATCTCAAAATTTACCCATGTAATAAGATCATGATCTTTTGGGAACTGGGATTATTAGAGAGAAGCAATTCATGAGCTGGGTCACCCAGCAGGACTAGAACTCACTGTTTTCTGGTGATTGGCCCAAAGTCACCCAGTTGGCATTTGTGCCAAAGGTGGGACTAGAACTCACTGTCTTCTGGTGATTGGCCCAAAGTCACCCAGTTGGCATTTGTGCCAAAGGCGGGACTAGAACTCACCGTCTCCTGGTGATTGGCCCAAAGTCACCCAGTTGGCATTTGTGCCAAAGGCGGGACTAGAACTCACCGTCTTCTGGTGATTGGCCCAAAGTCACCCAGTTGGCATTTGTGCCAAAGGCGGGACTAGAACTCACCGTCTCCTGGTGATTGGCCCAAAGTCGCCCGGTTGGCTTTCCTGCTTAAGGCGGGGCTAGAACTCACTGTCTCCTGTTTTCTAGCCTGCACTCGCTACATAAACCCAAGAGGGCAAGGCCTGACCCTCCCCAAATGCCCCAGAGCCTTATCTAGTTGTTCCCATGCGAAAGCTGAAGCTGCTCGTCTAGGGATGTTCCTGAGTTCATAGGCAGAGATTTGAAGGGTTAAAACAGCTGTTTGCCCAACATCTCTTCTCCAAGACCCATCCCATCAAAGGGATTTATTCTCCGAATGGAGCCCTCTAAAGTGGCTATTGGGGGATGTGCTTTTGCAGGAGGCCGTGAGCGAGAAGGTTGCCTGGAGGGCCCTTTTCCACGAGGGCTGTAATGCACTATGAAGCGGTATATAAGTCTAGGACGGTGCCACTGCTATTTAGCAAAAGAGCCCATTTGATCTCTTAGGAGGGTCTGCTCACTGCCAAGGGAACAGCTGGATTCTTTTTGGACCGCAACCTTCACTATATAGAGGCATGGCTTCAAGACTTTTGTCTGACGGGGGCAGTCAATTTACTTTCAGGAACTGTTCTAACTTTTGAGGGTCCAGCTCAGCCTGAAATCTGCCCACCACCCTGATGACTCCCACATACCTCCCCAGATGTCAGCTCGGAGGAGGATAGTTGCTCTTCTTTGGACTTTCCCCCCACCAAAGTCTCAACATCTGTTTTGTAATGTGAGCAAAACTGGATGCAAGTATTCCAGATGTGGCCTTACTAAGGGTTTTATAAAGTGGTACCAATACGTCACGTGATCTTGATTCTATGCTTCTGAAATCTGAAACTGGCGCTGGCAGGACCTCAGCCAGTGGATGCTTTCACACCCTGTGCTCATTCTGCGTAAATTCACCTTGTCATCTATGTGTATAGCTTAGGTTGTGGTGCCAACCGTGTGAGTTCCCTTAGCCCATTGCTCAATTGATTGCCGATTCCAGAATCAGAAGTTGGCTGGCACGTATTTGCTGTCAAGTAAAGATGTAATAAAGACCAATGGCATGGTTTAAATGCAGAAAATACCCTTGGATTAACAAATAAAATAATAAGATATAAAATAAGATAAGATAAGATAAGATAAGATAAGATAAGATAAGATAAGATAAGATAAGATAAGATAAGATAAGATAAGATAAGATAAGATAAAATAAAATAAAATAAAATAAAATAAAATAGGAGGAAGGTGAAAAAAGCCACAAGGACTTCCCCACAAAGAGCAAAGTTTGCCTTGGTGGAATTTTATTTTTAAGCAGTCCTGGCAGACATTAATACGCAAACCAAGAAAAAAGTTGATCCACCCAGGTGCCATTCAGACACAAGTAAATGTCAACAATAGTTGAAGCTGTATGAAAGCAATGCAGTCATCACCCACCTGAGACCTTTACACAGCAGTAAAAGATCATAAACCTCAAACAGTTTCAGTCTTTACTCATTGATCGGGGCAACAGATTTCAAAAACTTTGAAATAGTTTGAATTGTATAGCTCAATAAATACCCACTCTCGGGTTTTGGTTGCATTGGTCCTAACACAATGTACTCCTTCATTACTGGTCCAAGAAGCCCCTTCCAGCCCCTTCCATGCCCACAGAACCCACAGGACATCAGACGCTCCCTTTGGCTCTGCTCTCAGGCTGGCCTCCGTGGCAGTGGTGGGATTCAATTTTTTTAATACCGGTTCTGTGGGCGTGGCTTGGTGGGCGTGGCTTGGTGGGCATTGCATGGCATGGCTTGGTGGGCATGGCAGGGGAAGGATACTGTAAAAATCCCCATTTCCTTCCAATCAGCTGGGACTCAGGAGGCAGAGAATCGATGGGGGCGGGGCCAGTCAAAATTTTTACTACTGGTTCTCCGAACTACTCAAAATTTCCTCTACCGGTTCTCCAGAACTGGTCAGAACCTGCTGAAACCCACCTCTGCTCTGTGGGGAGGCAGGGGGGGATTTTCCAGAGCACAGGACCTTCTGTTCGGGAAGCCCAAAAAAGAAATCCCCCCCCCGACTCCATTGAGGTAGGGAAGAGGTACTTTTAGCGAGTTTGAAATGATTGTTAAAGGTGTTCAAGGATCGAGCCCAATAACTCCATCACACAGGTATTCATTTAATCAGAAGTCTTTATTCATAACATGTCTCTTCCTTACAGGTGCTGTACTGGAACTGGCTCTGGACCGCATGGTTGGACCTTAAGTACCACTGGGGCGGGGCTAAGGTAAGGAGGGGTCAATGGGTTAGGGTGGACCCTGGGGATCGATCTCACCAGCCCCCTGTCTCCTGGCCTGGGCATGAGGTCAGGTATTTATATGTGACAATGATAGCAGCAACAGCAAAGCAAGATCTGAGCCAAAAGGCAGGAGAGTTACATGTTGAAAGTTTCCCCAAATCCCTCCTCCCAGGGACCCAGACTGAACGTCCAATCCATGTCCTGTATAGTGTCATGTGAAGTAAATCCTCAGGTATTTTCGTCCATCTGGAGTTCTAGGACGGTTGGCCTGTAAAGAACTCCGCTCAACAGCGCAGTCATTCCAGAGGGCAAACCTCCCTTTTAGTTCCCATGGACCTTCATCACACTAGCTCACTTCCCAAACCGCAATGCCACCCCCCCCGCCCCTTACTATGGCAGCCGATAGTAAGCATGCATCAAAGGGAAAACCCATGGTAAAGATCTCGCTGACAAAAATAAACGGAGCTAGTCATGCCAAGACTGAATTTACTTGAACTTCTGGCCCATCAGGATGAGCAAAATCAGATCCAAGCTACAGAAATCAAGCATTAAGCGAAAGGACGCAGAGCAGAAGTTTTGGAAAGGCTTCCTTGCTTCTCCAGGCTTCATCAGGCGCTTCTGCCACTCCAGAGCAGGAGAAGAAGGAGTTGCACTAGAATCTGCACTGGCAGAGGTATGCACGGGTGGATGCACAATTCTCGTCGTTCCAGTTCTTATAACCTGGGCAGAAAAAGGAGACATTTTGCAGGGATTCCCTCAGAGTCCTAGCAGAGCATTTTCATGGCTCCTCCCTCCTTTGCAGGTGGACCTGAAGGTCCCACAGGTGAAGGACCTCACTGGCTAAAATGGGCTTGTGGTTCAGCCGATTGTTGTAACCAAGGTAGCTAAGAAATCAGAATAAATTACTTGTGAGAGATCTCTACTACTCTCCCTTTATTTCTTTGTCGGTACATATAAACACAACACAGGATACGACAAGCAGGATACGACAAGCAGGCTTTGCCTGTCAAGCTCTGCTCAGCCACAAGGGGGCAGCCAAGGACCTGAGATTTTGGTCCATCGCTTTGGCAGGTCAAAACTGGGTGGAGCATGGATTCCACTGTCATATGACTGTTACATGGACCCTATTTTCCCGATTTGCTAAGGACCTCCCTGGATGATGGGTGTGGGAACTGGTCAACAAAGGCCATCAGTTGCCCACTGTTGGGTGTCCCAAGATGGACGAAATAAGTCCTTCAGGGGTCTTGAGTTTGGGACCTCCACATTCTCCTGGTTCTGCAGAATAAAGGAGGGCAGTCATGCTAGGTAGATTTTATCTGACTTTCTGGCCCATCAGGAGGAGCAGGGTCAGATCCACGCTACAGAAAGCATCCATTAAGGCAGGGGTTCCCAACAGGGGGTGCGAGACGATATTCCAAGGGATGCGAAAACTTGGGTTTAGAAGTTTCAAAATTAAAGCATCTATGTAAAACTCTATGCATATAATTATTTTTTTAAGGGGGGTGAGAATATATCAGAGGGGTTCTAGGAGTGTGAGGTATAGAAAAGTTCGGGACCCCCTGTCTTAAGGGATGGAGTGCAGAGCAGAGAGTTTTGGCAGAGCTTCATTGCTTCTCCAGACTCACCAGGTGCTTCGCTCACCGCAGAGCAGGGAAAGGAGCCATTTGCACTAGAATTTGCACTGGCAGAGGAAAGGATGCAAGGACTCGCAGGGCGTATCGTTCCATTTCTTGTAACCTGGATAGCAAAAGAAAAAGGTTTGCAGTGACTCCCTCAGAGTCCCAGAAGAATATTTCAGTGGCTCCTCCCTCATCTGCAGGGGGACAGGAAGGTACCACAGGTGGAGAACTTCATGTGCGAACGTGGGCTTTGGATTTGGCAGGTTGCTGTAACCAAGATAGCTTACCTAGCCAACAAACCAGGATACGGCAACCAGACTTTGGCTGTCAAGTTCTGCTCAGCCACAAGAGGGCAGCAAAGAGCTTGAGTTTTTGGTCCATCTCTTTGGCAGGTGAAAAGTGGGTGGAGCTTTCCCTGACATGACTGTTACATTGCCCCTCCCCCCTTTTTGTACCCTGTGTGCTGAGGGCTTCCCTGGATAACGGGTGTGGGAACTGGCTTTCAAAGAGGCCCCTCAAGTAGACATCGTAGCTTGCACAGAAGAGCACGGGCATGCTGTGGTTGCAGCTGTGATACCCTGGGCAATTTGTATCATTGTTGGCTGGGACTGTCCTGACTCTCAGCAGGGAACTCTGCTCGTAGCATGGATGCAAGTGAGGCTGGTAGCCTCACCTGCACCGTCTCTCCTTCACTGCAAAGCACATCAGGAAAGCTTACATGCTGAGCCCTCCGTGCGGATACTAAACACTAAAACCGTCTGAGATTCTTCTGGCTGCAATGGGGTAGAGCTTTGGTGTATATTCAAGCAAGAAAAGAAACAACAAAAAGCTAAATGTCCTGTGACAACAATGGCCTTTGGGAAGAAGGTTAAGATGGAGCTTATGTGATGATGGTCCTGTAGTGTTTCCAATCTCACTTGGCCAGTAAGAATCCCTACGCTCAGCTATGCTATTTTCTCCTATCCTTTTCTCTATTATTCTCTATATTCTATCTCATCCGCTGAGAAACCAAGGGATCAACAAAGATCATCAGTTGTCAAGGGGTGAGCATTCCAAGATGGATCACGTGGGTCCCCACCATCTTGCCATACCTGCCGGGCTCCAGAGGTGGACACAGTGCTCTTTGTTGAAGTCGTTGTTGGGCTCTCCTGGATTCCAGGACAAGTAGTTGATGGAGGATCTGTCTGACCACTCCCAGGTGCGTTGCTGGAATGACAGGGGAAACACTTTACCCAACATCAGAGCCCAGGTCAGAGAGGAATGTTTTCAAGGCAGATCAAATATATCATCTCTCTCTCTCCCCCCCCCTCTCTCTCAGAATAGAGCTGGAAGGGACCTTGGAAGTCTTCTAGTCCAACCCCCTGCTCAGGCAGGAAACACTATATCATTTCAGATAAATGGCAGTCCAGTCTCTTCTCAAAAACCTTCAGTGATGAAGCACCCACAACCTCATCACTGAAGCAAGTCGTTCCAGAGTTTGTACATTGTGCTGTACAAGTGAGACAAGAGCAAGGATCAGATTGCATGGTCCTACCCACGATCTCGACTTTGTTGAACCCTGTTCGCTTCCTTGCTGGGGTCCGCAGCTCTTGATCAGTTCTTGACTTAAATTCACATTTCAGCAGCTACAACCTGACATCCCCATCGCTTCAGAGTCTGAATGGTCTGGAGATGCGACCACAGCTGAATGGACCTCACCCTTCAATCAATCAGAATAGAGATGGAGGGGACCTTTGAGGGCTTCTAGGCCAACCCACTGCTCAGGCAGAAGGTTCTAGATCACCCCGGACAAATGGCTGTCCGGTCTCTTCTTAAAAATCTCCAGTGTTGGACATCCACAACTTCTGCTCCACTGGTTAATTGTCCTCACTGTTAGGAGGTTTCTCCTTAATTCCAGGTTGCTTCTCTCGTTGAAGAGTTTCCATCCGTTGCTTCTTGTCTTGCCTTCAGGTGCTTTGGAGAATAGGTTGATCCCCTTGCCTCTGTGGCAGTCCCTCAAATACTGGAATTCTGCTATCGTGTCCCCACTAGTCCTTTTTTTCTCTAGACTAGCCATACCCAAGTCCTGCAACTGTCCTTCTTATGTTTTGGTCTCCAGGCCTTTAATCATTTATCCTCCTCCTCCTCCTCCTCCTCCTCCTCCTCCTCCTCCTCCTCCTCCTCCTCCTCCTCCTCCTCCTCCTTTTCTCTCTCTCTTTCTCTCTCTCTCTCTCTCTCTCTCTCTCTCTCTCTCTCTCTCTCTCTCTCTCTCTCTCACACACACACACACACACACACACACACACACACACACACACACCTTGGCTAAGAAGAGCTTAGCTTAGAGCAGCTGGTGAAACTTGAACATTTGGATAGGTGACAATCATGAGATCCAGGAAAAGAAGACCCCAGAAGAAAACCACCTTTAGATGTCCATGGAGTCACCAACTCAGCTTCAGAGCCGCTGTGCCTGATGCCCAGCCTGGTGGCAGCCCTGGACAATACTGATCAGAGAGATAAATGGGATCTGAACCCATGAATTCTGGGGTGGGAGAGCATCAGCAGAATCCCAGGACTATCGGATATGCTTGGAAGCTGAAAAACATCCTGGGAATTTGGGCGGGGAGGAGGACCTACTTCCGTGTGATTGACAGTAAATAGTCCTTGTATTAGAGAAAGTCACTGGGAAATGAGATGACTTCCAAGGAAGTTTTCCTTTCTTTAACACGGTCAGTATAAGAGCCATGGTGGCGCAGAGGTTAGAATACAGAATTTGCAGGCTAATTCTGCTCCCTGCCAGCAGTTCAATCCTGTCCGGCTCAAGGTTGACTCAGCTTTCCATCCTCCTGAGATTGGTAAAAGGAGGACTCAGTTGGTTGGGGGCAATGTGTTGACTCCATAAACCCCTTAGAGAGGGCTGCAAAATCGCTATGGGGCAGTATAGAAATCTAAATGCTCATGTTAGGATCGAGCATTTTTCAGGCATTGAAAACACAATATATCTCCCTCTCTCCCTCCCTCCCTCCCCCCTCCTACTTCTGTATTGTTGCCAGAAAATGACATTTCTACTCAGGAACTTATCAGGAACTAAACTCAATTTCAGGGAAAGTTCTTTACTTTGTATATATATATATAGAAAATTTGTATGATTATGCATTTTTCAGGAATTGAAAATGCAACAGAGCACAAGATGAAAGCCTGCTGATAACAGAAACCAGCAAAATCTGCACACCCCCAAAAGAGGAAGAAGGAACAATCCTCCCCGGCCAGTCCCTGCAGTCCCTGAGTTAATGGCCCACCAGAGTTTCAAGAAGATTTAGAAGCCACCCAGTGGGCCAAGGAGAAGTCCATGGCAAGAGTTTTTATCAGAGAGATCCCTACCCCCCATTTTTTTTTAAAAAATTTGATTTATACACCGCCCTTCTCCGGAGACTCAGGGCGGCTTACAATGTGCTCAGCAATAGCCTTCATCCTTTTGTATATTTATACAAAGTCAGCTTATTGCCCCCACAAACTGGGTCCTCATTTCACCTACCTTAGAAAGGATGGAAGGCTGAGTCAACCTTGAGCCTTGGCAAGATTCGAACCCTGCAGTAATTGCAAGCAGGGTCTTGCAATTACTTAATAAGCTTAATAACAGGGTGCCTTAAACCCCTGTACTACCAAGGCTCCATTGAACGAGCCTTCCAAAAGCCCCTTGGAAATGGTAAATATGGATCTGGGAACATTATCAGCAGAAAGAGACCTACTTTCCGTGGATCACGCAGTCCAATCCAGACATGGGTTTTCCTTGTGAGATAGTCAGTGATGTACTCGGCCAAGTCAACTCCTTGATCTATGCTGTGGATGGAGGCGAGGTGGCAGCCTGGCTTGTGTTTCCTGCAGGCCATCTGGGAGAAGAACAGAAAAAGACCCTCATTCAGCTGAGAAGCAGACTTGTGGGCATGTGGGAAAGAGCCGAGAGCTGACTGAAGGGTCCTAGCTACCCATCCAGGGGTGGGCTGCTGGGGTTTGCAGGGGTTCGGGAGAACCTCTAGCTAAGATTCTGTGCAGTTCAGAGAAACCCCAAATCCCACTCCTGGCTGACCCTGCCAATCTCTCCGTGTCCCTCCCAGGAGCCCCAATGTGGCCCATTTTGAATGCAGGTAAGTGCAGGGCATCTGTGGAGGCTTGGAGAGGGCAAAAAAATGGAAGTTTGGGAAGGCCGGAAATGGGCCCATTTCCAGCTTCCAGAGGGCCTCCGGAGCCTGAGAGGCCATTTTCACCCTCCCGGAGGCTCAAAGAAAACCTCCAGAGCCCAGGGAGGCCAAACACACACACACACACACACACACTGCTGTGGTTCAGGAGGGCAACTGGCCATGCCCACACAGCAACCAGGCAGAAAACCCCTTGCTAAATTTTTTGAAGCCCATCCCTACACCCATCTTGATTCTGTTGACCCCTGACGATGTCCTTGCTAGAGTCTTCAGCTCTTGAGCAGCTCCTTACGTGTGCACCTGTGGATAAATCGTGAATGTATTCATTGGTTAAAGTCTCAGATCCCCATCACTTCAGAGGCAAGGTGGCCCCAAGATGTCTGTTGAGGCCAGCCAGAGTTGGTGGCAAAACCTCTGGAAGTCTATTGTCTGGACGGCGTTCACTCAACATGCACACTGTCCATGAAAGACTTTATCTGTTTGAAAGCCCATATTTTCCACAGATACTTGCATTTCAGGCTATCCTAAAATCATGCTCTTTACTGATTTTTCACACACCCTTGACTCTGCCTACACTTCTCTGCCTGAACTAGGAAATTCACAAGTACACAAACACTTCTAACCTCTGCATCGTTCCAGTTCTTTATTTCCTCGAAGACCTTGTAGCAAAACCCATTCATGGGGAGCCAATCACGAGGACAAGAACAGCCTTTGACTCCTGTGTGGGAAGAAAGGAAGCTGAATGGGAAGATGGCCAGGAGAAAAGGAGGAGGAGGAGGAGGAGAGGAGGAGGAGGAGGAGACAGCTGGGTCTGCAGAAGAGGCTTTGTCTGCTGAAGTAACAAACATCTTTGATGACAATAAATTGAAAATGATTTGGATTACAGACACAGCAGCTGCATTTGCAGAATATCCAAACTTTCCAATTAGCCTTGATGAATTTCTTTGAAGCTTCAGGTCTTGTGTGAACGTCTCCACTTCTATTGGCCTATCATCCACTGAACTGTGCTACAAAGCCAGTAAATGGATTCCTTCAAGAACCAGGCTGTAGACTGAGGCAAAGTATAGGGCCCACGTGGGTCAGTCCTGGGGGCTCCGCAGTGGCCTCTTGGATGACCCATAACTGCTCGTGGGGCTTATGATTATTTGTGGGGCAGCCCCCTGCGGGGAATGGGAGGCACTCAACGTTGAATGATAAATGCATGAATGTTTTGCCAAGTTTTCAACCAGTGGAACCGCTTGTCACCAGAGGCTGTGACTGCTTCAGTGCTGGAGGTTTTAAGAAGGGATTGGACAGTCATTATCTGAAATGATAGAAGTTCTCCTGCTTGAGAAGGGGGCTGGACTGAAAGACCGCCAAGGTCCCTTCCAGCCAGAGGTGGGCTGCTGCCAATTCGGGCTGGTTTGGGTGAACTGGTTGTTATGGTTCTACGCAGTTCGGCGAACCACAAAATCCCACCACTAGGTGGCCCCACCCATCCCACCCCGCCCCACCCCACCCCCACCCTGCCCTATCTCACCTTGTGAACCTCCCTGAGCCGGTCGGACTTAGCAACAATTATCCTTAGTTTGGTTGTAATCCATCCAGACCGCTGCAATGTGCTTTCTGTGGGGCTGCCCTTGAAAGCCTCCTGAGATGGGAATTCCTGCAGAAGGCAGCAGCCAGGCGGGTCCAAAGCAGGGGGATCAGGTGGTTCTGTCCTAAAGGGTCTCCACTGGACCCCTGGATGCCCCAAAAGTGCTGAACTATAACAGGATGACAGCTGAGTGTATTGGGGTCTGTCCCCCTGCCGCCCCCTGCCCAGGAGAGGCCCTTCTGAAGATGCCCTTGCTAGAGGCTCAGCTCTTAGCTCCCTGGGAATGGCTCCAAGGCCTTCCGTGCGTCCCTCGGAGAGCAATGGTGGGGTAGAGAGCGGCACTCTACTGTTAATTTTTTTTAAACATTTTACTGATTTATGTAATAAATTTACACTATTGAACTGACTTCTTCATGAGAAAAGGACACGTCTTTCATTAAACCTTTAACTATTCATTAGGTTCCCAAGTCTGAATTTCGATTGTGTTCGTTTTCCTTCATTTTCTATTAGTCTGTCGAGATTCTCAGCCATGGTTGTCCCAAAGGGGCTTTTTCAGGAGGCAACTGGACTTTCTTGGTTTTTTCTTCTGGGGAAAAAAAGCACCTTTGGGACCACCATGACTGGGATGACTGAGAATCTCTGCAGAATTTTGGCTGTATAATTTGGGACGGAGAACCTTTGAATGGTGTGGGAGTAGGAACGGATTTCCAGAGGAAAAATTGAAGGCTACAGGAACCATTAGCACTACTCAGGTGAGGAGGACACAGAGAAACCTTCCAAGTCCTTCAAGGACCCTCTAAAAGGATGCAAATGACCAGCTGTCTGCAAGGAATATAAATTCATTTTCTAGGATGGCAAAAGTCCCGAGTCTTGGAGCAGAGAGAGAAGGTGGGGTCTAAATTGCACAGAAAGGCAAAGAGGGATAAAAGCAACTTCAGGGAGAGGAAGGATGCTGGGAGGCTCAAATCAGGAAGGGATTCAGAGGCAAGAGAATTGGCCTCTCCGGACACGAGAGACCCTGTTCAAACTCACCATGTATGGAGAAAGCCACGACCAGCAAGCCGAGGGTCACAAAGATGAATCGCCCCATGGTCCCCCTTCCTTCCCTGCAGAGAGGATCGGGGAGGAAAGGAGAGTGAGATGGGTGGGAAGTCCAGCCTGTGACCAAGCTGGGGATCCCACACTTTGCACTCTTTCACTGGACCCCGTTTCTCCCTCCTTGGTCATCCAGCAGCCTTGGTGGGTCACAATGGATCCTGCATTGCCTGGAAAGGATCTCCCTTGCATCTCTTTCTCTTCCCAAGAAAACCCTTGCTCCCTGCCTCCTGCAGACCCCCTGCTGCAACCTGGACGTTGCCAGTAGCCCCCTGCAAGAGGTCCCTTCAGATGGAGAGAGAGATCTGCTGCAGGGGCCTCACCTGCCAGGTGTCCACAGGTGGGAGAGCCACAACTCACCTGTCCCTTTGCTTCCTTGGGTAGCAAGTCTTCTCAGTGGCAACTCCAGGCTTCCTTCCAGCAACAGGAATGGAGACATTTATAGGCAAAACAAGAGATGGGTTGGTCTTTCTAGGGGGGTCAAAGGGGAAGGAAATTTTGCTTCAGAATGGACTTTTTTCCCCAGGAAAGAACTCGTTTGCACTAAAGATTTAGCAATAGATTAAAAACACCAACGTTGACTTCCTGGCAATGACTTGGACTTAGACATTTACCAGCTGGATACCCATCCTTCACTACGAAACCTGTGGCTGGGCGTGATCAATGGAACTAACCAGTTCTGGAATAACACCTGGGTAGATTCCACCATGGATGTCCCTCTCATTGTCATCATCACCAACAAAGGATGCCTGGAGAAATGAAGGCTGCTGATGAGCCCCCCCCCAATCCCCCCCCATGATACCCCCTATCCTGTGGTAGACCTGCCCCTGCACTCTGAGTGTTTTGGGCATATTTAGTGGTAGGTGGCCTGATTAATGTAGGGGTTATTATATGCATACTTTTCTGCAGCCTCTCTATTGATTTCGGGATGACTTCAATGATACTTTTTTGCAGCTTCCATTACTTGTGCTTTCCTAATCACATCTATAAATCTTTTCCTGTGTTTTTTCCCTGAATACCCGTGCTCCACTACAAAACTATGTTATCGGGCTTGATAAATTGACACTTAGAGTTTGAAAATTAATGAGTAGTTAGGATCGTCCTCTCATCTCTCCTTCTCTCCCTCAGTCTAGCTCCACAGAAGTCTCTCCTATCCCCTTCTCTCCTTCAGGCTGGCCCGACAAAAGCCTCTCCTCTCTTCTCTCTCAGGCTGGCCCCATAGATCCTCTCCTCTCCCCTTCTCTCCCTCAGCCTCACCCCACAGAAGCCCATCCTATGCTATTCCCTTCTCTCCAGTTATTTTCAAGTTGGGAGGGGGAGTAGAACCTCTTACTAATTAGCATCAGAGTGTCTTATAATAATATTGGAAATACTAATGCTCTGATGGTCATTTTGAAAACTCCTTTCTTACTGAGCACCTAGAAGCCAAGAGGAATGTCTGTGCCAAGTTTCAAGTTTGTAGGCTTTACCGTTCTGGAGATTTAGTGATGAGGGAGTGGATTTCGCTTTCAGATATATATATAGATTTATTTTCTCTGAAGCTTGCAGATAGCTGCCCACCTCGTGTTGAATCCTCAGTCAAAAGTTAAACAACACCAAACATGCATCATTGAAAACCACAAACCTTCACAACCGGGCACCCAAGTGAACTTCCACATGCAGCCCCTCCTTCCATCCGCTCTCCCGCCCCATCCTAGCCCATCGCCTGGGGAAGAAGACAGGTTTAAGAGCTTCTCTGATGGTGAGGAGGGCAGAGGCCTGCAGGAGCCCAAGGGGAAGGTTGGTCCACAGGGCAGAGGTGCCACCAGAGAGGCTCACTTCCAAGGTCCCATCAGATGCCATATTTAAGGGAAGAGACTCCCAGTTTGCCCACAGAACTGTAGGATGGGTGGTCCACAGGTAACCTGGCCCCCTGCCCTCTGATGCTTGAAAGGTAATAACCAGCACCTTGAGTTGGGCCTGGAAGGAAACCAGAAACCAGGGTCACGTGGGGGTCATCCAATCAGAGCACAGCCAAGCCCCTAATCAATCAGAACACACCTCCACCCAATCAGAACACAGCCAAGTTCCCACCCAATCAGCTCACACCCCCACTAGCAGTTAAAAGGAAGAGACAGCTGCGATCTCACATTGCTCCTGGAAGCACGAAGCCGAGAACACCAGCCTGAAGATGACGAATGAGACTTCGTCGAAACGTCACCAAGACACTTCCAATTTTACGTGGGAGAAGACCCGAATAACCAAAGACCTACATACAAACACCTGCGAAAACCTGAGAAAACATACATACATACATACATACATACATACATACATACATACATATATATATATATATATATATATATATATATATATATATATATATAATGATAGTGTGTAAAATTGAATGGAATGGAATTGATTGTGATATGTTTGGCTGGCCAGCAAATTAAGTAAACTTGTGCTTGAATAATTGTAATGATTGGTTTGCATAAAGTGAGATTTTTGCTTGTGAGATTGGTGTGTTGTAGGAAAAACAGACCAGGCCAAGCTCTTCAATGCAGGAAAGGGTTTATTGCGCAAGGTTCAAACAGTCCAAAAGGTCTGAACGCCGATGGCTTCTTCTGGCCATGTATTTATACAGTTTAAAGGCAAAATTATTACAGAGAGTGATGCATTTCACACGTAGAAGCTGCCCTTTCATCTATCTCTGGGAAAGGAAATAACAATCTTCTTCTCACATACTCAGGTTCTCTGCTGCGGCGCTCAAGACAAAAGGAGATCAGACGCTAGGAGACGCCTCAAGGGCAATAAGGAAGCAGCACCCCTTATCCAGGGATATGCATGACATTTGGGATGCAATAAACATTAAACAACAGAATGTATCTGTTTAGGGTCAGTTTGCCCTTTTACGATTCTGTACCTACGTCAAATACCGTTTGTCATCTCAGCACCTTGGCACGGAAGAGGCACTTCTGTCTTGACCAAAGATTTGGATTTCTAATATTTGAGTTTTATCCCAATATCGAATCTTAGCCTGGCTCAGGTGTACGCAAGCAGTTTGATTGCAGCGCGAATGTGTGTTGAGTGTAAAAGTTGCTGTGAAGGCACTTTAATTCCCCTTCATATAATTTGTGGGAAATGTCTGTGAATTATGGAGGTTAGAGAGAAATGCAGAACGTGTTGCTTTGTTGGAAGAATGCTGAATGAAGCAGGAAGTGAGGCTTGGTTGCCTGCTGTAAAACGTTTTTTCCCTCTCCGCCCCCCTTCCTTTGGAGGAGAGAAGCAGGGGGTTTTCAGCTGACAGCATCTCTCTCTGCTGAAAGAGCAGAGAAAGGAGGGGGAAGTGTGTGACCGACTAATGCGGTTTTGCTGCTGGTCTCTTTAATTTGCATATGAAAACTTTTCTGCTCTGAATACAATTTTGATTTTATTTTTTTCTGGAAATTTTTGAGGCTTAAAACTGGGATTATACTGTATACACAACGGTTTATACCTGAGAACCACAAGGCCACATGACTTTCTGGAATTTGCCATTCTGCCAGGGCACCAGGGACAGTTGCTCGCCCCTTCCACCTAACTCTCACAACATTATTGTTTTTATATCAGTGACCAACTTAAGTTCCTCTTTTCCCATGGTCTTACCTCGCCACATTGTTCCAGCGAAGTAGCTGTCTTGTTTACAAGGCCTAATTTCCACATACTCAGGGGCACAAGCTCATCATCACTGATTTTTTGCACAATTTAATCCATGCTGATCTGTGTGCTTACCTGAGACCCCCCCAGATCCCCACAAATGTTTACCCGTTGATTATAATACATGATAAATGGAATATGGATCCTTTATTATTCTTTTAAGGCATATTCATATCAAAGCTGGACCCAGCCCAGGTTCCCTGAGTATCCGTATCTGAAGGAGCTGGGTAGGAGGAGAAAGCTGGGTAGCAAAGCAGAAAGGTACAGACCCCTTTTTATAAGCTTCCACAATGATCATGACCTTATCCATCCATTCGGGTTTTACCCCTGGCGATTCTGTGGCCCAGAGCATCTTCTGGTCTTGCCCTGCTTCTTTGAGTTGCTCTGTGCTCTGGCCGGGGTCAGCTTTTTTTTTTTTGAAAAAGTTTTTATTTTATTTTATACACAAACAAACATTTAATACATCAATCATTCCTTCCATGCAACATCTCAGTGTTTTCTCCATGACTTCATCTTTTGGTTGTTTCTTCTGTCTTCATTATCACCCAATCTATTACAACATATCTCCAAAAGTACAATATTCTAATTATACCATTTTTTCCCATAGCTATTGATTTACTTATCTATATCTCTTTTCTAACCAATGATAAAATTGATCCCATATCTTAAAGTATTCTGAATCCTCCCTTTCTTTAATCATCAAACTTAATCTATTCATTTCTGGATGGTCTAAACTTTTTTTAATTACTTCTCCTTCCAAAGGTATTTTCTCTGCTTTCCAATTTTGTGCAAAAACAATCCTTCCAGTTGTTATTACATGTATAATCAAATAAATGTTTTCTTTACATTTTTTTTTTTCTGGGAGGATACCCAGTAGGAACAGTTCTGGTTTTAAATCAATACGTTGTGTCATTTCTTCCAGCCATGTCTTGATTTTATTCCAATAGTTTTTAGCTTCTGAACATGTCCACCACATATGGTAATAAGATCCTGGTAACTGGTGACATTTCCAACATTTAGCTGATTTATCTTTAAACATTTTTGCCAGTTTCTCAGGGGGCATGTGACATCTGTAAAACATTTTATCTTGATTTTCTTTATATGCAGTGGACATTGTTAGTTTGTAATTCCTTTCCCATAACTGTTGCCATTTATCTAAATTGAGTATCCAAAATTCTTTGCCCAAGCTATCATTGTTTCCTCGACTTGTTCTTCCTCTAACACAACACCAAGTAAAAAAAATTATAAATTTTTAAAATTAATTTGTCCTCTGTTCCTGTGAACAGTCCTGTCCAACTCTAAGTGAACACCATGTAATTTAATTTTGTATTTGCATGTACATATACCATCCATCTCAATCCCTTGTTCTTCCAGTTCTCGTTTCCCCTTCAATTCCCCCTTATCTGTTAATAACTCCTTGTATCTAACAATATTTCTAAAACTGAAAATATTTGGGTGTATTAAAGCTTCCATTGTTGATAACCATATTGGTATTTTCACATACAGTAGTATTTGTCTCTAACCTTCTCCCGTGCCAATAACAATGAATTCCTTATGTAATGTCTATGAAAGTACTTGTGTATCTTACTTCTACCATACCATAAGAATGCATGCCACTCCAACTGTAAGTCGTGATCTTCCAATGTTAATAGTCTTGTATTTCTTAATTCAACCCATTCCTTCATCCAAGTCAATGCTGCTGCCTGGTAATATAATTCCCAATTCAGCAGTCTAAATCCTCCACGTAATCTCGTGTCCTGTAACATTTTTGTACTTATTCTTGCTTTTTTCCCTTGCCACATAAATTTCCTTGTTATCTTATTAAGATGTTGAAAGTAAGTCTTTTCAATTTTTATCAGTACTGTCTGGAATAGAAATAATAGTCTTGGTAATATATTCATCTTTATTATTGCAACCCTTCCCATAAATGACAGTTGAAGATTTTTCCATTTCTCCAAGTCTTTCTCAATTTGTTCTTTTAATTTTAATAATTATCCTCATTTATTGTTGCACATCTTGACATTAAATATACTCCCAAGTCCATCTTGTTTTTCTCTTTTGTCCTTTCCATATTATTGTCATTGGGTTATGATCCGCCCAAATGTTTGAACCAATATTTACTTCTTGTATATTATCTATAAATTCAGTTGACATCCATATCATATCTATCCTTGATCACAATAAATGTCTATTTGAATAAAAAGTGAATTGTTTTTCTTTCAAATGTTTTTGTCTCCAAATATCTTGAATACTCAGTTCTTCTATCATTGTGAAGAAGGATTTTGGCAATATTTTTCTAGATTTTTTGTTTTTTTCATTGTTTTATAGTCCAAATCCACATCTATCCCTGCATTAAAATCACCCATTATACATATGTATTAATAGTCCAATTCTAGAATTTTCCTCTGTAATCTCCCATAGAATTCTTCTTGTTTTTCTTTTGGTGCATATACCGCTATCAAGAGTATTTTTTGTTTCCACCATCAAAATCCTGCCTTCTTCAGCCAGTGTTATCATCTGCAAATTTGGTCAGTTCCCCTTCTATAGCCTCATTTAAGTCATTTATGAAGATATTGAAGAGTACTGGGCCTAAGACGGAACCTTGTGGCACCCCACTGCTTACTTCTCTCCATGTAGACTTAGACCCATTAAGGACTACTCGTTGAGTACCGTTTGTCAGCCAGTTGCAAATCCATCTGGTGGTGAAGCTATCTATCCCACTTTTTCCTAGCTTACGAAGAAGTAGGTTGTGGTCTACTTTGTCGAATGCCTTGCTGAAGTCTAAGTATATTATGTCGATAGTATTTCGCTGGTCTACTAATTTGGTCGCTATGTTGAAGAATGAAATAAGATTGGTTTGGCTTGATCCCATGGTCTTATCCCACCACATTGTTCCAGTGAAGTAGTTGTTTTGCTTGCAAGGCATAATTTCCACATACACAATACAATTTCCACATACACAGCACAATTTCCACATACTCACGGGCACAAGCTGATCACTGATTTCTTTGTACAATTTAATCCATGCTGATCTGCTGGTCCTGGGACCCCCCCCACCCCCGAGATCCTCACAAATGTTTACCTTTTGATGATAGATACATGATATGAATCCTTTATTATTCTTTTGAACGCCATATGATGGATTGGTTTTCATACACGCAAATACTCTCTAGATATCGAGAAGATCTTAAACTAGGTTACTATAATGTATTGACTAATTGAGACAAGATTTTGGTGGGTTCTGATGATCACAGCACAATTACCACACACACAGCAAAATTTCCACATATGCAACACAATTTCCACATACTCAGGGGCACTAGCTCATCACTGATTTTTTGTACAATTTAACCCATGCTGATCTGTGTGCTGGGCCTGCAACCCACCCCCAGATCCTCACAAATGTTTACCTTTTGATGATAGATACATGATATGAATCCTTTATTATTCTTTTGAGCGCCATATGCAGGCATATTCATATCAATGCTGGACCCAGCCCATTTTCCCTGAGTATCCGTATGTGAAGGAGCTGGGTAGGAGGGGCATCCATAGCATAGCAGAAAGGTACAGACCCCATTTTATAAGCTTCCCACAATGATCAAGATCTTATCCATCCATTCGGGTTTGACCTCTGGAATTCTGTGGCCCAGAGCATCTTCTGGTCTTGCACTGCTTCTTTGAGTTGCTCTGTGCTCTGGCCGGGGTCAGCTTTGGTAATGCCCGGCCACCCTGTGCTTTGGCATCCTGGTTCCCTCTCACTGCTCCTTCTTCTCCACCCATGGCATAGGATCGCTCCTTGGCCAGCGTCCGGAGTATTGTCCCATCCTCTCCATGACCGGTTTTCTTTGCTCCCTTCTGGGAGGAGCCTTCGTGCTACCCGAAGCAGAACAATGGATTCTGTCACAGCTTTAGTCCATATAGGTGGGGTGTGGAACTCAAGGCCTGCAGGCTGATTATAACCTGCGGGGTACTCGCTGGGCCACCCTGGAAACAGCAGAGGACCAGTCAATGGTGCCTCTGCCAGGAAAATGGAGCTCGGGATGGCCACACGCAGCCCCACCCCAAGCTCCATTTTCGCTGGTAGGGGGTTGCAGGAAGCAGCCAATAATGGAGCTCGGGAGCATTTTCGCTAGTAGTTCACTCAGGCCCCTGACATGAGTGACATTGAGCTGGCCACGCCTACCCTGTCCACCCCCCTCCCCGTGCCCCAAGGTCAAACACAACCCTGATGTGGCCCTCAACGAAATTGAGTTTAACCCCCTTCTCCCCTTCCCTTCCCTTCCCTTCCCTTCCCTTCCCTCCTCCCTCCCCTCTCCTCTCCTCTCCTCCTCTCCTCTCCTCTCCTCTCCTCTCCTCTCCTCTCCTCCCCATCCCATCCCATCCCATCTCATCTCATCTCATCTTTGCTTTCTCCAGTAAATTCTACCACATGACATGATCAAAATAAGTGAGTTCAGTTCCAAGTGGCGAGGAAGACACTGGAAACAGGGAGGCTGTTTGGAAAGATAGTTCAATGGTGGACAGGATCACAAGGGGTTTTTGGGTCCCAGGCAAAAATGATCACATGTAAGAGGGAGAGAGAGAGATCTGCTTCTGGCGCCCACCTGAGACCTTCCAGTTCCTGTGTAAGGGCAGGTATTCTGATTGGTTGTCAGACTCCCATGGGGCCATGCAGGGATATCTTTGTAGGTTGTCTTGAGTCCCAGGCTTGGTTGAATCTTGCTGGGTGATGATGTCATGAAGAGGGTTGTGTTCTGAAAGGGTGTTGGGCAATTCCTATTATGGCTTAATGCTTTGTCCTGGTTTGGATCTTGAGTGAGGACTAATCCTATCATGTCCTGAGGGTGAAAGTCTTTTGTCTTGTAGATAGACTGGTCCAGTCTTTCTGGGGCTATTAACAAAGGTGGGGGGGGCTGCTTTCCAAGAACATGTTTCTCCTTTTCTCATCCAGGGAGGTATAATATTCAGCCTTTTTAATATTTCCTAGAATATTTCATTCTCATAGGAGAAGAGTGGGTGCTACATATCTTTTAAAGGTCCTGTTCAGTCCGACAACCCCCCCCCCCACTGACTCTGCCAAAAATGGTCAGGCTGAGAAAGCCAACCAGATGCTGCAGTAGAATATGAGATGTTACTGCACCTGCTTTCTTAGGTCCTCTGAGAAGCTTCGTGCAAACTTTGTGGGACCTTCTAAAGTCAAGATGTGTTGAGTACCAAATTTGATGAGTTTCAGAGCAGTCGAGTACCAAGGTACCCACTATATCTCACAAGAGACCTGCAGACCTCCGTAGATAGCAAGGGCCACCAATGGCTGAAGGGGACAAAGTGTGATTTTCTACCAATTTCCTGGTTTCTACTAGACTCTCTAAGAAGCCTGATGCAAAGTTTGTGGGGCCTTTTAGGGTCCTGGAGCAGATGAATGGTGTGGCCTTTTTGTTGCAATTGCCACCTTCCCTGATGGATCCTCCCAGTTTTTCATCAATTATTACTGGTCAGAAAAGCCCCTTCCAGCCCTTTATGCTCACAAAACCCATAAGACATGAAACGATCCCTCTGGCTCTGCCAAAAATAAACGGAGCTAGTCATGCCAAGACTGAATTTACTTGAACTTCTGGCCCATCAGGATGAGCAAAATCAGATCCAAGCTACAGAAATCAAGCATTAAGCGAAAGGACGCAGAGCAGAGGTTTTGGAAAGGCTTCCTTGCTTCTCCAGGCTTCATCAGGCGCTTCTGCCACTCCAGAGCAGGAGAAGAAGGAGTTGCACTAGAATTTGCACTGGCAGAGGTACGCACGGGTGGACGCACAATTCTCGTCATTCCAGTTCTTATAACCTGGGCAGAAAAAGGAGACATTTTGCAGGGATTCCCTCAGAGTCCTAGCAGAGCATTTTCATGGCTCCTCCCTCCTTTGCAGGTGGACCTGAAGGTCCCACAGGTGAAGGACCTCACGGGCTAAAATGGGCTTGTGGTTCAGCCGATTGTTGTAACCAAGGTAGCCAAGAAATCAGGATAAATGGCTTGAAAGAGATCTCTACTACTCTCCCTTTATTCCTTTGTCATTAAATATAAACACAACACGTCTTCCTTAGGTCCCCCATGACTTCTTCAGACGTTAGACCAGTTTTCAGGAAAATGGTTATTCTGTATTCTAATAATTATCCCTTGTGGATTAAGTTTTAGGGTTGTGATTGTGATTGATTTTTAATTAACTTAGGCAGGTGCTAATTTTTCCCTTGTATACAGTTGCCAAAGAGTGACTGTTCCAAGAAGGCTCAAAGCCTCACTCTTTGAAGCGCATCCTCGGTGTCAGCTTTGGAAGACATATTAGGCCGGAAGCTTCCATGCTGCCACCTTCTCATGTGTGGGAAAGTAGGAGGTGGGATTTAGTAGAGGGAATGTAGCATTCTTCCTGTCGGTCAAGGTCAGGCCGATCCTGCATCTGGAGAAGGACTGGTGGGAGTGCTGTCTCGAGATAGGACGGACGGTGATTGGAGCATGTGATCGACTGAGGAGTGAGGGGATGTTTTGGGGTTTTTTGATTTACTGAGGGAAAATATGGACCTCTCAGATTCGGGTTTTCCCAGATGTGCCAGTTTACCTATTCTAGTAAATAGAACTTTGAAAAATGCTTGCTTCAAAGTTTTTATTTGGAGTTGGGTTTTTTCCTGGAATGCTGACACTCGACTCCCTTCTCTCCACCTTGGCTTACCTGATGGGCTCCAAAGTTCAACACAATTTTCATTGTTCCCTCGGTTGTTGGGCTCTCCTTGTTTCCACATTAGGGAGCTGTTACTGGATCTGTCTGTCCACTCCCAACTGCGTTTCTGTAATGACAGGGAAGCCACATTAATCAACTGAGGAGGGGACTTTGATGCTGCTAGAGGCTCTCTCTTCATCCCTCTCTCCCGCTCTCTTTCTTTATCTATCTAGTTGATCTGGAACAACTAAGCAGGGTTAAAGCTGATGAACTCTTGGATAGGCGATGATCCAAGAAAAAACTTCTCAGAAGAAATTAATGAATAAAAATTAATGATTTTTTGGATGGGAGACCAACAGCAAAACACTTGGAAAATGAATTGATGATGATGATAATGATGAGACAAAAACATTTGAAGAATGGTTGCAGGAACTGGGTCTGGCTATCCTAGAGAAAAGAAGGACTGATGTCGGGGGGGGGGGGACATGATAGCAGCATTCCAGTATTTGAGGGGCTGCCACAAGGAGGAGGGGGTCCACTTATTTTCCAAAGCACCTGAGGGCAGGACAAGAAACAATGGATGGAAACTGATCAAGGAGAGAAGCAACCTGAAACTAAAGAGACATTTCCTCACAGTGAGGACAATCAACCAGTGGAACAGAAGTTGTGGGTGCTCCATCCCTGGAGCTTCGTAAGAAGAGATTGGACGGCCATTTGTCTGAAAGGTTTTACAGTCTCCTGCTTGAGCAGAGGGTTGGACTAGAAGATCTCCATGGTCCCTCCCAGCTCTATTCTACTCTGATTCCTATTGGAGGATCCTTCAAAAAAAAAAAACCCTCCTTAGAAACCGTACAAATGAATTGACGAATGTTAGCAATAGAAAGGGACCTACTTTCTGTGGGTCATTCAGTCCAATCCAAACATGTCCACCACTTTTGAGATAGTCGGAGACATATTCGGCCACTTCAAGTGACTCATCAATGCCATGGATGGAGGCGAGGTGGCAGCCTGGCTTGTATTTCCTGCAGAACATCTGGGAGAGAGGGACAAGGGAGAAAAGCACTTGTTAAGGAGACAAGCAAATTTGTGTGTGTGTGTGTGTGTTAGTTTGTAAAAGTGAGAGAAGAGCCAGGGAATCTGATTGCATGGTCCTAGACACTGTCTTGATTGTGTTGACTCCCTTCAGATGCCCCTGCTAGATTCTGCAGCTCTTGAACATTTCTAGATTCAGGAGATAAACTCTCTGATCCCATCACTTCAGAGGCAAGGAGGTCTGAAGATGCCACCAGGGTTGCCAGGGAAACATCAGGAAATCTGTTGTCTGGATTATGGTCACTCAGCCCTGCCCAACAGATGCCGGCCATGAAAGCCCAGACCAGTATATCGTCCAGAGAATACTTGTGTTTCAGACCGTCCTAAGATAACTGTCCTTGCTACCATGTTTCCCTGAAAATAAGACCTAACATGGTTTTTATGTGTGCGCCTAATATAAACTCTACCCACCCACCCCCAAAATAAGCCCTACTTAGGAACCTGCACAGCCAGCCACTTGCCCATTCCATCTGGTTGCTCGCGGTGCCTCGGTGGTGATGGTGGATCTGCCCCATGTGTCCCACACCAGCCTACCTCAGGACCCCCACAGCCAGGCCATCCGCACCCTGATACCCCTCTTGTGGTGGCAGCACCAGCAGCTGTGTGCAGCAGGAGCCTGTGTGTCTGCCAGTCCACTTCTTCTGCGCACACAGCCTAGTGGCCCTGCACTTCAGCCCAACCAGAGGGACTTGGGGGCTGTTCAAGGCTCTGCCTAGGCTTCTCCTCTTCCTAAACTAGGAGATTCACAGATACTCAGCACTTCTAACCTCAGCATCTTTCCAGTTCTTGTGCTCATCGAAGACCTTGTAGCAAACCTGATTCATGGGGAACCAATCACGAGGACAAAAACAGCCTTTGGTTCCTGTGTGGGAAGAGAAGAAGCTCAGTTAGAAGATGGCCAAGAGAAAAGGAGGAGGAGGAGGAGGAGGAGGAGGAGGGGGGGAGGAGGGGGAGATGGAGACAGAGCTGGGTCTGCAGACCATTCTGAATCTGCTGAGTTGCAAACATCTTTGAGAGCAATAAATCGAAACTGACTTTCAGATGCATTTGCAGAAGGTCCAAAACTTGGTTAGGGTTAGCCTTGGTCAATTTTCTGGAAGCTGCATGTCTGGTGTGAATCAATCCACTTGAGTTGGTTTATTATTCAGTGAACCATGCAAAACCAGAAAATGGGTTCCTTCAAGAACCAAATTAACCCGGTTTAACTTTTGCACACTTGGAAGTCTGGTGCCAAATGTGAACCTCCCTGAGCCGGTCGGACTTAGCAACAATTATCCTTAGTTTGGTTGTAATCCATCCAGACCGCTGCAATGTGCTTTCTGTGGGGCTGCCCTTGAAAGCCTCCTGAGATGGGAATTCCTGCAGAAGGCAGCAGCCAGGCGGGTCCAAAGCAGGTGAAGAATGAAGAACTGTACAAAAGAGATGGATTGCATCCATCAAAGAAAGGGACTGGGTTACTTGGCATTAAATTCACAGATTTCCTGGATAAACATTTAAACACCAAAAATTACTGGAAAATCAAAGATTGGGAAGACTATATGCATCTTTAGGAGACCAAAAAAAGAGAGGAGTCGCAATATATGTAAAGAAACCCTTAAAAACAAAACAAATATATGCAGACACAGAAGGACGCATTTTAATAATAGAAATACAAACAGAATCCAAAACAATATTATTAATATCTATATATGCACCTAACGGAAATCAGAGCAACTTTTTCAAGAAGCTACATAATATAATTAAAGACCTGGAATACGAAACTATCTGCATGGTAGGAGACTTCAATGCAATCATGGACATAGAAAAAGATTACCGGAGTAACAAACAAAGTAAAACCAAAAAGAAAATACTACCGGATCCCTTCAAAGACATTGGGCGCTCTCTAACAAAATGAAATTCAATGGTGAAAAAAGGAAGGTTCTACGTTTAGGGAAGAAAAACAAAACGCAGAGGTACATATATGTGGTACCTCACTCAATAAAAGTAACTGTGAAAGGGATCTTTGAGTCCTAATGGAAAACTATTTAGATATGAGCCAGCCGTGTGCAGCAGCTGCCAAAAAAGCCAACACAGTTCTGGGCTGCGTAAACAGAGGGATAGAATCAAGATCACGTGAAGTGTTAATACCACTTTATAATGCCTTGGAAAGGACACACTTGGAATACTGCATCCAGTTTTGGTCGCCACGATGTAAAAAAGATGTGGAGACTCTAGGAAGAGTGCAGAGAAGAGCAACAAAGAGGATTAGGGGCCTGGAGGCTAAAACATATGAAGAACAATTGCAGGAACTGGGTCTAGTTTAATGAAAAGAAGGACTAGGGGAGACATGACAGCAGTCTTCCGATCTTCCAATATTTGAGGGGCTGCGACAAAGAAGAGGGAGTCAAGCTATTCTCAAAGCACCTGAAGGTAAGACAAGAAGCAATGGGTGGAAACTCATCAAGGAGAGAAGCAACTTGGAAATAAGGAGAAATTTCCTGACAGTTAGAACAATTAACCAGTGGAACAACTTGCCTCTAGAAGCTGTGAATGCTCCAACACTGGAAGTTTTTTAGAAGATGTTGGATAACTATTAGACTGAAGTAGTGTAGGGTTTCCTGCCTAAGCAGGGGGTTGGACTAGAAGACCTCCAAGGTCCCTTCCAACTCTGTTATTTTTATTCTATAGAATTTTAGCTGTATAATTTGGGATGGACAACCTTTGAATGGTGTGGGAGTAGGAACGGATTTCCAGAGGAAAAATGGAAGGCTACAGGAACCATTAGCACTACTCAGCTGAGGACACAGAGAAACCTCCAAGTGCTTCAAGGACCCTCTAAAAGGATGCAAATGACCAACTGTCATTTTCTAGGATGGCAAAAGTCCCGAGTCTTGGAGCAGAGAGAGAAGGTGGGGTCCAAATTGCACAGAAAGGCAAAGAGGGATAAAAGCAACTTCAGGGAGAAGAAGGATGCTGGGAGGCTCGAATCAGGAAGGGGTTCAGAGGCAAGAGAATTGGCCTCTCCGGACACGAGAGACCCTGTTCAAACTTACCATGTATGGAGAAAGCCACGACCAGCAAGCCGAGGGTCACAAAGATGAATCGCCCCATGGTCTCCCTTCCTTCCCTGCAGAGAGGATCGGGGAGGAAAGGAGAGTGAGATGGGTGGGAAGTCCAGCCTGTGACCAAGCTGGGGGGTCCCACACTTTGCACTCTTTCACTGGACCCCGTTTCTCCCTCCTTGGTCATCCAGCAGCCGTGGTGGGTCACAGTGGATCCTGCATTGCCTGGAAAGGATCTCCCTTGCATCTCTTTCTCTTCCCCAGGGGCCCCTTGCTCCCTGCCTCCTGCAGACCCCCTGCTGCAACCTGGACGTTGCCAGCAGCCCCCTGCAAGAGGTCCCTTCAGATGGAGAGAGAGATCTGCTGCAGGGGCCTCACCTGCCAGGTGTCCACAGGTGGGAGAGCCACAACTCACCTGTCCCTTTGCTTCCTTGGGTAGCAAGTCTGCTCAGTGGCAACTCCAGGCTTCCTTCCAGCAACAGGAATGGAGGCATTTATAGGCAAAACAAGAGATGGGTTGGTCTTTCTAGGGGGGTCAAAGGGGAAGGAAATTTTGTGTCAGAAGGGACTTTTTCCCCCAGGAAGTAGCTTGTTGCTAAAGATTTAGCAACAGGTAAAAACACAAAAATTGACTTCCTGGCAATGACTTGGGTTTACAGATTTATTTATTTTCTTTAAACCTTTTATATAGCTGCCCACCTCATGTTAAATTTTCAGTCAAAAGTTAAACAACACCAAACATACATCCTTTCACACAATACACACAATAAACATTGACAACCTGGCACCAAAGTGAATTTCCTCATGCAGCCCCTCCTTAGCCCCTCTTAGCCCCTCTCGCCCACCCTATCCTAGCCCATCACTTGGGGAAGAAAACAGATTTAAGTGCTTTTCTGATGGCTAGGAGGGCAGAGACCTACAGGACCCCAAGGGGAAGGTTGTTCCACAGGGCAGGGGTGCCACAGAAAGGCTCACTTTCAAGATCCCATAAGATGCAATATTTAAGTATTAAATATTATATTTAATATTTAAACTCACAGTTTGCCCACATAGCTGTAGGGTGTAGCCTCACTCTTTGTGCTCCTTCATCAGCATTTGGGCATTTTATATGTCATTTTCTCTCTCTGAGTCCAGGTACACAGAGTCCAGTCACCTCTGCACAGGTGGGATTGGGTTCATGGCCCTCATCACCTGCTCCGTCCAAGCTGGGATCGGAGCCACTGTTTAACAGAGTCTCAGGAAAGATGCTGTGCTCCCATGGAAGCTGCATGGGGTCCATCAGGTTTTGGGGTGCACCAATTGGATAGGTTCATTTGGGGGGCAGCTGTGGAGAACTCCAGGGCCAACTGTGAGAGGTTCCTCCATGGCAGGGACTGCTGTTAATGTCTCCCAAATCCAGATCAGGATGCCGTTGCCTGCTGGCAAACCCCAGATTGCCCTGGGTGAGTAGGAGGATGAATATGTTAGGGCAGGTCCATGGCTGATTATGATTATGAAACCTAGTTATTGAGCATAGCTGCCTTTAAGAACAATTGAACACCACAAGAAGTCTCGCTTTAGCATCCAGAGGTTTATGAGAATTTCAAGCGTAGTAAACGTAAAACACCTTCATTGATCCCATTGCAATGAGGGTCAATCTGAGAAGCGGTCAAGGGGACGGCTTGAGGCTGATTGACAGCCTTTCACAACTCATCCCAGTCCTTTTATACCTTAGAACCAGAAGGCCACGTCACACTTGCCATTCTGCCATAGCAACAGGGGCAGCTGCTAGTTCCTTCAGCCTAACTGTCACAACATATAAATGTATTTGTATATATGTGAACAACTTAAGTTCCTCTTTTCCCACAATCTTAGCCCACCACATTGTTCCAGCGAAGCAGCTGCCTTGCTTGCAAGACACAAGTTCCACATACTCAGGGGTACCGGCTCATCGCTCAGACATCACCATGGAAGAGCCATGGTGGCACAAGTGGTTAGAAAAAGCATCTTTGGGACTAGTGCCCAGGCAGTTAGAGTGAGTTGCAGGGATTGGAAGGTGGCACCAGAACAGAACTTAACACGGGGCCCCACTTTTTCAGATTTGGCCCCCACTCCATGTCTCCCACCTCATCACCATAGACCAGTCATCCCCATGATGTTTCTGCCTGCCCTTTCTCTCCCCACAACACCCAACGGAGTCATTGCGACAGCTTCTGCCCAGATCACTCCTTGCTGTGTTGTTATTGCTCTGGTATTGTCTTCCGTACCACACAAAGGCTAATAATTTTGTTTTATTGCCAACTTGGAATAATTACTTTCCCTTTGGGTCTCCAAATTTCATCATTTGCAGCTTGTGTTTTTTCACTTGTCTTTTCCTGCTGTGTCTTCCTTCCTTCCAGCTGTAGTTGCAGCTACAAATATCACGCAAAACATTATAGGAAATGTAATCATTTCTTTTCTGTCTGGGTTGACCTGCAGCCCCCTGAACCACTCCAATGCTAATCATTTCATGAACATGCATGAACAGTGATAATTGTCAATTTTTTTGTGGTTTGGAATGAGATCCCAACTGCCATGAAATAATGGCCTTGCTTAATCACGATGCGATCATCATCAATGCAATCATCAGAAAGCAAGTGATCAAAAAATAAAAGACATTGATGACACGTGAGACTTGAAAAATAGAAAACATGGATTCTAAACAACATTCCACAAATAAAAAATATATGGGTTTGTATCTAGCTATAGCTACTGGAAACAAAGTCATAATTCAGCAGAAATAATTTTTAGTCCCAACAATGCAAGGATAAAGCACTCTCTCTGTGGTGTCATCTTCCTTGCAATTCTGTACTTTAGGATCTATTGGGTGTGTGGTGTAAACAATTTGATAGATTATGTTGATGAAGATCTCAATTGTTGATAGAGTACCCAAGTTTGATTTTTTAAAAGAATTTTTCTGTACCTGATCTGAGAATTTATAGGGCAGAGAAAAGGCAGGAGCAGCAGCGAAGGTCGACCCAACTGCTCGTGCGGAGGCAGCTTCATCCCTCTTGGTGAGTTGCACCAGAAGCTCTTTAGCACAACAGATAGATGGAGATAACGCTGGGAGCAATGTGTTTGTTTCCTAGCTGGGTGTTTCCTGGTCATGGTGATTCCTGCCTTGTTTGGATTGACACTGCGGATCATGCCTTGTGAACTCTGGACTTTTCTTGCCTCGTGAAGTTTCTTGTGTAGTGGATTTAATTTTGCCTGGTGGGTTTATCTTGTTTGGGAACCTTTCAAGGGCCTTGTGGACTCACTGGCCATTGCTCTGTGGACTAGCATCGGTCTGCTTTTGGCTGGACTTAGTGGGTTTCTGGGTTCTGGGTTTCTGATGAAGAGAATTGCTGGGGAATATTAATAAACCTACTAAACCACCATTATGTGTGTGTGTGTAAGAGAGGGAGAGTGGGAGAGCACAAGGGCCAGCAGAGAGTGGCCCATCCATAATAGGGGACTCATGTTAATGCCCTCCAAATCCAGATCATGATGCCACAACCTGGAGGCACCTGATCTTGACCTGTGAGTGTAGGGCAGGTCAATCTGGCATTAATCACCTGGCTAATAGGTGTCTCCCTTTGCCAAATAGTTATTTTGTATTTTAATTTGATGTATTTTTCTCTCTTTTTAAATGGTAATAAGGGTTTACCTAACCAGTACAGACTGGAATGTAGGAAAACTTTTTATCCTATCACTGTATGGTTGTAGCATTTCTAAACTGAAAAGCTCAGTTAGAGGAGGAGATGTTTGGACAATGTCTCCCGATAACAGAAAGCTTGGCTAGCCTTAATTGGCATCTGGTCTGTCCCTTCGTGAACTCCAAACAACCTTTTTTCCTTATTAAAATCCTAAAATCTACTGTACGCCCCTTCTGTTATCACACTTCATTTTAATGAACATGTGTGGTATTATGGGATGCAAATAAGTAACAGGTTTGACCACATATAACTGATTTCTTACACAAAGGCAAAGTTACTTTTTTCCTATCCAATCACTTTTTCTCTTGCATTTTCTTTGATGTCTTCACTCTAACTAAGAGTGCAGAGAAGAGCAACCAGGATGATGAGGGGACTGGAGGCTAAAACATATGAAGAAGGGTTACAGGAACTGGGCATGGCTAGTCTCATGAAGAGAAGGACCAGGGGAGACATGACAGCAATCTTCCAATATTTGAGGGGCTGCCACAGAGAGGAAGGGGGTCTTCAGAAGTTGTGGGAACTTCATCCCTGGAAGCTTTCAAGAAGAGACTGGACTGCCATCTGTCAGAAATGGCGTAGGGTCTCCTGCTTCGGCTGGGGGTTGGACTAGATGATCTACAAGGTCCCTTCCAACTCTGTTAATCTGTTAAATTATAAAAGGAATCGGAATACAGAATAACAGAGTTGGAAGGGACCTTGGAGGTCTTCTAGTCCAACCCCCAGCACAAGCAGGAGATCTTACACCATTTCAGACAAATGGTTGTCCAGGCATTACAGTCTCTTCTTAAGGGAACGTAAGATGGGTCTCGAGGTTCTCTTTTTTCATAGGGAGGCCCCACTTTAATTAATCTACTCTAATAAATTGCTTTTAAAAGATCTTCCGGCTCGGTTGCTTATTGGAAAAGGTAAACTGAGACAGAGCCTAGAGCCAGATTGAGCCATCAGCTCCCCCTGTTGAGGCTCCATTGGTTCAAACTTGCAGTCTTCCACTCCAAGATGCCTCCATCTTCCTTCCCTAAGAGATCCCAAGTAGATCCCAAAGCTGTTCCGCAGGCTTCCCTGCATCGTTGTTGCTCCTCCACATATGGGCTCTGTTCTGCCAGTTCCCTTAATTTGTAGTGCAAATTGTTTTGGATTAAGTCTTGGATTAAAAATTAAATAAGAAGAATTAATTAAGAAGGTTGTCAGGGAATTACGCAGCAACTATGCGAATGAAATCAGAAACACTGACACGAACTTGTGGTTTTATACAAATAAATCTATTTTACGTTTCTGTTTACAGCACTGCTACATCATGAGGTAAATCCTCAGGTAAATCAGAGAACAGCATTCGGAGCAAACATACAAGAAAAAAGGCGGGAAAACAAGGAAACTCCCCCTTTACACCCATCAGCCAATCACAATACAGATTGCTTCACGCGGGAGCCCACTCTCTCCAGTCAATCAACTTCAACTGTGTGTTCTGGCCCATCGTTCAATTTACTCTTCCCGCTATTAAATTAAATATCTTAACAAATGTGCAGAAAGCCACAAGGGCTTCCCCCAGAGTTTACCCAGGGATGATGGCAGGTGGGCTTTCTTCTGCACAATTTCCGGATAGAAATTGATAGGCAAACAAAGAAAAACTTCCATTGCACATCTCCACTAAGGTGCAGCTCAAACACAACAGAAAAACCAACAGTAATTGAAACCACCTGAAAGCAATGCAACCATTGCATGCCATGAGATATTTACTGTGCCTGTATAGGCATGTAATGTAGACATTATCAACACCAAATAGTTTTGGTTTTTACATGTTGATTAGGGCAATGAAAACTTTGGAGTAGATTAATTGAAGGGTTTAATAAACCCCCGTTCTCATGTTTTGGTTAAAAGGGTTTCGCTGGGTTCCCACAACACACAAGACATTAATTGAAGTTGCAATGGAGTATCTGGGTTCCTACAATATGACAGGACCACAAACCAAGTTAAGAAAAAGGAATTGCTGCTCTTAAGAAAAGGGTGGAGGGTTTATTCACACAATCTGCTAAATTGACAGCTGGGTTTTGAAGAAACGGTGAACCACAAATCGATTAACTCTGTTTTTAGGTAGTCTTGTCTGCAATTTCCCCTCCTTATTCCAATGACTTTTTTTCACATCTCCCCTTTTGGACTTCCCTTTCTGAATTTGTTCAACTGCAGTAATCTGAACCCCCCCCAAATCCTGGCTAGTTTTGGGTGACACACTAAGCCACAGAATAACTAACCAAGCAGTGTGAGTTATGTTAAAAAAAGATATTCCTTAGAGCTGATCAAGAATCTATTTGGAATGGAATGGAATGGAATGGAATGGAATGGAATGGAATGGAATGGAATAGAATAGAATAGAATAGAATAGAATAGAATAGAATAGAATAGAATAGAATAGAATAGAATAGAATAGAATATATACTTGTGGTATACTCATTTATCAAGGTTTATCTTCTTCTCAAAACCTTCATGGAAACATTACTATTTTGTTTCTTACCTTTTCAAACAGTCCAATGATTCTGGATGGAGAGTTTACAATCAATCAATCAATCAATCAATCAATCAATCAATCAATCAATCAATAAAAATACCATTTGAATAAAAACATACACAACGCAGTAAAATCTAATGCAAATGGGAAACACAATTTAAATTAGGCAGTTGCAAGATAGTCATTCAAAATCTAAAACAATGTGAATGAAAACATAATTAAAAGCATGGGAAACTTACACAATAATAAAATAACAGAAGGGACCTTGGAGGTCTTCTAGTCCAACCCCCTGCCCAAGCAGGAGACCCTCTCCCATTTCAGACAAATGACAACTGAAAACAGAATGGTCCCCACTTGGCACCTATTAAGAATCCCATAATTGTCCTGGCATCTATGCTACATAAAAAACAAGTAAAATAGGCTGCGTAATTGTGTTCACACAACTAATAGAACCCTTGTCTGAGATGTGTGGAACATTGGGATGTGGTGGGGAACCAGGCCCTTTCCTAAAGCAAGTAACTGCTCTATCTGGCTGGAGGAGATGGCGTTACACATGTACTTCTGGTTTCAGCTTTTGGTCACTCACGGCCCTGAAAAATTGCCATGCTCAGATCATTTTCAACCCAACACTGGGGCACAAATGGTTCTTTAGAATACATGGAGACCTAGTGAATTTAAAATAACAGCAAACTTTCCTGGTTACAGTGTATATCTATTTGCTTTTCCACACAGACACACTGAAGGGACTTGGGGTGGGGTTTCCCAGGTGCTCAGTCCCAACTTCCGTTTTTTCATTCAGGTGACTTTTGTTTGTTTGTTTGTTTGTTTCCTTAACAACTTGGTCCCTTCCTAGCCTTTATCCACTCTGCTTGTGTGCCATCATGAATCTTTAGATATGGCCGCTTATCTGGGGCCCATTAATGTTCCTGCCAGAATTTCTTTCTTGGCCCACTTCCTTCCTTTGATCTGAACCCGTGTCAGGCCCAAAGAACCAAGAATCACACATGGAGTTACTTCTGAAAAGTTCCTTTTTTGTTGTTCGCCTACAGACAGAATCTTGCCGGACTAAAGCAAATACCTGCCATAACTATAGATTTACTCTGTGAACTTCTAGGGAGGATCCAACTTGCTCTGTTTCTGCTTTCCAGACATTCCAAGCTCCACTTTTTCTTTGCCCCTGGAAAAAAAACCCTCCCTCCTGTGACTCTAAACTGCATTTCATCACACAATCCCTCCACTGTCCTTCTTCCTTTCCTCCTTTGATTTGTGCCTTCTTCACACCATCTCCAGCAGGGTCAACCCAGTCTACATGGAAACTATAGCCACATAACCACAGAATTGCTTTCTTGTTTAACTTTTCAAATGTTTGTTGTTATTCTTTTAAGCATATTCGTTTCCAGCCAAGCATGAGCTGCCTAGAAAAGTGGAGT
This sequence comes from Pantherophis guttatus, assembly GCF_029531705.1. Next base: position 4,759,221 of record NW_026843855.1, on the reverse strand, counting down.
TTCTTCCTTGAGGGAGCTTGTCCTGTTTCTCAACTTGGGCAGATATGCCTTGAGTCCTTGGCCCAGGGGGACCTCACAGCTGGATGCTGATCTGTCACACGCATGAATATGTCAGGGGTGGGCTTCAAAAATTTTAGCAAGGGGTTCTCTGCCGGTTGCTGGGTGGGCATGGCCTAGTCGGCCTCCTGCACCATGGTGGTGGTAGGGGGTGTTTTTGCCCTCCCCAGGCTCCGTACGCTTTCCTTGAGCCTCCGTGAGGGTGAAAACAGCCTCCCCATGCTCTGGAGGCCCTCTGGAGGCTGGAAACGGGCCCATTTCTGGCCTTCCTGAACTTCCGGTAGGCCTGTTTTTTGCCCTCCCCAAACCTCCATGCACACCCTGCATTTAGCTGCATCCAAAACGGGCCACGTGGGGACTCCTGGGAAGGGTGGAGTGGGGCGGGCAGGGCCAGCAAGGAGTGGGCTTTGGGGTTCTCCAAACAGCACAGAATCTTAGTTAGAGTTTCTCCCAAACCCCTGTGAACCCCCAGCAGCCCATCCCTGGAATAGGTCCCTCAGGGTCAACCCAGTTGTTAAATGTTCTCCATGCAAGAGAGGATGAGCAATAGTAACCCAAACATTCAGTGGGACCTTGGACTTGCTCCCCACCCCCATCCCTCACCTGGAATCACAGGCTCAGAGACTCAGAGCATTATAGAATTGGTGGGGTTAATTGCTTTCCACAGGAAGAGGAGAAGGAACCACAAAACATGTTCTTCTGTTAACACGCCATGATGGCTCTCTCGTTCACAATAATGTGGATAAGGAGCTTTATTGCAGACTCACTGGCATTCAGCAACCACAGGTTGAAATCTGGAGACTCAAAGCTCTGATGGCCAGGCAGTGGGAATGAGTGCAGGGACTGCTGACTGGCACCAGGATTTAACACCAGGTCCCCTTCCCAGAGTGGTCCACCACTTACCAGCCACTTCATCTTCTTAAGACCCATCATACTCATGATGTTCCTGCCTGCCCTTCCCCCCCCCAACAACACCCATTCTTACTGACTCTTCCCCTCCTATCCCTGTGGAGACAGAGAAAAGGAGGAGAAGGAAGGGCCTGGTGGCTCAGCAGACTGATAGCATTGTGATTAACACCAGCTGTCTGCAATTACTGTAAGTTCGAATCTCACTAGGCTCAAGGTTGACTCAGCCTTCCATCCTTTCAAAGGTAGGTGAAATGAGGACCCGGATTGTGGGGGCAATAAGCTGACTTTGCATAAATATACAAAAGGATGAAGGCTATTGCTTAACGCATTGTAAGCCGCCCTGAGTCTCCGGAGAAGGGCGGCATATAAATCAAATCAAATTAAAAAAAATAAAAAAGGAAGAGAAGGAGAAGGAAAAGGAGGAGAAGGAGAAGGAGAAAAATCTGGTAGAACCTGTTTCAATGTCCCAGTTGCAAAGCCAAGAGGATATGGGTGATCTTCACTCAAAAGTATTGGCCTTTCTTAAATAATTATTTATTTATTTGATTTGATTTGATTTTGTTGTTGCCTGTTTCTAGAGCAACTCTTGACACCTTACAATATAAACCAGGAAGAAAACACAATGAGGGAGGGGAGGGAGGGAGGGAAGGAGGGCGTTTCAACCTGCTTTCTGGACCACCTGCTTTGGATCACGTTGTCTTGCCATGCAGGGGGTGATCCTATGAGCTGGATATATAAGCTGGAAAAGAGACCATTGGTGGCTCAGAAGATTTCTCCTTCAGATTGGATCCCCCTTTGAAGGTGAGAGCCATAGATTATAGAAAGAAGTTTAATGTAACTTTAGTGAGAAAGATTATAGCATATTTGTACATATAACTGCTGTGAAGAATACTACTTCTAGGCATTTTTCCTTTTCTATTTTGTCTAACTTTTTTCTTCCCCCCCCCCCCTTTTTGATTTTTCTTTGATTTCTTTCTTCTTTCTTTCTTTCTTCTTTTATATTTGTTTGTATTCGTTTTCATTGTTCTTACCTGAAGGTTTTAATAATAATAATAATAAAAAACTATATGCAATAGCTTCAGGGATACCTTAGTCAGTTCTCACTGCCATGTATGTCTCTTGCTCTGATCAAAAGGGGTTTCAACAAAATCAGGAAATATCCTGACAGCAGCACCCGCTCCCCTTTTTAAAAAGGCCTGTAGGTTGAAATTCCTCAACCTCCTTTGTAAGAATCCCAGGTCAAAAGGGTATTTTACTTGATGGATGAGGCAGCATAGCATCTGTTTTATAAAATGACAAAAAGTCCTGTATTTCTCATAAGAGTTTGATGGTTTGCATTTTGTGTGTTTATGACTTTTTTTTTTTGGTTCATTTTTTGGCAACCAAAAAAGGTGATTCACAGGATTAAAAGGGGAGGGGGAGGATTGCTGTTCTTGTCCACAGAAGAGATACAGAAGAAGAACAGCAAGACAGGAGCCTTAAAAAAATAATATTTTCCATTTAGGCATTGAGTTCATTCTGGCTGGGGATTAGCTAAGGGTCCCCTTTCCAAATTCTTCTATGAATAACAGAATTGGAAGGGATCTTAGAGGTCTCCTAGTCCAGCCCCCTGCTCAAGCAGGAGTCTCTAGACCATTCCAGACAAATGGCTGCCCCATCTCTTCTTTAAAACCTCCAGTGATGGAGCACCCACAGTTTCTGGAGGCAAGCAGTTCCACTGGTTAATTGTCCTCACTGTCAGGAAATTTCTCCTTTGTTTTAGGTTGCTTCTCTCCTTGATTGGTTTCCATCCATTTCTTCTTATCCTGACCTCAGGTACTTTGGAGAATCTTCTTTGTGGCACCCCCTCAAATATTGGAACACTACTTCTATTTATTAAACTAGACCTGCCCAATTCCTGCAACCGTTCTTGGTGTGTTTTAGCCTCCGGTCCCCTAATCATACTGGTTGCTCTTCTCTGCACTCTTTCTTAGAGTTAAGACATCTTTTTTAACATCACGCTGACCAAAACTGAATGCAATATTCCCGGTGTGGTCTTATTAAGGCATTATAAAGTGGCACCTAAGAAGATCAGACAAACATATACCATACATGAGCCACACCATCTATGACCCACATCTTAATGGTCACAATGGGGGAAAACCAACGATGAGGGCCAGAAGCTCAGAACCAACATTTTGAGAATTACAGGCTGTGGTTCCTGGCAGAACGGGGGTCTCTACCAATTGCTCAGGGTAGTACTGGGGAGGGGAGGGGAGGGGAGGGGGCTGCAATTCAGAGATGAACAGGCGGGTTTCACGGTTGAGACGAGTGCTCGGTTCTTCCTTCTGGGGAGGGACGCCCGAAAGGGGGTGGCCTGGCATTGTTAGAGGACATTCAAGGTTCTTCTCAACTTCTGTTTCCCTCCTCAGGTTTGAAGATGTTTCTCATCACTTGCTTCGTCTTTGGCCTTTTGGGCAGCCTTACCTGGGCAGGTAAGTTGTTGCCAGCAAAGTTGATATATCCCACCTCCATCCTGTTTCCCCCCGAGTCCCCATTTATCTAGTCCTTGGCTTATTTTAATGTTTTATTCTTAATGGGGGAGCCTCTACTTCTAGCCATGATCCATTTAGACCAACCCAGAAAGGCATGGAGTTCCAGAAGGCCTCCGAGTCTCATTATATGGACACCAAACACTGGTACCTACAGGATGAGGCTGGCATCTGCCCACTAAAGAGGACCTGGGCATTTTATATCCCCCAGGACACATCTGGCCCCTCGGCTCTCTCTGTCTGGCCCACGTGAGGTCAGTCGGAAGTTACAAATCAAATGCAGATAAGTGTACGTCATGCACACAATGCAATGCACTGCTTTCATCTTGAAGGCAGCTTTTTATTTCCAGTTTGTGTATGTGGGTGCTTGCATGCCTACAGACCTTCATAGCCCTGTTGCTTTGGCCCTCCACAACAGTCCCAGTTTCTTATGTGGCCCCTGGGGAAAGTTGATTGCCCACCGAGCCCAAGAGCCATCTCGGTGTCTCTCACTTCTGCTCTTGTTCTCTTTGCTTTCTCATTCTGTTTTTCTGCTTCTATTTCAAGTTTTTACTTCTATTGTTTTCTCAAAGTATGGAATACAAAGAAGAATGAAAATAGGAAATCAGGGGAAGGAAAAAGAGAGGGGGACAGAAAATACGGGGCACAAGGGAAAAACGAAAAAAATGTTGACTTCCGACTCCTTTTAGCACAGTTCAAAATAGCAACCTTACAGGCTCAGCTTTTAACTTCTACGCATTAGTATATAACTAGCCGTTTCTATAACAACAAATCTATCAAATCACCCCCCAAAAAATTTAATCACAAGCACAAAATCCAGAAGTGATATGCAAATAAAAAACTTAATTAAATATATTCTCTTCTTTGAATAAAGCATTCAATGTAACCATTTCTGCTTTATCTTCCTTGCAGTGGGAATAGTATATATTTCTGTTTGCATTTTATAACCTTTATAAACTATCACCATTTATATTCATGAAATTCACTGTATTCTTATAGATTCTTTAACCTTAAAGGGGGAAAAAAACTGTTTTATCCATTTTAAAACTCTAAACTTTTCTTTAAGCTAATACATTTTTTCTTTATAATTTTCTCTTAACATAGATACTTTCTAACACACTTTCAGTAATATTTTACAAGCTTTAGGAATGACTTAAGCATTAAATATAAAGGGAAAAAAATTCATTTTCAAACCCACTTTACATTATGACTTTTTCAATTACAAATTTCAGACCGATAAAAATCCATCCTAATTGCAATTGACTCATTGAGTTTAAGTCACTCCTTCAAGCTTTTCTTCATGGAATAAAATCTTTTTCTTCTCTGGAATGTTTATTAAATAGCTATAAAGGTCTCTTTTGCTCAAGGATTTCTCAGCCTTGTTATTGTCCTTGAAGAAAAAGTCCATTTTTATTCTGTTTTCCCAGCAGGTCCGCGTGGTCGGACTGCCTGTCCTTCTGGCACTTTTGCCTATAAAGACGGAAGTGAGTGGAATTGCTTCAAGTTCTATGAAGATCAGTTCACCTTTGAAGATGCTGAGGTAACTCACCTGAGTGGGAAGAATTCCCATTATTTTGGCCCAGTTTTTCCAAACTTCACAACGTCAAAAAGTTCATGTCATTCTTTGAATGAAGAGCACCTGCTGTATGATTCTTTTTTTTAAAGGATAAAGATAAAAGTCTATAAGAAAGAGTAAAGTAAAATATTTCAATAATTCCCTTGGATTCCCTTCAGTTTAATGGGATTAATTGCATGGCTTCACTTCAATATCTGAGTGAAATTTGTCAAGGAAAGTAAAACTCGAATGAGACATCTAACTGCTACATTTAAGTGGTATTGGATATTGTGTGGTTTAACAAGTTGTGCAACTCGGCTATTGTCTTATCCATGTTGTGGGAACAAGGCCAACAATCATAGGGTTAACAGGTGTTCTCACTTAGCAACATTCACAGTTATGACCGTAATGAAAAGGTATCTTTATGGCCAATCCTCACACTTATGGCAGCTGCAGTTACTTAGCAATTGCTTCACCAAATGACTGAATTGTCAAGCCCAATTGTGGACCTTCAAAAATTCAAGCCATGTTGTTCCAAAGTGGCCCCTTGTCTCTAAGAGTGTCCACACACAAACGCACACCTCCTTCCCTCTCCTCTCTCTCCCACACCTTGCTTTTATGTGCCACTTTTTCATGGATATCCCACCGCTGACACCACTCTCCTACCTCGCTCATAAGCATGAGAGTCATCTTCCCCAATATATATTTCTCTTTATTTTTCCTTGTTGGGCCAGAGAGTCGTGCTCGCATTTGCAGCTCCTCTTAGGAGAACTTCTACTGCAGGAACATAGCTGAGAGGACCTTGTCTGCCCAAACTGCAGGACTCCTGGGTTGGTAGACCTGGATTGTAGCAGACATGAGAGGGACAACATGGTTTGTTGGTGCTAAGATAATTTTGGTTCTTCTCTCTTTGCAGCAAGAGTGTCAGTTCAAATGGAAAGGCCATTTAGCATCTTTCAAATCTGACAAGCAGACAAAATCCGTTGGTGCCTATGTCAATACAGAAAGCATAGAACGTGGTTGTGTCTGGATTGGGCTCCGACGAGATGCAGGTTCTAGTGTGGTGAGTATTTGGTCCTCCTGTCTCTGAGCAATTAGCAGCTCTTTCCAAAGGGATGTTTCTTGAGTAGTGATTTACAACCTCCCTGAAAACTCCTTTGGGTGAAGCCGGCACTTGCTGCCCTCCCCCCGCTCTATTATTATTATTATTATTATTATTATTATTATTATTATTATTATTATTATTATTATTATTATTATTATTCCCGTTTATTCGTTATCAGGGAGGCACGATCAGGTACAGGGGAGCTTCCACCCCCTCCCCTTCCTTCTCCTAAGAAGCGCCTGAGACCATTTCTCCTCTTCCTCCTCCTCCTCCCACATTCCCTTCTAACGCTGATGATGTTTCCTAGATGGGTCATGACTCAAGAGCTCAGGTGTCCTTGCAGCCCCAGAGACCTTGGATTCCGGGCATAGCAAGAGCGATAGCAGTAGCAATAGCACTTGGACTTATATACTGCTTCATGCACCCAAAGAGTCTAACTGAGCCTCTGTAACAGGCGTGTGGTGCATGCTTTCAGAAAAACCTATTTAACAGGACTTCCCCCTTTGAATTAAATTAAGCTAAATTTAGAATTGGAAAATAAAATTTTCTATCTCCCTCCTCCCCTGTCCCCCACTCACCCACCTCATCATGCTTTTTTCTGCATGGCACAGACTACTGGATGGCGCTGGATTGATGGATCACGAGACATCTATAGAAAGTGGGGGTATAATGAACCCAACAACTTGCATTCTAATGAGTATTGCACCTGTCTCCATCTTTCATCTGGTCAGTATGAAAAGCCTTCATTCCTTAGGGTGGTTGGAGTTTGTATCTGTAATTCCAGGAAAGAAGGGGAGGGGAGGGAAGACAGGAAAGGGGAGGGAAGGAAAAAAGAAAAGGGAAAAAGGGAAGGGAAAAAGGAGAGAGAATAAGGGAAGGGAAGGAAATAAGGAAAGGGAAAAGGGAAGGAAAAAAGGGAAGAGAAAAAGGGAAGCAAAAAAGGGAAGCAAAAAAGAAAAGGGAAAAAGGAAAGGGAAAAGGAAGGGAAGAGAAAATAGGGAAGGGAAGGGAAAAAGGGAAGGGGAGGGAAAGGATGGGAAGACAAGGAAGGGAAGACAGGAAGGGAAGGGAAGCAAAAAAAGGAAAGAAAAAAAGGAAAGGGAAAAAGGAAGGGAAGATAGGGAAGGGAGGAAGGGAAGGGAAGGAAAGGGAGATATCCATACAGATCCTGGGAATAATGCTCCTATTGAAGGAGACTTTTTTGGTGTGGCTGATTTAAAGTACTTATTGGAGAACCTTAAGAGGCAAAAGTTAGACATTTCTAGAGTCTCACAAAATGGTACTTCCTCATCTCAGCATTTGTCGCAGAGGGAACCTAGTCTAACTGCTTTTTTTCTGCCATTTCAAAGCTGGAGAGGTTTGTGAATGCCTGATTTTCTTTCAGACATTGATATTTCCATGGCCACCCAGTTCAACCAAGGGGACTCTGAGTGGCAACAAAAATAAACATACAACCTAAAACATCAATTGTATTTCATCTTAAAAAGTAATCCAGATGTGCCAAAACTGCAATCTAAAAAGAATAGATTAATACAGTGTTTTTCAAGATTAGCCACTTTAAGAAGTGTGGCCTTCAACTCCCAGAATCCCCCAAGCAGAGACCCAAATGCTTGAGGGAAGACCCTGGTCTTAACTGCCTTCATGAAAGAGTCGAGTCCGTTGTAGCTCAGCAGGAAGATTGTTCTAGAGCAGGGAGGCAGCCACCGAAAATGGGCCCTTCCCAGATCCCATCAGGTGGCAACGCTTAGATGAGGGGAGCTGCAGCATGGCCCCACCCCACCTGTAGCTGAGCTGGAAGGCAGAGTTAAGCTTGTCATCTCTTTAGAGTCTTTGTGTCACCACAGGAGACCTCAGTCCAGTCCTCTGGAGGTCTGCTGGCCCTTATCCAGAGCCAATTTACCTCTGACTGTTAGTTGACTAGATTCTTGGGTATCGGAGCTATTTGTACTTGACACCACCCGTGAGTGGACAGGCAGGTGTATTTGAGAAAAGATACTCTGCAAGCAGCCGAATCCTAAGCCACATCAGGCTCTTAAGATGTTCACCATCTGTGTTCCTTCCTTTCAGGGTTCTTGACTTGGATTGATATAGACTGTAACAACCGTCTGAATTTTCTCTGCAAATGGAAACCCTCTTAAGCCAAGTCTGCAGATGGAGTTGGGGGGCTCCCCATTGATTGGAAAGCTGAGCTGAGATCTTGTGTTTCCATCTTCTTCATGTGCAAAACCTCTTCCACAAAGACCATCTGAAGGTCAAGCAGTTGGTTCCTCTCTGTCCTCTAGACTTGCTTCTCTTCCCCTCTTTCTGAAGAACTTGCCCCCCCCTTGATAATAAAGTCTATTGCTCTGCCCTTGTCTTGAGTTTGGATTTTCTCTCCCAGGGGGTCCAGGGCCCCTCCCTGAATGAGCCTCAGAGGAAAGAGGGTGTTGTCTCTGCAGATGAGTTTCTGGTCACAAAACACACAATGCAACCTTATCAGCTCCTTTCCTGGGGTCCTTCTTGTCAGAGTTTCTTGCAAAAATCAAATCCAGAAGCACACACAGCTAAATGATTCAGCTGGATTCATTCACTTCTTTATTTATATAATAACAGATAGTTGATTCTTCAGGCAGAACACAAGGCAGGAGAGAACAGTTAGTTTCATTTTAGATCTGAGCATAGAGCAGGCAAGTTTACACACTGGTTTCGGTTTCTCTGCACAGACTCAGAAGTTGCAGACATGCCCTGGCTCCAGTCTCAGCTCCCAACTGGCTGACTTCATTGCTATGCCTATTCACTGGCTGACCTTGTTACCATGCCTCTATTCCAGTTCATGAATATACTCTGACACTTCTCTCCCGCCTTTTTTCTCAGAGGGAAATGTGAGATTAATGAGAGGAGAAATAGGGATTTGTGGAAATAACGCCCCCCTGGAGAAAAAAGGATCCACGCAGGGTGGGTAGCTGGAGAATCCCTGAACCAAACCAGACCAAAAACTTTACCAGCAAAAGCAGAAGGAAAGAAATGCATTCAGGATGCCCATATTCTGGTTCATTGGCACCTCCTGTAGGATCTGGGGAGCCAGACGTTGTGTGTCTTCTAGTGTGTTTGAGCTGAGACTAGGAGAGTACATCATCAATGCTGCATCAAACCACCAAGCTCAGAGAGCACCAAGAATGCTATAGACAGATCATTGTGCAAAGAAGATACCTGCATGGTTTCTTTTTTGGGGGGGAGGGGGCAAGGGAAGGGAAAATGCTACTCAAACTCCCAAAAACTAGAACAGGAGCAACCACATGTTCTAGGTTGAAATTTCACTCTTTTCATATCTTTGGTTTCCTGGACTTCCTTTGACGTTGGGCATGGGCTGTGATTCAATACTTAAATCAGAATAAAGCTGGAAGGGACCTTGGGTGTCTTCTAATCCAACCCCCCACTCAAGCAGGAGACCCTACACAATTTGAGACAAGTGGCTGTCTGATCTCCTTCCCTGTTTATGCAATGGGCTTAGGGTGGCCCTGGACTGTTCTTCCTACATTCATCTTGTGGACTTAGTCTGACTTCCCACAACTTCTGACTTGCTCAGCAAATTGCTTGCGGTCCGGCCTCCTTGAACAGACCTGTCCTGGGTCTTCTGGGTCTGAACCTGGCTCTGTTCAGGGTGGACCAGAGACCGTTGGAGAGGTGATATGATAGCAGTGTTCCAATATCTCAGGGGCTGCCATGAAGAAGACGGGGTCAGCCTCTTCTCCAAAACACCAGCTTCTCATCCAGGAAGCTTCTTCAGTTCTGAGTGGATGGTGGGGAACGAGCTGTCTGAACTGGAGAAGCTTCTTGGATGAGAAGTGAAACGTCTTCAAGGAAAAACAAAGTCTAGTTGCCTTTTGAAAAAGCACCTTTGGGACCCCCATAACCTGGATGACTGAGAGTCTCCACAGACATCCTTTTATTGGCAATAAAACGAATACAAGTGCTGAATACAAATTGAGCTTTTTATTGAGTATTTGAATTACTGAATTATTAAACGGAATTGATATTATTATTATCACTGCCAGGAATGACTGACAAAAGGGCTCTTGAAAGAATTAAGTCCATCCCGACCACAACTAAACTTAATCTTCAGCTGTTTCTTAAAACTGATAAGATGAATATTGAGCCTGTCTCTCCGGGGTTGGCAGATTTGCAAGATGTACAATACAGTTGTTGTTGTTGTTAATGAAAGTAAATATCTACTCAAAGGCATCTTGTTATGCTTCTTGTAGGGACCTAGTTAGGAAAGAGCACAGAATGCTGAATTAATATAATATCTTCCATTGTCTCATAGGAAATATTTTATGGTATTTTGAGTAAGTCCATTGAATAGAATGGAATAGAATTCTTTATTGGTCAAGTGTGACTGGACACATAAGGAATTTGTCTTTGGTGCATACGCTCTCAGTGTACATAAAGAAAAATAAAATACATTAATCAAGAATCATAAGATGCAACACTTAGTGATAGTTATAGGTTACTAATAAGCAATCAAGCAATTGGTTCCTCTCTGTCCTCTAGACTTGCTTCTCTTCCCCTCTTTCTGAAGAACTTGCCCCCCCTTGATAATAAAGTCTATTGCTCTGCCCTTGTCTTGAGTTTGGATTTTCTCTCCCAGGGGGTCCAGGGCCCCTCCCTGAATGAGTCTCAGAGGGAAGAGGGTGTTGTCTCTGCAGATGAGTTTCTGGTCACAAAACACACAATGCAACCTTATCGGCTCCTTTCTCTCCCACCTTTTCTCTCAGAGGGAAATGTGAGATTAATGAGAGGAGAAATAGGGATTTGTGGAAATAATGTCCCCCTGGAGAGAAAAGGATCCATGCAGGGTGGGTAGCTGGAGAATTGCTGAACCAAACGAAACCAAAACATGAACTGGCAAAAGTGGAAAGAAAGAAATGCATTCATGATGCTCATATTCTGTTCATTGGCACCTCCTGTAGGGTCTGGGGAGCCAGAGGTCATGTCTCTGTCGGGGTGTTTCAGCTGCAGACCAAGGACGCTACTTTCCTGAAAAGCTTCCCTCTTCCCATTGGTGGGGCAGGTCAGCTCCAAGAGCTCTTAGATCAGAGGTCAAGGTCCTAAGGAAATCCCCAAGGCATCAGTGTGCTATATGGAATAAGGGGTTGAGGTCCAGGGTCAAATTATTCTACTTTGTAGGCATTATGCAAAAATCTACCTCTCCAGACAAGGCTTCAATTCAGGTAGAAGGAGAAAGAAGAGGATGAACAGCAGCCAAGTGGATGGACTCTGTTATATTAGCAGAGAGTGGATATTGGAAGACCTGAAGGATCTGGTTGGGGACAGATCATCAAGGAGGAGATCGATCTCATGGCTAAGTGTTGAAGGGACTCAATCAATCAATCAGCCCTCTGGTGTTAGGCTGTTCAATTACATATTTCTGGATCATGACATCTAACACTACATTGTACTTCTCTACAAGCCATCTGATCTCTTGAGGTCCTCTCAGGTTTGTCCAGAGATAAAACATGTCATGCTTCTGCCACAAAGACGTTATCTATAAAGTCTTTAAGATGTTGGTCTTCATGCTTAGGCTTTGATACAGATGACGTGAAGATCTGGCTAGGGATAATCGTCCAAAGCATATGAAAGTAACTAGGATGAGACGTCCAATGAGGACATAGTCTTTAGTCAGCTCTAGTTGTCCAATTTAGGAACCGGGAACTTCCCAGGCTTCTCAAAAGTCCAAAAAAAGACCATGATTTCCACCTGTCTTGATGTTCTAGTTGATTGTCCCATTGAATAACTGGGTTCCTTGGAGCAGAATTCAGATCTGGGGGGCCGAATCAGAGCTACATTGCAAGCCCGCAGAAGAATTTGCCAGGATAACAGTCTTGGTGAGGGGGACATTTGAATGTGATGGAACACCTTGTGACTCTTTGTGGTATGAAAGTCATTTTCATTTTATTTTGGGAAGTCACCAGTGATGAAGTAGATTAAATTAAATGTATAGAACAGTGTAAGGAGGATGGGGTACGGCCAAAAAGCAAGGAAGATACAACAGAGTCCAAAGCTTTATGAAAAGCTAAGAGATATAAAAAGTATATGTATTGAAACAGAAAGGATGCCTGCCTGCCTGCCTGCGTGTGTGTGTGTGTGTGTGTGTGTGTGCATAGAAGGTGCAGAAAGCCATAAGGACTTCCCCCAAGATTTGCCCAGAGATGGCAGGTGTGTTTTCTTCCACGCAGAGAAGTTCAGTCCTGTGCAGAAATTGATCTGCAAACAAAAAACAAAAAACTTTATTGCAGCCATTTTGCAGTTCAAACACAAGCAAAAATCAACAATAGTTGAAACTGTATGAAAGCACACCATCAAAAAGTGCAGGAAGGGCAACTAAGATGATCAAAGGCATGGAGAATAAAACATATGAGGAAAGGTTGCAGGAACTGGGTATGGCCAGTCTAGAGAAAAGATGGACTGGGGGGGGGGGAGGGACATGATAGCAGTATTCTAGTATTAAAGGGGCTGCCCCAAAGAAGGGGGGGTCAAATTATTCTCCCAAGCACCAGAAGGCAAGACAAGAAGCAACGGATGGAAACTCATCAAAGAGAGAAGCAACCTGGAATTAAGGAGAAATTTCTTGACGATTAGAACAATTAATGAGTGGAATGATTTGCCTCCAGAAGTTGTGGGTGCTCCATCATTGGAGGTTTTTAAGAAGAGATTGGACAGTCACCTGTCTGAAATGGTAGAGGGTCTCCTGTTTGAGCAGGGGGTTGGAGTAGAAGACCTCCAAGGTCACTTCCAGCTCTATTTTGATTGATTGATTGCCCACCCTGAGACCTTTACCCTCTGTCCAAGCAGCAAACCCTCTCGGAAATACCAACAGAATGGTCTTCACTTGGGACTTATTAAGTATCCCCTAATTGCCATGTCATCTATGCCATGTATAAACAGGTAAATTCCTTCCACCTGCTTCAATCAGTCCACTCTTGGCAAGATAGGCTGCAGAATTGCCTTCACACAACAAAGAAGCCTAGACTGAGATGACTGGATTATTTGAATCTGGGATCAGCTGTGGACCAAGTCTTTTCCTAAAGCACCCAGGCGGGGTAGGAACTAGCTAATCCTCTATAGGAGGCCTTGTGGGTTGGTGGGTATAGTGCAAGATGCGTTTGGTTAATTGAACTTCAGCTTTTTCAGGTGTGTAACCACTCACACTGTCTAGCTGGAGCCATTAAAGTTCCTGCCAGAGATTTTTCTTGAGCCATTTTCTTTCTTTGATGTGAACCCAAGGCAGGCCCGAAGAACTGAGAATCACACATGGAGTTACTTCTGAAAAGTCCCTTTATTGTTGTTTGCCTATAGACCAGAGGTCTTCAAACTTGGCAGCTTTAAGACTTGTGGACTTCAACTTCCAGAATTCTTCAGCTGGCTGGCTGAAGTCCACAAGTCTTAAAGTTGCCAAGTTTGAGGACCCCTGCTATAGACAAACTCTTGCGAGACTAAAGCAAATCCCTGCCATGACTACAGATTTACTCTGTGAAGTGCTAGGGAGGGTCCCACTTGCTCTGTTTCTGCCTACCAGACATTCCAAGTTCTGCTTTCTCTTTGAGCCCTGGAAAAGAGCCCCTGCATCCTGCTACTCCAGAGTGCATTCCCCCCACAACCCACCAGACAATCCCTCCGCTCTCCTCCTTCCTTTCCTTCCTCCTTCACTCATTTTGATTTCTTCACACGATCTCCAGCAGGGTCACAACAGTCCACGTGGCTGCTACAACCACATAACCACAGGATTATTTGTTAATTGGTATGTCGAAAGCTTATCTTGTTAAGTTCTTAGGAAGTCTGTTGGCTTCTTGCCAAGCATGAGCTGCCCAGAAAGATAGAAGGAGTTTGCGATAGTGGCGAATATCTGTAGCGTGGGTGGAGGACAAGGGTGGGGGCAGAGGCAGAGGGGGTGCATTTTCCAAGCTTGTGGGTTGATTTCCAAATATTTCATTACCAGGCTAGGTAACATCTTCAGCAGAATGTAGGGAATGTCAATGTTGGTGTTCTTCTACTTATAAGGACTTTGTGTGGTCAGTGGGCCTTGTGATGGGGAGTCATGTCAGGTGAGGGTCTTGTGATGGGTCTTGTGACGTGTTGGGTCGTGTCAGGTGAGGGTCTTGTAATGGGTCAGGTGTGGGTCCCGTCATAGAAGGAGCTTCTTCCTTGGGTGAGCATATCCTGTTTCTCAACTGGGTCACGTATGTGATGGCCCCCCTTGAGTTCTTCGCCCAGTGGGACCTCATAGTAAGCTCTCGCCTTTATTGATCATTCTTGATTTATTATTTATTGATTTGATTTTGGGGTTACCTGGCTTGAGAGCAGTTCTGGATATCTTACAGTGTGAAGCAGGATACAAGCACATTAAGGGGAGAGAGGGAGTTTCTACCTGCTTTCCGGATATTAACACCTGTTTTGTATCATCTTATCTTGCATTGCAGGGTGTGAACATGTGAGCTCTGGTATATAAACTGGAAAACAGACCATGGGTGATTTAGAGGATCTAAATCTTCTTCTCTCGGACTGGATTACCCTTTGAAGGTAAGACCCGTTATAGAAAGACAAGGAACATGATGTAACTTTAGAGAAAGAGAGTTTATGACGTATTTGTACTTAAAACTGCTGTGAAGAATATCAGAAACTGCTAACTCCTATCTTCTTTTCTTTTCTGTTTTTCTTTAGTCTTTTCCCCTTCCTTCCTTCCTTCCTTCTTTCCTTCCTTCCTTCCTTCCTTCTCCCTCCTTCCCTCCCTCCCTCTTTCTTTCTTTCTTTCTTTCTTCCTTCCTTCCTTCCTTCCTTCCTTCCTTCCTTCCTCTTCCTTCCTTCCTTCCTTTCTCCCTCTTTCTTTCTTTCTTTCTTTCTTTCTTTCTTCTTTCTTTCTTTTCTTTCTTTCTTTCTTTTCCTTCCTTCCTTCCTTCCTTCCTTCCTTCCTTCCTTCCTTCTTACTTTATATTTGTTTATATTAGTTTTCAATGTTCTTGTTTGAAAGTTTTAATAAAAACTATATGCAATAGCTTCAGGGATACTTCTGATCCCACAGCCATGTACATATGAATCTTGCTCTGATCGAAAGGTGTTTCAACAAAATCAGGAAATATTCCGATGCAGCACCCGCTGCCCTTTTTAAAAATCCCCATCACTTGAATTCTTTCAACCTCCTTTGCAAGAATTCCTGTAGGAAAAAAAAGGTATGAGAGATAATTTATTTGACTGATGAGGCATCATAGCATCTGTGTTATAAAGCAACTGAAAGTCCTGTATCTCTCATAAGAGATCGATGGTTAGCATTGTGTATGTTTATGTCTTTCTTTGTCCATTTTTGGCAGCCAAGGTGGTTCACAGGATTAAAAGGGTGGGTGGGTGAAAGGGGAGGATTGCTTTTCTTGTCCACAGTAAAGATGAAGAGAAACAGAAGAGGATAAATCAAGACGAGGGCCTTAAAACTTGAATCCCTTCCATTTAGGCATTGAGTTCATTGGGGTTGAGGATTAGCTAAGGTCCCTTCTCCAAATTCTTCTGCTCTGCTCTGACTTTACACCATCCATATGTCCTGGATCACCCCTGCTGTGACCCAGATCTTAATGGTCACAATGGGGGAAAACCAACGATGAGGCCAGAAGCTCAGAACCAAGATTTTGAGAATTACAGGCTGTGGTTCTTGGCAGAATGGGGGTCTCTACCAATTGCTCAGGGTAGTATTGGGGAGGGGAGGGGGCTGCAATCCAGAGATGAACAGGCGGGTTTCATGGTTGAGACGAGTGTTCGGTTCTTCCTTCTGGGGAGGGATGCCCGAAAGGCATTGTGGGAGGACATTCAAGGTTCTTCTCAACTTCTGTTTCCCTCCTCAGGTCTGGAAATGCTTCTCATCACTTGCTTCATCTTTGGCCTTTTGGGCAGCCTTACCTGGGCAGGTAAGTTGTTGCCAGCAAAGTTGATATATCCCACCTCCATCCTGTTTCCCCCTGGGTTACCATATATTTATTGTTGTTTTAACCATATTCAACTCTTGGTGACTTTATAGGCAAGTGCTCCCCATATATCTAGTCCTTGATTAATTTTAATCCCTTAATTCTTAATAAAAATGTGGAATTTTTAGTGTTTTATTCTTCCTCTGTATTGGATTGGATTGTTTTATCCTTTTTAACATAGTAAGCTTCTCAGGGACACCTTGTGATGGGTGGAAATTGAATAGATAAATGTTTTTCATGCTCCTGTCATTTTAGATTATGTTTTTTAATATTGTTGTAAGCTTGACTGACAGTGAGATGGGCAGCACATGAAGTTAATAAATAAATATTTCCTTGCCAAGAACATTTCATGAAATGGGGATAGTGGTGATGTCCCTGCAACCTTGGAATATCAAGTTTGAATTTTTGTTGGGTTGTGGGTGCTTTGGGGGCTATGATTTAGAAAGGGAAGACCTCTGTGCTCCTGTGGGAGTTGGTGAATCTCCCTCCACCAAGCTCAGAGAGCACCAAGGACCCCATAGTCTTCCTCCTCCTCCTCCTCCTCCTCCTCTTCCTCACTACAAACCCCACCCCCTTCTAGCACCGATGATGTTACCTAGTTGAGTAATGAAACATCTGCAAAGACACAATCAAGTTCAGAGAGCACCAAGGACCCCACAGTCCTCCTCTTTCTCCTCCTTTCCACACACCCCACTCCCTTCTAGCACTGACAATGTTCCTTTGTTGGGTCAAGAAAACCACCAAGCTCAGAGAGCATTCAAGACCCCACCGTTCAACCCTGAGCTACAAATGTTCTCTTCTATTGGAACTTTTCATTATGGAAGAAGTCCAAAAGTAAAATTGTTCTTAATAACCAATAAATACATTTTAAGAGAGAGGCTAATGACACGCAAAACAATCAAAGGATTACTTGGTATCATTTATTTATTTATTCAATTTCTGTAGCCACCCAACTCAACCAGTTGACTCTGGGCGGCTTGCAATTCTAAGGTTATAAAATAATTAAAACAGTAACAACATCCACAGAATAAATAAGTACAAGCTGCAGCTGTGATGATTAATCATTAATTTCTAGAGGGACTTGAAGATTTTAAGCAGTGAACAGCCCAGGGAATGTTAGCGGTCAGTTCAATGGGAGGGAGGTTGATAATGCCTTAGTCTGAGGATTCTCGCTCAGTGAAGAAGGCAAGAAGTCTAGAGAGGCTCACAATCTTCAGGGTAGCACAGAGATCTAGAGCTGCAGCCTTCAATGCCTTAGACAGACCGTAGGACAAACAAGAAGAGCAATGGATCAAGTGAGCTTAAGAGAAGGATTCCAAGTAATACATCCCATTCAATAAGAACTCTGAGGCAGGCAATTTCCTGAAAGCACATTTTATTGGAACATATCAATTTTTTTAATTTTTATTTATTTTATTTCGTCAAGCATGTATTTTATGACAGGCATAAGTGTAAACATAATTATATATACATGAAAAGGATACGAATAAAAGAAAACATTAGGACAGGGACGGTAGGAACGCTGGTGCGCTTATGCACGCCCCTTACAGACCTCTTAGGAATGGGGTGAGGTCAACAGTAGACAGTCTAAGATTAAAGTTTTGGGGGTTTGGGGAAGAAACCACAGAGTCAGGAAGTGCATTCCAGGCGTTGACCACTCTGTTGCTGAAGTTGTATTTTCTGCAGTCTAGTTTGGAATGGTTTACCATGAGTTTGTATCTATTGTTTGCTCTTGTATTGTTTTGGTTGAAGCTGAAGTAGTCATTGGCTGGTAGGACATTGCAGCAGATGATTTTATGTACTATGCTTAGGTCAGACCGAAGATGGTGAAGTTCTAAGTTGTCTAAGCCCAAAATTTCGAGTCTGGTGGCATAAGGTATTTTGTTGTGAGCAGAGCAAATTGGCACGTTCCTGGTGAAAAACTGGCTCTACATTCCCATTGGTTTTACACCCAATTAAAAGTAAAACTTTGTCACTTCCTCCCAGAGTCTCCAGTCACATGGTCCAATCAGCATACAGTCTAGTTGCTAGGTGACCTCAGTTTCCACCTTCCAAAAACCTGCAGAAATGTCCTTGATTCCCAGGGGAAAGAATTTTATTTTGGCTACAGAACCGCAGCTATCTGTATACCCCACCTCCCTCCCTGCCCCTCAGCTCCAGGCTGTGTCAGCCCTGAAGCAATGTGAAGACTAAACCCTCATAGGAAAGGCTACAGAGCAGAAAATGGCCAACATTGGGCCAACTTCAGGGTTGACACCAAGAGCCATTGCTGTGTCCCTCACCTTTGCTCTCATTCCCTTTGCTTTCTCATTCTGTTTCCCCAGAGGATCCAAAGGCTCGGACTGCCTGCCCTTCTGGCAGCTTTGCCAATAAAGAGCAAAGCCAGTGGTATTGCTACAAGTTCTATGAAGATGTCTTCACCTTTCAAGAGGCTGAGGTAACTACCCTGAGGTAACTCACCTGAGATAACTCACCTGAGCAGGAAGGATGCCCTTCATCTGGCCCAGAGTTTTTCCAGACTTCACAATGCCAAGTGTCATTTTTTTTTTCATGAAGAGCGCCTGCTGTCCCTTAAAAGAATGATAGAAGTCTAAAAGAAATATAATATTTTATTAATTAGGTTGAATTCCCTTCCATTTAGTACTTTGAAAATAAATCTGAATGGGTTTAATGGGCTTCACTTCAATATCTGAGTGAAATTTGATAAAGGAAATAGAAGTCGAATGAGACAGCCCAGTGCTCCATTTAAGTGGTATTGGATATTGTGTGGTTTAACCTGTTGTGCAACTCGGCTCTTGTCTTATCCATGTTGTGGGACCAAGGCCAACAATCATAGGGTTAACAGGTGTCCTCCTTAGCAACCATTCGCAGTAATGACAGTGATGGAAAGGTATCTTTATGGCCAATCCTCACACTTATGGCAGTTGCAATTTACTTACCAATTGCTTCATTAAATGACTGCATTGCCAGTCTCATTTGTGGTTCTTAAATGAGAGCCTTCCAAAGTTCAAGCCATGTTGTTTCAAAATGGCCCCTTGTCTGTAAGACTGTTTCTATTTCCACATACAAAAGCACACCTCCTTCCCTCTTCTCGCTTTCCCACACCTTGCTTTTATGTGCCACTTTTTCATGGCTATCCCACTGCTGACACCACTCTCATACCTCGCTCATAAGCGTGACAGTCATTCTGAGAGTCATTAGAAATGCCAGGAGCTGTCAATCAGTCCATACAGCCATAGGATAAAAAGTTTTCCTACATCCCAGGCTGTAATGGTTTGATCAACCCATGTCTCACCATTTTAAAAGAGAGAAAAATAAATTAAAATACAAAATGCTATGTTGGTTAACAGGTATAACAATAGTACAAAGCCCTCAGTTGAGAGGGCCTTCCTTCCCTACCCAAACTACAAAAGCCTCCAGATTGATAGGCCTGGATTGTAGCAGTCCTGCAACGGACAACCTGGTTTGTTGGTGGTAAATAACCAGCCACTGTCAAGGAGCAAGTCTGAAGGCATCTCTTTTCTCTTCAGAGGATATTTTTGGTTCTTCTCTTTTTGCAGGAAGAGTGTCAGTTCAAATGCAAAGGTCATTTAGCATCTTTCACAAGTGACGCCCAGGCAAGATATGTCAACGCCTACATCTCTAAAGAAAACCTAGAAAAGAATTGGGTCTGGATTGGGCTACAACGACTTCCAACATCCGATATGGTGAGTATTCGGTCCTCCTCTCTCTGACCAATTAGCAGCTGTTTCCATACAGATGTTTCTTGAGTAGTGATTTACAACCTCCTTGAAAAGCCCAGCAACCTTGTTCCATCTCCATTCCTTGATGCCAATGTCAGTTTAAATGCAACACCATCCCATTGCCGCTCCTGACACAAGGGGTGTCAGGACACAAGCAGTTCACTCTCCCCATAGTCCAATTCCCCTTCAGATCACAAAGAAGCAGATCTATAGTCAGCAAGGAATTTCTCTCTCCTTTTTAATAGCTCATAGGATTTATTCTAAGTTAAGCTAAATTGGCTCCGTGTTTTTCAATAAGGAAACCATGTTTTCTACCAGGGAAGTAGGAAGAGCAGGAGGAAGGGGAAGGGTTGAAAACTGAAATGGAAGGAAACATGGTCAGGAAACACCTTCATCCAATGAAGGACTTCAAGTCCTCAGGTTTTGGAGGAACTAGTTGATGGTTGGGATGAACTTTTGTGAATTTGAGAAATCCTGGAGACGGGTGGAACTGCCACCAGACTTGGAGAAGGAAAAAAGACGTCCTTGTCTTTAAAAGGGGGGAAGGCACAATGCAGAAATGCAGCTGTAGACCGTCTGATGTTGATACCTGATGTTGATACCTGGGGAGATTCTTGAGGAGCTAATGATAAAGAGATCGATCACAATAAGCCCTTTGAAGACAATGTCATAAGTCCCAGATATCTGTATGCATTTGTCAGGAATAAATCCTGCCCAATTGTCTTCATCTCACTGTTTCCTCAGACAGTTTAGTGGATTATGGTCATGCTGCAGACGTAAATATCTTGATTTCAGTAAAGCATTTAAAAGCATACAGTACTCCAGTAATTGCCAACCAGCAAGCTAATTGTGTGTCACAGCATCTTAAGAATTATGGGAAACTCATCGTTATCTTGACAATCATATTCCCAGAAAATAAAATTGGAAGAGATTGAAGATCAATTTTTTTTGGTCTCCTGCTCTTTGAAGATACCTAGCATATCTCACCAAAACTTTGTCTTCTCAAAGATAAACATGTGTCATGTTTCCAACATTAAGTTCTCCTAAAGATTTCTTTCTAAGCCTTTATCATCTTGATTGTTCTCTTCTGGACACTCTTCAATTTCTCAATGCCCTTCCTGAAATACAATAACCAGAACTGGACACTTGTCAATATTTTCATCGTTGCTTTGAATGAAGGAGTGTTAAACTGGGATAGACAATACCCTAGAGCAGTGTCACAAACCCCACTCCCTTCTAGCACTGATGATGTTACCTAATTGGGTCATGAAACATCTGCAAATAAACATTCAAGCTCAGAGAGCACCCAGGACTCCAATCTGAGCTACAAATATTCTCTTCTATTAATGAGAAGATGTTTTGCTTCTCATCCAAGAGGCTTCTTCACTTCAGCCCCTTTGAGACAACCATGACCTGGATGACTGAGAATCTCCATAGACAGAAAGTGTTTAATTTTCAGAAACAAACGGGATCAATAACCCAAACTCCCACTCACCCACCACAATGTACTTTATTCTGTATTGCACAGAATACTGGATGGCGCTGGAACGATGGGACACGATCCAGTTATACCAGGTGGCGCTCTGGAGACCCCAACAATATGGATAAAAATGAGTTTTGCGTTGCTCTCTCTCCTCAGACTGGTCAGTAGGAAAAAACCTTCATTCCTTAGTGTGGTTGAAGTTTGCATCTGTAATTCCAGGAAAGCAGGGGAGGGGAAGGGAAGGGAGGGAAGACAAGGAAGGGGAGGGGAGGGAAAAAAGGGAAGGGAAGAGAAAAAAGGGAAGGGAAGGAGAAAAAGGGAAGGGATGGGTGGACAGGGAAGGGATGGGAAGGGAAGGGAGGGAAGATGGGAAAGGGAAGGGAAAGAAAAGGAAGGGAAGGGAAGATGGGAAGGGAAGATGGGAAAGGGAAGGGAAGAAAAGGGAAGTCAGGAAGGGAAGGGAAATATCCATACAGATCCTGGGAATAATGCTCAAATTGAAGGATACTTTTTTGGTGTGGCTGATTTAAAGTACTTATTGGAGAACCTTAAGAGGCAAAAGTTAGACATTTCTAGAGTCTCATAAAATGGTACTTCCTCATCTCAGCATTTGTCGCAGAGGGAACCTAGTCTAACTGCTTCTTTCTGCCATTTCAAAGCTGGAGAGGTTTGTGAATGCCTGATTTTCTTTCAGACATTGATATTTCCATGGCCACCCAGTTCAACCAAGGGGACTCTGAGTGGAAACAAAAATAAACATACAACCCAAAACATCAATTGTATTTCATCTTAAAAAGTAATCCAGATGTGCCAAAACTGTAATTTAAATAGAATAGATTAATGTTTTTTCAAGATTAACCACTTTAAGAAGTGTGGCCTTCAACTCCCAGAATCCCCCAAGCAGAGACCCAAATCTTAACTCCTTTCTGAAAGAGATGGCTCAGCTTATAATATGTGTTCCTCAGCTCCCAGAATCCCCCAAGCAGAGACTCAAATGCTTGAGGGAAGACCCTGGTCTTAACTGCCTTCATGAAAGAGTTGAGTCCGTTGTAGCTCAGCAGGAAGATTGTTCTAGAGCAGGGAGGCAGCCACCGAAAATGGGCCCTTCCCAGATCCCATCAGGTGGCAATGCTTAGATGAGGGGAGCTGCAGCATGGCCCCACCCCACCTGTAGCTGAGCGGAGTTAAGCTTGTCATCTGTTTGAAGTCTTTGTGTCACCACAGGAGACCTAAGTCCATCCCCCCTTGAATTCTGTTGAGTCTTATCTATGCCAATTTAGCTTTGACTATTGGTTAGAACATAGAACGATAGTGTTGGAAGGGACCAATTTCTAATCCAACCCCCTGTTTGAACAGGAGACTCTATAGCATTGGAGACAAATGGTTGTCCAATCTCTTTTTGAAAGCCTCCAGTGATGGAGCACCCACGACTCCTGAAGGCAAACTATTCCATTGGTTGATTGCTTTCGCCATTAGGATATTTCTCCTTAGTTCTAGGCTGCTTCTCTCTTTGGTTCGTTTCCATCCATTGTTTCTTGTTTGCCTTTAGGTGCTTTTGAGAATAGGTTGACCCCCCTCGTCTTGATAGGAGCCCCTCAAATATTGGAAGACTGCTATCACGTCAGCCCTGGTCCTTCTTTTCATTGAAGTAGACCTACCCAATTCCTGCAACTGTTCTTCATATGATCTTCGGCCCCTTAATCCTCTTTGTTGCTCTGCTCTGCATTCTTTCCAGAGTCTCAACATCTTTTTATATTGGGGTGACCAGAACTGGATGCAAGACTCATGACTAGATTTTTGTATATAGGTGGTGATAATAAACTCTTCTGTGCTTCAAACCCAATGAATCTTCCTGAATATTTGCACCTGACACTCCCCTTGGGAGAGCACATGGGCTAGGCAGTTGTTCTTGGAAAGTGATGCAAGTAGCCCAGTCTAACGGTGATAACCTCCCATGTTCCTTTCTTTCAGAGCACTTGAAATGGGTTGATATAGACTGTAATAAGAAACTTCCTTTTCTCTGCAAATGGAGACCCGCTTAAGCCAAGTCTGCAGATGGAGTTAGAGGGGCTCCCCACTGATTGGAAAGCTGAGCTGAGATCTTGCAGTTCCATCTTCTTCATGTGCAAAACCTCTTTTCCACAAAGACCATCTGAACATCAAGCAGTTGGTTCCTCTCTGTCCTCTAGACTTGCTTCTCTTCCCCTCTTTCTGAAGAACTTGCCCCCCCCCCTTGATAATAAAGTCTATTGCTCTGCCCTTGTCTTGAGTTTGGCTTTTCTCTCCCAGGGGGTCCAGGGCCCCTCCCTGAATGAGTCTCAGAGGGAAGAGGGTGTTGTCTCTGCAGATGACTTTCTGGTCACAAAACACACAATGCAACCTTATCAGCTCCTTTCTCTCCCACCTTTTCTCTCAGAGGGAAATGTGAGATTAATGAGAGGAGAAATAGGGATTTGTGGAAATAATGTCCCCCTGGAGAGAAAAGGATCCACGCAGGGTGGGTAGCTGGAGAATCCCTGAACCAAACCAGACCAAAAACATGAACCAGCAAAAACTGAAGGAAAGAAAGAATGCATTCAGGATGCCCGTATTCTGGTTCATTGGCGCCTCCTGTAGGGTCTGGGGAGCCAGAAGTCATGTCTCTGTCAGGGTGTTTCAGCTGCAGAGCAAGGACGCTACTTTCCTGAAAAGGTTCCCTCTTCCCACTGGGGACAGGTCAGCTCCAAGGGCTCTTAGATCAGAGGTCAAACTCCAAAGGAAATCCACAACTGGCTCCCTCTGACTGATGAAGCTGCTTGGATGAACAGCAAAATGTCTCAAACTAACAACCAAAAATTAGTGCAGTTGCAATGACTCAACTTTCAAGCAAGGAAGCCTCTCATTTTTTGTGGAAATCTGAAGCTGGGCTCTGGGAAGAACCTCAGCCATTGTCTGCATTCCCACTTCTTGTTCATTTTGCTTTTGAGTGAAGCTTCTTCTTCTTTTTTTTTAATGTGGTGGAAACACTGTCAGTTTCCTTATTTTATTGCTCAGGTTTATTTCTGATTTTGAGACTCAGAAGCCTGCAGGCAACCTATTTGCTGTGCAAATAAAGATAAAGATCAAGGACAAATACAGGTGCAGTTTATATACACAAAACTCAGCATCTCCAGTCAGGTGAAAGTAAACAGATCCACTCCATAAATAAACTTAAGCAGATATTTTATTGCTGGGCACCTGTATTACAAGAATTTCACCAGACTGTTTGCATTCCCTCGGGAAAAGGTAAATATAGAGCTTTGGGTTTGCCCTGAAATGTTATCTCCCCTGAATTGAATGGTTTTCTGCCCCCACTGGAGAGGCCCCCTTCCCTTCAGCCAGTGGTCCCATCACCTCTGCCTGGGCTTCGATCTAGGATCAAGATGAAAAATAAGGAAGGACCAGAAAGCCACCAGGATTTCCCCACAAGGAGCAACATTATGACCTAGCAGAAATTAATATGTAAAGAAGGAAAAGTCTTATCACACCCCTCCATTGAGGTGCAGTCCACTCACGTAAAAATCCATTCAAAAAATCTGCTTGGTCAGAAAGCCAAACAGCCATTACCAATAAAGGAGGATATTTGTAGCTCAGGGTTGAAATGTGGGCTCCTCGGTGCTCTGTGCATTTGCTGGTTTTCTTGTGGATGCTTTCTTTGCTTTTTCTTCCAGTCATCCACCTAGGTAATTTACATTTGGTGCAGGTGTAATTTGGTTCCTCTGTGGGCACGAATGCTTGCATGGCCCATTGTTTGCAAATCACTATGGTGCTCGTGTGTTTTTCCACAACTATGTCATCCCTCATGCAATTGGAAGCAGGATGCTCCGTCCCATATTTGGGTAGACCAGGTTGCCCTGATAGACCGGGCTCAGTGGAAAAGACACGTAATCTCCCCCCTGGTGTAGCTGACAAAGCGAGGAGAGCTCGTGGCTTAGAGGTTAATACATCTACCTAATACATAAGTAGCCCAGGTTCGAATCCCAGAAGGGCACGGCTAGCTGACGAGAGCTAAATAGCTTGAAATAGATCTATACTAGTCTCCCTTTCTTTCTTTGTTGGTAAATATAAATTCTTCATGCAATCGCTCCCAGGAGTTCCAAGGCTCCCCCCATCCCGCTTTTCCTGTTTCCCTTTTTAAAAACAATCCTTCCAAGGCGGTAATCTTTGGCTCCCTTCATTCTTTTAAAAATTAAAAAAATATTTTAAAAAAACTCAATCTGCAAAAAAGAGGATTTGCAGTCCTATGTTTGGAGTTAATGTAGAAAGGACTGAGAAAAAAAGGAAGTCCGGGCTTCCCTCTTTTTTCTTTGCTAGAATTCGAGAAATGATTTGAGATACCAAAAGGGGAAAAGTAGCCACCAAGCCCCCTCTCTCCACAAAGTCTTTTTTGCCTGCCATTTGGGCTGATGACCACTGAGTATCCCAAGCAGAGATCAGAAAAAAGAGCACAGAATGGAGCAGAAATATATATATATATATATATATTTTCCTTTCTTCTGTTTCACCTTTTTTGGTGAGGGTGAGGAGGGGAAGTAGAGCCTGTTGCAATATTTTCAGGATCAGACTCAATAATAATAATAAGAGTTAGAGGTTTAAATATATTTCTCTTTAATTATAATAGGCATTCTATATTCACTGAATATTCACAGATAGAAGCGAAGAAAATGGTGAAGGTGGCTCCTTATATATACAAAGGGTGGAGCCAAGAGTGGGAGTGGTGAATTATGAATACATTAAGAGTCAAAGAATAAGTTAACCCCTGATATCCCATATATACATTATTTACACATTAGGGAATAAGGCATTTACATCTGACAAATCCCCCTCTAAATGCCGGTTCGCTATACAACACCAATTACATTCAGATTCAGGACAATATAAGACATACAATTTGGAAGTTAAGTATTTGTGCTGTTTAGAAGGTAAAGGCTTCGTCAATATGTCAGCTAATTGTTCAGAGGTATCACAATGCACTGCTTTGATAAATCCATCTTGAGACAATTGTCTCACATGCTTAAATTTTATATCTATATGCCTGGATCTTTGTCCAATGGCATCGGATCTAGATATTTCAATGGCTGCTTTATTGTCTTCATGCATAACAAAAGGCAAAGCAGGTTTTTTCCAAACATCTGAAATTAAATCATTAAACCATACAAGGTTATTTGCAGCTTTGGATAAACAAACATATTCCGCTTCTGTGGTTGAAGTGGCTACCAGTTCTTGTTTACCAGTGTACCAGTAAACTGGACAGTCATTTAACAGAAAAATATAACCAGAAGTACTTTTTCTGCATGATATATCTCCAGCCCAATCCGCATCTGCGTAACATGTAAGTTTTGGTTCTTTATTATCACTAGGTTCTAATACTAGGCAAAAGTCTAATGTACTTTTCAGATATCTTAAAATTCTTTTGACAGCTTCCCAGTGATACATTGTTGGTTTGCTAACGTGCCTTGATAATAAATTGAGTGGTAATGCAATATCTGGCCTAGTCCAATTAGATATATAAAGAAGTGAACCTATGACTGATCTATAAAATGTATTATCCTTGAATTCAGGGGAAGATTCATCAGTATTTCTAAGGAAATCAGTTTGCATAGGAGTATCACATGGTTTAGCGTTGTTTAAATTGCATTTGTTTAGAAGTTCAACAATCTTATCTTTCTGAGTAAGTTTGAATCCCCTTCTAGTTTTGTTAATTTGTACACCAAGGTATTTGTTTACTTTACCTAGAGATTTCAACGAGAAATGTTCATTTAGCTTGTTTACAAAGATTTCTCTTCTCTCTTTGTGTTTTCCTATATATAAAATATCATCTACATAAATCAATACAAATTCAATGTAATCATCACTTTTTTTGACAAAGAAACAGTTATCAGCAGTGGTAGCGTTGAAATCCATGGTCTTAAGTACTTTTACCAAGCAATCGTACCATCTTTTGCCAGATTGCTTTAATCCGTATAAACTCTTGTTCAATAGCCAAATTTCATTTTTATTAGTGTATTGACTGTGAGGTGCTCTTACATATATTTCCTTATCTAGTTTTGCGTGTAGATACGCAGTCTGTATGTCATATTGAAATACATCAAGATTGAGTGCGGATGCTACTACTAGAGCTGTTTTAACACTCTCTGTTCTTACTGTGGGGGAGTACGTGTCAGTATAGTCCTCCGGATATTTTTGTGCATAACCTTGTGCAACCAATCTAGCTTTGTATAGGGTATTGCCTCCTTCTAGGTTCTTAATTTTATAAATCCACCTGGTACCAATAATTGTTTTATCTTTAGGTGCAATCGCAGGTGTGAATACATTTAATCCTTGCAAACTTTCCATCTCTTTTTTCATAGCTAGTTCCCATTTTTCTTTTTCTTCACGAGGGAGTTTTAATACTTCCTCATATGTATTAGGTGTTATTTGTTCACCATCCATATGCATTATGTAATCTCTGTATTTATTTGGTATTTGATTTCTGTTGTTCCTAATAGCTCTTTCAGGTTTGCTATGGTAGACATGCAAATATCTTGCTTCCTTTTTTTGTTAATGTGTCTGTCTTTATTTTGTGTTGACTATTTGTCCATGTTTTGGTTTTGTTTTTATTTTTGTTGATATTTTGATTTTCTATTGTCCCTTCCTCACGAGATTTTGTATCTTTGCATTTATTTGGAAATATTTCATTAAGATGTAATTTAGACCAGTTGGCCTGTTCATGGAACACAGCTGTTCTGGAAACTATAAATTTGTTATTATTATCAATGAATCTGTACCCTTTGGTGCCAGTTTCATATCCCATAAATCTTAGTCTTCTGGATACGTTTTCTCCCTTTCTTCTCAACTGTTTAGGTATGTGTACGTCTGCAGTGACCCCAAATATGTGCATGTGTGCTAATTTTGGTTTCCTATTATACATCACCTCATATGGTGTCTTATTCACAATACTGGACCAGGTTCTATTTTGAGTGTAATGTGAATAATGTAAGGCTTCTGACCAAAATTGTTTGCCTAAACCAGCATCCTCTAATGTGCACCTAATCATGGTTTGTAATGTGGAATTCTTTCTCTCTGCAATCCCGTTCTGGAACGCAGAAAATGGACTAGACGTGTAATGTAGCATTCCTCTATCCTTTAACCATTGGGAGAATTCTTTAGACATGAATTCACATCCCCTATCTGTCATAATTTGTTTTATTCTGATATTATGTTGTGTTTCTATGCGTTTGTAAAATTCCTTAAATTTTTGAAAGGTTTCATCCTTGTGTTTTAATGTGTAAACAAAACCATAGCGACTGTAATCGTCTACTATTGTTAGGAAGTAACGTTTTCTATAAGTGATTGATGGAGTTAATGGGCCAACTAAGTCCATGTGTACTAAGTCAAAAATTTTGTTAGTTGATCTGGTGGATTTTTTTGGCCTGGGACTAGTTTTTAGTTTAGTAGATTTACATACTGAGCATTCCAAATAATTTTCACAATTTTTTATTTTGACACCTTCTGCGTGTTCAGTCATTTTTTGTACTACAGGAAAACTTGCATGTCCTAACTTCCTATGTAAGATGTGAGCACACTCGTCATGAATTGGTTTACCTATTTTTGGTTTCTTCTCATTGTGTGTATCTGTGTGATCATGAGATATTTTACATTCATCATTGTCACTGTTACTAATATTTTCATCATCTGCCTCAATACAATCTTCCATATTTGAATCAATGTTATGTAACCATCTTTCTTTTGTTATCAGATAGGGTAGGCCTCCTTTAATCATCACAGTGCCTACATTTGTTTTATTCTTCTCTAAAGTTGCTTTTCCCTTTGAGAAAACTATATTGATGTCAGAATCTCTGCTTAGTTTTATGGCACTTAGTATGTTATGAGGTATTTCTGGTATTAACAATACCCCCTCTATTTTTCCTAGACCAGGCAAGGTCACATTCCCTCTGCCTAATACTTGAACTTTTTCTTGATTAGCTACCTTTATTACAAACTTATCTTCTGTAAATGAAGACAATATATTTTTGTTATTAGTGGTGTGATTAGTTGCCCCAGAATCAATAAGCCAATTATTGTTCTCATTTTGTTGCGTTTTAGTGCTGTCTTGTTTATTTAGTCCATTCAGTGAACCAGATTTTCTCTCTTTTGAATTTTCTCTGCCCCCTCTACTTTCTC
This sequence comes from Pantherophis guttatus, assembly GCF_029531705.1. Next base: position 4,729,674 of record NW_026843855.1, on the reverse strand, counting down.
TGTAATTTGGTGGGCTTCTATATTTATGTCTATCTATGGAAGACTGTCTATAATTGTATTTATTCCTATATTCTGACCTATGTCTTTCCTTTGAAATTTTGGGACAATCTCTTCTATTGTGTTCCCTGGACCCACAATTGTGGCATTTAAAAGTTTCATTATATTTTTCTTGGAAAGCTACCTTCCTAAAAGATTTGTGTTCTGTGTGATTGCTATAACGATTTTTTCTTGAATTGTCTTCTGCTATCAATTTGTTAGACAGACTTTCTATTGATAAATATCCTAGATTGATGGTGTCTAGGTGTGACATAAAACTATCCCATGATGAATCAAGTGAGTTGATAATAACACTTTTCATTGTTTGATCTGAAATCACTTCCCCCCTCAAATGCAGCTCAGCTCTTATTTTGTTTAAAGATATTAAATGCTCACTTATGGAAACCCCTGGTTTTACTCTGGAAGAAAAGAAGTCCTTAGACATTCTTGTGGTGGTAGCTACACTATCGCTGTGAAACAAATTAAACATGCATTGAATTATTTCTGAAACAGTTAGATTTGGTTTGATGCTATGATACATTGCAGGAGACACGCTAGATATTATTAAGAAAAATGCCTTATGGTGTAAACAATCTATTTTTAAAGTCCAAGGTCTTCTTGGGGGACTAGTGATAAAAAATAGTAAATTTTCTTTCATAAAAACAACCTGGAGCTGTTGATACCATTCTTGCAAATTAATGCCATCAACCCTAAGTTTTGGGAAGTCACTGGGTAAGTTTCCCACATTATTTTGTCCATTACTTACAACCTGAGGTAGTCCGTGGTCTCGCAAGTGTAGGAAATTGCAAAACGGCATGGGGATGCTCGCAACGAGTCTGCGCGGTTCTCTGGCCAGTTCAAGTCTTTCCGGACCGTCTACGTAATTTCGCACATGCGCGTTGTTCATTTCTTCTTTGGCGTCGTCGTGGAAGGTTCTCTCCATTGTAGCTCGCTCGCTCCGCTCCTCTTCAGACGAGTCGGTCTCTGGCTCGGTCTTAGGAGTTCTGATGGCGGCGACTGTTCTTCTCTTTCTTTTGGGTGCGTTGGCACTTGCTTCGGTCTGCGGTGTAGGGCGGAATCGACATGGCTCTCTGGGCTCGGGCATCGTCGTTCTCGAAGTCAGGATGGGAGCGTGCAGGTCTTGAAGTATCGGCTTGTTCGCTTGCTTCTTCGTTGGCGCTTTGGAAATTTTTAATTTTGGCCCAAATGCAGCAAAAAGTGTCTTCATTGCTGACTTTACTTGGGATTTCGTTAAGTCGTCTTCACTTTCTGATTCTGGCTCTTCCGAAGAGTTTGAATCCTCCTTTTCACTTTCGTTGTCTGATAACGTTTTTCGCGCCAGAAATTTTGAACTGAGCATTTTGATTGGCTCTGCTTCGCTCACTTTGGAGGCTTGTTGAAACCAAGATGGCTGCCATTCAAAATTTCGCGCGGGATCACATTTTTTCTTTTTCATAACGACTTTCTCTGTAGTCATATCACTCACAGTTTTTTGGTCTTTGGGTTTCTCTTTAGCGATGTTTTTCTCTTTCGCTGCTCCGCTGTTCTTCAGCATTTCTTGGAGGTTCGCGATGAGGCTTTCATCATTCTTCTGGCTTTTTAATAACTTCAATATCTCTGACCTGAGTTCGTTATTTTCTATTTCGATTTCCTCCTGGCCATCATTTTCATTTATTAATTCTTCTTCTTCAGTGGTGTATTCTCCGGATTCTCTCGAAATCGCGTTTGTGGATTCGTTGATTATTTCTTGTTCAGTTTCTATTTCTTTGCTGTAGGCCCTGGTGTTGGGCCTATCTTTCTTAGACATTTTTTAGGTATTTATTGAGTCAATTAACCATCCTCTGCTACCAGCTTGTTGCAATATTTTCAGGATCAGACTCAATAATAATAATAAGAGTTAGAGGTTTAAATATATTTCTCTTTAATTATAATAGGCATTCTATATTCACTGAATATTCACAGATAGAAGCGAAGAAAATGGTGAAGGTGGCTCCTTATATATACAAAGGGTGGAGCCAAGAGTGGGAGTGGTGAATTATGAATACATTAAGAGTCAAAGAATAAGTTAACCCCTGATATCCCATATATACATTATTTACACATTAGGGAATAAGGCATTTACATCTGACAGAGCCTCCTCCTCCTCCTCCTCCTCCTCCTCCCCCTCCCCTCTCCAAATCCCACTCCCTTCTAACCCTGATGGTGTTACCTAATTGAGTCATGATTTGGTTTTGTCTCTTAATCGGGGCAACTGAATGGAGCTCAGTGTTTACTGTCCAAATGCCCTTCCTGTCACCAATTCAGAATTCACAGCTGATACTCATTGTGCCCAGAGAGAGAAATATCTGTCGCTACCTAGGATTGAACTCACAGCCTCCTGATTGTGAGGTGAGAGCTCCACCTCTAGGTCACTGCACCATTCTAGTTGGGTCATGAAATGTCTGCAAGAAAAGAACAAAGCTCAGAGAGCACCAAGGGCCCCGCAGTCCTCCTCCTCCCCCCTGCAAAACTCCCCTTCCTTCTAGCACCGACGATGTTTCCTAGTTGGGTCATATCTACAAGAAAACAACCTAGCTGAGAGAGCGAAGGCCCCCAATGCCTTCAAAGGCCAGGTGAAAAGAATCCCTCAGAAGTGGGGCTCTTCTCCCCAGATATGGAAGCAACACAGGCTGCCGGCAGAGGGAGAGCTGGGGGGGGGGGGTTCCCACTAAGACCTTGGACTGCCAGAGAGGGCGCTGTGGGCTAGAGGCATCACAGGCTCTTTGACGCCATCCAGAGGGGGTTCAGATCTTTGCAACCCTGACAGAGTAGTCCAGCACAGCCCAGGCCTTCAGGGACCCACTCCACCATCCCACCCCTATGCCTTTCCCAGAAGAGTGGGGATCCCGTGCCAGTCACCTTTGGGGGCAGTAAAATGGTGCTGAAGCCCAACAGATTCTCAACCCTCCAATGAAAATGAGGTGGACGTGCAAGAAAGCATCAAAGCATCAATGGATGGTCCTTCTTAAGAGATATTGAGAATCTCTACAGACTTTTAGCCATACAATTTGGGATAAACGCCCTTTGAATGGGGTGGGAGTAGGAATGGATTTCCAGAGGAAAAATTGCAGACCACAGGAACCATTTGCACCACTCAGGTGACCCTGAGGACACAGGTAAACCTCCAAGGACCCTCTAAAAGGATGCAAATGACCAGCTGTCTGCAAAGACTAGAAATCCTTTCCTTCCCCACCATCCAGTCAGAGCTGAAGAAGCTTCTTGGATGAGAAGTGAAACCTCTTCAAAAGAAAAAACCAGAAAGCCCAGCTGCCTCCTGAAAAAGCACCTTTGGGACAATCCTGACCTGGAAGACGGAGAATCTCTACGGCCTTTTTAAAAGATAAAGCCGAGCCTCGCCCTGAAGGAGATTCAGAGGTCTTAAAGCTTTGGACCTCAATCGTCTCCAAAATAAACAAGGCCAGTCGTGCTAAAGCAGAGTTTATTTGACTTTCTGCCCCATCAAGAGGAGCAAAGCCAGATCAAAGCTACAGAAAGCATCCACGAAGTGAAGGGGTGCAGAGCTTCGTTGCTTCTCCAGACTTCACCAGGGGCTTCGCTCACTCGGGAGCAAGAAAAGGAGAGATTTGCACTACAATCTGCACTGGCAGAGGAAAGGATGAACGGACTCACAAGGTACATCATTCCATTTGAGAAATCCTGGACGGCAAAAGAGAAAGTTTCATGTTCAGTTTGGACCAGCCTTCCAATTTGTTTGCCCTGCACACCCAACTGATCCTCACTACGGCAAGTGAGTTGGGAGTGAACTCTTACGCTTTGTTTCCCAGTTTTTAAGGCAAGGAGGATTGGCCCCTGGGCTATCCAGGGGTTTCTTTTAGCAAGGGTCTTTTGGAGAGTCTTCTTCAAAAGGAAGAAGAAAGTTCTTCGTTGAGAAGAAGACTTCCTGCCCAGGAGAAGAGGAAGGCAAGATGGAGTGAAGGTTCCTGTCTGTTACAATAATGACCTTCCAGAAGTAGGTTAAGGTGGAGATGGTTGGTTTAATTATGGCACTGTAATAATTAAGTTTGGGTTTTTGAAGAAGTGGCGAATTCCATGTTTGTTTATTGCATGGCTGTTTTGTTTGGCTTTAGAGAGGGTTAGGCTGTGAGAGCTTAGAATCTAAGAGGTCAACAAAGGTCATCACTGGCCAGCTGGTGGGTGTCCCAAGATGGATGAAATAAGTCCTGATTGTTGAAAGTGCCTCTTCACTACCCTCCCCTTCACCTTGGCTTACCTGTCTTGGCCAAGAGCTCAACACAGTACTCTTTGTTATGTTCGTTGTTGGGCTCTCCTGAATTCCAGGAGAAGTAGTTAGTGCTGGATCTGTCTGTCCACTCCCAGACGCGTTTCTGGAATGACAGGGAAACCATGTTAGCCAAGGGAGAAGGGGGATCTCTCTCTACATGGCCCAGGAGATGACAAATTGGAAAGGGGCAAATCTCTCTCTCTCTGTGTGTGTGTCTCTCTCTCTGTGTCTCTCTCTTTCTCTCTGCATGTGTCTCTCTCTCCTCAGTTGATCTGGAACAGCTAACCAGGGTTAAAATTGGTGAATGTTTTTTTTAAAACATTTTTTACTGGTTTTTCTCTTTACATTCCATATGTGCTTAATGTTTTATAGGTATGTTCTGAAACATGTCCACTAAATGTTGGAAATGCAATCAGATACCGGGCTCTTATTGTCATATGTGGTGGACATGTCCCATGGGAAAAAAGAATCTGGACGAAAATACATACATGGTTAGAAAAAGGATAAAGCAACAAATAGCCTTGGTAGTACAGGGGTTTAAGGCACCCTGTTATTAAGCTGGTTATTAAGACCAGCTGCCTGCAATTACTGCAGGGTTCGAATCTCTCCAAGGCTCAAGGTCGACTCAGCCTTCCATCCTTTCTAAGGTAGGTGAAATGAGGACCCAGTTTGTGGGGCAATAAGCTGACTTTGTATAAATATACAAAAATATGAAGGCTATTGCTTAGCGCATTGTAAGCCGCCCTGAGTCTCCGGAGAAGGGCGGCATATAAATTAAAGCAAAAAAAAAAATAGACCCCTGACAGTGAACCTATAGCACGCGTGAGCCCTCTTTGTGGGCAGGCAAGCCATCACCAGGGGCTCTTCTGGTTTCCAGCACACGCATGGACACCGACCAGCCGGTCTTCATGAATGCTGGAGTGCCGGAAACCTAAAGACCAGGTGGCCAGCACACGCATGCACACCGTCTACCTGGTCTTTGGGTTTCCGGCACATTCCATTTTTTGCACTTGGTCCTGAAAAGGTACCCTCACTGATAGAGACTTAAAGCCAGAAATATTTCTGTTAGGTATAATACTTGAAACTTATAATAAAGGGGATACATATCTAATATTACATGTGCTGAGAGCATTGAGAATCTTAATTGCACGATTGTAATTGTGATGAAAATATAATCCGAAAAATATTAGATTGTGCAGAGATGGATAGATTGACATTAAAAATAAAAGACAAGGAAGAAACAGAATATTTTACAACTTGGGACTCATTGTATCAGTGGTTAGATATAAGAGGTAGAAATTAGAAGATAAAAGATTATTGTTATGTTAAAAAATGATGAAAGACTATTATTATATAAAAGCAAGCATTATTATTATTTCTATTATTATGATTATTATTACTATTATTACTAGCACAATTATTATTTTTGTAAAAGTAAATGGACTGAGACAATACATTGTTGACTAAGCACTTGTGTATATTAAAGGAAAAAAATGTATTTAAAAAATGTTTTATAGGTGGTACTTAAACTCAGTGTTAATTTGTCCATTTCTGCACAGTTCATGCCCTTTTGTATGACCAGTTTTTCTGCGGGTATATATATATATATATTGAAGATCCCCAATAGGAAGAGTTTCAGTTCTAAGTCTAATTGTTCATTAGTAATTTCCTGTAGCCAATCTTAAATAAAATGTAAATTTTAGTAATATTTTTTTTGTCTGGTCCTAATAAAATTTTGTCTAGTTGTTGTGGTTTAAGATATATTCCATAAATTTCTTTTGGGGGGGGGGGGTTGGTGAAGGGAGAGAGAAAGTCTTGTGTTTCAGAAGGGAGTTTTGGTCTAAAAACCTGGAAGTAGCTTATTTGCAGAAAATATCTATCAACAGGCCAAAGACACAAAACGTGACTCCCTGGAGTTGAATTAGATTCTATTTATTTCAAACATTTATGTAGCTGCCCATCTTATATTGAACTCCAGGCAGGGCCGTCTTAACACCATTATGGGCCCCAGGCAAAGCAGTGTACGACAACTACTCACAGGAATAAAAATGTAAATGGTCGATAAAATTACACATATATTTATTTTATTGGCACTTCCAACAAAATCGGCATTGAAACACTAAAAACATGCTGTGCAGCAACAACTGATCAACATGATCAACATCTGAACAATACAGGAGGCTTGAAAAACACAATAGTACTCAGTAAGCCACACAGTTGCTGCATTTATATGATACAAGGTGCACTGAAGGGTTAACCTACGCAGATGAGCTCCTGGGGCCCATCAGGCGTTAAGGCAGCCCTGACTCCAGGTGGCTCCCAATCAACAATTAAGCAACACCAATAACAAAGAACAGGGGCTCCGTGTCCAAGCAGGTGAAATCCAGGTGAAGCCCCATCCCTGCTCCTTCCAACCGTTATACAGATCAATACTTACAAACAAACAAATGAACAGAACAAAAACTCACTCATGGCTTCATATTGTCAGGATAACAAAAACACCTCTTGTGTTTGCATGGAATCTATCACAGCCTTGGAAGGACAGAGGAATTCATCCTCTTTACTTTTCAGCTAAGAGAAAGAAATGGCTCATGTGGAATGCAGGAGAAAACGGGATATTCTATTACTTATAAGGGCTGAACATTTTATACAGGTTTTCTTTATAAGAAGCCACCAGTGTAATTTTGATATTCCCCCCCCACAGATTTTGCCAATTGTCCAAATTGATACTGTACCCAAAACATCTACTCCAAGTTATCATCATCTCCTTAACTTGTTCTTCGAGCATATCTTGTTCTAATAAATAGTGATTTTTTTAATGGCCTTTCCCTCTGTGCTTAGTAAAATTTTATCCAGTTCTGATGGTTGTAATTTAATATCCCGCTCTTTTTTATCCTTCATGAATTTGGATTGTATTTGTAGGTATATCCACCATTCTCATTCAATTCCTTCTTCCTTTAATTTATTCCTTGATTTTAATCCCCCTTTCACATTTAGTAATTCTTTATATGTAATAGCCCCTCCCGTTTTGAGAAGATTAGGATGTGTGAGCATTTCTACTGTCGATATCCAGTTGGGGATGTCTATATAATTACTTCTTTTGGTCTTGATCCAAATATTTAAAAGTGCCCTCCTAATATAATGCCTTTGGAAGTACTGGTGGACCTTATACTTCCCTTCCCAGATGATAGCGTGCCACCCAGGGGTGGGTTCTAAAATTTTTTACTACCAGTTCTGTGGGCTTGGCTTATTTTGTGGGCGTGGCTTGGGGGGTAATGTGACTGGGTGGGCGTGGCCAACTCTTTTTTTTTTTTTTACTTTTACTTTTAAAAGCATTTTTTCTACAACCTTAAGAGGTTGCAGAAAACAATGCTTTTAGAAGCTTCTGACAATCAGGCAAATCTGTTGGGATCACCAGAAGCTTTTAAAGGGATTTTTTTCCTACAACCCATCCTTTTTTTGGGGGGGGATTTTTGCAAAGAAAAGGAACGCAGATAAGGCAGGTTTAAAGACCCCTCCGCTGCAAAGCCAGGGGCATCCCCTGGAAGTCCCAGTCATCGGCGATCCTGGGGCCCCCACCCCAAACAAGCCAATCCACAGGCTCGGATTCCCACCTACCCCCCTCTCCCCGTGAGCCACACAAAACACGCGTGGAGCATCGGAATCCCCAACTCGCGCCTGGTTTTGCAAAAGCCTAGTTGGATGCTTATCCTACGGTTGGGTAGATAATATATAGAAAACTATGTTCTGTAACTTTAACTGCTACAAAGATGACTAATTGGCTGGGCTAAGCAGACATAAAAGAAGGCAGGAAGTCCATTCACTTCTGCTCCTGCTATTAGAAGGCTGAACTGCTGAAAGGAACTGTGTCTGTGTTACTGAAGAGAACTGGTTGCGTTAAAGTTGTTACTTTAACCCAACCATTACAGTCGGTTGCAGGCTTAATGGATATAATTAATCAATATGGACAAGTATCTGGATTCAAAATAAATGCAGGGAAAACGAAGATAATAACTAAAAATATGACTATGAATCAAAAAGAAGAATTAGAAAAATTAACAGGATTTGAAATTGTAAAAAAAGTTAAGTATTTAGGGGTCTATATTATGACATCAAATGCAAAATTATTTAAGCATAATTATGATCCGTTGTGGCAAAAAATACAGAGAGAGATGGAAAACTGGAAAAAATTACAATTATCCTTGTTAGGAAGGATAGCAGCAGTAAAAATGAATGTTTTGCCTAAGTTTTTATTTCTTTTTCAAATGATACCTATACTAAAAAAAGATGAGAATTTGAAGATATGGCAGAAGGGTATTAATCATTTTGTCTGGGCAGGGAAGAAACCGAGAATAAAACAAAAAATAATGCAGGATATACGTGAAAGAGGAGGTCTCAAAATGCCTAATTTAAGATTATATTATGAGGCAGCTGTTCTATCAGCAATGAGTGATTGGATGAATTTAACAGAAGAAAGAATATTGAATATTGAGGGATATGATTTGGTTTACGGGTGGCATGCTTACTTATTATATGATAAGAAAGTGGACAAGACTTTTAAAAGCCATATATTAAGGAATGCTCTATTGTGTGTCTGGGAAAAGTATAAATATAAACTAAACGAGAAGTTACCATTGTGGGCAATACTCAGACACGCGATAGAGAATATAAGTGTAGAGCAAAGGCAGGATGTGATTACATATAAAGAGCTTCTTTTTTTTTTTATTGAAAAAGTTTTCAAATACAAGTTTTTCCCCCTTCCCCCCCTCTTCCCTAACCCCCCCTCACCACCCATCCCCCCCTGTGACTTCTTCTTCACAACAATAAGCTAATTCATAATTAATTACATAATATTTTACCATGCCCTTACTCACTCCTCAAAGTACTGACCCTTAGCATAATATTCTTATAACTCCGCTTTTCTCCGCTTTTCGCAATAATCTACCCTTTTTCTCCTCCCCCAAACTTATAAAATATTATTATTATTACAACAACATAACCTTTAATCTTTTATATATATTAATATAACATTTCAAAGCAGCCTTCTCCAAATTTAACATTTATTCAGTTCTATCCAATTCTTCCACTCCCCAAAATATATGACTTAAAAATCCTTTTTCTTAAACTAATCAATCACTAAACTAGCCTATTTCAACCCAGTTTCCTACAAGATTACCATACACTACAATTCTAAATATAATCCACTGCCCACTCTGCTAAATTATACATATGTCTATATATACATTCCATTTTATAAAAAGAGAAAAGACAATAACTTTAAATTTATAATTCATTTAGTATCTTCTTTGATGTCTTTCCACTAGATTGTTAAATCCATCATCCATAATAGGGTAACATAGCATCCTGGTGCAACAGTTTATTCAAAATCTTCAGTCATCTTCTGCCCCCATCAATAATGAATATCCTCATGTATATATAAAAGTAAAAACAACCACCCGAGTGACATTATAATTATATTCCATATAGTTGTAATTGTGGTTTTCATCAGGATTATAAATTCCCATCATCTTAGTGGGTAACAGCCAGATCTTCTGCATGCCCCAGCATGACTCTCTTGCCTTGTAACTCAAAATAATTATAATATATTTATCGGTAAAAGAAATCCAAAATAGATAGTTCAAATCCAACAATGTAAGGCTCTTTCCACATCCCAAAATCACGGCATTGCAGAGATCTGCCACTTTCCTCAAGATAGTATTAAACGATAATTCGCCTCCAATATCTTTTCACATATTCATTTATTTTTTAAAATCCCTGGCTTCACTGTTGCTTGGTTTAGAAACTACTATTTCTACGAGATCTGTTTCTTTTCTTTTTCTTTTGCGGGTTGCATTTCCATCCAGATTTCCTTCCTACAAGTTGTGTATCAGCTGATCGGTTGTCATTCTGCTTTGTAAATTGATCTTGTTGGTTTTGTTTTATTATCTCATATGTCTTTTCCATCACTTGTATATCAACTGGTTGATTTACGCACTTGTCTGTAACTTGATAATTCATCACATTAGAATCAGATGACACTGCTCTCAAATTTATAGACAGTCCAGCTGGGGTATCCAAGGAGTCCGAAGACAGTTTATCTACCACAGCCTCTGTAATTTGATGTTTTCCCTTTATTTCCAACTCCTTTTGCTTGTCCTGTGTTATGCCTAAAGATGTTAAGTTTATTTTTTAAATTTTTTGATAAAATTCTTCCGCTTTTTCGACAGTATTCAGTTGGTATCTTACTCCTTGGTGTCTCAATATTAAACCAACTGGGACGTCCCACCTAAATAGAATATTCCTTTTTTTTAACTCATTCACTAGAAAACCAAATTTCTTCCTCTCCATTAACATCTTGGGCGGGAGTTCCTTAAAAATCCAAATCTTTCTTCCACGAAATTGCAAAGTAGAATCATAAGAATTCTGCACAATATTATTTCTAATTTCTTTGTCTATAAAATAAATCACCACATCTCTAGGCAATTGCCTGTGTTTTGCAAACCAGGAGTTTATTCTATAAATTCTGTCAATCCTGCAAAACACTTCATCAGGTTGAACCTTTAAAATCCCAGCCAGAATTTCAGAAGATATCTTCCTTAAATCATCTCTGTCATTTTCCTGCAGACCTCTCAGTCTAATTGCATATTCTGTAAAATTGTATTGGATCATTAAAACTTCTCTTTCAATCCTCTGTTGTACATTTTCTTCATTACCAGTCTTTTGGTCAGCCTCCATTTTAAGTTTGTCTTCTGAACTATTATCCTGAATGTTTGCCAAATCCTTTTTAATTTTTTGGATCTTGTCATCCAAATTCTCCTCAGTTTCTTTCATTTTAGACTCTAATAATTTAGTATTTGCTTCCAACTGAATCACAAAGTCTGCTAAGCCATTAGCTGTTTTTAAAATCTTTCGATCCAAAAAGCCAAACTTAGATTTCACCAATTCACCAATTTCTTTGATTTCCAACTTAAATTTTTCAAGTTGCTGATTCACAATCTCATCCCTTCTTACAATCTCCTCAAGAAGAAATTCTATTATATTAAAGTCAGGTTTCTGAGACTGGAGAGTTAAAACTTGTTGATGTAATTTATTAATGGGGGAATCCCCCCCACTGCCTGTTTGTCTAGCTTTATAAGTCTCAGTGCCATTTTTCCATGCAGACAAAATTTACTGGAAAAGAGAAAAAAAAAACTTTTTTCCAACCAAGACCAATATCAGATCCCCAAGGAAAAAAAAAGGAAAAAAAAACAGAAGTGAGTGAGGTTTTGCCTTCAGTTACAGCCAAAAGTATTCATTCCGCTACTTTGTAATTGAAAACGGAAGGAGTTTCCCTTTCAGCCTCTCTTCAAGCTGCAGCAGCAATCGCCATTTTAAAAAAAAACTTTTTTCCCTTCACTTCACTTCTTAGGCAAAATAGAATAAAAAGAATACTTGCACTTCAGGATCAGAGGTCCAGCTCATATCTTCTTTAATTAATTTATTTGACAGATTTACAGGCTTGCTTTTGCCCCCTAGCTCTGCGTGTAGCAGAGATTTCCCAGAGCCCGGAGCATCGGCTGGGGATACGGGGAGTCTCTTCCGCTCCCTCCCAAAAGTAAATAAAAAACTTTTGGGATTAGGCAGAGGACTCTACCCACCCCAGCCGGCTCTATCTCCATTTCCTAATGGAAACGGAGTTTTTTCGAGCCGCCATTCTGCTGAAAAAGGCGGCTCTTACAGGCAGTGGGTTCGACGATCCCGAAGGAGTGTCCAGCGGGGACAAGCAGCAAACCGGAAGTCCATATAAAGAGCTTCTTAACAAGGAAAGAAGTATACTACAATTAAAATCTTTGAATCAACTAAGAGAAGAAAGGACAATTCGAACATGGTTTCAATATGTACAGTTGCAAGCTAGATGAGAAGATCAGAAAATTGTTTTTTTGCAAAATGAGGAGAATTTGGTAAAACAGATTAGAAATCAAAGTCAAATGCATATAAAAAGGTTGTATAATGCATGCCATTGGTAGAAATAGATTCAGAAACGGAATTAGTTAAGGACTGTATGATAAAGTGGGCACAAAATATTGAAGAACCAATAATGATGGAAACGTGGGAAAAAATATGGGTTAGAAATGTCAAGTTTACGCAAGCCCAAAACTTAAGAGAGAATTTTTATAAAATGTTTTATAGATGGCATCTAGATCCTAAAAAGCTAGCTTGTATGTATCTAAATGTGCAACCTAAGTGTTGGGGATGTGAATGTGATGACGCCACGTATTATCATATATGGTGGACATGTAAAAAAATTAAGGCATTTTGGATAAAAATATAGTGGATTATTCAAAATATTTTCAAAAAGAAGATAAAATTTACTCCACAGTTCTTTTTGTTAGGTATAATTACAGATTGTACTGTTATAGAGACTAAATTGATTTTAAATTTAATAACTGCAGCTAGACTTTTGGTGGTGCAATATTAGAAGAAGGAAGATTTGCCTACTATTGAAGAATGGACATTAAAAGTAGCGAATCTGGCAGAAATGGTGAAGATTTCAGCATATTTGAAAGATCACTCATATATCGGAATGGAGAAGATGGATTGATTATATTCAAAACAAATATCAGACTAAAAAGTATCAAATAGCTTATGAATGAATAGAAAAATTAAAAGTATTTATATTTAGTTAAGTAAAAGGGGAGTTAAAGTGTGAAGGGGGGGATAGGAATCCTTAGTTTATTAGTTTAGTTTAGCATATGATTGTTAATTGTTATACTCTGTATTTTGTTCTGGGAACAAAATGTTCGGGGGGGGAGGTAAGGAAGGGAGGGATGGGGAAATACTTGTAAAAAAAAAATTCTTTTTTTTTCTTTTTGTAAAACTCTTTAATAAAAAAAAAATCTCCATTCCCTCCCCACTCCTGGGGGAAGGATATTGCAAAATCTCCATCCCCACCCCATTCTGGGGCCAGCCAGAGGTGGTATTTGCCAGTTCTCTGAACTATTCAATATTTCCGCTACCGGTTCTCCAGAACCTGTCAGAACCTGCTGGATCTCACCCCTGGTTTGCCCTCTTTTCACCTGAGAAGTGGCCTCCCACACAGAGACTCTTTGGTGTCATCCAGAACAAGTTCAGATCTTGCCAGTCTTGAACAACTAGCCTAGCATCAACCTAGACCCCTAGAAACCCCACCCCACCCCAGCCTTTCTAGCAGGCAGCTGCATTTGTGCCCAGCGTAGGGCCTGCAATCAGCTTTGGAAAATCACAGGAAAGTGGGGCTGAAGCCCAGCAGATTCTCAACCCTCTAACTCAAACGAAGTGGACGTGCAAGGGAGCATTGTAGAATCAATGGATGGTCCTTCTGATGAGACACCCCACCCAACCACACCTTGAGGCCAAGCCCTCCCATGCAGAAGAGTCTGCAGCTTTAACCCCCAACAGTCTCCTGGCTCTGCAGAATAAAGGAGGCCAATCATGCTAGAGAGAATTTATTTGACCTTCTGGCCTATGAGAACAAGCGAAGTCAGATCCAAGCTACAGAAAGCATCCATGAAGCGAAAGGGTGCAGAGCGGAGATTTCAGTGGGCAGGGGGGGCTTCCTTGCTTCTCCAGACTTCACCAGGTGCTTCACTCCCTCTGGAGCAACCGAAGGAACCATTTCCGCTAGTATTTGCATTGGCAGAGAAAAGGACGCAGAACTGTGCAGCCCTGGTCGTTCCACTGGAGATACCCTAGGTAACAAATGAGAAAGTTTCCCTGTGAGCTTATCAAGGGGATTGTCCTTCATTGGCAGGATGATGTGAGGCTGCCACAGGTGGAGACCCTCACCTGCTAAAGCAGACCTGGAATTCAGTGTGTTGTGGTAACCCAGATAACTTACTTAGACTTCAAGTTTCGTTTGTTCATTTAGTCAGAGATTTTTAGGCTGTTCTTTTGATTGGTTTTTAATTGGACGGGCCATGTCCCAATATTTCTCTTCTATATACTCTATGAGTGGCTAAGAGTCCTCTGACCGTGGTGAGGCAGACTTTTTATATATAGTGATATATATATATCAACCAGTGGTGTTGTAATGCCTGCCAGAATCCTTCCCTCTTTGCAGATGATAGCTAGCAATAGGAGAGGGAGAGAACCGAGCCAGAAGATAGGCTGAGATCTCAACAGGCAACCAGTGGTGTTGTGAGGCCTACCAGAATTCTTCCCTCTTTGCAGTTGACAGTTAGTAATAGAGAGAGCTGGGCCTTTAACACGCAGTCAGGCTGCAACTGGGATAATGCAGCAGGAGAAAAACCGGCTGCCCTCCAATCAGGACACAGAGTTGCAGGCTAACCAGCATACGTCAACAGCAGCGAACAGAGAAAAGCGACAACTCCGACCTCGCAGCATACTCACAGCTTCTAAACTGAAAGTAGGGGCCTGATGATGACAAGTTAGAGAGCTTGTCGTAACGTTGCCAAAAAAAAAAAAAAAAAAACCTTTTAAAGTGTTGGTTAGGATTTTGGCCAAGGTTTTAAAAGACCTTACAAAGTGTTTTGTTAGGATTTTAGAGGATTTTGAGCTGGGATTTTAGCCAGGATTTTAAGATTTTAAGCATTTTAACTAACAGACTTTTAATGACGCGGGAAAACACCTGAGATTTTAACTATCTATATCTATCTATCTATCTATCTATCTATCTATCTATCTATCTATCTATCTATCTATCATCTATCTATCTATCTATCTATCTATCTATCTATCTATCTATCTATCTATAAATACTGGTGGGGAGGTGGGGAGTGCTGGTTTTGTTGTTGTAAGCGGGTTGTAAGCCAGCAGTCCACACCTCCCCACCAGTATTTATAGAGAGACGGCATCTCCGATCACACTTTGCTCGCACAGACACAAAGCCGAAGACACCAGCCTGAAGATGACGAGTGGGACCTCATCGAAACGTCGCCAAGATACTCTCAATCTTACATGGGAAAAAACCCGAATATGCCAAAACTCTAATTATTTATCCACCCTTCTGCATCTTCGGATAGCAAACCAGCCTCCCTCTGCCAGGTAACCAGGCGCCTCCTAAGTAAGCAAGAACTGGGGGAGCCCTTGCCAAGTCACTATGAGGAATGTTCTTGGCATCTTTGATAAAGTCACTTGACCTCCCTTGTTGTTGGACTGGCTGGGTAGAATCTTGAAAGGCCTGGTGTTCCCCCAAGATTGGGTGATTCCAAATCAGAAATCTGACTCTGCTGCTAGGTTTTGGTTGATTTTAATGTTCATCCTGCTAGTATAATTTTAATGTGACTGTTATGCTGCTTGACATTTGTTAGGGCGTTGGTTATAAGGTGGGTGGCTACAGAACTGTTTTAGACAAACAAACAAACAATGGCCATCAGTTGCCAAGGAGTAAAGTGTTCCAAGATAGACCCCGTGGGTCCTCATTGTTGGAATTGCATCTCAACCATCTCACCACCATCTTGGCTTACCTGTAAAGTCCACAATCTCAACGCAAAACTCTTTGTTCTGGAAGTGATCAGGCTGATTTGTCTTCCATGGTAGGTAGTCGGTTCTAGATCTGTCTGTCCACTCCCAGACGTAGTTCTAAGTTGAGAAAGAAGCCATGTTGGACAATTGAGGAAGGGGCTCTTCAGGGCCCAGGTCAGAGAGGAAAGTTTTCAGGTTTTAAGGATCAGACCAAACAGAACATCTGTCTCTCTCCATCTCTCCCTCCATCTCAGTTGATCTGGAACAGCTAAACTGAGTTAAACCTGGTGAATGTTTGGATGGGGCGATCAGGAGATGCAGGGGGAAAAACTCCCCAGAAGAAAACTATCTGGAGGTGTCCAGGAAGTCACCAGCTCAGCTTGAGAGCCATCATACCTCATGCTCAACATGATGGCAACCCTGCAAGATATTGATTGATCTCAGAACAATAAACAGGGTCAAGATCAATGAGTCCCTGGGTGGGAGACCGTCAGCAAAACCCCAGGACTATCCGAGACACTAAGAAACTGAAAGGGAAGGGAAGGGAAGGGAGGTGACAGCCTGGCTTGAATTTCCTGCAGTACTTCTGAGAGAGAGCAACCACAAGGAAAGGCATTGTTTCAGCAGGGCAGAAACACGTGTGTTTGTGTGTTTGTGCTGTACGAGTGAAAAAAGAGCAGGGACTAGATTGCATGGTCCTGCCCACGATCTGCTGGGGTCTGCAGCTCTTGATCAGTTCTTGACTTAAATTCACATTTCAGCAGCTACAACCTGACATCCCCATCGCTTCAGAGTCTGAATGGTCTGGAGATGTGACCACAGCTGAATGGACCTCACCCTTCAATCAATCAGAATAGAGATGGAAGGGACCTTTGAGGGCTTCTAGGCCAACCCACTGCTCAGGCAGAAGGTTCTAGATCACCCCGGACAAATGGCTGTCCGGTCTCTTCTTAAAAATCTCCAAGGTTGGAGCATCCTTCTTCTCCTTCCTTCTTCTCCTGCCTTCAGGTGCTTTGGAGAATAGGTTGATCCCCTTGTCTCTGTGGCAGTCCCTCAAATACCGGAATACTGCTATCATGTTCCTCTTAGTCCTTTTTTTCTCTAGACTAGCCATACTCTCCCTCCCTCCCTCCCTCCCTCTCTCTCTCTCTCTCTCTCTCTCTCTCTCACACACACACACACACAGACACACCCCTTGGCTAAGAAGAGCTTAGCTTAGAACAGCTGGTGAAACTGAACATTTGGATAGGTGACAATCATGAGATCCAGGAAAAGAAGACCCCAGAAGAAAACCACCTTTAGATGTCCATGGAGTCACCAACTCAGCTTCAGAGCCACTGTGCCTGATGCCCAGCCTGGTGGCAGCCCTGGACAATACTGATCAGAGAGATAAATGGGATCTGAATCCATGAATTCTGGGGTGGGAGAGCATCAGCAGAATCCCAGGACTATCGGATATGCTTGGAAGCTGAAAAACATCCTGGGAATTTGGGCGGGGAGGAGGACCTACTTCCGTGTGATTGACAGTAAATAGTCCTTGTATTAGAGAAAGTCGCTGGGAAATGAGATGACTTCCAAGGAAGTTTTCCTTTCTTTAACACGGTCAGTATAAGAGCCGTGGTGGCGCAGAGGTTAGAATACAGAATTTGCAGGCTAATTCTGCTCCCTGCCAGCAGTTCATTCCTGTCCGGCTCAAGGTTGACTCAGCTTTCCGTCCTTCTGAGATTGGTAAAAGGAGGACTCAGTTGGTTGGGGGCACTATGCTGACTCCATAAACCCCTTGGAGAGGGTTGCAAAATCACTATGGGGCGGTATAGAAATCTAAATGCTCATGTTAGGATCGAGCATTTTTCAGGCATTGAAAACACAATATATCTCCCTCTCTCCCTCCCTCCCTCCCCCCCATCTCCTACTTCTGTATTGTTGCCAGAAAATGACATTTCTACTCAGGAACTTACCAGGAACTAATTTCAGGGAAAGTTCTCTACTTGTATGTGATTATGCATTTTTCAGGAATTGAAAATGCAACAGAGCACACGATGAAAGACTGTCAGTAACAGAAACGAGCAAAACCTACATCAAATCAAAAGGGGGGAGGGAAGAACAGCCCCCCCAGGCCAGACCCTGCAGTCCCTGAGTTAATGGCTCACCAGAGTTTCAGGAAGGTTTCGAAGCCACCCAATGGGCCGAAAAGAAGAAGTCGGACTGAAGGAGGAGCTGAGTGTGGGAAGGCCGTGATCCTGGGATGGGGGTCAGAGCAGGATCGGCCCTTTGGGGCTTTAGAGACAGTAGTCAGTTCTTTAAGTGGGCAGGAAAGGTTGGTGAGAGGAAGGAGAGACAGCATTGGGCTAAATAACATTTTTCACAGGTTTTGTCCAAGGCAAGAGTTTTTATCAGAGAGATCCCTACCCCCCATTGGACGAGCCTTCCAAAAGCCCCTTGGAAATGGTAAATATGGATCTTATTATCAGCAGAAAGGGACCTACTTTCCATGGATCATACAATCCAATCCAGACACGGTCTTTCTTTGTGAGATAGTCAGTGATGTAATCGCCCAAGTCAGCTCCTTGATCCATGCTGTGGATGGAGGCGAGGTGGCAGCCTGGCTTCTGTTTCCTGCAGAACGTCTGGGAGAAGAACAGAAAGAGAAAGCCCATATTTTGCACAGATACTTGCATTTCAGGCTATCCTAAAATCATGATATTTACTGATTTTTCATACACCCATCCAGATCTCCCTTGGCTTTGCCTGAACTAGGAAATTCACAAGTACACAAACACTTCTAACCTCTGCATCCTTCCAATTCTTTCGTTCCTCGAAGACCTTGTAGCAAAACCCATTCATGGGGAGCCAATCACGAGGACAACAACAGTCTTCGGCTCCTGTGTGGGAAGAGAGGAAGCCAAATGAGAAGATGGCCAAGAGAAAAGGAAGAGGAGGAGGAGGAGGAGGAGGAGGAGGAGGAGGAGGAGGAGGAGGAGGAGGAGGAGGAGACAGCTGGATCTGCAGAGGAAGCCAAATGAGAAGATGGCCAAGAGAAAAGGAGGAGGAGGAGGAGGAGGAGGAGGAGGAGGAGGAGGAGGAGGAGGAGGAGGAGGAGGAGGAGGAGGTGGAGACAGCTGGGTCTGCAATGGAAGCCAAATGAGAAGATGGTCAGGAGAAAAGGAGGAGGAGGAGGAGGAGAGGAGGAGGAGGAGGAGACAGCTGGGTCTGCAGAAGAGGCTTTGTCTGCTGAAGTAACAAACATCTTTGATGACAATAAATTGAAAATGATTTGGATTACAGACACAGCAGCTGCATTTGCAGAATGTCCAAACCTTGATTACAATTAGCCGTGATTAATTTCTTTGAAGCTTCAGGTCTTGTGTGAACGTCTCCACTTCTATTGGCCTATCATCCACTGAACTGTGCTACAAAGCCAGTAAACGGACTCCTTCAAGAACCAGGCTGTTGACTGAGGCAAAGTATAGGGCCCGCGTGGGTCAGTCCCGGAGGCTCCGCAGTGGCCTCTTGGATGACCCATAACTGCTCGTGGGGCTTATGATTATTTGTGGGGCAGCCCCCTGCGGGGAATGGGAGGCACTCAACGTTGAATGATAAATGCATGAATGTTTTGCCAAGTTTTCAACCAGTGGAACCGCTTGTCACCAGAGGCTGTGACTGCTTCAACGCTGGAGGTTTTAAGAAGGGATTGGACAGTCATTATCTGAAATGATAGAAGTTCTCCTGCTTGAGAAGGGGGCTGGACTGAAAGGCCTCCAACCCACCCCACCCCCACCCTGCCCTATCTCACCTTGTGAACCTCCCTGAGCCGGTCGGACTTAGCAACAATTATCCTTAGTTTGGTTGTAATCCATCCAGACCGCTGCAATGTGCTTTCTGTGGGGCTGCCCTTGAAAGCCTCCTGAGATGGGAATTCCTGCAGAAGGCAGCAGCCAGGCGGGTCCAAAGCAGGGGGATCAGGTGGTTCTGTCCTAAAGGGTCTCCACTGGACCCCTGGATGCCCCAAAAGTGCTGAACTATAACAGGATGACAGCTGAGTGTATTGGGGTCTGTCCCCCTGCCGCCCCCTGCCCAGGAGAGGCCCTTCTGAAGATGCCCTTGCTAGAGGCTCAGCTCTTAGCTCCCTGGGAATGGCTCCAAGGCCTTCCGTGCGTCCCTCGGAGAGCAATGGTGGGGTAGAGAGCGGCACTCTACTGTTAATTTTTTTAAAACATTTTACTGATTTATGTAATAAATTTATACTATTGAACTGACTTCTTCATGAGAAAAGGACAAGTCTTTCATTAAACCTTTAACTATTCATTAGGTTCCCAAGTCTGAATTTCGATTGTGTTCGTTTTCCTTCATTTTCTATTAGTCTGTCGAGATTCTCAGCCATGGTTGTCCCAAAGGGGCTTTTTCAGGAGGCAACTGGACTTTCTTGGTTTTTTCTTCTGGGAAAAAAAAGCACCTTTGGGACCACCATGACTGGGATGACTGAGAATCTCTGCAGAATTTTAGCTGTATAATTTGGGACGGAGAACCTTTGAATGGTGTGGGAGTAGGAACGGATTTCCAGAGGAAAAATGGAAAGCTACAGGAACCATTAGCACTACTCAGGTGAGGAGGACACAGAGAAACCTCCAAGTGCTTCAAGGACCCTCTAAAAGGATGCAAATGACCAGCTGTCTGCAAGGAATATCAATTCATTTTCTAGGATGGCAAAAGTCCCGAGTCTTGGAGCAGAGAGAGAAGGTGGGGTCTAAATTGCACAGAAAGCCAAAGAGGGATAAAAGCAACTTCAGGGAGAGGAAGGATGCTGGGAGGCTCGAATCAGGAAGGGGTTCAGAGGCAAGAGAATTGGCCTCTCCGGACACGAGAGACCCTGTTCAAACTCACCATGTATGGAGAAAGCCACGACCAGCAAGCCGAGGGTCACAAAGATGAATCGCCCCATGGTCTCCCTTCCTTCCCTGCAGAGAGGATCGGGGAGGAAAGGAGAGTGAGATGGGTGGGAAGTCCAGCCTGTGACCAAGCTGGGGGTCCCACACTTTGCACTCTTTCACTGGACCCCGTTTCTCCCTCCTTGGTCATCCAGCAGCCGTGGTGGGTCACAATGGATCCTGCATTGCCTGGAAAGGATCTCCCTTGCATCTCTTTCTCTTCCCAAGAAAACCCTTGCTCCCTGCCTCCTGCAGACCCCCTGCTGCAACCTGGACGTTGCCAGTAGCCCCCTGCAAGAGGTCCCTTCAGATGGAGAGAGAGATCTGCTGCAGGGGCCTCACCTGTCAGGTCTCCACAGGTGGGAGAGCCACAACTCACCTGTCCCTTTGCTTCCTTGGGTAGCAAGTCTGCTCAGTGGCAACTCCAGGCTTCCTTCCAGCAACAGGAATCGAGGCATTTATATACAAGATAAGACATGGGGTTGGTCTTTTTAGGGGGGGGTCAAAGGGGAAGGGAAATGTCTTTGCTTCAGAAGGGACTTTTTTCCCCAGGATGTAGCTTGTTTGCACTAAAGATTTAGCAAAGATAAAAAGACAAAAATTGACTTCCTGGCAATGAATTGGACTTAGAGATTTATTTATTTTATGTAAAACTTTTATATAGCTGCCCACATCACGTTGAATTCTCAGTCAAAAGTTAAGCAACACCAAACATACATCCTTTCACACCACAAACCTTAACAACCGGGCACTAAAGTGAAATTCCTCATGCAGCCCCTTCTTCAATCTGCTCGCCCGCCCCATCCTAGCCCATCACTTGGGGAAGAAGACAGGTTTAAGAGCTTCTCTTATGGTTAGGAGGGCAGAGGCCTGCAGGACCCCAAGGGGAAGGTTCTTCCAAAAAAAAAATAAGGATGGCACTCGCTGATCTTTGGCCCAAGGCAGCCACATATCTGCCATGTGCTTTTCTTGAACCCGTGGCCTGAATGACCAACCCCAGGTACTTGAAGGGGGTTACCTCTATTTTGCAGCCATTTAGATACCATGAATAAAGTTTTGGCCTTTGTTTTCTCATAATTTATGCCCAGTTTTTTGTAATTACAGGACCATCTGCATAGAGCAGGAGGGAGATGCTTCGGTCACCTATTTTGGGTGGGTGTGATGTGGTTTCTTTAGCCATTTTACCATCTTGTTTATAGAGAAGTTGAAAAGCAAGGGGGCCAAATGCACCCCTGTTTAAACCCCTTTTGAGTTTTGACTGACTTCGAGAGGGACCCTTGCATATCACACCTCACCTTGAGGATGTTTTAGTATGTAGGGCACGTAATAGATGAAGAAGCCTGTGGTCGATTGAGGCAGCTTCCAGCTTCTCCCATAGCTTAGTCCAGTGGTGGGATTCAAAACTTTTTACTACCGGTTCTGTGGGCATGTCTTGGTGGGCGTGTCTTGGTGGGCGTGACAGGGGAAGGTTACTGCAAAATCCCCATTTCCTCCCGATCAGCTGGGACTCGGGAGGCACAGAATAGATGGGGGCGGAGCCAGTCAGAGGTGGCATTTATCTGTTCTCCGAACTACTCAAATTTTCTGCTACCAGTTCTCCAGAACTGGTCAGAACCTGCTGAAACCCACCTCTGGCTTAGTCCTGGTAACCCTATCAAAGGCTGCCTTGAGATCTATAAAACCGGCGTATAATGATACAGGTCTATTTGATACGTATTTTTCAACCAGACGATGAAGAACTAAGCACTGATCTGTGGTGCCTCTCCTCTCCCCTCCCTGAACTCAGCTTGCTCTTCAGCGATCAAGTTCTCCAGATCCAGCCAGTCCTTTAATTTATCTTGGAGGTGTTTGGTGTAGAGTTTGCTGATTATATTTAGCTATTTACAGCTATTTATTTAGCTATTTACAGACCTATTGGTCTGTAATTGGCAGAATCATCTCTCTTTCCCTTTTTAAAAATTGGGACAACAATTGCCAAGACCCAACCTTTTGGGACATAGCTGGTGGAGTCGATATAAGTGAATAGCCCCGCCAAAGCTGGTATCCACCACTCCAAATTGTTCTTCAATAATTCAGCAGAAATGAAGTCAGCTCCTGGGTCCTTCCAGTCCTGAGTTGGCCAATGAGGGATTTGATTTCAGACTCTGAAACTGGGGGCCATTCAGGTAAATCCTGCATTGTATACCTTACTAGCAGTTGCTAGGTCCTTCAGCCTAACTGTCACAACGTTACTAGTTTTATAGATGTGGCCACCATAAGTTCCTCTTTTCCCACGGTCTTAGCCCACCACATGCGTTCCAGTGAAGTAGCTGGCCGGCTTGCAAAGACACAATTTCCACATACTCAGGGGCACAAGCTCATCACTGGTTTTCTTGTACAGTTTAATCCATGCTGATCTGTGTGCTGGGTCTGCGACCTCCCCAGATCCTCACAAATGTTTACCTCTAGATTATAATACATGATGCAATACGAAGTGTAAAGAATGCATCCTTTATTATTCTTTTAAGCGCCATATGCAGGTGTATTCATATGACAGCTCAGGTTCCCTGAGTATCCATATCTGAAGGAACTGGGTAGGAGGAGCATCCATAGCAAAGCGGAAAGGTACAGACCCCATTTTATAAGCTTCCCACAATGATCATGATCTGATCCATCCATTTGGGTTTTACCCCTGGTGATTCTGTGGCCCAGAGCATCTTCTGGTCTTGCACTGCTTCTTCTCCTTCTTCCTTCACAGAGCTCTGTGCTCTGGCCCTCCAGAGCTCCGTGGCAGAGGGTTGCAGGAAGTCCTGCAACCAAAAATTGAGCTTGGGAGCCCGTTTTCGCTGGCAGAGCGCTCAGCCCCCTACAGGTGCCCCCAACATGATTGACATTGAGCTGGCCATGCCTACCCTGGCCACGCCCCCCCCAGTTCCCATATAGTATCCCCCTTGTTAACTCTCAAGACTTTCTTCCACTATGTATTCAAAATGGACTCCGATTAATATACATATGTGTGTGTGTGTGTGTGTGTGTGTGTGTGTGTGTGTACATAAATATGTTTGTGCATGTATGTGTAGGGTTATATCCCATCCCATCCCATCCCATTTCATCTCATCTTTGCTTTCTCCAGTAAATTCTACCACATGACATGACCAAAATAAGTGAGTTGCAGCTGCACTACCTCAAACGTCGGTTCCAGAGAAGGCGGACTGAAGTCCACCAGTCCCATCAGTCTGGTGAGCTGCACTGCCAGTCCAGAGACAGGGCCAGGATGGGGTCCTCCACCATTGTTCTGTAGGGGCAGGAGAGTTGTCTCCATTTTGTCTCTAAAGCACTCAGATGTCAGCCCCATCAGCCATAGGGAGAGCTGCTCCAGGGGCACTCAAAGGACATCTATTCAGCCCCATGGTTTAGAGCCTGTGGGCTGGCGAGCCCACTGTTTTAGGACCAATGTACTAGCAATTTTTTTGTGAAACAGGGCAATGGGTGCATTCACTCCCTGTGTTCATTTTGCATACATTAACTTTGCTTTTATGTCTTTATCGCTTAGATTGTGGTGCAAACTGTGTGAGTTTCCTCCCGTTGTTCAATTTATTGCTAATTCTGAGAATCAGAAGTTTACTGATACAAATTTGTTTGCAAATAAAGATGAAATAAAGATAAATGGCCAGCAATGGCAGTATAAATTCAGAACATTCCCTTGGATAAAGAAGTGAAATAAGGAAGGAGGAAGGAGCAGAAGGCCACAAGGGCTTCCCCACAAGGAGCAAAGTTTGCCCCGATGGACTTTTTTCCAAGCCATGGTGACCTTCAGTCCTGAAAGAGATTGATATGCAAACTGAAAAAAAAAAATTATTACAGACTTCCAGTAAGCTTAAAACACAATTAATAAGTAAACTATCTACAATAGTTAACACTGTATGAAAGGAATACAATACAACCATTAATACTACAGTGTTAATGCCATAGAGTGTTAATACCACTTTATAATATCTTGGAAAGGCCATACTTAGAATCTTGTATCCAGTTTTGGTCACCACAGTGTAAAAAAGATGTGGAGACTCTAGAAAGAGTGCAGAGAAGAGCAACAAAGAGGATTAGGGGACTGGAGGCTAAAACATAGGAAGAACGGTTGCAGAAACTGGGTAGGTCTAGTTGAATGAAAAGAAGGACTAGGGGAGACATGATAGCAGCCTTCCAATATCTCAGGGGCTGCCACAAAGAAGAGGGAGGTTAACTTATTTTCCAAAGCACCAGAAGGCAAGACAAGAAACAATGGGTGGAAACTGATCAAGGTGAGAAGCAACCTGGAATTGAGGAGAAACGTCCTAGGGCTGCTTGCCTACAGAGGTTGTGGGTGCTCATCACTGGAGGTTTTTAAACAGAGACTGGATGATCATTTGACTAAAATGGTGTAGGGACTACTGCTTGAGCAGGGGGTTGAACTAGAAGATCTCTGAGATCCCTTCCTGCTCTATTCTGGTTGATTAATTGACATATCAGTTAAACATCATAAACGTCAAAGAGTTTCAGTCTTTACTTATTGATTAGGGCAAAGGATTTCAAACATTTTCAAATAGTTTAATTTTTATAGCTTAACAAACTCCCACTCTTGTGTTTTGCTTGCAGCAGCTTAGCTGGGTTCCTCCAATATGCTACCCCAGTTTAAGGAATACAGCTGGAAGGGACCTTGGAGGTCTTCTAGACCAACCCCCTCCTCAAGCAGGAGACCCTATAAAATTTGAGACCAGTGGCTTTCCAGTCTCTTCTTAAAGACCTCCAGTGAGGAAGCACCCACAACCTCTGAGGGCGAGCTGTTCCAGGGGCTAGTTGTTCTCACTGTTAAGAAGTTTCTCCTGAATTCCAGGTTGCTTTTGAAAAGAGATTGATGCTCTTAGCTAAAGGGTGGGAGGGCTCCCCCCGCCACCATCTGCTAAATTAATGACTGAGTTTTGTAGAAATCTTGAACCACAAACCAGCCAACTGTGTTTTTAAGCAGAAGTTGCTTTGGCTGAGCATGTCCTATTTCTCAGCTTGGGTATGCTACAGCCCTTTGGTCCAGTGGGATCTCTCAGGCAGATCTCGAGAGTCTTTGCCTTCATTCATGAGATCCTGATCAGTCACATGTATGGATAGGTCCATTGGGATCAACTTGGATGTGATGTGTTGATGAGATGAAAGGAGAATAGCATTTGTAAGACAGCCTGTTTCACCACTGCCATTCAGGGGGACATTGGACTGGATCCCCTGATCCCTCACTCTGGATCATGGGCTCATAGCATTATGGTGGGGCTTAGATGGTCCACCCCCTATAGGGTGTAGGAAAATCAGTTCCACCACCTCTGAAGCCTCATCTGGGAAACCTCCAAGATGGAGAACCCACCATCTTCTACTGTTAGACAGATCTTACCCCCAGGGAGAGTTTTCTTCTATTTCAATTAAATTTAAGTAGCTGAATTCCTGATTTCTGGATTTAGTTGCCAGAAGACAATGTTTGCTAGGACAACCTCCCTCAACTGGCCATCTTGGGGTGAATAGAGACAACCGAGATGCCATTTCTTCAGGATTCTGAGGCTTCTAACAAGGACCCCCAAAATTCCCAGAGCAGCAACTTAGTTGGTGGTTGGCAAGCTCAGCATTAACAATTGATCAAGAGAGCCCCACAAAGGATTGATACTCTGTGCCACAAGCCAAAAATTCCCTTCTTCCCCTTGGAAGGAAAACAAGGAGGAAGAAGAGGAGAAGGAACAAGGAAGTGAGTCCTTCTGTCAATAGGCCATGATGGCTCCCTCTTTCACTATGATATATCATGGAGGGGGGGAATTTATGACAGACTGACACTAAGCAGCAACCAAGTGAAATCTGGGGCCTCAAAGCACTGATGGCCAATCTATGGAGATTCTCAGTCATCCAGGTCATGGTTGTCCCAAAGGTGCTTTTTTCAAGAGCTGAAGAAGCTTCTTGGATGGGAAGAGAAACGTCTTCAAAGAAAAACCAGAAAGTCCAGTTGCCTCTTGAAAAAGACACCTTTGGGACACTGGTGCCCAGGCAGTCGGAGTGAGTGCAGGGATTGGAAGGTGGTACCAGAACTTAACGCTGGAGCCCCACTATTTCAGATTTGGCCTTCACCCCATGTCTCCCATCTCACCTCCCCCTAGACCAGTCACCCCCATGATGTTTCTGCCTGCCCTTTCTCTCCCCACAACACCCAACGGAGTCATTGCGACAGCTTCTGGCCAGATCACTCCCTGCTGTGTCGGTATTACTCTGGTATTGTCTCCCGTATCACAATAAGTCTTCAGGGATATTTCCCTCCAAGTCTGCAGTGCAATGAAATGCCTTGCTAAATTTCCCAAAATATGACATGTGTTTCCTCGATTTCTCTTCTCACAGGTGAACTTTGAGTTTACAAGGAAACTCCATAATCAAACATTTCTTTGACCTCTGTTTCAATTCCTTTGCTTGCCTAATTTTGCTTTATTGCCAATTTGGAATAATTACTTTCTCTTTGGGTCTCCAAATTTCATCATTTGCAACTTGTGTTTTTTTTCACTTTTCTTGCTGCGTCTTCCTGCACCCATGTTGCAGCTACAAATATCATGCAAAACATTATAGGAAATGTAATCATTTCTTTTCTGTCTGGGTTGACGTGCAGCCCCCTGAGCCACTCCAATGCTAATCCATTTCCTGAACATGCATGAACAATGATAATTGTCAATTTTTTTGGTGGTTTGGAATGAGATCCCAAGTAACATGAAATAATGGCCTTGCTCAATCTCGATGCAATCATCATCTATGTGATCATCAGAAAGCAAGTGATCAAAGAATAAAAGACATTGATGACACGTGAGACTTGAAAAATAGAAAACATGGATTCTAAATAACATTCCACAAATAACAAATTTATGGGTTTGTATCTAGCTATAGCTACTGGAAACAAAATCATAATTTAGCAGAAATAATTTTTAATCCCAACAATGCAAGGATAAGGCACTCTCTCTGTGGTGTCATCTACATTGCAATTCTGTACTTTAGGATTTGTTGGGTGTGTGGCATAAACAATTTGATAGATTATATTGGTGAAGATCTCAGTTGTTGATAGACCTAAATTTGATTAAAAAAAAAAAAAAGAACAGTTACAAGAGTTCCCTGCTGAGAGTCAGGACAGTCCCAGCTCTGGCACATTTCTGCCAGGGTACCACAATTGCAACCACAGCATGCTCACACCTTTCTTGCAAGGTGATCTAACTGAGGGGCCTCTTTGCAAGCCAATACACTGGTTCCCACACCCATCATCCAGGGATGTCCTTAGTACATGGTACAAAAAAAAAGAAAAAAGAAAAAAAAAAGATAGCAGCCACGATGCCCCAATCAAAGCTCCATTCAATGTTTG
This sequence comes from Pantherophis guttatus, assembly GCF_029531705.1. The sequence goes on along the minus strand of NW_026843855.1, from coordinate 4,701,614 downwards.
CATGCAAAAAAAGATGGACCAAAAGCTCAGGTTCTCTGCTTGCCCTCCTGTGGTCAAAAGCCGAATTTGACAAGCAATCAGAATCTTGTTGCCGGGCAAAAAATAAATAAAAAATAAATTGAAAGATAAACGGCAAGCATCGAGGCCGTTTAATTGCACAAAAAACCCAGCTGCTTCTCTTGTCTTCCATCTTGGATTAAAAATTAAATAAGAAGAATTAATTAAGAAGGTTGTCAGGGAATTACGCAGCAACTGTGCAAATGAAATCAGAAACACTGACACGAACTTGTGGTTTTATACAAATAAATCTATTTTACGTTTCTGTTTACAGCACTGCTACATCATGAGGTAAATCCTCAGGTAAATCAGAGAACAGCATTCGGAGCAAACATACAAGAAAAAAGGCGGGAAAACAAGGAAACTCCCCCTTTACACCCATCAGCCAATCACAATACAGATTGCTTCACGCGGGAGCCCACTCTCTCCAGTCAATCAACTTCAACTGTGTGTTCTGGCCCATCGTTCAATTTATTCTTCCCACTATTAAATTAAATATCTTAACAAATGTGCAGAAAGCCACAAGGGCTTCCCCCAGAGTTTACCCAGGGATGATGGCAGGTGGGCTTTCTTCTGCACAATTTCCAGACAGAAATTGATAGGCAAACAAAGAAAAACTTTCATTGCACATCTCCACTAAGGTGCAGCTCAAACACAACAGAAAAACCAACAGTAATTGAAACCACCTGAAAGCAATGCAACCATTGCAGGCCATGAGATATTTACTGTGCCTGTATAGGCATGTAATGTAGACATGATCAACACCAAATAGTTTCGGTTTTTACATGTTGATTAGGGCAATGAAAACTTTGGAGTAGATTAATTGAAGGGTTTAATAAACCCCCATTCTCGTGTTTTGGTTAAAAGGGTTTTGCTGGGTTTCCACAATATGCTAGGACCACAAACCAGGTTAAGAAAAAGGAATTGCTGCTCTTAAGAAAAGGGTGGAGGGTTTGTTCACACAATCTGCTAAATTGACAGCTGGGTTTTGAAGAAATGCTGAACCACAAATAGACCAACTCTGTTTTTATGTAGTCTTGTCTGCAATTTCCCCTGCTTATTCCAAAGGCTTTTTTTTCATAATTCCCCTTTCTTTTGGAATGGAGTAAACCCCCTTTCTGAATTTGTTCAGCTGCAGCAATCTGAAATCCCACCCCCCATCCTGGCTAGTTTTGGGTGACACACTAAGCCACAGAATAACTAACCAAGCAGTGTGAGTTATGTTAAAAATAAATATTCCTTAGAGCTGATCAAGAATCTATTTTGAATAGAATAGCATAGAATAGCATGGCATGGCATGGCATGGCATGGCATGGCATGGCAGAGAAGAGAAGAGAAGAGAAGAGAAGGGAAGGGAAGGGAAGGGAAGGGAAGGGAAGGGAAGGGAAGGGAAGAATAACTTTATTGTCACTTTGAATGTATACTAATCGGCATACATTAAAATGAAATTTCATTATATAGGGCTCTCAAAGGATCACCACCTCCAATATACACTACATGAACATAACCAAATAAATAAATAAATAAATACAAAATTATTTATATACCCACATATATTATATAACACAGAGAAACAACACAGTCCAGTTCAGATGTATAAATGCACATGGCGAGAGAAACAAATCTTGCAAGTTTACCAGATGGATGGCCGAGGGAACAAAGCTGTTGCAGAATCTGATAGTCCTGCTAGAAATACTTGGAAACTTCCTCCCAGAGGGGAGCAACAGAATTTTGCTTATTTGAGGTTTTGGTGTTGTGAAAGGCTTGGTATTTCTCAAGGTACTTCTCAAAATCTTCATGGAAACAATTTGTTTGTCAGGTTTCTGATTGATGCCCTAATTAAATCACGAGCCTCAAGCTTCAAAAGAAATCCAAGTTCAAGTGAAGCCAACTCTGACCCCATGTAATTTACGTTCTGGCTTGGAACCTCCCCCCAAAGCGTGTCATCAATCACATTCTCCAAAGAAGCAAATTTGTGGGTTGTAGAGATCACTCCCCTCTGGCCTCTGTGGGTAACTGCGGAGATGGCCATGACAGAGATATGGCTGGAATGTGCTTTTGTTTTGACTGACGTACTGCCTCGCTGCAGCTGAAGTTCACTTTCCCATCCCCACTGCCTATGGCAACTCGAGAGCAGACCCTGGATGCTTTGTGAGTTGACACTGAATCTGCCATGCTATGGATGGAGATGAGGTGGCAGCTTGGCTTGAATTTCCTGCAGAACATCTGGGAGAGAGCGACAACAGGAAAAAAATCATTTGTTCAGCAGAGAAGAAACATTTGTGTGTATGTTTGTGTGACCATTTGAGAAAACAGCAAGGATCTGATGCCACCAGATGGTTCTAGCCGCCCTCTTCACCCTGTTGAACAACACGGATGTCTTTACTAGTGTGTGCAGCTCTTGAATAGTTCCCTGCTTAAATTCATGATTCATTTCTTTATAATCTGTGATCGCCATCACTTAAGAGGCAAGGAGATCTGAAGATGCCATCATGTTGCCAATGAAACATCAGGAGATCTGTTGTCTACAAGGTGGTCACGCAACCTTGAAGCTCAACACTGCTCAACAGGTATGGGTCATGAAAGCCTAAACCAGTGTACAGTCCATAGAATATCTGCATCCCAGACAATCCTAAAATCATGACCTTTGCTATCTGTTCATGCACCCAGCTTCATGGCCCTCCACTTCACCCCAGCCAGAGTGGACTTGGGGACGATGCAAGGCTCCCCCTAGGCCTCTCCTCTTCCTGGGCTAAAGGATTCACAGACACACAACACTTCTAACCTCTGCGTCATTCCAGGTCTTGAGCTGATCATTGACCTTGTAGCAAAACCCATTCATGGGCAGCCAATCATTGGGACAACAACAGCCTTTCACTCCTATGTGGGAAGAAAGAAAGCCCAATGAGAAGATGGCCAGGAGAAAAGGAGGAGGAGACAGCTGGGTCTGCAGAACATTCTTGACCTGTTGGGTTGCAAACATCTTTGATGGCAATAAATTGAAACTGAAAATTTCAAATAGAACAGCTGTATTTGCAGAATGTTCAACAACTGGGTAGGCTTAGCCTTGGTTTAGTTCCTTGAAGCTTCATGTCTTGTGTGAATCTGTCCCCTTTCATTGATTTATCATTCAGTGAACTCTGCTAAGTCAGAGAATGGATTCTTTCAAGAACCAGGTTGTTGAGTGGGACAAAGTATAGGGATTCCGTGGGTCAGTTCTGGAGGATCTGCGGTTGCCTCTTGGATGACCCATAACTACTCAGGGGGATTCAGGGGTGATTATTTGTAGGCTGCCCCTGCAAGGAGTGGGAGGACTCAATGTTTCATGATAAAAGCATGGATCTTTTGCTAAGCTTTCAACTATGGTATTAATTTTGCTTTGTATCCTTGCAACCAGCCCTGAATCTTGGAGCAGAGAGATAGGGTGAGATCTAAATTGTACAATAAGCCAAACAGAAATAAAAGCAATTTTGGGGCGCAGATTCTAGGGGGTCAAATCAGGAGGAGGTTGAGAGGCAAGCAGTTTGATCTCTCTGGACACCAGAGACCCCACCAGAGACTCACCATTTAGGGAAAGGGCCACGACCAGCAAGCTGAGGCTCACAAAGATGAATTGCCCCATGGTCCTCCTTCCTTCGCTGCAGAGAAGAACAAAGAGGGAAGAAGTGAGGGGGGGACTCCCCCAGGTGGGAGAACAGCACTCACCTGTCCCTAGGATGTCTCAGTCAACTCTGGGTCCTCATAAAACAACCCAAGACGTACATCTATTAAAACAGTAAACAGTAAACACCTGGCATGGAAGTGAAGCTTCTGCATGCAGTCCCCTCCTGAACAGATTTAGAATAGAATTCTCTGAAGGAATTCCACAAATCCTAGAGGAGTTACCGTATTGCAACTTTGCGTGCTCATAGATGCCCACTTGGGAGATTTGCAGCAAGAACAGGATCAGTTGTGCAAGCCCAATCCTGGATCGCAAGGCTTGCTCTCTTCACACCTACTACAACTGATCTGGGGACGGAGAGTTGATGCAACTGGAGCAGCTGCTGAGGAAAGGCAAAGAGGAAGGGATTTAGTGCTTGCTTTATCTGTGGCAAGACGGGGCATATCGTTCGAGTTTGCTCAGCCAGGTGCCCAGGGAAGGAGAGCGGGATGACCAGCAGGGCATAAAAGGAGCATCAGCCAACTTACTATTCACAGGTTCAGGGAAACGACAGTGGGGCCTTTCTCAAGTGCTCAAATGGGGAGAGGAGTATTCAGCTTATAAAGAGCTTATGAAGTTCATATGGGTCAGGGTACGCTCTTAATGGCTTCTGACCGGTTGGGACAGAAGGGACAGGTTCTGATCTGCACAGACCACAATTACGAGGACCTCAAAACAATAAGGGATCATTACCCACCGTCTCTAAGATCAGATTTGATGGACCGATTACAGATGGCTCACATATTGACCAAGCTGGATCTCAGGAATGCTTATGACCTCATTAGAGTGAAAGAAAGACATGAGTAATTTGACAGCTTTTGATATCAGGAATGGTGAGTTTGAAGATGCAATTATTCTTTTTGGATTGGCTAGTTGTAAATGTACAGCACTATTTTTCAGATTTATGAATTAATTTTTTCAGATACAATTGCCAAATTTCTGGCGATTTATCTAGATTACATCTTGATTTACTCTGAGGATGCAGAGGCTCAGGTCCAGCAGGAGGTGTTGCAAAGACTATGGAAGAAAAAAATGTTTGCCAAGCTGGAGAAGTTTGACTTCGACACCTTTGACAATTGGACCACTTGGGCTGCAGGATTTCAACTGATAGTCTCCAGATGGATTCTACCAAGGTATGACCCACACCCCTTGTTATAATACAAGAGATTTTCAGAGTTTCCCGGGCTTTGCTAATTTTTACAGGAAGTTCACTCCTAACTTTTCACTCAAGGTTAAGCCTCTCACTCAATTGTTGAAGAAGAAAACAAAGTTTGACTGGATGAAGAAGGAGCAATCTGCATTTGAAAAGGTACAACAGGTCTTTGCCACTCAGCCATTTCTCTGCCACCCAGATTCATCAAAGCGATTTATCATTCAGACTAGCAAGTCAGACATTGTATTAGGAGTGGTTTTAAAATGGGGCAGCATAGAAAAGTTCGGGACCCCCTGCCTTAAGGGATGGGGTGCAGAGCAGAGAGTTTTGGCAGAGCTTCATTGCTTCTCCAGACTCACCAGGCGCTTTGCTCACCGCAGAGCAAGGAAAGGAGCCATTTGCACTAGAATTTGCACTGGCAGAGGAAAGGATGCAAGGACTCGCAGGGCGTATCGTTCCAGTTCTTGTAACCTGGATAGCAAAAGAAAAAGGTTTGCAGTGACTCCCTCAGAGTCCCAGAAGAATATTTCAGTGGCTCTTCCCTCATCTGCAGGGGGACAGGAAGATACCACAGGTGGAGAACTTCATGTGCGAACGTGGGCTTTGGATTTGGCAGGTTGCTGTAACCAAGATAACTTACCTAGCCAACAAACCAGGATACGGCAACCAGGCTTTGGCTGTCAAGTTCTGCTCAGCCACAAGAGGGCAGCAAAGAGCTTGAGTTTTTGGTCCATCTCTTTGGCAGGTGAAAAGCGGGTGGAGCTTTCCCTGACATGACTGTTACATTGCCCCTCCCCCCTTTTTGTACCCTGTGCTGACGGCTTCCCTGGATAACGGGGGTGGGAACTGGCTTTCAAAGAGGCCCCTCAAGTAGACATCGTGCTCATCGTAGAAGAGCACGGGCATGCTGTGGTTGCAGCTGTGATACCCTGGGCAATTTGTATCATTGTTGGCTGGGACTGTCCTGACTCTCAGCAGGGAACTCTGCTTGTAGCATGGATGCAAGTGAGGCTGGTAGCCTCACCTGCACCGTCTCTCCTTGGCCAAAAGCTTTCATAATATAACTGTCATTTCAGCCAGTTGATACGTTCTACATGCTTAATTTAGTAATATTTTAGCAATATTTGCAAGGCTGTGGTTTGACTTTTTCCTGCCCACCTTTTCTCAATTCAACTGGTGACCTTCATTGTGTCATTTAGGATTGTTCAATGTTGGGTTGAGGTTCATCTGGAATCAACGGAAATCCCATCACTGGGATGGGGAAATGGCTGCTGAATTAGGAATGGACACTTCGATGACCATCTCAGAATTTACCCATGTAATAAGATCATGATCTTTTGGGATCAGGGACAATTAGAGAGAAGCCAAGTGTTGAGTCATGTGATCCTCACATGTTGAACCTCTCAAATCTGACTCCAGTGGGTGGGCATAGAGGGTCATCTTTGGCTCCAGAGTGGACAGTGCTACCAGGAAGCCCCCTTGGCCAGAAGAAAAAAGTGAGAGTTTCATGTGGAAAAAAAAACTTTCTTTGACTTCTTAGAGAGGCCAAAATATTTCCATTTTTCATATGGAGTCAGAAGGCTCAGAAACTACATGCTATCAATCAATCAATCAATCTGATTAATTTCCAGGGAAATTAATTTTGAATTAATAAATTAATTCAATGGAGAACGTCAACCCACCTTCCCATCTAAATCAGCTTTAGGGGGATAGATAATGGTGCTGAGGCTCGTCAGATTCTCAACCTTCCAATTAAAATGAGGCAGACATGCAAGAAAGCATCAAAGCCTCGATGGATGGTCTTTCTGAAAAAAATACCCTCTGCCCCACTTTAATGCCAAGCCTTGCCATGAAAAAGTCTTGAGTTGTCAGGAATGCAAAATAATTGAGGTCAGTCACATAAAGACAGAATTTATTTGACCAGAAAGAGCAAAATCAGATCCGAGCTACAGAAATCAAGCAAAGGGGTGGAGAAGAGAGATTTTGGCAGGGCTTCGTTGCTTTTCCAGGCTTCACCGGGTGTTTCCCTCACCCTGGAGCAGGGAAAGGGCAACTGGCACTAGTATTTGCACTCGCAGATGAAAGCACGCAAGACATCACAAGGATGATCGTTCCAATACTTGAAACCTGGGCAGAAAAAGAGAAAGTAGTGAGTAGTGACTCCCTCAGAGTCCCTGAAGAGTATTTCAGTGGCTCCTCCCTCATTTGCCGGGGGGGGGGGCATGAAGATAGCAGAGGTGGAGAACTTCATGTGCTGAGATGGACTTACCTAGCCATCAAGTCAGGCCAAGTCAACCAGAATTTTCTGACAAGCTCTGCTCCACTACAAGAGGGCATCAAAGAGCTTTTCTGACCCATCTCTTTGGCATGTAAAAACTAGGTGGAGTATTGATTTCACAGTTAAGGCTGCTACTTTGCCTTTTTCTTTTCTTTTCTTTTTTTGCAAAATCCAAAGGGCACCCCTGGATGATGGATATGGACAGCAGTATATTGGTTTGCAAAGATGTCCCTCAATTAGACATCATAGCTTGCCCAGAAGAGCAATAGCACTTAAGACTTAAATACTGCTTCATAATGCTTCGCAGCCCCCTCTAAGTGGTTTACAGAGTCAGCATGTTGCCCCCAACATGTTGTTGGGCCCTCATTTTATCGACCTCAGAAGGATGGAAGGCTGGGTCAGTCTTGAACTGGTCAGAATTGAATTGCTGGCAGTGAGTAGTGAGTTAGCCTGCAATACTGCACTCTAACCACTGTGCCATCGTGACTCCTGAGCATGAGCGTGCTGTGGTTGCACTTCTAGCACGCTGGCTGAAATGTGCCAAAGCTGGCTGGGACTGTCCTGACCCTTCAGGATGGGAGTCTTCTTGTAGCATGGATGCAACAGAGGCTGGTAGCCTCACCTGCACCTTCTCTACTTCACTGGAAAGCACAGGAGGAAAGAGTTATTCAAATGTTTCTGTGGAATGTAAGACCAATAGAGATTTAGCTAGCTGAACAACCACAGGACTTGCTCAAAAAATGTCCCGATATATGGAGGGTGATGTTCCCTTGAATGAAATGGATCTAGCCTTGTTGGGCCTCCTGTTCTCCACCCCTAACCTGGACTTCACTCTTCAACTATTCAACTGAGCACATTTAGATGGATAACCACTGTGATTGGTCTACTCATCTGTCAAACCACTCCTCCTCCTCCTCCCCAACCTGGTCCCCCCCCTTCAGGAGAGCAGCTGATGGTGATGTTTGGGGGAGAGCAAAGAAAACCAGTGCATTAATTGTTCTCTTCTCTAAACGCTCTAAGTGAGTAGGTTAAGATGAAGATGGTTGGTTTAATGATGGTGCTGTAATAATTAAGTTTGGGTTTTTGAAGAAATGGTGAGTTCCATTTTTGTTTATCCCATGGGCGTTTTGTATTCCCTTGGCTGTATGGAGGGTCAGGCTGTGAGAGTTTAGAATCTAAGGAGATCAACCAAGGTCATCCGTTGGCCACTGGTGGGGGTTCCAACTTGGATGAAATAAGTCCTCATTGTTGAAAGTGCATCTTGAACACCTCCCCCATCCCCCACCTTGGCTTACCTGTCTTGGCTATGAGCTCAACGCAATACTCATTCTTCTGCTGGTTGTTGGGCTCTCCTTCACCCCAGGCTAGGTAGTTGGTGGAGGATCTGTCTGTCCACACCCAGACACCTTTCTGTAACGAAAGGGAAGCCATGTTAACATAGGAAGAGGCTCTGGCTATAGAGGGCCCTGGGCAGAGAGAGAAAAGATGGCAGGTTTCAAGGGACAGGTCATATAGAACCCCCCTCCCTCTCTTTCTCCATCTAGCTAATCGATCTTAGTTGATCTGGAACAACTAAGCAGGGTTAAACTTGGCGAATGCCTCTCCTACTTCAGCTGGACAATTGCTACGCAATTCCTTGACAAATACAAAGGATCTACCTTCTGGGCATCATTCAGCCCAATCCAGACACTGTCCTTCTTTGTGAGATAGTCAGAGACATACTCAGCCAAGTCAGCTGACTCTGCCATGTTGTGGATGGAGGCGAGGTGGCAGCCTGGCTTTAATTTCCTGCAGAACATCTGGGAAGAGCAACAACAGAGAAAGGCACTTATTCAGCAGAGAAGGAACGTAACAGAATAACAGAGTTGGAAGGGACCTTGGAGGTCTTCTAGTCCAACCCCCTGCTCAGAGCAGGAGACCATTCCGGACAAATGTCCAATCTTTTCTTCAAATTCTCCACCCACAACTTCTGGAGGCAAGGAGTTCCACTGATTCATTGTTCTCATTTTCAGGAAATTTCTGCTTAGTTCTAAGTTTCTTCTCTCCGTGCTTAGTTTCCACCCATTGCTTCTTTCCTGCCTTCTGGTGCTTTGGAGAATAGCTTGACTGCCCACCTCCCCCTCTTCTATGTGGCAGCCCCTCAAATATTGGAACACTACTTATTCTTTTCATTAAACTAGACCTACCCAATTCCTGCAATTGTTCTTTATATGCTTTAGCTGCCAGTCCCCTAATCATCTTTGTTGCTCTTTTCTGTAGTCTTTCCAGAGTCGTGTGTGTGTGTGTGTGTGTGTGTGTTTGAGCAGGCATCTGATTGCATCATCCTAGCCACCCTCTTCAGTCCGTTGACCATCAAGGATGTTTTTCCTGATACGTTGTTTAAAATCTGAGATCCTCATCAGAATAAAGGAGGTCTGAAGATACCAGTCAGAGTTACCAGTGAGACATCAGGAAATCGTTTGTCTGCAAGACAGTCACTCAACCCTGAAGTTCGACATTGTCCAACAGATACTGGTCATGAAAGCCTAAACCAGTATATCATCCATAGAATACTTGCATTTCATATTATTCTAAAATCATGACCTTTGTTACCTTTTCATGCACCTATCCTAGTGGCCTTCCACTTGTGCCCAGCCAGAGTGTGTACTTGGGAGCTATGCAAGGTTCTGGCCAGGCTTTTCCCATGCCTGGGTGAGGAAATTCACAGACACACAACATTTCTAACCTCTGCTTCATTCCAGGTCTTGAGTTGATCGTTGAGCTTGTAGCAAAACCCATTCATGGGCAGCCAATTATCGGGACAGCAACAGCCTTTCACTCCTTTGGGGGAAGAGAGAAAGTCCAATGAGAAGATGGCCAGGAGAAAAGGAGAAGGTAGAGGAGACAGCTGGGTCTGCAGAACATTCTTGACCTGTTGAGTTGTAAACATCTTTGATGACAATAAACAGAAACTGATTTGGGTTACAGACGCAGTGGCTGCATTTGCAAATTTCCAAACTTGGTTGTTGATGATCAGTGGCTAAGTCATATCTGACTCTTCACAACCTGATGGACAATAGCATCTCATCCCTCCCATCATCCATTACCCGAGACTCCTGTTCATTGCATTGATGGCATTATCTAACCATCTCCTCCTCTGTTGTCCCCTTCTCTTTTTGCTTTCCAGCTTTCCCAGCATCAGGGTCTTTTCCAAATAGCCCTCGCTTCTCATTTGATGGCCAAAGTATTTGAGCTTCAGCTTCAGTATCTGTCCTTTCAAAGAAATTTAGGGTTAGTTTAGGTTAATTTTCTTCAAACTGAAAGTCTTGTGTGAATCTTTCTGCTTTGGTTGGTGTATCATTCAGTGAATTGTGTAAATGTGCTAAGCCTGAAATTGGATTCCTTCAAGAACCAGGCTGTTGACTGGGGCAAAATATGGGAATCACGTGGTTCCGTTCTGGAGGACCTGTAACTGCTCAAGAGGTTTCAGGAGAGATCATTGATGGGACCACTCCAATGCAAGGAGTGGGAAGCACTAAACTTGTAACGATAAATGCATGTATATTTTGCCAAGCTTTTCACTGTTAATTGTGTTCATGATTGTGAATTTTAATTGTACTAAAAGGATTCAAATGCAAGAACTTTAGCCTCTACAAACATGAGAGACCTTGCTTGGACTCACCACTCAGAGAGATGGCCACAATCAGCAAACCGAAACTCACAAAGGAAATTTGCCCCATGGTTTTCCTCCCTTTCCTGCAGAGAGAAAAAATAGCAATAGCACTTAGCCTTATATACCGCTTCACAGTGTTTTATAGCACTCTCTAAGCAGTTTTATGGAGTCAGCATATTGCCCCAAAACAAACTGGCTCCTCATTTTACCAACCTTGGAAGGATGGAAGGCTGAGTCAACCTTGAGCTGGTGAGATTCAATCTGCCAAATTGCTGTCAATCAGCAGTCAGCAGAAGTATCCTGCACTACTGCACTCTCACCATTGCGAAGGAGGGGGAGCTAAGCTCCTTAAAAAGCTCACTCAGGAAGGGAGACCATCCAACCCAGGATCAAGCTGAGAGTTCAACAGTTTGTCTACAGTTTTGCACTAGCCCAGCTGGACCCCCTTTCTCTCACCGTGGTCATGAAACACCCTTGGTGGGTCACACTGGATTCTGCATTGCTATGTAATCAGCAGGAAGCTCCCTTAGAAAGACTCTTCTGTGGGTCTCTCTCTCTCTCTCTCCCAAAGATCACCCAATTGATCCCTTGCTCCCTGTCTGAGGGACCATCCCACAGAGCCCCTTCTGGAATCTGCAGCAACTTTAAAGAGGTCCCTTCAGATGGAGAGAGACTCCCAGGAGTGATCTGATGCAAGGACCTCACCTGCCATGTTCCCCCAGATGGGAAAGCAGCACTCACCTGTCAACTCTGGGTCTTTGTCTGAGGTGTTGAAGCCCAACTAAACAACCTGAGGTGGAGATTGAAGCAGGATGATCTTGCTCTGCGCAGAAGGAGGACATGGGGAGGTTCCCTTCAGCCAGGTCTTTTATATCCCCAAACCGCAAAACCCACCAACGTGAACATCAGGGTATCATGTGTGGCCCCCTTTCCCCATTACTGGCTTAAACCCCCACAGCAGTTAGAAACACACACAGAGACACGTGTACATAGGTTGCTCCGAAGCTTTCATAACGTAGCTGTCATTTCAGCCGGTTGGCATGTCCTACATGCTTTGTTTAGTAATATTTGAGCAATATTTGTGAGTCTGTGGTTTTGCTCCCACCCGCGTTCATTGTGCCTAGAGCACAGTGGGAGTTACACAAAGCAAGCCATGCCTCTGGCCTCATGTTTTCATGAGGCTACTCCTCTGCTTAGCCCAACTATCTCACCCAGGCATTCCCATGCAAAGCTATTTAATTCATGTGTTTAGCAAAGCTGATTAAGGAGGAGGAGGAGAGGACAGCAGGGTTTACTTGCTGCTTTGCAAACATTGGTGATGATAATAAATTGTAACTGACTTGGGTTCTCTCTAACTGTCCCTGTTCCCAAACTGCACAGTGGCCAGTTATCTCTGTTTCAATTCTTTCACCTGCCTAATTTTGCTTTACTGGCATCCTTGCAATAATTACTTTCCCTTTTGAACTCCAAATTTTATCATTTACAGCTTCTGGCTTGTCTTTTTCCTCTTATGCTGCATCTTCCTGCAGCCAGATTGCATCTACACGTTTCATGCAGAATAGCAAATGCAATCATTTCTTTTGAGTCTGCTGAGCTGCTTCATCGCTAATTCATTTCCTGAACGTGCTTGAACGTTGACAATTGCCAACGTTTTTGTGGTTTGGATGAGATCCACACTTGCTTAATATCTGCCCCATTGCTTGTCAGGAACACCTTGTTTGTCCATTCTGACCCTAATCTTTTATCTTCCCCAGACACCTCTTGAATCTACATAAATGTTTCCTGGTTTTATCCCAATGCAAGGCTCCCAAATTTGCTCCTGCTATTGCAACTGGAGGCTGAAGGCTGCCAGCTTTGCAAAATCTGCCTTGCAAAAAGGGGCAGAATTGAGCCCCTTTTTTATACCACCCCCCCATGGCTTTGTTGCCTGTATTGTAAAAGACACACAATCCCCAAGCTCTATCCTGGGAGGCAGGAGGGATTCAGCTAGCTTTTTAAGAGAACCTTTGGAAATTGGCATACCTGGATTCCTTGCAGGTCATAAGATGCAAAAATGCACTGTAACTTCAAGCAGCATCAGAATATCCTTTGCACAGGTCATTAAATAATAGAAGAACAGAGTTGGGACCTTAGAGGTCTTCTAGTCCAATCCCTTGCTCAAGCAGGAGACCCTATAATATTGCAGTCAAATGGCTGTCCAGTCTCTTCTTAAAAACCTCCAGTGTTGGAGCACCCACCCACAGCTTCTGGAGGCAAGTTCAGAAGTGGGTTTCAGCAGGTTCTAACCAGTTCTGGAGAACTGGTACCGGAAATTTTGAGTAGTTCGGAGAACCGGTAGTAAAAATTCTGACTGGCCCCGCCCCCATCTATTCTCTGCCTCCCGAGTCCCAGCTGATTGGGAGGAAACGGGGATTTTGCAGTAACTTTCCCCTGCCACGCCCACCAAGCCATGCCCACCAAGCTATGCCACGCCCACCAAGCCACGCCCACAGAACCGGTAGTAAAATAATTTGAAACCCCCCATTGGGCGAGTTGTTCCACGGGTTAATTGTTGTCACTCTCAGGATATTTCTCTTTAGTTCTAGGTTGGATCTCTCCTAGATCAGTTCAATCCATTGCTTCTTGGCTGAGTTGAGACAGTTCAACAGACCTTGTGTGTCATAAGATGGAAAAATCCACCATAACCCTCAAGCAGCACCAGGATATTCTATGCACAGGTCAGCAATTAACTTGCCTTTGAGACTGCACATTGCTGAGTTGAGGAAACAGCCCTTCCTTTTGGTTGCAAACAAGGGTGGCTTGGACCCTGTTGGGCTAGGACCCCCCTACTCAGGGCTACCAGGAAGTTCTAACAAAATGAAAGATGAGTACCTCCATCTCAAGGTGCTTCTGTACCAGGATATGAAAACTGAAACTTTGCTTAAATATAATGCTATTTGGCATCAGATGTGCCTGATGTTTGGCCCCTGAGTGGGGAGGGGGGGGGAGATCAATAGACTTAGAAGTCTTTGAGAAAAGGGGAGGCTATGCCCAAAGGGCAGCACTGTTATGCACTGTTCTGGAGTCTGTGAAGGAATAAACAAAGGTTGAAAGACTGTGACTTGTGCCTTCAGCTCCCGCACCCTATGAGGGACTCTACCCCCTTACGGAGCAAGTTTCTACTGGAAGGGGGGAGCCCAAGAAGGTCCTTGTTTATACTCCTTGTTTATGCTGACTTGGATGCTGATGATAGTGTCCACAGGTCATAAAAGGGCCATGATTCCCCACCCTTGTGCCATAGAGGGGGGCTATATGGATTTTTTTTAATAACTTTGTCATTGTACGTGTATACACAGTATACCCATACAACGAAATTCACTTAACACCCAAAGACCAGGTCCAACAATGGTTGGACATAACAATCCCCAAACACACTCCCATCCTCCACAATTCCCCACCCCTAAACCACCCAAACATCCACACAACAGACCAAGTCATGCTGTCCAAGAGCTCACTGATGGTGGCCCTTTAGTTCATGGTTGAGTGCAATTATAGCTCTGGGATAAAAACTATTCAGAAGACGTGTGGTCCGAGTTTTAATTGTCCTGTATCTTCTGCCAGAAGGCAGCAATCCAAAAAGATTGTAAGCAGGATGGGAAGAGTCTAGGAGAATGTTATGCAACTTCCTCAAACAGCGAGATGTGAAGATGTCATCCAGGGCTGGTAGATGGAGTCCGATGATATTCTGGGCAGTTTTAATGGTTCTCTGTAGAGCTTTTTTGTCCGCTACAGAGCTGCTCCCGTACCATGCAAGAATGCCGTATGTCAGGACACTCTCAATGGTGCTGCGATAGTAGGACAGAAGTAGATGCTGAGATAGATTTATCTTCCTGAGCATTCTCAGGAAGTACAGCCTCTTCTGTGCCTTCTTCACAAGCATGTTAGCATTCATAGTCCATGAGAGGTCCTTCGAGGTATAAATGCCCAGAAGTTTAAAACTATCCACCCTCTCCACCTCCTCACCATTTATGTACAGTGGTAGATGTACATCTCTCTTCCTCCTGAAGTCAATTATAAATTCTTTAGTTTTTGTGGTGTTAAGTGTGAGATTATTTTCATTACACCACAATGTCAGCCCTTGTACTTCCTTCCTGTAAGCAGACTCATTGTTCTTATTAATGAGCCCCACCACTGTTGTGTCATGCACAAATTTAATAATTGTGTTGGTGTTATACAATGGGGTGCAGGCATGTGTGTACAAGGAATAAAGGAAAGAGCTTAGCACACAACCCTGGGGTGGGCTCCTGTGCTTAGTATCAGAGTAGAGGAATGCTGAGATCCCATCCTTACTGACTGTGGCCTACCTGTCAGAAAATCCCTTATCCACAAACAAATCCTCTGATTTAAACCCTAATTGGACATTTTAAAAAACAACCTGTTGGGTAAAATGGTGTTAAAGGCAGAGCTATAATCCACAAATAACAGCCTTGCATATGCCCCCTGTAGTTCCAAGTGATTCAATGTAGTATGGACAACAAGAGACATAGCATCGTCAGTTGATCTATTACCCCTATATGCAAATTGGTATGGGTCCAAAGTAGATGGGAGACTAGCCTTAATATAGTTCAACACCAGCGTCTCAAAACATTTCATGACAACAGATGTTAAAGCTACTGGTCTATAATCATTAAGGGATACCACTACTGTCTGCTTAGGGACTGGCACTATAATAGATGTCTTCAGGCAGGTAGGGATAGAGCACTGCTACAGAATAAGAAATAATACAGAATAAGAAAGAAAAAGGAAATCAAAAGTGTTTTTTTTTAAAAAAAAAATGTACATAAAGGTACTGATTTCAGAATAGTTTGGGGTACAAGTAAATCTGCCATTCATTCATTCATTTATTCATTCATTCATTCATTCATTCAGTTTGTTTGTTAACCATCTCACCAACACAGGAACTTATTTTATACAATATAATAGTGAATTCAAAAGAAGAGTCAAGAGAAAATGCAAACTATTTTGGATGAGATAAAACAGAAAAGAAGACAAAGTAAAGAAATGTCCAGAGAAGAGAAGCATTTCATATCTGCATAGCAGAATATTCCAACAGCAAAGGGTAATTTTTTTCCCATGGGCTCTTCCCAGACAGCACAAGAAATGTTTATTGTCAATAAATGAATGAAAACTATGCTATTCTCCAGCAGCTGAGAAGCTTCCTCAGGGCCCCCTTCACCTCCTTGTTGCGGAGGCTGTAGATCAAGGGGTTCAGCATAGGGGTGACAATGCAAAACATGGTGGAGATCAAAGTGTCCACCTCTAGAGAGTAGCCAGCACTGGGCTGGTTGTAGTTCACAAAAGCGTTTCCAACAAAGAGTGTTACTACAGCAAGGTGTGAAGCGCAGGTGGAGAAGGCTTTGCGCCTGCCGATCTTGGAGCGGATCTGCAGAATGGAGGACAAAATGTAGAAATAGGACAGGATGATGAGCAGAAGAGGGACAAGTCCCACCAAGGTGCCAGTGATGTGAGTGACCAACTCATTGACGGAAGTATCACTGCAGGCAATTTTCAGTAATGGGGGACCATCACAAAAGATGTGAGGAATCTGGTAATTTCCACAAAATTCCAACCTGGAAGCCAGAGCAATGTAGATAGCTGAGTCCAGGAAGCCCCAGAGCCAAATGGCCACAGACAGCTGGATGCACAACTTGCCCCTCATCAGGTGAGCATAGTGCAAAGGTTGGCAGATGGCAGCATAGCGGTCATAGGCCATGACGGCCAGCAGTGCTGGCTCACATCCTGCAAAGCCAATCAGGAAGAAGGCTTGTGCCAGGCACTGGTTGTGGGAGATAGTGTGATGTTGGCATAGGAGGTTCACCAGGATCTTTGGTACCACCACAGAAGAAAGGCAGATGTCCAGGCAGGAGAGCTGGCTGAGGAAGAAGTACATGGGGGTGTGAAGACGGGAATCCAGGAGAACCAGAATTATGATCATGAAGTTGCCCATCAGTGTGGCGAAATAGGCAGCCAGGAACACCAAGAAAAGGTGAACCTGGTGGCTCAAAAGGCTGGAGAAGCCAAGGAGGATGAATTCTATCCCTTCAGTTTTGTTCTGTGAATCCATGAGGAAGAAAAGGGGACAGCTGGGAAGAGAGAGGAACACACGGAAGAAGCACAATGAGAAAGTGATTAGTTGAGCTTTCAATCTATGCAGAATGAAATTTGAGGAATCTCTTATACCTGAAGATAACCTATATTAAGGGTCAAATATATACAGGTGGATATTTTAGGTCCTTCCTTCCTTCCTTCCTTCCTTCCTTCCTTCCCTTCCTTCCTTCCTTCCTTCCTTCTTCCTTCCTTCCTTTCTTGCCTCCCTGCCCTTTCCTTCCCTCTTGATTCTTGGGGGGTTTTTTTGTCATGCTGAGAAACTCCAAGGAAGATACCTTCCAAGCTTCGTATCAGAACCATTTTGCACAGCCAACATACTTTCCAACTCTATTATTCTGTTATTTTGAATTAGAATTAGCACCAGGGTGATGTCAAGGAAACAGTCAGTTCACTAAAGAAAGAAGACGGCAAGGAAGTGACAGGCAGCAGAGAGAAAGCAGAGCTGCTCAACTCATTCTTTGCATCAGTCTTCACCCAAAAAGAAACTGTAACCCATAACTGTAAAATACAGACTAGAAATAAAATTTTAAAAAATCAAGAAAATGGTAGATCTTGATGAGTATAAATCACTAGGACCTGACGGATTATATCCCAGAGTTCTGAAGTAACTGGCGGATGTTAAGTCAGAACCTTTGTATCATATATTAAAAAATCTTGGAGCACTGGGGAACCACCAGAGAATTAGAAAAGAGCTGATAAGGTTCCCATCTTCAAAAAAGTGGGGGAGTGGGGAACAGATCCAGGAAACTACATACGAATCAGCCTAACATTAATACCTGGGAAGATACTGGGGAAAATAATCAAAAAAACAGATCTGTAAACATCTAGAAACAAATGAAGTTATAACTAGTAGTCAGTGTGGGTTTCTTAAAAACAGATCATGCCAAACCAATCTTATTTCATTCTTGTACAGAGTGATAAATTAGTAGACCAAGAAAATGCTGTGGACATAGTATATTTAGACTTCAGCAAGGCATTTGACAAAGTAGACCACAACCTACTTCTTGGTAAACTAGAAAAATATGGGATAGACAGCATCACCACCAGATGTATCTTTAAACTAGCTGACAAACCATACTCAGTGAGTCAACCTTAATGATACTATATCTACATGGAAGGAAGGAAGCAGTGGGGTAGCACAAGGTTCCATCTTAGGCCAAGTACTCTTCATTATCTTAATAAATGACTTAGATGAGGGAATAAAAGGGGAACTCATCAAGTTTGCAGATGACACTAAGTTGGCAGGAAGAGCCAACACCCCCAGAAGACAAGCTAAAGTTCTTCATAGACTTGAATGATGAGCTCTATCCAACAATATGAAATTTAATGTGGAGAAAAGCAAGGATTTACACCTAGGCAGGAAAAACCAAAGGTAGAAGTACAGATTAGGTGAAACCTGGCTCAAGAATAGCAACTGTGAGAGGGACCTTGGAATCCTCATGGACGATCAATTAAACATGAGACAGCCGTGTGCGGCAGCAGACAAAAATGGAAACACAATCCTTGATTGTATAAACAATCATAAAATCAAAATCCCATGAAGTATTAGTACCACTTTATAAAGCCTTAGTAAGATGACACCTGGAATATTGCATCCAGTTTTGGTCACATTACAAAAAAGATATTGAAATTTTGGAAAAAAGTGCAAAGAAGAGCCACTAAGACGATTAAAAGCCTGGAGAGAAAAACATATGAAGAACGGTTGCAAGAGTTGGGCATGGCCAGTCTAGAAAAAAGAAGGACTAGGGGGGGATATGATAGCAGTATTCCAGTATTTGAGGAGCTGCCACAAAGAAGGGGTGGGGGTCAACCTATTTTCCAAAGCACCTGAAGGCAAGACGAGAAACCATGGATGGAAACTAATCAAGGAGAGAAGCAACCTGGAATTAAGGAGAAACTTCCTAACAGTGAGGACAATTAACCAGTGGAGCAGAAGTTGTGGATGCTCCGACCCTGGAGATTTTTAAGAAGAGACTGGACAGCCATTTGTCTGGGATGGTCTAGAGTCTCCTGCTTGAGCAGGGGGTTGGTCTAGAAGACCTCAAAGGTCCCTTCCAGCTCTATTCTGATTGACTGAAGGCCCATTTGGCTGTAGTCACATTTTCTCCATTTCAGGGTTCCTTCTCCCTCCTAATCTCAGTAAGTTCTTTAAATTCTCTCAATAAATGTGAGGCTCAGCCCAGCCAAAATTGTGCCCTTGGATATGTTGTAATCTCCATGGGAGATGAATGCTTGTCTTACTCTCAGCTTCAACACAGAAGAAGGCTACCCTTTCTTGCTCTTCAAAGTCCTAAAAGTCTTGGTAGGACACTACCTCTGTTCCCTTCCAAGTTGAAATTGAGGATGCTGGATGGACCACAAAGCGACTCACCTGTGCTGGTTGACCTACCCTCAGAAGACCTCAGCTGTGGCAGAAGAAGAGTCATCTTCTCCCCAGTTCTCCCACAATTGGCTTTGGACACAAAGAGATGAGAGGTGGCTCAGCCAAAACTCTGCCCACAGAGCAGGAAGGGAGATTTTTAAAAGCTCAGTCTCACAACAGAAGCAACACTCCTGGTTCCTGCATTGTCTGTGACAGGTGGTAACTCATGGGGGGAAATGTGCCTTGGTGTGCAGGCCTTGAGCATATTCCTGCAGGGAGTAGAGCTGAGAGGAGACTCAGCCATGACCCTCTAGGGGGAAACTCACAGCTGGGGCTTGTTAGCTGGCACAGGGTTCATTAAGTTGTATCAGGGCTGGGGGAGACAGTGGAAGAAAGAGAGCAAAACGTTCTACCTTGAAATGCAGCTAGTCAGGAAGAGAAATCAGAATTCAGCTCTCACTGTAGTTTGTAGCTGGTGTTCCAGAAATGAATCCATTTTATCCATTACATAAAATGTAATGTTTAAATCCTCCCTCCCTCCCTCCACAACAAAACCAGCAAGGGCCATTGTCTTCTTGCTAAGGCTCAAAGTTCAGTGCCTGAATGTATAATGTATAATTTTGATTAGTGTTATATATTATATTAACCAAGCAGCATAAAAGACAACACCTGACTCCATAAAAAAAGAAAAGAAGGAAACCAGAGAAAGATGTTGGTGCACGTGAAATCCTCACAACTTTCACCTGGTCAGGGAGACGAGCATAACCCTCCATTCTTGGAGCCAAAGATGATCCCCTATGAGATTCAACATAGGAGGACAACATGACCCAACTCGGTGCTTCTCTCTTGTCTCTGTTCCCAAAACACAACGACCTGTTTTACATGGGTAACTTCTGAGGTGGTCATCCAAGAGTCCACTGTTAGTTATCCCAGAATCCCAGTGGCCATTTCCCCCATCCCACTGATGGGTTTATCATCAACTCCCAGGAAAACCTCAACCCTGAATGGAACGATGAATTTCGCTTAACTACGACTTCTGTCCTTTCAAGTCTTGCTGGGATGTCTCATTGTGCTGCTCCTGAGAGCAGTAGGGTGTTCCTGGGAAGGATGAGCAAAGGATGCTGGGAGTGTATGTATCCCACCTACCCAACTAACTTGTTTTGGGGACAGGAAAGTGGTGCTGAGATCCAGCAGATTCCCAACACTCCAATTGAAGGGAAATGAACATGCAAGAAAGCATCGTAGCATCAATAGATGTTCTTGAGCTTCAAACCTCAACAATTTTCTGGCTTTGCACAATAAACATGCTGGGCAGATTTTATTTGAGCTTCTGGCCCATCAGAAGGAGCAAAATCCAGGCTACAGAAAGCATCCATTAAACCAGGGGTCTCCAACCTTGGCAACTTTAAGATGTGTAGACTTCAACTCCCAAGTCCACAAGTCATAAAATTGCCAGGGTTGGAGACCCCTGCATTAAAGAAAGGGGCATAGAGCAGAGATTACAGAAGGGAAGGGCTTGGTTGCTTCTCCAGGCTTCATCAGGTGCTTTTCTCACTCCGGAGCAAAAGAAATTTGCACTAAAACCTGCACTGGTGGATTTATGTTGGGGGGGGGAGGGCAGAGGGAGAGAGAATTTGCTTTGCTTCAGGATTTCTGGTCCTGCTTAACAATCTGGAAGAAACTTGTTTGCATCACTACATTTGGAATACAATGAAGGCACACAACTTGACTTCTGGGGGTTAATCAGATTGACCGATTGATAACAGTGTTCCCTAATCTTTCGAGGTTGGTGGACCAGAGAGGATGGCGGTGGCTGCAGGGGTGGGGAGAGAGGGTGTGGTTTCATGCACACACACCACTTTCGAAATGCAGCTTTGCATGCCCGCACTTGCACACTCACCTACCACTTCTGTGGCTGGCTCCGAATGCGTGGCGGCCCCACACCGGGCTGTGGACCGAGAGTTGGGGACCCCTGTATGGAGTCTGTTTGGCACCACTGTCCACCCTGAAGCCAAGGATGACCCTTAAGTGCTGGTACCACCTTCTGGTCCCCACACTCACCCCCACTGCCTGTCATCAGAGCTCGGAGGCCCCAGATTTCACCTCTTTCTGCTGAATGCCAAGTGATTCTTCAATAAACTCCCTCACCTATGAGAGGGGAGAGAGCCATCATGGCCTATTGACAGAAGGACTCGCTTCCTTGTTCCTTCTCCTCTTCTTCTTCTTGTTTTCCTTCCAAGGGGAAGAAGGCAACTTTTGGCTTGTGGCACAGAGTGTCTATCCTTTGTGGTGCTCTCTCGATCGATTGTTAACCTGCCAAAGACCAACAAAACTGCTGCTCTGGGAGTTTTGGGGATCCCTGTTAAGAGCCCTGAGATCCTGCAGACATGGCACCTGGGTTGTCTCTCTTCAAGGAATTTATTTGGGCACCAGCAAACATTGTCCCATGGCAACTAAATTGAATTGAAATATGAGAAAAAAAATCTCTCAGGGGTAAGATCTGTTTAACAGTAGAAGACTCACCCTCTGAAGGTGGTGGGTTCTCCATCTTGCAGGTTGGCCAGAGGAGGCTCCAGAGATGGTGGAACTGATTTTCCTACATCTTGCAGAGGATGGAGCAGGTGAGTCCCACCAACTACATAAGGTGATCACCCTGTGATCCTGTGATCCAGGGTGAAGGTTCAAGGGCAGCCGCCCAAAGTCCCTCAGAAGGGAAGTGGTACAACATGCTGGGTTACAATGGCTCCTCTCCCTTCATCTCTTGAACATTTCATCACCAAGTTGATCCCAGGGAGAGATCCATGCAGGGGACAGAGCAGCATCTGGCTGAGAGATCGCACTGGGCCAAAGACTCAAAGGTCACAGCATATTTGGCCAAGAGAGAAATAGGACATGGTCACCCAAGCAAGAAACACCTTCTACTTTCGAAGCAGTTCATCCTTGACAGGAAGTGAATGTGCTCCCTCAGAACTTTACAAGAAAGTTTGAAATGGGCCACAACCCGTTCAGAACCAGGCCATGAAAGCAGCAGATGAGCGAGCATGCACACAAAGCTACATTTATGAGCATGATGTGCATGTGAAATCATCCCCTCTTCCCTCACCTCTGCAGCCACTGCCACCTCCTCTAGTCCACCAAGCGAGAAAGCCTGGGGAACACTGTTATCAATCAATCAATCAATCTGATTAACATCCAGGAGTAAATGTTCTGTGCCCTTATCATGTCCCAAATTTAGTGTGCAAACAAGCTTCTTCCAGATTGTTAATCAGGAGCAGAAATCCTGAAGCAAAGCAAATTCTCTCTCCTTCTGCGCTCCCCCCCACCCCCGCAACAGAAATCCACCCCCTTCCTTGTCTATAAATGCCTCCATTCTCTTTGCTGGAGGGAAGCCTGGAGTTGCCACTGAGCAGACTTGCTACCTGTGGAGGCAAAGAGACAAGTGAGTACGGCTCTCCCACCTGTGAACACCTGACAGGTGAGGCCCCTGCACCAGTTCGCTCTGCGTCTCTTTCTCCATCTGAAGGGACCTCTTGCAGGGGGCTGCACCTGATGATCAGGTTCCAGCAGGGGATCTGCAGGAGTCAGGGAGCAAGGGGTCTCTGGGGGGATCTCTGGGGAAGAGAAAGAGATGGACGGGAGAGACTTTCCAGGGGAGGCCCCTTCTGCCCTTTACGGAGCAATGTGTGATCCACTGTGACCCACCAAGGCTGCTGGATGACCAAGGAGGGAGAAATTATGTCCAGCTGGGCAAGTGAAAAAGTGGAAACCAAAGTTTGGGGTTCCCAGCTTGGTCACAGGTTGGATGTTGGATCGCCCTTCCTGAAGAGTCCCTCCCAAGGTCCTTGCTCCCCCTTCTTCTACTCTACTCGTTGCTCTTCTCTGCAGGAGAGAAGACCATGGGGCAATTCCTCTTTGTGACCCTGGGCTTGCTGGTCGTGGCCTTCTCCCTAACTGGTGAGTTCCAACGGGGTCTCTCCTGTCTAGAGACAGCTCTTGCATCCTCCTCCACCCCCACCACTTCCTGCTCTCCTGGCCATCTTCTCATTGGGCTTCCTCTCTTCCCACACAGGAGCCCAAAAATCCTGTCTCGAAGGATGGTACTCAAGAAATCAGCGTTGCAACAAGCTCTTCGAGGAACAAAAGAACTGGAATGATGCCAAGGTTAGAAGTGCTTGTAGGCCTGTGAATCTCCTAGCCCAGGCAGAGGAGAAGACTAGGCAGAGCCTTGAACAGCCCACAAGTCCCTCTGACTGGGCTGAAGTGCAGGGCCACTAGGCTGTGTGCATGAAAAGGTAGCAAGGACCATTATCTTAGGACAGTCTGAAATACAAGTATTCTCTGATGATATACTGGTCTGGGCTTTCATGGCCGGCATCTGTTGGGCAGTGCTGAGCCTGAAGGTTGAGTGACCATAATCTAGACAACAGATTTCCTGATGTTTCATTGGCAACTCTGGTGGCATCTTCAAACCTCCTTGCCTCTGAAGTGATGGGAATCCGAGAGTTGACCTCCTGAGTCTAGATCAGGAATTTATTTATTTTATTTATTTATTTATTTATTTATTTATTTATTTATTTATTTATTTATTTATTTATTTATTTTATTTGTCAAACTTGTATAAGATAACAGATATAAATATAAACATGATTATGAATACAGAAAATTGATACGAATAAATGGGGACAGTAGGACACTGACAGTGAGCGCTCAATTGCTCAAGAGCTGCAGAATCTACCAAAAGTACACATATAGACTGGGTGAAACCAGGTTTAATAGCAGGAACTGTAAGAGGGATCTCAGAGCCTTAGTGACAGCCAATTAAGTATGAGCCAGCCGTGTGCAGCGGCAGCTAAAAAAGCCAACGCAATCCTAAATTGCATTTAACAGAGGGATTCAATCAAGATCAAGGGAGGTACTAATAAATACCTCTATAAAGCTAGCACTCTATAAAGCCCTAATAAGACCACACCTAGAGTACTGCATCCAGTTTTGGTATAAAAAAAGATGTGGAGGCTCTAGAAAGAGTGCAGAGAAGAGCAATAAAGATGATGAGGGGACTGGAGGCTCAAACATACGATGAACAGTTGCAGGAACTGGGCCTGGCTGGTCTAGTAAAGAGAAGGACTAGGGGAGACATGATAGCAATCTTCCAATATTGAGGGGCTGCCAGAGAGAGGAGGGGGTCAAGCTGTTTTCCAAAGCACCTGAAGGCCAGACAAGGAATAATGGGTGGAAACTGATCCAGGAGAGATTCAACCTGGAAATAAGGAGAAATTTCCTGACAGTGAGAACAATCAACCCATAGAACAGAAGTTCCCTTTGGAAGTTGTGAGAGCTTCATCACTGGAGGCTTTCAAGAAGAGACTGGATTGCCATCTGTCTGAAATGATGTATGGTCTCCTGCATTGGTGGGGGGGTTGGACTAGATGACCTACAGGGTCCCTTCCAACTCTGTTATTCCATTAAGAGCATCTGAGGGGAGTCAACACAGTCAAGACATGGAATCAGATTCCCTGGCTCTTTTCTCGCTTTCACAAACTAACACCCGCAAGCACATTTGCCTTTCTCCCTTGTCGCTTTATCTCAGGCATTCTGCCAGAAACAAAACGCAGGCTGCCACCTCGCCTCCATACAAAGCACAACACAGAGAGATGACATGGCCGATTATGTCGCAGGGAATCTCAAAAGTAGTCAAAGTGTCTGGATTGGACTGCATGATCCCAGTAAAGTAGGTCTCTTTCTGTTGCTAATGTTCACAAATCCATATTTACCATTTATTTGAGGCTTTTAGAAGGATCGTCCAATGGGAGGTCGGGATCTCTCTGATAAAAACTCTCACCTTGGACAAAACCTCTGAAAAATGTTATTTACTCCAATGCTGTCTGTCATTTCTCCCACCGACCATTCAGGCCCACTTGGAGAACTGACTGGTATGTTTAAAGCCAAAATGGGCCCAATTCTCTTCTGACCCTCCCCCCCCCATCTCAGGATCCAGGCCATCTCACACACTCAGCTCCTCCTTCGTCTGCCTTCCTCTTTATGGCCCATTGAATGGCCTCTGAAGCTTCTTCAAACTCTGGTGGGTCATTAATTTGGGGACTGCGAGTCCCAACCTGGGAGGATTGTTCTTTCTTCCCCTTCATTTATTTTGTGCAGAAATTGCTCATTTCTCTTACCAACAGAACATCTTGTGCTCTGTTGCATTTTCAGTTCGTGAAAGTTGCTTGATTGTAGAGAAAAGAGGACATTTCCTTGGAATTGAGCTCAGTTCCTGGTGACTTTGTGAATACAAGTGTTTTTTTTTTCTTTTCTTTTCTTTTCTTTCTTTCTTTTCTTTCTTTTTTGTGGCAACAACATAGTTGTCAGGGCAAGAAATCAGGAACCAAGGTTGCTCAAATGAGTACAAGTTTAATCCATGCAAGCCCTCTACAAGAATCTGAACAGTCACCATGTGTAACTCTCCTCAGCTGCTCCAGATCAACCGAGATTGAGGGGAGGGAGGGAGGGAGGGAGAGAGAGAGACTCTTAAAACCTGACAACTTTCCTTTCTGATCTGGACCCTGAAGAGCCGGAGCCTCTTCCGCAGTTGGCTAACATGGCTTCCCTGTCATTACAGAAAAGTGAATGGGAGTGGATAAACAAATCCAGATTCTACTACCTAGCCTGGGCCGATGATAAACCCGAACCCTCGAAGAACAACAAATTCTGTGCTAAGCTCGAGAAAGAAACAAGTAAGCCAAGGTGTTGGGGAAGCAACTGTGGTGCAATTCCAGCAAGGATGAGGATCTTGGAGCCCTGGCAACTGATGGTCTTACCTCAGCGGTGAAATGCTACCAGTTAGGGCCGGTTCGCCCGAACTGGTAGTAATTGCTACCGTTCGCCCGAACTGGTAGTAAAAAAAAATGCTTTAAAAAGTTTTTTTAAAAAAAGTTCCAAAGATCAGCTGGGCGACAATCAGCTGTGTGACAATTGGCAGAGGGCAATGTCGGAACTTTTTTTATTTTATTTTTTAGCATTTTTTTAACTATCAATCAGCTGTGAGAAAATCAGCTGTGCCAAGGTCTGTGAGGTTCCTGCTTGTTGCAGGGGCCATTTTGTGTGAAGTCCTGCTGCTTTTACATTATGTGTGAGTCAGTTGTGCAGCCACATCCACCTGGTCACATGACCACCAAACCACACCCACCCAGTCACATGATCACCAAGCCACGCCCACAGGTCCAGTAGGGAAAATTTTTGAATTTCACCATTGCCTTACCTTATTTATTTATTTAAAACACTTATAGCAAACCCTACTTTATAACCTACTCCCAACAAAAGTGGGAGTGGTTATACCAAAAAAATGGTACAG